>CAWUFW010006631.1:0-600000 GCA_963921515.1 Calotriton arnoldi | reverse complement strand
GCCGCAATATGTATTGCTAAATAGTTAAGACTTGCTCAGCACTTATATTCCCATGACTCAGAAAGGAAGAAAGAGGGGCAAGTCTCAAGAACATGATAATCATAAAAGCAGCATACAGCCGTAAATAATTGGGAGGTCTTGAGGTAATTTTCATGAATGTCAATTGTCTGAACATCTATGCGAAATGTACAAAGATCCTAACTTATTTAGATTTTTCTGCTTCTGTAAATACAAGTAAATCAGGTACTAACCTCACTCCAAGGGAAACTGGGAATAAAGAAATGAATTGCGGAAGAAAGCTATAAACAACTAATGCTGAGCAGCCATTCTGACATAAGCTATTGGCATGTAGGTTATCAAAAAATGAAAAAATAGTAATCAAGGATGGTATTTACAAAATGATATATCCAAGAGAAGACAATTGAAGTATAGTAGAATCTGTTGATACCTCGAATGGGGATAATGGAGGATATTTTTCTTATCTAAACAAAGTTCTTGTTAAGAGTAGAAGAACACCAGTTATCGTCAGTCAAGATTTGAACATAACTCCATCTCCCACATTAGACAAATCCGATAAATCTGATGTGGGATCCAAATGAGACAGGGTGGGCATGATAATGCAAATTTATATGGAATACACTGCACTAGGAAAGGAATAGGTATTGCTCTAATACATACACAGTACCTTTATAAGAACAGACTTGCAATTGGCTGTCCCAGGATATTGCTCCTGGACCAGTAATATAACTATAAAATCACAAGAGTAAATTTCTGTAGGGAACCAGGCTATTAACTGTGGGGAAAACAGGATCCGTTTTCAGGAAAACTGTGGCTGAGCTCCCACAAAATTAAACATCCCAGTGTCTAGAAAGTGAAATCAGTTATGTATGAGGAATTGTAGGCTTATTAAGGGCTAACAATAGATTACCTCATGTGATAGGCTTTCCTCAGAGAAAATGCAAGTGAAGCATTTAAGCAGTAACAAAAAAATAAAGTAAAAAAATCGATTACTTAAAACTTGTAAATAAATGTAGTAAAGGGAAAACTTAGTTAATTGAACAACATAAAACAACTGAAATCCATTCAGAGGTTAAGAGCTCTACATTTCTAACAAATATGTGCACTTCTGTTCTAAACATAGCCTTCAGGAGAGTGATAGCTGCTATGGCCACTGGATGCCTGTCATGCACCCTTGAAAATTCCTCTTGGTAGGAGCTGATTTATATTTATCATATACACTGAAACAGGACTTCAAATCTAAGAGAATCCCTCCTGAAACCAGCTCTATTGGCCTGAGGGACATCAGCAGAGAAGCAACATCTCTCAAGTTCACCCTGGACCAACAGCCCTTTACAGGGTGTAGGGGAGGGGGCATGCACCTAGCTGCATGGCAGTCTGAATAGTCTACACTTCCAGGGGTGAACACAGCCAGGATACCCCAAGGTAAAAAGAAAATTCACTCCTCACTCATCCTGAGGTGAATCATGAACTGGCACAACCATTTCTGGGGAGAAAGTCCACTGCAAACTCAGAGATATGGCAAAAAGAACATGTTTCTAGTAGAAACTCTTACAAATATGTAGGAAATTTACCTTTTTGCATGGTCACCCCGGATTTTTCACCTTTTTCTGGACCCTATATTTTCGCTGTCTGTAGAACTTACCCCTCCTAACCAGTGATAAAGGGCCCGATTCACAAAAGTAATCTGTGACAAAATCCTAACTTTACGACTTTTGGTATTCACAAAAGGTATTTAAGAGTAGTAAAGTTAGGATTTTGTCTCAGATTACTTTTGTGAATCGGGCCCAAAGTGTTTGTGTTCGCTTTTTCAATAAAGGTAAATTGGCATGCCCCTAATTGGCCTAATTACCTTACCTGTAAATCGCTAGTATATAGTACAAAGTGTTCACAGGACCTACAAGTTAAATTTCACTAGTGTTCTGCAGCACCCATTGTGCCACTCACTTCAGTGACAGTGCAAATATGACTGCTGGCCTACAATTTGTAACCTGGCTGTTGCAGTTTTAAACTGCAAATTCGACCCTCAAAATAATAATAATAATAATATATAATGTTTACAAGTCACTTCTATGTAGGCCTCATTTCCCATAAGGAAGGGTGCATGGTATTTAAAAGTAGAACATGTGGAAATGTATTGTTAAACATGTCTTTACTGTGAAAAATCCCACAAAACTATTTACAATATTATATTTGGTAATGCTAAATTTGGTTAGGAAACAGCTAGAAAAATAATTAAAAGACTATACTTATCAAAATGCAGTGCAATTGTAAAGTCAGATTCTTGATAACTGTTAAGGAAAAACTACTTTTAGTAAGCTACATTTTCCCTTCCTAAAGCCTCTGGAGGCCCATTTGCTCTCCCACTTCTGTCAGCAGGAATTAGCATATGAATAGGTGTAAATGTGTGTGAAATGCCTCCCAGGAGCAAACAATAGGCTCACCTGAATGGGCAGAGATGACCCCTCTGAACCTAACTTAATATGTAGCGAGGGTCTGTGAGCATCAGTTTTTACATTAAAGTGTCAAATCCTGCTTGATAGGTCTGATGGGGTTTTACATATACAACATGTAGCCCACTTCAAAAAGGTCTCTTCTGTCACAGGCAAATGTTAGCTGACACCTAGACAGGGCTCTACCAATAGAAGCAAAGGTAGAACATAGCACAATAAGGAGAGTCATGAGAAGTTAGATGCAAAAGAACAGTAATATTAAGGGAGACCATATCAATGGTACAATAATATACAATAAGAGAGATAAACACAGAATGGTCTGTACATCCCATAACAGGATACTATTGTGAAATTTGTTGAGAACACCGATTCTACTGCTTTGTTATCCTCTTCATAAACAAGGTGCTTTTGAATGTTATAAAGACATGCAAAAAGTAATATCCACAGCATTTCAAATAAGTGCTCGATCGCATATATTTTGATGTTTGTCTATCCATTTGTGCTTCGGTTCACTCACATCATTCTTTAAAGCATCCTGGTTGTATTATTTTGTTGTTGGTTAGTGTTTGTTTCTTTTCTGGTAAGCTTTACTGCCAGTAGGAAAACTTGGCTTTTTCCTGTCATCTCCTCTGATTATTTAGCTTTTTTGGGCAGGGTTTGATGGCCTATTATTACTGTGTGCACTGAGAGGCTGATAAATACCTTCCAGGGCATGCAGTCTGATTCCCTGATTTCTAGTACATAGAATATAATTGGCAACTCACAAGTGGCATATCTGACCGTTATGTAAGATTACAGTAAAGTTGTACAGAAACTGCACAAATAGTGCATAGGTCAGATGTCCCATGTAGACTTCAGTGTAGTGCTGCACCACTTACTTTGGAGACATTAAATATAAGGCATTTGCAACCCTGAATTGCTGTAGGTCATAGCAGTAACAGACATGTGTCAAAAAAATGTAAAAGCTTATTTTAGTTAATTCACATCTAAAAGGGGTGTTCGGGCCCATAAAGCACATGTACATAAAGTGTAGAAATGAAGCTTGCCAAGAAGGAAAATTACAATGTGACTGCATTTACAGTCTTCAAATGTGCTCATTACTGCGCATGTTGAGGACATTCCACTTTCAAAGGCCTGTTTGTTTCTAAACGCCATATCCTCATATCTTGGCTTGGGAATGCATCAGAAAATGTGTGTTTCTGGCACTCTCCTATGTTAATAATCATCTAGGCCATTGGTGAACTTAGATTTATTGTGTACATGTCACAAAGATGATTTTTAGATACGCTGGTCAGCTCTGCCTGAGCCATGGATATGGCAGGTGCTCCCCTCCAACATTGACAATGTAAGAAATTGGGTCATTATTTGAGAGGGGTGAGAGCCAAACTCATGTATTAACCACAATCCTTGTCAGGGTGAACCACAAAAGTCATTAAATAAACCTATGATTAACCCACTGGTAGCTTGGCTCAAAAGCGGTCAGGGTTAACTTAGAGGCAATGTGTAAAGTATTTATGCAACCCTCAAACAGTAATAAAGTGAACACACAAAAGAAGAGAAATCATAATTCAATTTAGAAACTTAGAGTAAAAGTTAATAAATGAAATTACGCCAAAATGACAAAAAATCCAATAAGGAGAACCGGAGTTATGAATTGTCAAATTTTAGGTGAAAATAGCACCAAAAAGCACAAAGTGCCACTCGTGGGTATCTGGTCACACTGTACCGGGTTAAAGTCAAAAGTTCAGGTCGACCTCAATGGAGCACATATTGCAACAGGGACCAGGTTCATCCCAGTGAAGAGTTAACCTTCCCAAAGTCCAAGTCCACGCAGGGAGCCTCAGCTGGATCTTCTCATTGGCTGTGGCTACAAGAAGATGCTTCTCGGCACGAGGGGCAGGTTGTCTCTGGGGCTTCACATTAGCAGGAGACGAGAGCTGTTGCTGTTTGGCACAAAAAGCAGGTCGTCAATGGAACTTCATACTGGCAGAAGACAGAGCGACCATTGCTGAAGTGAGCAGCCTGCTCACGGTCGCAAGAAAGCCCAAGTTTCTGGAGTTTCACCTGGAGCTTTGTGTTGAAGCAGGAGGAGTACACTGTAATGCCAGCCAAGAGTCCAGGACCTAGGGCACCTATTGGGGGTCAGGCCTCACTCCAGTACAGGCCAGCATCAGGGCTCAGGCAGGGCCAGTTGGTACTGACCAGCTAGGCAGTTGCAGGGAAGGCTTCTGGAAGCTTATTGTGTGCCTGTAACTCAAATAGGCGGTCAGCCAACTGACCCTTGGAGATCCTCGGTTCAAGGCATGTAAGTCTAGCCTTCCTTCTTCAGACAGCAGGGAAGTCCTTCTCCTGAATCTTTCACAGGTCCAGGAGTGTTCTGATGAGAGGTGCTGAGGGTGTCATGAGGGTGCCATTTTTATACCCAGTGCCAGCCTGTGGGTAGGGGATGTCCCCTTTGTCTAACTTTCCTTCTTTCCTGGGTCTGGTCCCATACTGTCTATGTTAACAAGGGCAAGCAGGCCTAGGTGTGAATTGCATTTGTCAGTGACAGGGCCGGCAGCCTTAGAAGTCAGGAAAGGGGTGGACACAGCCTCAGCCCGGGAAGGGCTTAGTGCCACCCCCCAGGGCATCCTGCTCAGGAAAGGAACACCCTGCACGCACTCAAGGGCCTTTTGTCCCCATGTCTGGAAGAAATACACTGCACAGAAGAGCCATTAATAGATATGTGACCTGGACACTGGCCGAAAGGCACGCTGGGTATAGGCAGAAAAAAGCCAACTTTCTAAAAGTGTCATTTTTAGAATAGTAACTTAAAATCCGACTTTGCTAACAAATAGGATTTTAAATGACAGTTTGAATGTATGGACAAAGCATTTCTCTATCTGTTCCCAAACTGAAGTTATCACTTATTAGGTGTAATAAGGTAGCCCAGTGTTAGTCATTGGGAGAGATAGCCTTGCTACAGTGGAAACGACTTTAGGGATTGTTCACTTTCAGGATATGTAAAGTAAACTCACATGTCTTACTTTTTCAATACCATGCACCCTGTCCTATTAGCCCTTAGGGCCTATCTTAAGGGTGGCTAATATGTATTAAAAAGGAAGGTTAAGCCTGGCAAAAGGTTTATTTTTCCAGATCAAAATGGCAGTTTAAAACTGCACTATCGGCTGCAGTAGCAGGCCTGAGACATGTTTTACCTAGATACTTTAGTGGGTGGCACAATGAGTACTGCTGGGTACTACTTATTGAATTTCTGTTGTTTTTGGTGTACTTTTATTTTGTTAAAATATTCTCTATTTTTCTAAATTAATTTGAGATTTTTCTTAATTTGTGTCTTCATTTTATTACTGTTTGAGTGCTGCATAAATACATTACACATTGCCCGACCGCTTTTGCGCTTAGCTACCAGAGGGTTAGGCATAGGCTTATTTGGTGACTTCTTTGGTTTACCCTGACAAGGATTGTGTTTATTACTCAAGTAGGGCTTTCGCTCATCTCAACTAATAGCCCAATTTCTTACAGTAAGTTTTTGACCCCATGGTGCCCTTCCCAGCCACAACTTCCAACCTTACCCCAGGATGATTATAAGCTTCTCTGAAATTAGAACTGCAACACATTCAGCAGGACACACGTTGGATGGTATCTTCTCTAGTAACCCTTACCTGAAGATAATAGATGTCTTACCTCTGGTGTGGTCTGACCATAAAGCTGTGATGTTTTTCATCAATCTACCACAGCCTCAACCCAAGATGGTTTTAAATCCTCAGGCCACAATGAGTAGGGCATGGCAGAAGATCAGCTCCTCAGATTTTGTCTCAGTTTTACTACAAACCTTACCTGAATCTACCTCAGTCCTATGCAAGATCTGGATACAACTATACAGAAATATTCGGCCTGGATTAATAAAGCAACTGACGTTCTCACACCTGAAAAAGTCTTTACTAATCGCCGAAAAACCCTTTCGAAACCATGGTTTTCTGACCGTTTAAGAACCCAGAAACAGTTGTGTAGGAAAATGGAGTGAGTTTGGAGATTTAAATATGATTCCCAAGATAGAGTGGTTTATAAACAGTCAATAGCAGAATACAAAAAATAAATATTAGAAGAAAAAATTAAATATTTTACAAACAAGATTCTTCAATCTGGAAACTTGGTATAGGAACTTTTTTAAGGAAAAATGCCTGTGTCGCGCAACAGTAGTTACAGCCAGACATTCTGTAACATTCTTGCTAATTTTTCCCAGAAAAAAGTAAAGGACCTTTTTGACACTTTTACATCCAATAATCAAAGAGTGTCTTTGATTAGTTCTCCCTGCCTAGAGTAGAGCAAGTTTTAAAGTTATTTGGTTCTATTACATTTGGATCACCACTAGATCCATGTCCTCCAAAAATTGTTCATCTTGCTCCTGATATTTTTGGTACTATGATTTTTAATGAAATCATCAACACTGGTCATTTTCCCTCTGAGTGGAAAAAAGCCTCCATTCTACCTTTGCTGGAAAAAAATGATTTGGATCCTCAAGAGCCTAGTAGTAGGCCCATCTCAAGACTGCCCTTCCAAGCCAAATTATTAGAGAAGGCTTCAAATATTGAGCTCATGTCGTTTATTGACAATAACAACCTTCTGGATTGCACTCAATATAGTTTTAGAAAGGCACAAAGTACAGAAACAGCACTGATAGCTGCATCAGAGGAACTGAGGTTCATTCTAGATGGTGGAGGTCAGGCCACTTTGATATTATTAGATCTCTCAGGGACTTTGATACGGTCAATCATAATATCTTAATTGACCGACTTGCTGAGCTAGGAATAGGTGGCCTTGCACTCAAGTTGATAACATCTTTTCTAACGGATAGAATGAACCATGTTGCTATGGGCGATCTCATTTCTAAACAGTTTCATCAGCCATGTGGGGTACCCCAGGGTTCCTCATTGAGCTCTACTCCTTTTAAACTCTATGTTACTCCACTGGCAAGACTGATAAAATCTTTAGGTTTCTCTGTGGTGTCTTACGCTGATGACACCCAAATTGTGGTATCCATATCAAGCAATCCTGAGGAGACTGCTCAAAGGTTTTGTTCCTGTATGTGAAGGCTGAAAAAGGGGGGGGTTGTTAATTCTCACAGGTTCTCAAATGGCGCTTAACCAATGACGTGGAAGTAATTGAGCTGGAGAAGAACAAATCAATGCGGTGCCCCAGGTGGGGGAAAAAACCCCTTAAACCCCCGAAATTGGGACCAGGCGGTCCGACTAGATAAATGCAACACGCCCTATGCACACGCAAGAGAGTAAATAAACAGTACAACACAGTTTCTGTTGTTCACAAATGAAGACGACGATGTCCTTAGTTGGTAGTGTTCGTATTAATGAAGTGTTCCTGAGCAAGCCAGCCAACACATGTTTCGTCAATGGGTTGTAAAACCCTAGACTTCTTCAGGGCTGGAGACAACATGGAAAGATAGCTCCTGTCATACATGTGTCAATTATGATAAAGATAATACAACGATATAATCCACACCTATAAATAGAGTTACAGTACAAGGTGTGCCAGATGAGTTAACGGTTATGGAGGGAAGCACCCAAGACAAACCTTGTGGGTTTGAACACTTTATATCCAACATTTCTTATTTCCTAAAGAAAAGCAAAAGGGAAAAAGAAGGGGAGGCCAGAAATTACCCTAAGATGCCATTGTGATTATACTGTGCAAGAGTCCTAGTGGTGCGAGTGAACGGAGTGGGACCCAGTGAAAAGTGGGTTATGTGCTTTATAAAACCAACGCCAGGTAAATGGTGAATTTAAGATTCCAATGTGTTACAAGGTTCAAAGTAGGGCAGGTTCAGGTGAACTGCACTAGTGCTCGAATAATAATACCAGTTCCAAGGCGCAAACGTGCAACAGCCTACCTGCTGTAAGCGAGGTGGATGCTTAGACCTATGGAATTCAAAAGATTGGTGCTCTAGTTATAACCAGTAATCCAAAAGAAAAGACATATGCAAGATTTCGGCTCCACAGTTAACATTAGCAAAATAAATAGTGCCAAAGCAGCTCACCTTTGAACCGGTGATAATTCCGACCCGGTAGGTCATAACTAATGAGTTGTGCCAATATGGCTTAGATTCTTTATTTCTTCTGTGCTGTGAGTCTGTAAGATAACGGCTCACATCAATGACTGTTGTTAGCATATCCTGCACTAGTTAAATCTACAGAATACAAACACTGTTAATTCCTCAAACCATTAAAACACCTCATTAATGTTCTCACTACTAACTCTTTGGCAAAACAACGTAATTAACCGCTTCTCATTGCTCCCAAACGTATCCTTACCTCAGATCCAAATTCCATAGACGATCTGAGCCACAAAACTCTGTAATTGCCGTGTACGGCGCCTTTATCATCCAGTCCAAAGCAATGACAGCGGCAGAGTAAGCCGCGTGATTAACTAACCAAGGAGACAAAAACCAAGAAAGGAAACCCAGGTTACTGGAGGTTCCTCGGAACAAAACTAGTTCTATCGGCAGAACAAAACGTGTACACAGAGAAAATAAAATCCCCTCGTAAAGCTTACCCGTGGCGTGTACGCCTGACTTCACACGTATTCTCGGGATCTTCTTTCAACCGGATACAGTTGTAAAGATGACCCGGAAGTGAATTTAAAATGTCACTGCGAGTGTGGAAACTAGACCGTGTGCCCGCCTCGGCGTTGTGCAGTCGCCCGACACATTGGATGTGAAAATTAAAACGTAATGGGTCACGTGATGCGGTCTTGGTTCTTTTTTGAGTAACGGTGTTCAGTATAGTTACGGATAGAGAAATTGTTACAGGAAAGATAACGGGAAAAAAAGGTGTAAAAAGATACATTATGAAGTAAAGTTGAAAAGCCTTCAGCTAATAATCTACAACATTCTAATTAATTATTCAGTGTGTATATGATAAAGCGATATCAACCGATGGCAATAAAAGTGAAAGTCATGCACAATAGTGACATTAGGTTGATAAGTAATCATAGAGCATGTCTACAGCAATGAATGCGCGTAATCATGAATCAGTATGCGCCCTCAGCTTATAATCTACATCATTCTAATTAATTATTCCGTGTGTATATGATGAAGCGATATCAACCGATGGCAATAAAAATTATGTCATGCACAATAGTGACATTAGGTAGAAACGTAATCATAGAGCATGTCTTCAGCATTGAGTGCGCATAATCATAAATCAGTATGCGCACAACAACAGAAAAATAAATGCGGCGTTTCCAATTGTGTGCATAGCATAAGATGTCACAATATAATACAAGTTTGTCGAATACGTTTAGAGCAATGTTATCAGTTCTCATGAAAATCAAAAGGAAAAGGGAGAGGAGATTAACAATGGCAGTGTGTTGGTGTGATTCATGACAGGACTCAGTCAATATATACGTTATTCTACACGTCAATATACACTACAGTAATTTAAACATAAAACCATGTAACAATAGATGGTGTACAAAGTTACCAACACTCGGTACATCCGAATCTGACAACGATATATCTCGATAGAATATTTCATACTATTAATACTGTGACACTATAGAGATCGGACACCAGCCATCTCTATTTTCAGTAGTGTAATACCATATGCAGTCTACATCAATAGGGTGATGTGGTGTGGAGAGATTGGTGCCTCGATGCGATTTTCTCTCTCAAACTTACAACTGGAATTAATATCACTCCAGTGCAGGACGACAAAAACAGCTTTCAATTACCTAGGAAATAATGCATTTCACGGTCACTGTTAAGACCTAGTTCGTATGTTCGTAGACGCATGATCCATAATGCCTCGGAACGTCTAAGTCTTAGTTCCCGGTTACCACCTCTAGGGCTAGGTTCAGTTACGTCTATTTCATAGAAGACAAATTGTTTGTGTGGACTCTGTGAAGGACATTCCCATGCATGTAATGCCATTGGGTATCTGGGGTCCTGTTGTTTTACAGCCCGGGTGTGTTCCACAATCCTCTCTTTCAGAGGTCTAATGGTGCTGCCCACATATTTGCGTCCGCAAGTGCATTCTAGCACATAGACTGTAAATTTTGTGTTGCAGTTTATGTTGCATATGATGTCATATGTTTTATTTGGAGCAGAACATTCTTTCTTGTGGTTGGATGCCCACCTACAGACACCACATGATCCACATTTGTGGAAACCCAAGGTACGCGGTGTTAGCCAACTGCCACTAGGCTGGGATTTCGGATAGCTGGGACTAAGCCTAGTCCTAAGTGTCCTACCCCTCCTGTACGTGATTTGAGGCTGCGTGTCGATATGCTTAGTAAGTGAGGTGTCACCTGTTAGGAGTCTCCAATGTTTGCTAAGACTTTTGGATAAAGCAATGCTGTAGTCATTGTAGTCCGTAATCAATCTCACGGTGTCTGCATGCCCCTTTTTGGGCACCCTATCGCGAAGAGTCTCTTTGCGCCGTGTGTTCCTGATCCTCCTTTCGGCTTTAGCCAGGTTCATATGTGTGTAGCCTCTGTGTTTGAACCTGGATTTCATGGCTAATAGACACTTCTCAAACTCCTCCTCACTACTACAATTTCTCCTAGCTCTTGTGAAATCACCATAGGGGATTGCGTGAATTTGATGGGAGGGGTGAGCACTGTTAGCATGCAAAATTGCATTGCAGGCAGTGTCTTTACGGAAAAGGCGTGTGTGTAAGGTATTGTTGCAGATGTAAATTTCAATGTCCAGAAAGGTGATGCTGGACTCACTATACTGGTGTGTAAACTTTATATCATAGGTGTTGGTGTTCAAATAGGTACAAAACCGTTCCAGTTTTTCGTGTGTGCCTGACCAAATGAGAAGACAGTCGTCAATGTAGCGATCCCAGAAGATAATCGAATCATTGAAATGGCTGCCCTTGAGGCCCCAAATCCCTTCCTCCTCCAAGCGCCCCATGAAGAGGTTGGCAAAGCTAGGTGAAAATTTTGAACCCATAGCGACACCCCTTTTCTGTCGGTACCATTGTTTATCCACCAAGAACACGTTGTTCTCAAGGATTAGGGCCATCATGGCTAGTAACATGTTAGTATGCTGCCATTGTGTTGCTGATCTCCTCTGTAAATGGTGCTGAACTGCCCTCAGACCTAAATCTGGTTTGATGCTAGTGTAGAGCGACACAACATCTAAAGTAACTAGAGTCATGCCTTGTTCCCATGTGAAGTCAGCCAAGATACTCAGTATATGTTTAGTGTCCCTAATGTATGAAGGGAGATTCTGGACCAAAGGACCAAGAAAAAGATCCACATATTCAGATATCCGTTCCGTGGGTCCACCCATTCCAGAGACGATAGGTCTTCCGGGGGGGGAAGGGTAAGTGTTTATGTACCTTAGGTAACTTGTAAAGACACGGATATTGGGGTCTAAACACTTTCAAATATTTGAGTTCGTCGTCGTTAATGAGACCTGCAGTATGCCACTCATTCAAACTTCTGTTGATTTTAATTGTGAGTGGTCCTATGGGATTGTGTGTGAGACATTCATAGCAAGTCAAATCGCAAAGTTGTATTTGGATCTCATGGTTGTAGTCCTCCTTGTTCATCACTACAACGTTCCCCCCCTTGTCAGCCTCCCTGATAATTATGTCCTTGTCAGTAGTTAATGTTTTAAGGGCTGTACGTTCTCCGGGTAGGAGATTGTCAAAGTGTCTTGTCCTCTTGTTAGTCTTTTTATCCTCGAATTTATCCAAGTCTTCCAAAACTAGTTTATGAAACATGTCAATCAAGTTGCCACCTGGAAAGATGGGTGTCCATTTAGATTTAGTTCTTAAACCACTATCCAGACTGTAATCAGTGTCCACATTAAGTTCCTCCAAGAGTGTAGTCATATGTAGTGGTGTGTCCTCCATATCCGTAAGGGATAAGAGTAAGTGTGTATCATGTACATCCTGAATTGTAAGAATATCCAACAGTGAGCCAGTTGGAATATTGACATTTCTTTTATTGGGTGCCTGATTTGAATAAAAAAACTTCTTGAGTTTCACACTTCTCACAAATTTGAATAGATCAATTTTCGTGTTGCATATATCGCCCTCATCCTTTGGATTGAAGCTCAAACCTTTTTCTAAGAGGGAGATCATATCATCATTGAGTATTTTTGGCGAGAGATTAATGACTTCGACCCCTTTATCAGCCTTGTTAACTTGTTCTTGTCGTCCCCGGATCTTAGTTTCCTTTTGTAATCTACCTTCTCCTGATCTTTTACCTCTGCGGGTCTTGTGTCTTGAGTTCCTCTTCTGGGTTGGGCCCTGTTGCCCTTCCGAATCCTTTGGACTTTGCGTAAAAAAGAGGAGTTTCCCTGTCTATTTTCAGAAGAGGGGCCTGCATTGTCTGCCTCACTATCACTTGTCAGGGGGTCACTGAGCGAGGTGGAGCTAGAGGATACTGAGATTACATCCTGCCTGTTGGTATTCTCTTTTTCTTGTCCTGTCTGAAACCACTGGTCATACTTTTTCGCAAAAGTAAATATCCTACCTTCTTTATAATCATACTCGTCCATTCTGAGTTTTCTGGCCTTCCTCTCTTTAATGTCATTTTGATGTTTAGCAAGAATTTCATTTAAAATAACATAATTTTTTCCAGTTCCATCCTTCAAGTCAAGGTCCCTAATTTCTTTCTCTAATGAGGCGATCTCAGCTTGTAGTTTAGAGACCGTTCTTTCAGCATTTTCGATTAGTATGCCCATCAATGTGTTCGAGTTGTGAGTTAGTGCGTCCTCCCATTGTTTGAGGAGGTCTTCCTCTAGATCGTCATAGGTGGGGAATATTTGCGATCTTAAGCCCCTGGGTACCCTATTTAAGCGTAAGTACTGCTTCAGTGTGGCCCCATCCCACCATTTCGAGTTTTAACTTTTTTTGAGCCTTTCCAGCTTTACAAATTTCTCTCTAAGACCCTCTCTATGTTGTGGGGTCTCATTTGCCATGCTTCTACTAATGGTGCTTCCCTTTGCTAAATTATCAAAAAGCTCCTCGGCTATTCTATCTCTATCCATGTTTAAAATTGTGTCTCACGTGGTAGCTGCCCAACCAGACTCGAGTATGCAAAGGCTGAAAAAGGGGGGGGATTGTTAATTCTCACAGGTTCTCAAATGGCACTTAACCAATGACGTGGAAGTAATTGAGCTGGAGAAGAACAAATCAATGCGGTGCCACAGGTGGGGGAAAAAAACCCTTAAACCCCCAAAATTGGGACCAGGCGGTCCGACTAGATAAATGCAACACGTCTTATGCACACGCAAGAGAGTAAATAAACAGTACAACACAGTTTCTGTTGTTCACAAATGAAGACGACGATGTCCTTAGTTGGTAGAGTTCGTATTTAATGAAGTGTTCCTGAGCAAGCCAGCCAACACGTGTTTCGTCAATGGGTTGTAAAACCCTAGACTTCTTCAGGGCTGGAGACAACATGGAAAGATAGCTTGTGTCATACATGTGTCAATTATGATAAAGATAATACAACGATATAATCCACACCTATAAATAGAGTTACAGTACAAGGTGTGCCAGATGAGTTAACGGTTATGGAGGGAAGCACCCAAGACAAACTGTGTGGGTTTGAACACTTTATATCCAACATTTCTTATTTCTTAAAGAAAAGCAAACGGGAAAAAGAAGGGGAGGCCAGAAATGAACCTAAGATGCCATTGTGATTATACTGTGCAAGAGTCCTAGTGGTGCGAGTGAACGGAGTGGGACCCAGTGAAAAGTGGGTTACGTGCTTTATAAAACCAACGCCAGGTAAATGGTGAATTTAAGATTCCAATGTGTTACAAGGTTCAAAGTAGGGCAGGTTCAGGTGAACTGCACTAGTGCTCGAATAATAATACCAGTTCCAAGGCGCAAACGTGCAACAGCCTACCTGCTGTAAGCGAAGTTGATGCTTAGACCTATGGCATTCAAAGGATTGGTGCTCTAGTATTTCGGCTCCACAGTTAAATTAGCATAATAAATAGTGCCAAAGCAGCTCACCTTTGAACCGGTGATAATTCCGACCCGGTAGGTCATAACTAATGAGTTGTGCCAATACGGCTTAGATTCTTTATTTCTTCTGTGCTGTGAGTCTGTAAGATAACAGCTCACATCAATGACTGTTGTTAGCATATCCTACACTAGTTAAATCTACAGAATACAAACACTGTTAATTCCTCAAACCATTAAAAGACCTCATTAATGTTCTCACTACTAACTCTTTAGCAAAACAACGTAATTAACCGCTTCTCATTGCTCCCAAACGTATCCTTACCTCAGATCCAAATTCCATAGACGATCTGAGCCACAAAACTCTGTATTTGCTGTGTACGGCGCCTTTATCATCCAGGCAGAGTAAGCCGCGTGATTAACTAACCAAGGAGACAAAAACCAAGAAAGGAAACCCAGGTTACTGCAGGTTCCTCGGACCAAAACTAGTTCTATCGGCAGAACAAAACGAGTACACAGGAAAAAAAAAAATCGACTCGTAAAGTTTACCCGTGGCGTGTATGCCTGACTTCCCACGTATTCTCGGGATCTCCTATCAACCGAATACGGTTGTAAAGATGACCCGGAAGTGTATCTAAAACGTCACCGCGAGTTTGGAAACTAGACCGTGTGCCCGCCTCGGCGTTGTGCAGTCGCCCGACACATTGGTTGTGAAAATTAAAACGGAATGGGTCACGTGATGCGGTCTTGGTTCTTTTTTGAGTAGCGGTGTTCAGTATAGTTACGGATAGAGAAATTGTTACAGGAAAGATAACGGAAAAAAAAAAAAGGTGTAAAAAGATACATTGTGAAGTAAAGTTGAAAAGCCTTCAACTAATAATCTACATCATTCTAATTAATTATTCAGTGTGTATATGATAAAGCGATATCAACCGATGGCAATAAAAGTGAAAGTCATGCACAATAGTGACATTAGGTTGATAAGTAATCATAGAGCATGTCTACAGCAATGAATGCGCGTAATCATGAATCAGTATGCGCCCTCAGCTTATAATCTACATCATTCTAATTAATTATTCCGTGTGTATATGATGAAGCGATATCAACCGATGGGAATAAAAATTATGTCATGCACAATAGTGACATTAGGTAGAAACGTAATCATAGAGCATGTCTTCAGCATTGAGTGCGCGTAATCATAAATCAGTATGCGTACACCAACAGAAAAATAAATGCGGCGTTTCCAATTGTGTGCATAGCATAAGATGTCACAATATAAAACAAGTTTGTCGAATACGTTTAGAGCAATGTTATCAGTTCTCATGACAATCAAAAGGAAATGGGAGAGGAGATTAACAATGGCAGTGTGTTGGTGTGATTCATGACAGGACTCAGTCAATGTATACGTTATTCTACACGTCAATATACACTACAGTAATTTAAACATAAAACCATGTAACAATAGATGGTGTACAAAGTTACCAATACTCGGTACATCCTAATCTGTCAACGATATATCTCGATAGAATATTTCATACTATTAATACTGTGACACTATAGAGATCGGACACCAGCCATCTCTATTTTCAGTAGTGTAATACCATATGCAGTCTACATCAATAGGGTAATGTGGTGTGGAGAGATTGGTGCCTCGATGCGATTTTCTCTCTCAAACTTACAACTGGAATTAATATCACTCCAGCGCAGGACGACAAAAACAGCTTTCAATTACCTAGGAAATAATGCATTTCACGGTCACTGTTAAGACCTAGTTCGTATGTTCGTAGACGCATGATCCATAATGCCTCGGAACGTCTAAGTCTTAGTTCCCGGTTACCACCTCTAGGGCTAGGTTCAGTTACGTCTATTCCATAGAAGACAAATTGTTTGTGTGGACTCTGTGAAGGACATTCCCATGCATGTAATGCCATTGGGTATCTGGGGTCCTGTTGTTTTACAGCCCGGGTGTGTTCCACAATCCTCTCTTTCAGAGGTCTAATGGTGCTGCCCACATATTTACGTCCGCAAGTGCATTCTAGCACATAGACTGTAAATTTTGTGTTGCAGTTTATGTTGCATATGATGTCATATGTTTTATTTGGACCAGAAAATTCTTTCTTGTGGTTGGATGCCCACCTACAGACACCACATGATCCACATTTGTGGAAACCCAAGGTACGCGGTGTTAGCCAACTGCCACTAGGCTGGGATTTCGGATAGCTGGGACTAAGCCTAGTCCTACGTGTCCTACCCCTCCTGTACGTGATTTGAGGCTGCATGTCAATATGCTTAGTAAGTGAGGTGTCACCTGTTAGGAGTCTCCAATGTTTGCCAAGACTTTTGGATAAAGCAATGCTGTAGTCATTGTAGTCCGTAATCAATCTCACGGTGTCTGCGTGCCCCTTTTTGGGCATCCTATCGCGAAGAGTCTCTTCGCGCCGTGTGTTCCTGATCCTCCTTTCGGCTTTAGCCAGGTTCATATGTGTGTAGCCTCTGTGTTTGAGCCTGGATTTCATGGCTAATAGACACTTCTCAAACTCCTCCTCACTACTACAATTTCTCTTAGCTCTTGTGAATTCACCATAGGGGATGGCGTGATTTTGATGGGAGGGGTGAGCACTGTTAGCATGCAAAATTGCATTGCAGGCAGTGTCTTTACGGAAAAGGTGTGTGTGTAAGGTATTGTTGCAGATGTAAATTTCAATGTCCAGAAAGGTGATGCTGGACTCACTATACTGGTGTGTAAACTTTATATCATAGGTGTTGGTGTTCAAATAGGTACAAAACCGTTCCAGTTTTTCATGTGTGCCTGACCAAATGAGAAGAGAGTCGTCAATGTAGCGACCCCAGAAGATAATCGAATCATTGAAATGGCTGCCCTTGAGGCCCCAAATCCATTCCTCCTCCAAGCGCCCCATGAAGAGGTTGGCAAAGCTAGGTGAAAATTTCGAACCCATGGTGACACCCCTTTTCTGTCGGTACCAATTTTTATCCACCAAGAACACGTTGTTCTCAAGGATTAGGGCCATCATGGCAAGTAACATGTTAGTATGCTGCTATTGTGTTGCTGATCTCCTCTGTAAATGGTGCTGAACTGCCCTCAGACCTAAATCTGGTTTGATGCTCGTGTAGAGCGACACGACGTCTAAAGTAACTAGAGTCATGCCTTGTTCCCATGTGAAGTCAGCCAAGATACTCAGTATATGTTTAGTGTCCCTAATGTATGAAGGGAGATTCTGGACCAAAGGACCAAGAAAAAGATCCACATATTCAGATATCCGTTCCGTGGGTCTACCTATTCCAGAGACGATAGGTCTTCCGGGGGGAGAAGGGTAAGTGTTTATGTACCTTAGGTAACTTGTAAAGACACGGATATTGGGGTCTAAACACTTTCAAATATTTGAGTTCGTCGTCGTTAATGAGACCTGCAGTATGCCAGTCATTCAAACTTCTGTTGATTTTAATTGTGAGTGGTCCTATGGGATTGTGTGTGAGACATTCATAGCAAGTCAAATCGCAAAGTTGTGTTTGGATCTCATGGTTGTAGCCCTCCTTGTTCATCACTACAACGTTCCCCCCCTTGTCAGCCTCCCTGATAATTATGTCCTTGTCAGTAGTTAATGTTTTAAGGGCTGTACGTTCTCCGGGTAGGAGATTGTCAAAGTGTCTTGTCCTCTTGTTAGTCTTTTTATCCTCGAATTTATCCAAGTCTTCCAAAACTAGTTTATGAAACATGTCAATCAAGTTGTCACCTGGAAAGATGGGTGTCCATTTAGATTTAGTTCTTAAACCACTATCCAGACTGTAATCAGTGTCCACATTAAGTTGCTCCTAGAGTGTAGTCATATGTAGTGGTGTGTCCTCCATATCCCTAAGGGATAAGAGTAAGTGTGTATCATGTACATCCTGAATTGTAAGAATATCCAACAGTGAGCCAGTTGGAATATTGACATTTTTTTTATTGGGTGCTGGATTTGAATAACAAAACTTCTTGAGTTTCACACTTCTCACAAATTTGAATAGATCAATTTTCGTGTTGCATATATCGCCCTCATCCTTTGGATTGAAGCTCAAACCTTTTTCTAAGAGGGAGATCATATCATCATTGAGTATTTTTGGCGAGAGATTAATGACCTCGACCCCTTTATCAGCCTTGTTAACTTGTTCTTGTCGTCCCCGGATCTTAGTTTCCTTTTGTAATCTACCTTCTCCTGATCTTTTACCTCTGCGGGTCATGTGTCTTGAGTTCCTCTTCTGGGTTGGGCCCTGTTACCCTTCCGAATCCTTTGGACTACGTGTAAAAAAGAGGAGTTTCCCTGTCTATTTTCAGAAGAGGGGCCTGCATTGTCTGCCTCACTATCACTTGTCAGGGGGTCATTGAGCGAGGTGAAGCTAGAGGATACTGAGATTACATCCTGCCTGTTGGTATTCTCTTTTTCTTGTCCTGTCTGAAACCACTGGTCATACGTTTTCGCAAAAGTAAATATCCTACCTTCTTTATAATCATACTCGTCCCTTCTGAGTTTTCTGACCTTCCTCTCTTTAATGTCATTTTGATGTTTAGCAAGAATTTCATTTAAAATAACATAATTTTTTTCAGTTCCATCCTTCATGTCAAGGTCCCTAATTTCTTTCTCTAATGAGGCGATTTCAGCTTGTAGTTTAGAGACCTTTCTTTCAGCATTTTCGATTAGTATGCCCATCAATGTGTTCGAGTTGTGGGTTAGTGCGTCCTCCCATTGTTTGAGGAGGTCTTCCTCTAGATCGTCATAGGTGGGGAATATTTGCGATCTTAAGCCCCTGGGTACCCTATTTAAGCGTAAGTACTGCTTCAGTGTGGCCCCATCCCACCATTTAGAGTTTTAACTTTTTTTGAGCCTTTCCAGCTTTACAAATTTCTCTCTATGTTGTGGGGTCTCATTTGCCATGCTTCTACTGATGGTGCTTCCCTTTGCTAAATTATCAAAAAGCTCCTCGGCTATTCTATCTCTATCCATGTTTAAAATTGTGTCTCAAATGGTAGCTGCCCAACCTGACTCAAGAATGCAAAGGCTGAAAAAGGGGGGGATTGTTAATTCTCACAAGTTCTCAAATGGCACTTAACCAATGACGTGGAAGTAATTGAGCTGGAGAAGAACAAATCAATGCGGTGCCACAGGTGGGGAAAAAAAAACCTTAGACCCCCAAAACTAGATAAATGCAACACGTCCTATGCACATGCAAGAGAGTAAATAAACAGTACAACACAGTTTCTGTTGTTCACAAATGAAGACGACGATGTCCTTAGTTGGTAGTGTTCGTATTTAATGAAGTGTTCCTGAGCAAGCCAGCCAACACGTGTTTCGTCAATGGGTTGTAAAACCCTAGACTTCTTCAGGGCTGGAGACAACATGGAAAGATAGCTCGTGTCATACATGTGTCAATTATGATAAAGATAATACAACGATATAATCCACACCTATAAATAGAGTTACAGTACAAGGTGTGCCAGATGAGTTAACGGTTATGGAGGGAAGCACCCAAGACAACCTGTGTGGGTTTGAACACTTTATATCCAACATTTCTTATTTCTTAAAGAAAAGCAAAAGGGAAAAAGAAGGGGAGGCCAGAAATGAACCTAAGATGCCATTGTGATTATACTGTGCAAGAGTCCTAGTGGTGCGAGTGAACGGAGTGGGACCCAGTGAAAAGTGGGTTACGTGCTTTATAAAACCAACGCCAGGTAAATGGTGAATTTAAGATTCCAATGTGTTACAAGGTTCAAAGTAGGGCAGGTTCAGGTGAACTGCACTAGTGCTCGAATAATAATACCAGTTCCAAGGCACAAACGTGCAACAGCCTACCTGCTGTAAGCGAAGTGGATGCTTAGACCTATGGAATTCAAAGGATTGGTGCTCTAGTTAAAACCAGTAATCCAAAAGAAAAGACATATGCAAGATTTCGGCTCCACAGTTAAAATTTGCAAAATAAATAGTGCCAAAGCAGCTCACCTTTGAACCGGTGATAATTCCGACCCGGTAGGTCATAACTAATGAGTTGTGCCAATACGGCTTAGATTCTTTATTTCTTCTGTGCTGTGAGTCTGTAAGATAACAGCTCACATCAATGACTGTTGTTAGCATATCCTGCACTAGTTAAATCTACAGAATACAAACACTGTTAATTCCTCAAACCATTAAAAGACCTCATTAATGTTCTCACTACTAACTCTTTAGCAAAACAACGTAATTAACCGCTTCTCATTGCTCCCAAACGTATCCTTACCTCAGATCCAAATTCCATAGACGATCTGAGCCACAAAACTCTGTATTTGCCGAATACGGCGCCTTTACCATCCAGGCAGAGTAAGCCGTGTGATTAACTAACCTAGGAGACAAAAACCAAGAAAGGAAACCAAGGTTACTGCAGGTTCCTCGGACCAAAACTAGTTCTATCGGCAGAACAAAACGAGTACACAGGGAAAAAAAAATCCCCTCGTAAAGCTTACCCGTGGCGTGTACGCCTGACTTCCCACGTATTCTCGGGATCTCCTATCAACCGGATACGGTTGTAAAGATGACCCGGAAGTGTATTTAAAACGTCACCGCGAGTGTGGATACTAGACCGTGTGCCCGACTCGGCGTTGTGCAGTCGCCCGACACATTGGTTGTGAAAATTAAAACGTAATGCGTCACGTGATGCGGTCTTGGTTCTTTTTGAGTAACGGTGTTCAGTATAGTTACGGATAGAGAAATTGTTACAGGAAAGATAACGGAAAAATAAAAAGGTGCAAAAAAGATACATTGTGAAGTAAAGTTGAAAAGCCTTCAACTAATAATCTACATCATTCTAATTAATTATTCACTGTGTATATGATATACGATATCAACCGATGGCAATAAAAGTGAAAGTCGTGCACAATAGTGACATTAGGTTGATAAGAAATCATAGAGCATGTCTACAGCAATGAATGCGGGTAATCATGAATCGGTATGCGCCCTCAGCTTATAATCTACATCATTCTAATTAATTATTCCGTGTGTATATGATGAAGCGATATCAACCGATGGGAATAAAAATTATGTCATGCACAATAGTGACATTAGGTAGAAACGTAATCATAGAGCATGTCTTCAGCATTGAGTGCGCGTAATCATAAATCAGTATGCGAACACCAACAGAAAAATAAATGCGGCGTTTCCAATTGTGTGCATAGCATAAGATGTCGCAATATAAAACAAGTTTGTCGAATACGTTTAGAGCAATGTTATCAGTTCTCATGACAATCAAAAGGAAATGGGAGAGGAGATTAACAATGGCAGTGTGTTGGTGTGATTCATGACAGGACTCAATCAATGTATACGTTATTCTACACGTCAATATACACTACAGTAATTTAAACATAAAACCATGTAACAATAGATGGTGTACAAAGTTACCAATACTAGGTACATCCGAATCTGACAACAATATATCTCGATAGAATATTTCATACTATTAATACTGTGACACTATAGAGATCGGACACCAGCCATCTCTATTTTCAGTAGTGTAATACCATATGTAGTCTACATCAATAGGGTGATGTGGTGTGGAGAGATTGGTGCCTCGATGCGGTTTTCTCTCTCAAACTTACAACTGGAATTAATGTCACTCCAGCACGGGACGACAAAAACTGCTTTCAATTACCTAGGAAATAATGCATTTCACGGTCACTGTTAAGACCTAGTTCGTATGTTCGTAGATGCATGATTCATAATGCCTCGGAACGTCTAAGTCTTAGTTCCCGGTTACCACCTCTAGGGCTAGGTTCAGTTACGTCTATTCCATAGAAGACAAATTGTTTGTGTGGACTCTGTGAAGGACATTCCCATGCATGTAATGCCATTGGGTATCTGGGGTCATGTTGTTTTACAGCCCGGTGTGTTCCACAATCCTCTCTTTCAGAGGTCTAATGGTGCTGCCCACATATTTGCGTCCGCAAGTGCATTCTAGCACATAGACTGTAAATTTTGTGTTGCAGTTTATGTTGCATCTGATGTCATATGTTTTATTTGGACCAGAAAATTCTTTCTTGTGGTTGGATGCCCACCTACAGACACCACATGATCCACATTTGTGGAAACCCAAGGTACGCGGTGTTAGCCAACTGCCACTAGGCTGGGATTTCGGATAGCTGGGACTAAGCCTAGTCCTAAGTGTCCTACCCCTACTGTACGTGATTTGAGGCTGCGGGTCGATATGCTTAGTAAGTGAGGTGTCACCTGTTAGGAGTCTCCAATGTTTGCTAAGACTTTTGGATAAAGCAATGCTGTAGTCATTGTAGTCCGTAATCAATCTCACGGTGTCTGCGTGCCCCTTTTTGGGCACCCTATCGCGAAGAGTCTCTTCGCGCCGTGTGTTCCTGATCCTCCTTTCGGCTTTAGCCAGGTTCATATGTGTGTAGCCTCTGTGTTTGAGCCTGGATTTCATGGCTAATAGACACTTCTCAAACTCCTCCTCACTACTACAATTTCTCTTAGCTCTTGTGAATTCACCATAGGGGATGGCGTGAATTTGATGGGAGGGGTGAGCACTGTTAGCATGCAAAATTGCATTGCAGGCAGTGTCTTTACGGAAAAGTCGTGTGAGTAAGGTATTGTTGCAGATGTAAATTTCAATGCCCAGAAAGGTGATGCTGGACTCACTATACTGGTGAGTAAACTTTATATCATAGGTGTTGGTGTTCACATAGGTACAAAACCGTTCCAGTTTTTCATGTGTGCCTGACCAAATGAGAAGACAGTCGTCAATGTAGCGACCCCAGAAGATAATCGAATCATTGAAATGGCTGCCCTTGAGGCCCCAGATCCATTCCTCCTCCAAGCGCCCCATGAAGAGGTTGGCAAAGCTAGGTGAAAATTTCGAACCCATGGCGACACCCCTTTTCTGTCTGTACCAATCTTTATCCACCAAGAACACGTTGTTCTCAAGGATTAGGGCCATCATGTTAAGTAACATGTTAGTATGCTGCCATTGTGTCGCTGATCTCCTAAGTAAATGGTGCTGAACTGCCCTCAGACCTAAATCTAGTTTGATGCTCATGTAGAGCGACACGACGTCTAAAGTAACTAGAGTCATGCCTTGTTCCCATGTGAAGTCAGCCAAGATACTCAGTATATGTTTAGTGTCCCTAATGTATGAAGGGAGATTCTGGAACAAGGCATGACTCTAGTTACTTTAGACTTCTTTTCCGTAAAGACACTGCCTGCAATGCAATTTTGCATGCTAACAGTGCTCATCCCTCGCATCAAATTCACGCCATCCCCTATGGTGAATTCACAAGAGCTAAGAGAAATTGTAGTAGTGAGGAGGAGTTTGAGAAGTGTCTATTAGGCATGAAATCCAGGTTTAAACACAGAGGCTACACACATATGAACCTGGCTAAAGCAGAAAGGAGGATCAGGAACACACGGCGCGAAGAGACTCTTCGCGATAGGGTGCCCAAAAAGCGGCTCGCAGACACCGTGAGATTGATTACGGACTACAATGTCTACAGCATTGCTTTATCCAAAAGTCTTAGCAAACATTGGAGACTCCTAACAGGTGACACCTCACTTACTAAGCATATCGACACGCAGCCTCAAATCACGTACAGGAGGGGTAGGACACTTAGGACTAGGCTTAGTCCCAGCTATCCGAAATCCCAGCCTAGTGGCAGTTGGCTAACACCGCGTACCTTGGGTTTCCACAAATGTGGATCATGTGGTGTCTGTAGGTGGGCATCCAACCACAAGAAAGAATTTTCTGGTCCAAATAAAACTTATGACATCAGATGCAACATAAACTGCAACACAAAATATACAGTCTATGTGCTAGAATGCACATGCGGATGCAAATATGTGGGCAGCACCATTAGACCTCTGAAAGAGAGGATTGTGGAACACACCCGGGCTGTAAAACAACAGGACCCCAGATACCCAATGGCATTACATGCATGGGAATGTCCTTCACAGAGTCCTCACAAACAATTTGTCTTCTACGGAATAGACGTAACTGAACCTAGCCCTAGAGGTGGTAACCGGGAACTAAGACTTAGACGTTCCGAGGCATTATGGATCATGCGTCTACGGACATACGAACTAGGTCTTAACAGTGACCGTGAAATGCATTATTTCCTAGGTAATTGAAAGCTGTTTTTGTCGTCCCGTGCTGGAGTGACATTAATTCCAGTTGTAAGTTTGAGAGAGAAAATCACATCAAGGCACCAATGAATCCACACCACATCACCCTATTGATGTAGACTGCATATGGTATTACACTACTGAAAATAGAGATGGCTGGTGTCCGTTCTCTATAGTGTCACAGTACTAATAGTATGAAATATTCTATTGAGATATATCGTTGTCAGATTAGGATGTACCGAGTATTGGTAACTTTGTACACCATCTATTGTTACATGGTTTTATGTTTAAATTACTGTAGTTTATATTGACGTGTAGAATAACGTATACATTGACTGAGTCCTGTCATGAATCACACCAACACACTGCCATTGTTATTCTCCTCTCCCATTTCCTTTTGATTGTCATGAGAACTGATAACATTGCTCTAAACGTATTCAACAAACTTGTTTTATATTGTGACATCTTATGCTATGCACACAATTGGAAACGCCGCATTTATTTTTCTGTTGGTGTGCGCATACTGATTTATGATTATGCGCACTCAATGCTGAAGACATGCTCTATGATTACGTTTCTACCTAATATCACTATTGTGCATGTCATAATTTTTATTGCCATCGGTTGATATCGCTTCATCATATACACACGGAATAATTAATTAGAATGATGTAGATTATAAGCTGAGGGCGCATACTGATTCATGATTACGCGCATTCATTGCTGTAGACATGCTCTATGATTACTTATCAACCTAATATCACTATTGTGCATGACTTTCACTTTTATTGCCATCGGTTGATATTGCTTTATCATATACACACTGAATAATTAATTAGAATGATGTAGATTATTAGCTGAAGGCTTTTCAACTTTACTTCACAATGTATCTTTTTACACTTTTTTTTTTTCCGTTATCTTTCCTGTAACAATTTCTCTATCCGTAACTATACTGAACACCGTTACTCAAAAAAGAACCAAGACCGCATCACGTGACCCATTACGTTTTAATTTTCACATCCAATGTGTCGGGCGACTGCACAACGCCGAGGCGGGCACACAGTCTAGTTTGCACACTCGCGGTGACGTTTTAAATTCACTTCCGGGTCATCTTTACAACCATATTCGGTTGATAGGAGATCCCGAGAATACGTGGGAAGTCAGGCGTACACGCCACGGGTAAGCTTTACGAGGGGATTTTTTTTCCCCTGTGTACACTTTTTGTTCTGCCGATAGAACTAGTTTTGGTCTGAGGAACCTCCAGTAACCTGGGTTTCCTTTCTTGGTTTTTGTCTCCTTGGTTAGTTAATCACGCGGCTTACTCTGCCGCTATCATTGCTTTGGACTGGATGATAAAGGCGCCGTACACGGCAATTACGGAGTTTTGTGGCTCAGATCGTCTATGGAATTTGGATCTGAGGTAAGGATACGTTTGGGAGCAATGAGAAGCGGTTAATTACGTTGTTTTGCTAAAGAGTTAGTAGTGAGAACATTAATGAGTTCTTTTAATGGTTTGAGGAATTAACAGTGTTTGTATTCTGTAGATTTAACTAGTGCAGGATATGCTAACAACAGTCATTGATGTGAGCTGTTATCTTACAGACTCACAGCACAGAAGAAATAAAGAATCTAAGCCGTATTGGCACAACTCATTAGTTATGACCTACCGGGTCGGAATTATCACCGGTTCAAAGGTGAGCTGGTTTGGCACTATTTATCTTGCTAATTTTAACTGTGGAGCCGAAATCTTGCATATGTCTTTTCTTTTGGATTACTGGTTTTAACTAGAGCACCAATCCTTTGAATTCCATAGGTCTAAGCATCCACTTCGCTTACAGCAGGTAGGCTGTTGCACGTTTGCACCTTGGAACTGGTATTACTATTCGAGCACTAGTGCAGTTCACCTGAACCTGCCCTACTTTGAACCTTGTAACACATTGGTATCTTAAATTCACCATTTACCTGGCGTTGGTTTTATAAAGCACATAACCCACTTTTCACTGGGTCCCACTCCGTTCACTCGCACCACTAGGACTCTTGCACAGTATAATCACAATGGCATCTTAGGTTCATTTCTGGCATCCCCTTCTTTTTCCCCTTTGCTTTTCTTTAAGAAATAAGAAATGTTGGATATAAAGTGTTCAAACCCACACGGTTTGTCTTGGGTGCTTCACTCCATAACCGTTAACTCATCCGGCACACCTTGTACTGTAACCCTATTTATAGGTGTGGATTATATCGTTGTATTATCTTTATCATAATTGACACATGTATGACACGAGCTATCTTTCCATGTTGTCTGCAGCCCTGAAGAAGTCTAGGGTTTTACAACCCATTTACGAAACACGTGTTGGCTGGCTTGCTCAGGAACACTTCATTAAATACGAACACTACCAACTAAGGACATCGTCGTCTTCATTTGTGAACAGAAACTGTGTTGTACTGTTTATTTACTCTCTTGCATGTGCATAGGACGTGTTGCATAGTTCCTGTATGTGCCAGGTAGAACGCTGGATGAGATTAAATTGCCTAAAGCTTAACTCTGGAAAGACTGAGGTCCTTCTTTTTGGCAAAGACAATTTCTTCTGGTCACTAAGCTGGTGGCCGCAGGATATAGGGGTTCCACGCACACCAGTGCAGAACGTGATGAACTTAGGAATCCGTTTCGATGATAAACTCAATTTTGAAGCTCAGGTCTGTGCTCATGCCTCATCATCTTCACATTAAGAATAATTAGAAAGATCTGTCCTCTTATCCCCTCGGACCTTCAAAAACCGGTAGTTACTACCTTAGTCCTAGCTAAACTGGACTACGGGAACGCCCTTTTCATCAGCATTCAAAAAAATCCCTCCTAAAACTCCAGATGCTGCAGAATGCCTCAGCTCGGCTTCTTGCAAGAATACCAAAATCAGCATCACAGGCCTTGATCAAGCTGCACTGGCTTCCAGTGGCAAAAAGGATTGAATTTAAGGCGCTCTGTATTGCTTTTAAGGCACTGCACAATATTGGTTCTTGCTATCTTTGTGAGAAATTTGTCTGGTATACCCCTCCTAGGACACTCAGATCCTCAGATGCAAAGTACTTAGTATTACCTAAGGTGAAACAAGCCTCATTGGGAGGTAGGAGTTTTGTCCTGAAGGCCGCAAAACTATGGAGCTCCCTCCCCATGAATCTAAGGAAGTGTCCAGTTCTCCTGTCCTTCCGAAAATCCCTGAGGACTTGGTTTTTTAGTTAGTAGAGCAGCCTTATTTTATTTTCACCCTTGTTGGACTTGGCCCTTTTTGCAGGGTCATCCCTAAACTTTTTGCCTTTCTCCTAGCCTTTTTTCTGACATGGTGTTGGTGGTTTTAGGACTCTGGGCACTTTAGCACTGTTGTCCAGTGTAAAGTGCGTGTGCTCTCTGTGTTAAATATGGTAAGATTGGCCTACACCTGTTTGGCCTATTTAATTTACCTGTCAGTCCCTTGTAAAGTGGTATCTCATATACCCAGGGCTGGTAAATTAAATGCTACTGGTGGGCTTGCAGCACTGATTGCGCCACCCACCAAAGTAGCCTTTCAAACCTATCTCAGACCTCTGCCATTGCAGGGCCTGTGCGCGCAGTGTTACTGCCGCTGTGACGTGGCACCTAAAGTGTGTGCCATGTCCGTGACCCCCCTTTTACTGCATGTCAGTCACCCCTAAGGTAGGCCCTACCTAGCCCTATGGGCAGAGTGCATTGTAGGTAAAAGATAGGACATGTACCTTAAGTGTGTGAGATGTCCTAGTAGTGACAAACAGCCATTTTGGTTTCTCACTACTGTGGGGCTGCCCTCCCATAGGAATGCATTAGGGATTCCCTGATAAGTGTTTCAGTGGTAATTCCTGATATGAGAGGCGCAGCGTGGTCAAGTTTGGTATATTTGGAATTGTCATAATAAATGCTGCGCAATGGTGTGCGCAGATTTATTATAACTATTTTAGAAATGCCACTTTTAGAAGTTGGCATTTCTGTGTGCTATGTGTCTGCCTGCCTGATGTGAATTGCATGTCTGGCTTGTGAGTGACAGGGGCTGGGAGGTGTGTGGCTCCAGGAGGGGCAGGGTGAGTCAGCGCTAGGCTGAATAGGACACCTACATTTGGAGTGGTGGGAGGAGTAATCCCCTGACTCTGAATAGGACTGTGCCCAGCCTGTACAATGCTGGCTCCGCCCCCTGTGGTGAGTCTGATCACCTAGCCCCCACCTGACAAAGGGGAAGAGGAGCTTGGAAAACAAAGTGCTCCAATTCCCCCCTGGACAGTTGCATCTGGTTCCCCATGCCCTGTACTGCAGACAAAGAGATGGTGTAATATAAATATAGAGGCTGTGACCCCATGAAAATGTTCTGTTCTGTGCTTTGGTGCTCTTCCTGGACCTTTGGGGGGCTTGCTGTTGCTGGGGCCCAGGAGGAACCGTCATGGGGGCTTGCCTCCCTGCTGGAGGACCCTGTGTGCTGGCCTCCCTGGGCCCAGCTTTGCCCCCTTGACCACTAAGGACTTTTTGCTAGAACGGTGGGCTTAGCGCCCTCTGAAGCGCTGTATTTTATTCTCCAGGAGAGAGGAGCTGGCCCTGCTGCAGTGCGAGGCTGCGAGGGAATCCCGGCATGTGGGAGTCCCCCCGGCGTTCCTTATTGAAGCGGGAGCCCACCCCGCATTTTGTGTTATCGAGCGGGAGTCCACCCGCATTGATGTTTAATTGAAGGAGCGGTTGCCCACCCCGCGTTTGGTGTTGAAAGCGGGTGCCCACCCCGCATCGCACCGCCAAAGGAAGGGAGACGCAGCAGCCGAGGATCGGCCCGACCCGGAAGCCAGGCAAGAGACGCCTGACTGTAGGCAGGGCCGGGGAAAGGATCCTGACGGCCGGCCAGTAGCAGCGCGGTCAAGAAGGAAGTGCGGGCGGAAGCGGAAGAGCCGAGAAGAAGTCGGCGCCTGCCGGGCAGGGCTCCCGTGTACCGGTAGGAGCCCTGCATGTGACCAGTAGCTGCGGCCGGGAGGGAGGACGGGAGCCTACCCCGCCTCCCAGGGCGTCCCGGGCCAAAGACAGAAGTCGGAGGAGTCCCCGGAAGCCAAGAGGAGCCTAGCTGGGAGAAGAGCTGGTGTCCCTTTGCCCCGGAGGAGCGGAGAGGAGCCTGCAAGGTCCCGGTGAGTGGGGCCTATAGGGAGGCAGCGTTTTTGGGAAGGAGCCCCGTGGGGCTCCCGCAGGCATTGCTGGGGCCGTTCGGGGCACATTGTCGGTGCCCGTTGCTGACACAGCTGCCCCGCCTGGCAGTGGGCAGCTGCAAAGTTAGGGGCAATCTGGGCTCCACCGAGGCACATTGTCGGTGCCTGGAGCCGCGTCAGTGCTCCCTGGGGGCCCCGTAGTGCCAGGGCTTCTTTTGGTCCCTCAGCTGCGCCGCCGTAGCGGGCAGCTTCAACGTGAGGCAAGGTCATTTACAGAGCCTCAGAGTGGGGCTCACCAGGCACAGAGGTGCCAGTGCCATTCCCAGCTGCCCTGCGAGAGCGCAGGCAGCTGCAACGTTGGGGGCATTTTGTTTCATGAAGAGAAAGGAGTGAGATACACTCCTTGGCCCCAGCGCTTTGCACACTTTTGGGTTTCTGCTGCATTAGCAGCCGCCCTGACATTTGGGACATAGGGCATTTGAGCCCTGGTGTAAGGCCAGTTGGCCTGGGGTCATTTTTAGGGTGTTGTGAGGGCGCAAGGCCCTTGCCAGTGCTACTATGGTGCACTGCTGCTTTTATGCCTAAGAGATGTCCTGCCTAATGTAATGCCTCATGTGATTCATGCCCCATGATTACTGCGTAATGTGCTTATGCTGATGAGGTTTGGGCCTAATGTGATAATGCCAATGTGATTTAGGCGTAACATGGTTTATGCTAATGTGATGCCCCTTTCATCATGCGTTTATGCCTACAGATATTGCTATGAGGTGATTGCATAATGGGATTCATGTGATGTGATCTATGCACCCTGATTTATGCCTGTAATGATGTTTATGCTCATGAGGTTATTGCATAATGTGTTTATGCTGGTGAGGCCTAATGCGTAATGTGTTTATGCTTAGGAGGGTGTCTAATGCTAATGTGATAATGCTGAGGTCATTATTGTACCAGTAGTTACTGGTTGTGTTTTATGTTTATTACCTACTTTCTGATGGTTCTGACCATAGCCCGATTGGCCTGGTCCTGTATATAATCCCCTGTGAATATTGCCCGTGCCAGTTGGCACAGTGTAAATGTGTGATTATGTTTCTAATGTGTTTATGATAATACAAAGGCTATTTTTGATATAACCTTGTGTGGAGTTCCTTTTGTAGTGTACCTAGTTTGTTGCTGCTGTGTGAGTGTGTTGCGCAAACGCTTTACACATTGCCTCTGGGATAAGCCTGACTGCTCGTGCCAAGCTACCAAGGGGGTGAGCAGGGGTTATCTTCAGTGTGTAACTCCCTTGCCCTGACTATAGTGGTGGTTTCTGCCTGGCTTTGGCGCAAGCCTTAGCCAACCAGAAATCCCATTTCTAACAGCCCTCCTCTTCTCGTTTAGAACAGCAGCAGCGCCAAGATGCCACAGGGCATTCGAGCGCTATATAAAATTATAAATCAAATCAAAAATCAAACTCTATTGGAGGAAAGGTGGCAAAGGGATCCAGCAATAAGAGGAATTCAGCAGCGGTTTTCAAGTTTGTCCCACTTGGAGTTTTTGCTGGCAACATTTCAGGCTTTAGTGGGACCCCAAATTTGATGAATCTGACCTTATGGAGTCCTCGGCTGCCATAGCCTCCTCCCTAGCCATACTAAATAGCTTCCATTTACAGCAAAATGACTAAGTGAGAAAATGATAAATAGTTAGGCTTTACTGGACCTGCCCTCTCTCCGGTCCCCTGAAAGTGTGCTGATGGCCCAGTTACTCAAGCATTAATTAACAATGACTGTGCCCTTACCTATAGTTTTCTATGCAGGATTAGCGCATTTTCTGATTCATTATCCTTTAAAAACATTTTTGACATATTGGTGTAATTAAATTTTTTTATTTATAATTCTTTTTACTAAATTGGCTTCAAAATGTTATCAACTAAATTTCTTGAATTTAATGTTCTTTTGCTGTTGCTGAAAGATTTAACACACATCACCTCTGAGAGAAACATGCTGTTAACTTCTCAGTTTCTGACTTGCTTAACTTTGCAGAAGCACTTAGCGTGATCCTTCCCCAGTAAATCTTTTACACTGTCTGTTTGTTCTCATTATATTCTACTACTGTATTAATTGCATTGATTTACAGATGATCCCTCATTTTACTGCTGGCTTCCAGAAACTGAGCAGATTGGTAACAATGCCCAAACTAGGCTGAGATTATCTAGGATAAAGTTCTGGTCTGTGAAGTATTCCAGCTCTAGAGCTTTTTCATTTAAAAAAAAAAGACCCTTTCACTCAAACATGCAGCAGAAAAACAGCTGTTACCATGTCATCTGCAGATACAAAGGCGTCCATGAATAAATGTATAGCATTTCCTATTATATTCACCTCCTGCTGATGAAGTGTCTGCAGGAAACAGCCTCGTATAGAGAAGCAAGGTATTATACATGAACTTGAAGGCAGCACCACAGCGAACAATATCTCTACATGCTCAGCAGTTCCTTTCACTGCTTCCACCCCTTTGTTCCCAGTGCTGCGCCAAACACTTCATGTAGGTTGAAAAGGTTGTAACAGTTTGAACTGAAAGTAAATACCTTCAGGCACGCTGTTACTCCACTAGTCCTAATACATGGCTGACTGATTTTTTGGTTATTGTTTGTGTGATTGCTGCTGGAAGTGAAGAGGAAGTTACAGCTAGTTTTTTTCTGAATGGTAGTGGGCTCTCTTTGACTGTTTACGGCGAGGGTTCTACAATCTTTCTGGTTGATTTACAGTCCAAAAGGCACATGGTATTAAAGCATTTGCTCCAGAGGTGTAACAAAGACTTAGGCGGCCCCCCTGCAAGCAATGGTGCGGGGGTCCCCCACAGTGCCAATTCCCGCACAGTCACCAACCAACTTGTAGAAGTACTTCAACTTTGCCTCCTGCATTCACATGACATCAGCAGGAGTTGTCCACGGTACGTTGAGTGTCAAAGAGAAAAAAGTTATCCTTGTCGGATAAGCATGCTCTAGATACATGCACACCAAAAATGGAGTCATCTTCATATTTTTAGTATTGGAACTGTGTTGTGGAGTGGAATTTTCTGCAGTGGAATGAATTGTGTGAAGCTGAATTGTGTTGTGTGAAATTGTGTGACACTGAGTGAAAATATGTAAAGTGGAATTATGTGCCATGGCTTGGAGTGCATTAATGTGGAGTGATACATGGCGTGGAGTAGATTTATGTGGAGTGTAATTATGTGGTATGGAGTGGAGTGTAATTTCTTTGTGTGGAATGAAAGTGTGTGTTGTTGGGTGGAATTATGCTGATTGGAATTATGTGGCATGGTCTGGAGTATCTATGTGAATTGTTGCTATGTGAGTGGTTTTATGTGTGGTGTATTTATGTGTAATTGAGTAGATTGTAAATATGTGGAGTTGAATCATGTTGTGTGTAGTGGTATGGTGTTGTGTTATTTATTTCATGGTATAACCTTGAGTTAGGTTAGGTGATGTCACGCTATGTTATTGAAGCTAGTTTTTTTTGGTTCAGAAAAACGAAATCATTGTATTTGCCTCTGCATTTTCTTTAAATTAAGCTGTGCTTGCATGTAATCTATCAAAGGCAGGGATTTGCAGAAGGGCAGTAAAAACATTTACTTGACAGAACGGATATGTCCAAAATTATAGAGAGAGGCACAATTATGTTTCCGAATGGCTCAGGTGTATATGAAACTGTATTTTTGTTGAACAAAAATAGATATATCTATGGGGTGGTGCTCTGAAATATGGACATGCCGAGTTCAGAAATGTGTACTTCCATGAAATTTAAAGTTATATTTAATCTTCCATTTCTGCCAGTGAAACTAAAAAGACATCTTCGATGTTTTTCCCGCTAATTAATATCGGTGTGCGCTCTGCTTGGACGGGCTTTCTGCAGACAGGGAATAAAAGGCGCGCACCTTTTATTCATCTCCCACCTCGGTTATGTGCAGTGGGCTCCCCGTGGGTGCTGCAGGTTTGTGTCCCTTGGAAACACACAAATTTAGGAGTCATGTCTGTCAAATGGGGCCATGCTTTATATACAAATTAAACTGCCTCAAGAATTTGATGGAATTTCTTGGAAATGAGCGGCACAATCTTTTATTGTGGGTGCCTTATTGAGATGCACAGTTTTAGAACAAAATTCTGCCAGATGTGTATGCATTATCTTCATTAGACATCAACATCTGACGTGTGTTTGAACAGATTTTATAACTTTGAAGTTTAACACATGCGGCCCTTTTCGGTGTGGCCTGTTTTTTTATGTATGGAATGTGCGTATGAGTTTAAAGTACTGCACCTCTCTGTAAATCTGTGTGGTATTGTTTTAAGCCACAATGGAACATTTTCCTGTATCCTCGTATATAAGTAATTACAGGCTACAAGGCGTGACATTTCTCACATGTCGGCAAGTAATCGCGGAAGGAAGCGGGCTGTAGTCTCAGCGTCGGTTCACCACCCTGTGGTTCTGAATAGTATGTTTCTGTTCATAGCATAACAAAACCCTCAGAGATCAGGAACTCTACACATCCTTACCAAGCTCAAAATCCTACGGATTCTGCACATATATCAGATGTCCCGACTCGAAAAGTACTATCTGTCCCAGATGTCATTTTTATCTCTTTACACACAGCATGGTGGCATGTCACTTTAAATATATACTTTGGTACTTGTAGCACATCTAGTATCGAAATAGGGTGTTAGATTCCGTCCAGCCAATGACTAGTGTTAAAAACATGTCGACCGAACTCCATGAGGTGTGACAGGAAAGGGAGGGGTGCAAGAAGATGGGAAAAGTGTCTGGGGGGAGCAGCGTCGCCATGTCCATCCCTCAGCCCGTAGAGAAATAGTGACGCAGCAGTATATTCTGTACGAATTCTGCACGTCGTCGTGCCTTCTTATACATGAGGGAAGGATTTTATTTTGGAAACCTAAGAAAACTAAAATTGCCAATGCTGCTGTACATTCCTGTTATGGGAGCTACCAGTATGAAAACTCCAACGTACTTTATGAAAACAATGAAGTAAAAGGTTTCCATGCTCCAATGCGTACAAGAGATCATGCATTAGACCTTACACAGTGACCCCATATTTTTCCATTTCAGGTGTGAGTAATAGATACATTGCATTCTGGTACTTGTAGTCCTGTCTATACTGGGAAAAGCAAAATAACAATAGCCAGGTTTTTAAAAAAAGATACATCTGACGAGAGGTTGAGATCTCTGCTTTAGAATCCTGCAACTTAATATGGTTATTTAACTATTGAATTCACTGAATCTTTTTATGTAAGGCAGAGGCAATCTGCTTTGTTGACTTTACTTTGGTTTAACAAAATAAATGTAAAAAAAAAAAATGTAAGTCCGTTTTTATATAGCGCAGCTACTCACCCTTACGGGTCTCAAGGCGCTGGGGGCCGGAGTGGAAATTTAGGGAGCTATTGCCCAGAGTCACATGGTGCTGAGCTGCCGCAGCCGGGGATCGAACCGTGAACCCTGTGCTCCGGAGTCAGCTGCCCTGGCCGCTGCACCACACCTGTAAATGTAAATAAATATATACACACAAAAGAAAGTAAGGTGAATACAAGTCGCAATTTTTATATGTATATATAAAGTTAAGCCTGGAGCACATTCACTTTGTAAAAACTGCCCTCACCCACACCAAGTTGTGGCATGCTTCATCATGGGGCTGCTGCAAAACGCCTCAGCGCAGACCAACGCTAGAGGCGGAGCAATAGGGAGGCATAGACAATACAAATAAATAAAGAAGGAAAAGAAAAGGATCCTAAATAGGTGCAGACAATGAGTGTTAAAACTGACTAAGGGATATCCTCATAACAATTTTATTCCTGAATTCCCTTGCCAGGATTAAAAAAGGGTAAACAGTACCCCCGGATGGTGGTGGCGTGAGTGAGTTATGCACTCTCCACCCCTCCGTTCTGCATAGAGGTCAACATGTTTCTGCCGGATCCCATCTCTCTACCGGCATTCATCAGGACAAAAGGGATCCCTATGCTAAATTTCCTTGTTGTCGCATATACCCCTGGTATTACCACTGTACTAAGTGTTACTCCACCTGTTAGTATGGTGTAGTCCAGTACACTTACTCATCTATGAAATCTGTAAGTGAAGAGAATAAAAACAGTGAAACCAGTCTGTACAGTAATAAACAGAAAATCAACATAAATAATACAAGTGAAGAAATTGTGCTCTCAGTGATACCTTATAAAAACAACCAATTTGATGCGACACGGGCGTCCTGTAAAATATAGATTATACACCCTTTTACTTGGGCAAACAAACAGGGTCCCTATTTCATTTATTATGAACACTCAGTGCAAATGTCATATTTACAAACATTCTGTGCCTATGTCTTAATGCTGTAGTAAACACACCTGTATAGAAATGGTTGTGGTGGCAACCATGCCCCAAACAGTACACATAATCTTAGGCGTACCCCTAAAAGTGCTTAGGATCATACATTTCCCTCCACTCGGAACACCTTACTGAGTTTACTGAGATAAGCGCTAGAAATGGCACGGGAGTAGAGGGCGACCCCCTGTAGTCACACACTGTGAGGAGAGATAGTCGTTAGGTAAGTAATGGTAAATGCACAAGGCACACGCTTAAGGTAAAGCTGGTCTCGTTCATCATGCTAATATGTAGTGATGCTGGTACGGGATGGTCTCAGTAAAAATCCACTCGCCCCTGCAACAAACACACAAGACACCAGGACAAACTGCCAGTATCCCCAGTCGTGGTCTTCGTGTACAGCACTTGTAAATATTTCAGCAAAGCTGGTCACTTTCCTTTTTCAGTGCTGTGCTTTTATTGGTACATATTTGTCAATTATCTTTAATCTATACCTATTGCATATTGCTTTGTAAGTTTGGCCTGACTAGTTATTCAAAGCATTCAAACCATGACTGAGGGAAACGCAAACTCTGGGGTTCCATTCAGATCCTTTAATGGAAACATTATGAAATCACTTGCTATGATTAGCATTTAATGTCCTGGCAGGTATGTTTTTCCCCTTATCAGTACATACTTTAAACAGTTAATGTAAGAAGAAAACACTTTAAAATGTGTTCTACGGCAATCGTAATGACCAGTGACTGATAACTAAACAAAGACAGAAAGGCCATGCTAAAATGAATACAGATTATTTCATATAAAGTTATGCTTTCGAATCATGTACAGGCATTTGCAGAGTCTGAAAATGGGAAGAGACGCTGGCATTTTTCTTTGGGCAAGGTGGCAATCAGGCCTCTACTCCAGTAAATTCTGTGCTGCCTCTTTCCTCTAAAAGGAGCAGTGCTCTTTGGTGGACGCTCTGTCTCAGGGGCCCCCACCCACTCCAGAAAGGTGCCTGGCGTGGTTGGACTGAAAAGAAACAAAGAAGTTATTTTGTTTCTTTTCAGTCCTGGGCCAGCGCGTTGTCAGCTCAGAGCAGGCTTCAAACTGCAGCTGTTTTAAAGATACATGCTGCACAGACATGCTGAGGGGGCTCCCTTCATGTAGAGAAGACTAACCCCCAACACCACGGGGGCTGCAGGAGTGTCCATTACGCCTCTGATTTGCTCAAATGCTGTCAGGTACAGCTTGCATTCAGATGTGTTCTCTGTTCTGACAGGCACATTGACAGCGGCGCATAGAGCTACTTGTAGATTTCTTTATTTAGGTTTCTCCTTAACTGGTACACTGATGGCCTACCTCTGGGGGGCTAGCCTCCACCATGAGCGTGCTACATGATGCCCCTCCTTACAAATGTCCCCTTTGTTCCCTTCGCACTTCCTGTGTGCTGGCCACTGAAGGAAGTGGTGTGTCATGTCCGGCTGGAGTCCTGACCTTTGTTCGAGTACAACACAAGATCAGCACAGTGAACTAATGCAGCACAAAAAGGCAACAGCTACAAAAAAAAACACAACACATCACCACCACAATAAAGTGCAACACAACAAATATGCACAAACATTCTTGTCACACATTAGCCCCTCCACAAATCTGTTTTCATCATTCAGTGGTAAAAGCTGTTTGCACCAAGCGCTGCCTTACTTTTCACCAAGAACATGTAATAGTGTCAATCTAAACACGTTGTGATCCGGCCCCAGGTGTTTTAAATAGTTGAAGAGCCTAAGGAGCAGTATTTTACCACCACAGCCAGTAGTAACGGGTTGTTTGCCACTGGAACTTTAAAGGAATGTGCTGCTTTTGACTGGAAATATAGCTGCATTTTTTACTTCTCTCTTCTCTTTTTTTTATTAGCTCTTAATTGAAAATTTACATCAGTTTACATGGTGAGAACTGATAAGACATACCAGAGAAATAAACCTCCTTGTGCAAACATAAAAGCAATGTCCATTTTGTAGTAGTTTAACTTGTTACATGTTTGTTTATTTTAAGAAGTAATAAACTCAAACATTTTCACCCTAAGTCTCTTATAACTATATATTGTTGCTCCATAACAATCAGTGTAGTTGCGATTCAGCGGATTCTGGTCCCTAACATCTCCAAAACGGAAGTTCTACCTTTTAGAGAAAGAACGAAATTTCCGCCTTTTACCTGGTCATTGGGAGGTAGATCGATTGAGATAGTGAAAGAATATGTTTATTTGAGCCGAATTTTTCCGTATAACCTTCAAAACGCTTCCCATTTTCAGCATCTCGAGCGAAAGGCAGACTCCCATGTTGGGGCACTACAGAGATTTTACTGCTCAACTGGGAATAGGCATTTTAAATCCATGCTGGAGGTCCACAGTATGAAAATTCCACCCATTTTGTCTTATGCCTTGGAATATATACAGATTAAAACCTGGCGACCAATAAAAGTGAAAGAAGGGACTATTTTACGAAAACTGTTGAAAGTCACTCAATCAGTCCCCGTAGAAGCCTTACGTCTCGAGCTTTCTTTAACGAGCACATACGCTCGAGCCATTTCTAATATTAGACGGTGGGTTTTTAATCTTTTACATGCAACTCCTGGCTCCTTAAGACATATATTAAAACTAGAGACTTTTAGAGAAGATTCGGCATTGCACACTTTTAATAGGAATCTCAAAATAGCCCTCGTGGTATCCCAATGCACCCTTGCACTTTTGCAAGCTTTGTCCCCAGCACATTTGAAGCTCTTTTTAAAACATACCACACCGAGAATAAGCTTTGCACTAGATAAGGAGCACTGTACTCAATTAAAGTACTTCAAAAAATTTGCAGAAAATGTAGTATATAAAACTCCCGAGCATTATCTACAGTTTCAGCTAGAACATAGAGTAAGGCGCTGTATTTTTCTTCTGCGATTAGGAATTCTTCCTTTAAAAGTTTACTCTTCTAGATGGAACTCCCTTGAACATTCTTCAGGTATCTGTGATTTGTGTAACGGAGGAGTACAAGACCTTTTCCACGTACTTTTTGTTTGTCCAAATCAGACTTTGGTAGAGGCTCGTCAACGTTTTATAAACCCTATGGGGCATATTATCAAGGATCTGCAATAATTATCGCAAAGCGCGCTTAGCGCTGTTCTTTTATCGCCGGCCATCGCTGGATTTCCTCGCAGTGATAGCGCTGTATTATCAACGCGTATCGCAAAGGTGATAGGAAATCCAGCGATAGCAAGTAAAACCAGCAATAGCGTGAGAATTCCAGCGCTAAATTAACTGCGCTAATGAAAAGCTTGCTAATAGGCAAGTGTGTACTTAACCTAACAATCCACCCCCCATTGACAAGATGGTTAAGGCAAGTTTTTTCAGGCGTTAAATTCCAGCGATAAGCGCGGTTAGCGCGACTTTTCTTATCGCTTCGCGGGCATTGATAATAGAGGGAAGTTGTGTTTGCGACTGTTTCAATGGAGTTTAAGTCAGGAACGCCTACTTTGCATGTCATTAGCGATATATATCGCTGACATGCTTAGAGATTAAAAAAACGTCCGCTATCGCCAAAAAACTCACGCTAAGGCCCGTTAGCTGCAGCTTGTTAATAGTGTGATAAAAATATCGCCGCATTAGCGGCAGAAAAGTGCCGCTAACGCGGCGATAAAGGGCTTGATAATATGCCCCTATGAGTTTTAGATACAACGTTATTTTAACTCAAGATTTAATTACGTTGTGCAAGTCTCCCCCTAATGAATTTGTTTGTTGTAACTTGTTTAACTTTTTAAAGAATTTCTTAAAAATGGTTTTAAAAGTGCGTATACCTAATAATCATAAACTCATGTACTTTTATTCGTCAATTTTAATCTACTATGCCTCATATTATGTGTTTGTATTTGTTGACCTCAGTCGAGGTCTGAATCAAATAAAATTTTGAATTTTGATTTTTTGATTCAGCGGATTCAATCACATAAAAATACATTTTAGTACAGTACAGCAATCATGTTTCATGCCAAAGAAAGGAGCATCTTTTTAGACTAATCATGTTTATTATAATATGTCATTGCACCAATATTATATGCATATCACTATCTTGCTGAAGTTAAACATAGTTCTACCTGCATTACATTGTAATTATTACATATTATTAATCTTTACCATTCTTAATGGGAGCCTATTATCTGTTTTGGCCTCTGTTACCAATAATATAGTGTACCAATTCATATGTATCACACCTTTGCCCTGTGTTCTTTTTTATGTGTGCAATGGCTGTTATCTTGACTCTCATCCATTTGTTAACATCTTGGTGCAGCTGAATGACACAGCCACGCAGGCCTAAACCACACAAGCCTTAAACACGCAATGTTTACAACAACCGCTTCTTTACCACGCATGCCTTTACAACGCATCCCTTAACAACAAATGTTGTTGTAAGGGTATGATTGGTAAAGGTATATGTGTGGCAAAGATCCCACCCCAGCTACCTCTGCCCTGAGCCCTAAAATTCGGCCCTCCTGCATTGTAATCCACCCGCCCCAGCCCTATTAACTATCCCAACCCCCTTCCCTGAGCCCTAAAACCCAGTCCCCTAGCCCAAAACAACTACCCTGACTCCAGGACCGCTGTCCAGAGCCCTAAAAGCTGACCCATCCCTGAAACCTGCCCCTTCCCACCTGCCCTGAGCCCTAAAATTCGGCCCCCTGCCCTAAAAACGACCCCGACCCTTGCACCCCCCACCCTGAGCCCTAAAATTGCACCCAGCCCTGAAAACTGCCCCTGCACTGAGCCCTATAATTTGGCCCCCTGCCCTAAAAACTACCCCAATCCCCCGCCCTGAGCCCTAAAACCAGCCCCTACCCCTAAAACCTACCCCCACCACCCCCAGCCTAAGTTACCAAGCTGTGTCCCGGTGCTTCTTCCTGCCGCAATCCTTCCGGTTACTTTCCACGCCCATCCGCTCTGACAGCTAGAACACCGACTGCCTTAACCACGCATATGTGTGGTTAAGGCATATGCGTAGTTAAGGAAAGCGGTGTTCCACTTGCGGAGAAGTGGTACGCATGCTTAAGGCCGCGTTGTAAAGGGTGTTTCCCTCTTGGTGCAACTCTGGCCTTCGAGCCCATGGTCCATGGCTATATTTATCTTATCAAGTTCCAGTGCTAACTCAAGAAACATACACGTATGCATGGTGGTTGGCCTATTCATTTGTCTCAGTATACAGGTTAATAAATCATGTGTCGATCTTTTTATCAATAATTCTGATAATTAGGACACAACTTCTTTACAGAATTGTTCAATAATCCCACAGTCCCATTTCATGTGACAACAATCTGTCTGTGGTGTAAGGAATCGTGAACCTTAGTCAGCCTCACCGAGATACATCTTTGCTACCATGTTGGGAATTAAATACGTTTGATGCAAGTAATTCAAATTAGTAAAATTAAGCAGAGAGTTTCTTATGACTTGCTTTGTATATTCAAAAATATCTGCCCATCCAGTTTTTCTTCACACTTGGGGGCATATTAGCAAGACCCACGTTAAAATTATCGCCGTTTTAGCGGCAGGAAACTGCCGCTAAAAAGGCGATAATGGGCTTGCTAATATGCGTTATGGAATTCAATAGAAGCCCAGGTTAGATGTCCTGCACATCTAACCTGGGCTTCTATTGGAATTCTATAACGCATATTAGCAAGCACATTATCGCCGTTTTAGCGGCAGTTTCCTGCCGCTAAAACGGCGATAATTTTAACGTGGGTCTTGCTAATATGCCCCTTGGTCTTAATATTTTTACATCAAAATAAAAAGTAAGGGACATGGTGTTATAAAGGGTGGATGCTGCATATTTTCCAGTGTTACCATGGCATTGGTCTTAGTGGGTTCATTATTTTCCTCTCACCACGTTATTCTAGCCACTTTCAGTAGTGCCTTGCATGCAATAAATCATTCCCAAGGCTTCCCTGAGTGTGTCATATGTATGAAGTGTACCATTAGAATATAGAGCTGACAGCCAATATTCATGCTTCAGTTCATGGTTGTTTATCATGAGTATTCATTAGCTCGTTAAATTTGGAAAGACGCCACAGAGGAATCTCCAAATAAAAATAAGACAGAAAAGGGAGGGGATTGGGTGGGGAGAGATGTAGGGGGAAGGGGATGGACAGCATAGGCTGTCATCATACCTGACCATCTAAGAAACAATTTCAAACAATTGTTTGGTGTTTTGAGTGACCTGGCATGATGTTTAGTTAGTGAAACAATTCCTAGTTTGACTTCACATATAATGGTGCTTCTCAAGGGGGTTCTAATCTCATCTTGTTGTGGAGTCAATGTGCTCGATAGCCATCTCTTTGGTCATTGTAATTAAGTGGCCAAGTAGTAGATGTTTGCTGCTTCCAGTCCCTCTTCCATTAATGGTCATGCAACTTTACCCATAACTACTTGTCTTCTTACCATACCCATACTAATTCAATAAAAGGAAATTCAGCCTGCTAAAAAAATTGCAGGCTTGTAAAAATTGGATACACAGTAAACTGGTATGGGAGTCTAGATAAAAACAAAATTGAAATTGTGACACTTCCCTTTGTGGATAATGGAAGGTAGCACAAAAACCAGAGGGCTTGTCTAGTATTGGCAACGATCCTGCCGACATTATTAGAAATCAGACTATCGTCGCCATGATAACAGTGAATGTCAAAGTATTTAAATGTTTCAGTTTCCCTGGCTGGTCTGCGGGTGGAGTGGTGGGGCGTGGGAGAGGGGCAACGGATGACAGGGAGGTGGGGGGAACAGACACAATAGGAAAAAATAACTTTCCTGCCGCCCAACGTTCTTCTGCTCTGTGTCCTCGTTCATGGACACAGGCTCCCAGTGTCCCCAGTGGCCAATTGTGACGCTGCTCTCATGCTTAAAAGCAGCATATGGATTGGTCTGAGCGCCGTGAATTTGTGCTCCCAGGGAACTGGGAGCTTGTGCTTTGTTGTCTCCAACCCAGGACAGCTCAATGCGTATGTCGATTTGGCCATCCTGAGAAGGCTGCCCAAACCGACAAGCGCACTGACAGCAGTGCAACCATTCCCTCTGGTCACTGCCCTCGCGATGGCCCTGCCTCCAGGTCTCGCCAGCCCTCAGAACCTGAAAAATAAAACAATCATTTATTATTGTTTTATTTTACGAGTTTTGAGGCTGGCAGTGCGGGCGATGCTCCTCCGCCATAACGGAGCAGCCGCATTTGGGCAATACCTAACCCCTGGCTAATCTAACTGGGCTCTGGGCCAGAAGGGGAAAAGGCAGAACTTATACCAATTAATCTGACATCCAGATATGTGACAAAATTCAGTTAACATCGTCACTATATCTGGTAAGGCAGCCTCTGGATCTATTAAGTATTGGAGAGCACCATTTGCATATAGGGATATAATATGATGTTTGTTTGGTAACCTAATCTCCCAATGGTTCTTTCTTCCTTATCATGCAGCATCCAGACCAAAGGTTCCATCACCACAGCAAACAAAAGCTATGATAGGGGACACATGTGGCTCGTGCCCCACTGTATGATCCATTGCTCTGAAACTGCACATCCTGTGCGAACTCTGGCTAAAGGCTGCATATATACAATTGTATCAACCGCAGTGCATGACTAGTGCCAGTGTTTGCTGGTGATTAGCACTGGCACTTCATTCACAACACTGGCACTCTCTTATGACAGTCCACCACATGGTGGCGTTGTCTGCCTATGTTCAGCAGAGCACATTATTTTAGCAATACATTCTGCACTAAAACATAATAATAGCAGCACATCCAGGCTATTGGTACTGGCCATTTGCACACTGGCAGGGGCAGTGAGTGGTGCAAGCTGCAGGTGCACCCTAGGAGATCGCTTGGGCACTGGCACTATGGGGCAGATTTACAAGCCCCTTGCGACACTTTTACGCCGCCGTTGCGTCACTTTTGTGATGCAGCAGTGGCGTAAACAATGCGCCACTATGCGACGTATTTACAACGTGACGCATCTAGTGAGATGCGTCACATTGTAAAGCCCTGCGCCACATGAAACCTGCGTCAGGTTTCATGTGGGCGTTCCGTCGCAGGGTGGGCGTTCCGTCGCAGGAAAGCCTCGTAAAAGTGACGCAGTGAAATCTACAAGATTTCACTGCGTCACCTTTACGACGCTGCTGCGTCAAACCCTTACACCTGCTTGAAGCAGGCGTAAGGAGTGACGCACCACATTAGGTATGGGCGGCCCCTGTGCCTTGCTGGAGCCGCGTCGCGCTTGCGACACGACTCCAGCAATGCGCCGCCCTTACGCCACAGGATGCGACACGCATCGGCCTGTCCTTGCGCCACGGTGCGTCGCATTGTAAATGGGACGCATCCGTGGTGGCGCAAGGAGGGAATTGCGTGTCTCATCTATTCTGGCGCATCCCTGCTGATTTGCAGAAATGCGCCAGAACTTGTAAATCTGCCCCTTAGTGTCTTAGAAATTAAGCAGTAATCCACCATAGTATATTCTGGCTCATCTAATTTTTCTAAGTGCTGCAAATAAATATGGCCATAATGGGTTATCAAATGCCTTTTCTGTGTTAATGGAAGAAACAGCCGATAAGTTATCAGTATGAGGTAGCTTATCCATGACATGAAACAAACATCGAACATTGGAAAAGATGTGACGCCCCGTTCCAAAACCGCATTGGTCGGGCTGCACCAAATCTCCTATGAGGTTCTGTACTGTATTCTCAATCAGTTTACCTAAGATTTTACACTCAGTATTTCATAAGGATAGCATTTTATAAGCTTGTACATCTATGCAGTCCTGCCCTAGTTTAGGCAGCACACTGAACACCGCTTCCCTAGTTGACTGGGGTAAAATCCCCGTCATACACTTCTGTGTACATTTTTAAGAGTTGTGGAGTTCATTTCGCAAGAAATGAAGAATGGAATTCTGATGATAGGCTATTGGGTCCAGGTGTTTTGCCTTTAGTATGTTGATCAGTCATTTTAATTATCTTATCTGTGGTGATGGGCTCTTCTAGGAATGCGATCTGGTCTTCAGTGAGATTGGGATTGGAATGTGTGCAAGAAAGTCTTGAATGGATGTAACTTAGTGCACACGGGGAGAGGTGTACATGGACTCAGTAGTTTGAACTTACCTTATTATTCTCTTTTTATGTGTATACAAGTTCCCCAGTATCATTATGAATGGTACATATTGCTACATATTTGTGTAACTGAACTCTGATATTAATAGCCAAGTCAGTAGATCCCCAGCTCTGTTTCCCTTGTCATGTTGTCTAGATACAGTCAGTCACAAAAACTTTATTCTGCCAATTGCAACCATAAAAGTGAAGATAATAAAAAAGATTTCATAAATAAATAGAGCAGCATTTCAAGGTTCAAGTCACATCCGGGGATAATACAGTTAGTTTCAAGGAATATACTACATAGGGTACATATCAATGATAAAATGCATAAAACATATAAAAAAAGGGCAAATGGGTCTCAAACTAAAGATTAAAAAATTTAAAAAGTACAAAAAATTAGGTCAGATCCTAACATGCAAATATGATAAGGGTGGGCTAGTTATGTTGAGCCATATTTGTTTCTAACTTCCAGTGAAAGGCAGACAAAATTTTCCTCTGCCTTGCTAATATTCTTATTCTCCAGCCTTTCTAATCACTCTAAAGCCTCCTTATAGGAGTTCGTATTAAAAGGGCGAATAATAGGGCACAGAAATTCCTTCCTAACATGAGCATACAGAGTGCAAAATACAATAAAGTGCAATGTGCTTTGAGTGGCAGTGTTATTGCACGGACATCTAGGCAGTGGTTCTCCCCAGACTATATTTCTAGTAAATGCAACTATCAGGTGCATTAGACTGAATCGTAGTCTTGTTAAATTAAACCTGAGGTTCCCATTCGGAACCCAGGAGAGATAAGGCTCACACCTCTGTGTTAAATTGATTGGATTATAAGTGTGGCTTACAAGCAAATTATCAAAGGCTGCATGTTGGGCTCTGCCTTGCCTATCTCGAAATGCCTCCTTTACCCTGGAGATAGCACTGGAGTCAATGCTTGCTGGGTTTTCGGTATAATCCTGCAGGCCTAGGAATTCTTTTTTTATAAATCAAATCCAGGGTATATTGAGAGCATTGTCCAGAGAGAGACAATCCTCCAGTACTTCCGTAGAGAGTTGGGCATCAGGGCTCCCCCACAACCTCAGCCATAAGAGTAGTGGTGCCAAGTTTATCATGTCACCTACACTTGTTAAGCCCAACTCTGATAGGCACATAAAGGCAGGGCATGATTGGGGAATGGCCAATAGGCTGCAAGCAAACTCATTTTCTACCTGCTGAATTGGCCCAGGACCTTTATATCCCCAGACCCCCCTCTCATAAGTCACCACAGAAACACATTTACTCCGATAAATCTCCGTCAGTTCTTTTATCGGTTTGTGGCCCAGCCTTCTCGCAAATGAGAACACCGCCTCCACAGCTCTTTGACTATAAGCAGCCCTGGATTGATGTAGGCTCTGCCAGGTTAGGTTTTGATCAAAAGAAAGCCCCAGATAATTAAAACACTTCACTCTATGGTTTTCTGCCCCCCCCCCCCCAAGAAGAAAGTCCTAGTTTTCACATTTCTCTGGCCTAAGCTCATTATAAATGATTTTTGTAAGCTTGTTTTAAGATCGTTGCCATTAATACAGCATCGGCTGCATACAACAGCACGGGAAGGGCTCTTGTCTTAATTCTAGAGAGAGCCTTCCCTATCCTAGTCAGATGGAATTCTAAATCCTTGATATAGATGAGGAACAGAAGAGGGGCCAAGACACACCCTTGTCTCACCCCTAAGTGTGACCTGATCATTTCTGTAAGTTCCCCATTATCACCAAATCTAACTTTGATGTTGGTGTCCCAGTGCATTCTTTGTAGGAGCCCATTTAAACCTGGTTCAATGCCCATCCTGGTCATACAGTCTCACAACTTTCTCCTATTGACCAAATCAAATGCAGAGGAGAGGTCCATGAACGCAAGATGGATGGAACCTCTCCTTGCCTTGACATATTTACCTATGGTCAGTTGCAGATTAAGGCACTGCTCCACAGTGCCGACCCCTGGACGGAATCTATACTGGGCATTAGACAGAGACTGATTCTCATCCAGCCAGCTTCAAGTTTCACAGCAAGAGTCCTACCCAAAATATTTAGGGAGCTATCCAGGAGGGATATGGGATGATAATAGGCCAGGGAGTTCCGATCCCCCTTCTTAAATATTGGGATAACTATATAGCTTTGGACCATAATGGGATTAGATCTACCTTAATTGATGACTTTCAAAAGTTAGTTAAAATGGGAGCCCAAAGCTCTTCATTTCTTTGAAGAGGTCCAAGGGGACCCCATCAGGCCCAGGCGCCTTCCCAGCCGGACTTCGCCCAAAGGCGGCGATTAGATCAATAGTGTCTGTCTATCATGTCACTCAAAGCCACGTATGATCCTAAGTTGTGACTATCCTCTAGGCTTGGGGGGCTAATAGCATTTTCATTTCTAGGATTGAAAATATTACAAAAATGCTCCACTCAAGCTTCTGCTGATATTACCGAGTCCAGAGCTGGCTTATCATAACCAGTAAAGAATGGTTGGTTTACCACCTTCCAGAAGGAGGCACTGTCCCTCAGCCTAGATGCCTTGTCCAACTCTTCCCAGGCAGCCCCCTTAAGCTCAGATTTTCTGGCCTCCAAAATAACTTTCTATGCCCTAGGAACTTCTACTACCTCTTTCTTGATGCAGGGATTTTTAGGGAGGACTTGCTTTAAATTTTTTGTGAGCCACAGTACACTCATGATTAAACCAGCTGGGGGGGGGGGGTTTGCCGCTTTTTTCCGCTTCAGGCCGCTGTCAACTGCCACACATAGAGAAGTAAAGACATTGATAATTGATGCTGGTGATTCCTCTACCGATGTCAATAATGAAAAGCATTGCAAGTTATTTTTGACCAAGTTGGCCAAGAAAGCCCCCTTGTCCAAAGAATCCCACTCAACTCTTAACCCCTTTTTCAGTGAATTTGATACCGGTAAGGTTACCCAACTCACTTCCTTGCTCCCCAGGTTTAAGTGACAGGGGGTTATGATTACTAATGCTGGAGGCCTTAACCACGTGACTTTGTATTATATTGGCCAGATTAGATGAAATAATAAAAAACGCCAATCACTTCCCTTAGAGGACCCTGTATAGGTGGGAAGGGGCGAGATGCCTAACATAAATTCTTTGGCGAAGACCAGATTCCTTGTTATCATAAGCCTATTTATATAGTCTCCAATTGGAGAGTGCTGAAAGTGTGGGGAGCTGCCACCATCCTTATCTTTTGCTCCAAAAAACCTGTGATTATTGGCCCCACAGAGCTTGATGTTGAAATCACCTGCCCAGATTATGAGCGTCTCCCTGTTGTGCCTATCCATAAAGGAGGCTAGGGCAGTCTCCAGTTCCTCTAATACCTTTGTTACTCTTACGTCAAATACATTATTGTACACATTTATCAAAATCAAATCGAAAGAGTGGGCGATCTGAGTGAGAATAAGCTGGAAGTGTGAGAAGTGCCAAATAACTCTTGGAGAATTGCCCACATGGACGACTGAAATTAGAGTGGCTAGCCCCCCCCCAGGCCCACCCTGAGCTTGATAGCATGGTACTTCTACACAGGGAGTGATAACCATCCTCACTAAAGCGCTCCTGTAACCAAGTTTCCTGCAAAAAAATAATCTCGCCTTCTCTTAATTCAGAATGCCAGTCTGGGTTTGTCAGCTTATTCTGGACGCCTGCTATATTCCATGTAGTTAGCCTAAGTCCCACTCGTTGTACCCCGGGGCTACCTTGACTGGATGAAGTGGGTGCACAGTCCCCCGCATCAACAGCTTGTGGCTCAATTGTACCTACCCACCCCCTGGATGCCAGAACAACCTCCCCTGATATTTCCTGGTTGCTTTCTTCCTCCAGATTATTAGTAAGTCAGTCAAGGACCTCACGGGTGGCAAGTGGCCCAAAAGAATTCCGTACTTCAATACTAAATTCTTCGTCCGAACCCATTTGCAGGCAACAACTCCCTCTGCTGGTCGTAGAGGGAAGGGACTGTTGATGAAAAAAGTATCCCAGAGGAAGAATTTGTATGGGACCCAAGTCCTGACAATTGAAGTAGAAGATTTGCAGTAGGGACTACCAAACAAGGTGACCTAAATTTAATGATGAGGCAGTCCCCCGGTGATTCCTTCTTTACGGGACCAATCCAGGATGTTCTTCTAATCATTAATGTATCTCTCATGAAATCAACCCTCGATTCAGTTTTTCCCCTTAGCCAATGCAGAACTTTATTTTTCAGGGAAGAAAACGCTTCCCTTTCATGCGGTGCTAGACTTGGCACAATTTTTAGGACTAGGGTATTCAGTGAGCATTCTGGAAGGAGTTGGGGGAAATGGTTAAGTGGACCATGCCATAGGGACTCCATGTTACTGATCCAGCGGTAAACCAACAACAGATACTCCACTACCATATACTCACCTGGGCCCATAAAACACACATACACATTGAGTAAACCGCTGGACTGGTTTATAGTTTACATTTCTCAAGATTAGTTATTTAATTCTCTTAACTAACCTTTCACTGATCAAAAAGTTCTTTCCTCTGGTCGATGGACCCTTAGTTGGAAGTAGTTGATGGTGATAATTAACTTAACCCTTAACTATTCTTCTGTTTGACGAAATAATCACAGACTCAGGAAAGTTTTAAATCTTTATCTAAATTAAAGTGCATATGAACCATTTAAAAAATACAGTGTAGACACCCTCATTTTAGAAGAGGAATTCAATTGATTAAACATCAAAACCATATACTTCGGACTCATACAATAATTAAAGCTCAGAAAGGGAGAGGACAGAGAGAAAAGTACATTTGCAAATAACATGAAATTATAGTTACCAAGAATGGTGTGAAAGACCAACCCCCTGGCCAAAGGGCTGGTAAAGGTCCCCAGGATAGGTCAGGAGAGAAATACTTCAGGACAGGGTTCAGGACAGGATAGGTCACCTCTCTAGAATACCGACGAATTGCGTCGCACCCCTCTCTGACACTCTCTTCCTCCTCGAGATTCTTCCGCGATCTGATCTAATACAATTAAGTTAGGATAGAAAGTTCTTCTTCCGGGTCTGCATTCGAGTCTTCATCAGCACCTCACAGCATCTCTCCAGCAACAGCATCCCTTACTCCCCGACAGCATCCCGAGCTCTGCAATGCAATTCTCTCCTCTGATTAACTAACTAAAGCTACCTTAATTATACCTTCGATTCTTCAGGTTCCACCCACTAAAGTTACAATATCGTAAAAATAAGAAATCTAATTGGTCAGGCAAGGGGGGGTGATCATCACACCATGCTTACATATCACTATACTCTGTTAGACTATTGTTCGCAAACCCATCCCCTTAATTTTTTATTCAAGATTTTATTCCCATCCACTTCATGTAGCAAACTTGCAACATTTATGACACTATAAAGTGTAGAACATCACATCGCTGAACTTTTCACCATCCGTTCCCAGGACATGTCGCTACGAATTGGCCTCCATTCAAATGCCTCGTCATTGACCTTCATAGCTTCACTCTGTAGGAATGCGCAAGTGTTGCGTCATTTCATCAAGTCTGGTCATACGAAAAAGGCCCAAATGCGCACTAATAATAAAGTCAAAAGAGAAAATGTATTTTCACAAAATAAATGGTCTCACTGTATACCTCCCACCTCTACTCTATTCCCGTTCTCTTATTAATATTTTCCCAGCATTAGCATTAGTAAAATAGCCTGTTTTAGTTTTAGCTGAGCAGATGCCATGCACGCGAGTCTTCGAGACTCCATTTTAGTGTCTTCTGCTCATGCGCTAGAATGTCCCTCCAAGCATTAGCTCGTCATATTGCGTAGATGCAATTGATGCATGCGCAAAACAGTTTCCCCGTTTAAAGCGGTTTTAGTCCGTTTTCATTGTTATCCGCGTTAGTACACACATAAGCAAGCTTCGCTAACCTGCGTGTTTTATGTGGTGCGTATTCATTATTCACAAGACATGGTTAGTATTTCTGTTAATGAGTTAAATGAGAGGATTGTCTCCAAGCAAGTCTCTTTCTTACGAGACCTTGATCCATCAATCCCCTCTCTGATGGCATTTTAAGCCATCACCAAATTACCCATCCTTTCCCAGATGCCAACTTTAGCACATCTCAGTTTTCTTCTTTTTCTCTCCCTATTTCATCATCTACTTCCTTTCCCTCTAAATCTTTCATCTTTTTGTATAGTTTTCCTTTCATTTCTTCCAGTTGGATTTCATCATATTCTCTCTTTTGTTTCTTTCCTCTTCCTTCACTTTCTAAATGTATTCTTCTCTTTTCCTTTCTTCTGCAACATTTACATGTGATCATTACTATAATAACTAATGTTATTATCACAACTACTGGTAAGATTATTTGACCTAGAAAACGTTTCCCAAATTCAGTAAACCAATTCCCTATTAAAGTTATACTCTTTGTTAGTTTTCCGCATACACTGTCAACCTCCAGTTGGGTCAAGTCATTATGAATTCTTGTAATATTTCTAACATACCCTTTAATTTCTTTACTTTTGTCCAGAATATAAGTACAACAAAGTTGAATTTTCAACATACCACAGACTCCGCCCTCTTTTGCTAATAGAATATCAAGAGCAAGACGATTTTGTAAAACCATAGACCTTATCGCAACCATTTCTGTGTTAATCATTAAGAATCCTCCTGCAGTATCTGTAGAAAGACGATCAACTATGGTTGATAGGTTACAAATTTTGCGCGAATTTAGAATGACTCCAACTGAGGGTATCAATGCACTAAAAATATCACTTACTATTTCAGAAAAACCAGCTCTTCTTCTCCGTGTTAGCTTATTAGAAGTTTCATTGATTCCATTGATTCTGTCCACATGGTAAATTTTGGAGAAACTATTCCAAAATAACAGCTCCCGTACCATCTTGCAGGTAACCTATAATAGGCATTATTCCCGCATACATAATAAACTCCTGGAAATACAGGATCAGTTCCCCTTTTAGTCCCCACCCTCCTAGAATTAGGAAGTTGTGTTCACACTCACTGGAACCAATTAAATTGTTATTATAATCTGTCTTTAACCTATGGAGGCAGAATTTTCCCCTTTTCACAAAGTCTGGGGACATCGCAGCACGAGCTTCACCCTTTGCATAAATTCCCTCTTTATCAGCCCATGGAGGTACATTGGATTTCTGTTCAGCAGCTTTCTTTGTTAAATCCTGTCTCCTTTCTTCTACTAAATTCAAAAACTCTTTTTCTTCTTCATGTAATATACATGTTAGGTTATCCTTGTGAGCTTGAACTATATCTATTGAACTCATTGTTAAGAAGAATTCACCCATGAATTGTACATTTTTACTACTAACTACTGGATTAATTTTCTTTCTAATAGGTAATTCTGAAAATACTACATCTAAATTTGAATAAAAATACTGAAGTTTCCCTGTTACGTAAAATAAACTTGATAAAACACTACATGATACACCATATGTTAGAGGTATATGGTGATACGTCACCCCTTCTGACACTGATGAGGGTAACTTCATACATACATAACAATTACTAATTTCCATTGTGTTAACATACTGAAATAACAATTTAGTAAACACATTTAAAGACGAATCATTGTCTGATTCATTATGATAGTTTATGTCATCTTCTACCCCTATTTCTATTTTAGTTCCTTTTACTCTATCTACCTTCTCATTAGTAATTGTACTATTCTTGTTACTTGTTTCTATCAACAAAGGTACTCCTACTGTTAGGAATAACCATACCAATACTACTAATATAATACTACATAAACAGAATCTTAAACATTTTCTTTTTAAACTTTGTTTCGGTCTTTCAGTATTTTCAATTTCTGTCATCTTTAATCAGAGAGAATTTCTTTTCTCTTTCTTTTGTCTAAACTTTTCTAAAAATCCAGTCTTTTATTTTAAGGAGGTCTTAATTTGCTTTCATCAATCTGTGCAACGTGAACTCTTTCTGATTCTTCACATAAATCTAAGTTTTCAAATTCTTCAAGAATAACATAGGTCCACTCAGGGGCCTTGTATTTTCTGTTCAGAATTCTCAATTTTGGGCTTCTTCTTGCAAGTTTTACTAATGTTTGTTTAGATTGTGTCTGACTCGTGATCTCATTTACTTGCTCTGGTTTCTTTTCTGCTCTTCTTAAATGATATTTTAGTCTCTTCACTCCTACAGGCCAATTGTCTCCTTTTCTAACTCTTTTGACCTGAACTGCACTTTCACCTTCTCTGTCTTCTTCTAAAGTTCTTTTATTTTCACTTAATCTAGGCACAATCTGTTCTTGTTCCTCTTCTCTTTCTAATTGTCTTTGTTCTGTATTTTCTGTATTTTGTTCTTCCTCTACTTGCATCTGTTCAGGTCTTATTACAGTTTGATCTTCTTCAACCTGAACTTGTTCTTCTAACTCTATCTGATCCTGTTCAGGTCTTATTTCAATTTGTTCTTCTTCTGCCTGAACTTGTTCTTCTAGATCTACTTTTTCCTGCTCAGGTTTCTGAATGGCTTTGTTTATTTTTTTCTGAGTGTGTTCGTCTTTCCCTGTCTTTTCCTTTCTACCTTCCTGTCTTCTTAGTTCAGTTCTTCTTCTTCTTTCAACAACAGCATCAGGTATTTCAATCACGGGTATCCACTCTTCCTGACTTGTACTTGGCTGTTCGTCATATAGTTGTCTTTCAGAATCTATCACTCTAGATTCTTCAGCGTCACAGCTTTCAACTTCTGATGTCTCAGCTTGTTTAGTCAGTGGCTGCTCTTGTTGTTCAGAGGGGCTCGGAATTCTTCTGGAATGACTAGCATGAATCCAATTGGGTAAACCTGCACACTTCACTGCTGTGGTAGTGACTGGTATGACTTGACTTGTTTTATCCCACCTGGGTGCTAGACACGACTTCCTTGCGTGTTTCTTCACTAACACCCAATCTCCAGGATTCAAATCATGCGCTTGGTCTGGCTGTCTTTCAACTGCGTCTTCTCCAACCTGATGAGAGACAGAACGTACCATTTCAGCCAATCCTTTGCAATAGTCCAATACCAGATCATCAGTTATATTCATCAATCTATTTCCAGGAATATATGCTTGTCTCATTGCCCTTCCCATGAGTACCTCATGTGGACTCAATCCCGTTTTTCTGTCAGGAATACTTCTGAGACCCATCAGTACAAGAGGCAATTGATCTGGCCATTTCAGCATTGTGGATGCACACACTTTCCCTAATCTTGATTTGATTGTGCCATTTAGCTGTTCAACTATTCCAGAAGCCTCTGGACGATAAGCACAGTGCAGTTTTTGTTCAATGTTAAATGCAGCAGAGATTAATCGAATTATCTCATTATTAAAATGAGGTCCTCTATCTGATTCCAAAGTGACTGGAAAACCGAAACGAGGAACTAACTCTCTCAATAGTAGTTTAGCAACTGTGAGACTGTTGTTTCTTCTAGTGGGATATGCCTCTACCCATCTTGAGAACAGGCACACTATGACAAGTACATACTTCAGTCCGTTGCAAGGAGGCAACTCAAGTGAAATCTAACTGCAATCTGGTGAAGGGTCCTTCTGCCTTCCCAATCTTTCCCCAACTAACCACTGTCTTCCTGCCTGGATTCTGCTGCTGACTGATTAAGCATCTTTGGCAAAGGCTCTCTGCGACTACCCTAAACTTTGGATTGTACCAACTTTGTCTGAATAATCTGATCATTGAATCCCTGCCAATGTGTGTTGTCCCATGGTATACTCTTGCCATTTGAGAGTGTAGACAGTCTGGCATAACTGGTCTTCCATCTAAGTACAGCCACACTTCATCTTCTGTTCTCCTTGTACAACTTGATTAAATCCAAATTTCCTTTTCTTTTTCCTCAACTTCTTCCTGTAATTGTCTAACCTAATCCCATGTTTCTGGAACTGAGAAAAACATAAGTTGGCAGCTGGTTTCACCCGTTTCAATCTTTCTGTTAATTGCCATTATATTTCTTGCACAGTATCGAGCAATTTGGTCGGCATATCTACTACCAGCCGCCACATAGTCATTTCCTGACTGATGTGCAGCACATTTAACAACTGCTACTTCTTTTGGCAATTGTAATGCTTCCAACAGATCCTTTGCATTTTTACTGTTTTTGATAGGAGATCCTGAAGAAGTCAGAAATCCGCTCTGCATCCAGAGTTGGCCAAAATCATGCACAACCCCAAAACCATATTGACTGTCCGTAAATATGGTTATTCTCCAATTTTTCCCACTTTTGCATGCCTTTGTTAAGGCCACCAATTCGGCTACTTCTGCAGATTTGACTCCTGGTAAACAGGATGCTTCAACCACCCCTGTTACTTTACATTCAGCATATGCAGCACCTAATCCTCCTTCTTCAGTTCTTAAGCAAGACCCATCCACGAATAATTCATGATCAGCTTCCTTTAATGGTGTTTCTTTTATATCTGGGCGGGGCTTAGTGCACAATTCAGTTACATCTAGACAATCATGATCAATCTCATCTTTCACTTCTTCACAACATGGATCTGGCAATAATGTGGCAGGGTTCATTATCGTACATCTTATTACTGTCACATTTTCTGCTCCCAGAATCACCCTTTTATACTTAGTCAGCCTACTGGGAGTGAGATGTTGTGTTCTCGTTCTTGTCAAAAGAATCTCAACTGAGTGTGGAACGTAGACTTTTACGGGATGTCCCATCACTATTTACTCACTTTGCTCCAGACTCATACAAGTAGCAGCTACTGCTTTTAAGCAGCCAGGTAAGGCTGAAGCCACTGGATCCAAGGTGGCAGAAAAATACGCCACTGGACGTCGACTCAGTCCATGCCTCCGGGTTAAAACTGAAAGTGCACAATTTTTTCTCTCACAACAAAATAATGCAAAGTCTTTTGAATAATCAGGAATGCCCAAGGGTGGGGCCTCACATAAACAATTTCGTAGTTTCACAAAGGCTTCCAAACATTCATCATTCCAATCGATGGGATCTTTCGCTCTTTTCCGAGTTAATTGTATCACTGGCTTTGCTAACATGGAGAAGCCATTGATCCACTGCCTACAGTACCCAACCACTCCCAAAAACATTCTCATCTCTTTTTGTGTCTGAGGTAGTTGCATTTCTTTGATTCTTTTTATTCTTTCCGGTGTCACTTTTCTAACTCCTCTTTCTATTTTATGCCCTAAATATCTAACTTCTTGTTGACAGAACTGTAATTTTTCTGGAGACACTTTGTGTCCTCCTTCGGCCAAATGGTTCAGTAATGCAATTGTGTCAGTGGCACAATCCTCTTGTGTTTTTAATGCCACCAATAGGTCATCGATATACTGAACCAGAACTGATTTCCCCGGCATAATCAATGACTCCAGACACTTTTTCAATATTTGATTAAAAATTGAGGGACTCTCTGTGTACCCTTGAGGAACTCGGCACCATGCCAAAATACGATCCTCAAACCGGAAGGCAAAAAGATACTGGCTGTCTGGGTGCAAAGGAATAGTAAAGAATGCTTGGCACAAATCAATTACCGTAAACCAACCTGCATTCCAGGGTATCTGATAAAGGATCACCACTGGGTTTGGCACTATTGGGCAACAAGGCACTACAATTTTGTTAATTTTTCTCAAATCCTGCACTATCCTGTATTTTCCGCTAGGCTTTTTAAGTCCTATGATTGGTGAGTTACAAGGACTACTCATTATTTCTTTTAAAATGCCCTGTTTAATCATTCGGTCAATTTCTGGGGCGATTCCTGCTTTCACTTCTGGACTCATTTTGTACTGTTGTGTGTTTGGGTAAACTGCACCTTCTTTCACCGTCACTTTAACTGGATCTACATTTGACATTAACTCAATATCCTTTCCTGTAAAGTCCCACACTTCTGGATTTACAGTGGTTCTCAACTCTTCAGGTAATTCACTCTCAGTTATCAATGAAAACATCTCATCTACCTCTGTACCTTGCTTAGCTAACATCATTTTGTATATGACATCTTCATCAGGGGTTTGGAAAGCGACACCATCCGGTGTACAATAGATCGTGCAATTCATCTTGCATAGTAGCTCTTCCCAACAGATTAACGGGACTGGAATCACAAACTACAAACCGATGCATTTCTTTAAAATTTCCGATATGTACCTCCATTGGTTTTGTAATTGGGGTTCTAATCTGTTGATTTGATACTCCTACAACTTGGATGGACTCTCCCGAGAGGGGTAGGTTTGGGATGTCTGCTGTTCTCACACTAGACCGGGTAGCACCAGTATCCAATAGAAAAGTGATGTCTTTACCGTCCACTTTCCCATCAACAAATGGACCTGACTGATCTACCGGCAAGGATGCGCCAAGCACGCACTCCTCTTCCTCCCCCCTCAGGCACCGTCATTGCACGCAGTCCGAATTTTCTCCATCATTCTGCAAAAAATATTGTGTAACCACTCTGTTATTCTTACCACTTTCTCCGTGAAATCCGGTGTTCGCACTGTATTTTTGTGCACTCACAAAGTTTGGCATAGGAGCTGGTGGCACCTGATACTGTTGAGTAACTAACTGCTGCGGCTGACTCATAAGTACTTCATTCTGCATCTGTGGAATTAAATTTTGATTTGGCCCATTATTATTCTGATTACTCTTACACTCGTTCTTCCAATGTCCAAGCTTTCCGCACGCATGACAAGGAAACTTCTTCTTCACTTCCTCTCTATTCATTCGTCCTCTTATTTTACCACCATTCGCCGCTTGATCATTCTGACTCAGTTCTTTTATCTGATTTTCAGTCTGGGAATTTACTTTATTCTCCTGCTGTTCCGCCAAATTTACTTGTGCCCACATCATTTTCTCTTTTATCTTTGTACGCCTTGCCTCAATATCATCGCCACAATATTTTGCATATTTCAGAATTTTGTCAATCGACTTACTCTGCCAGCACAACATGTGCTGTTGAATCATCTGACTAATCTCCGGTTTCAGACCATAAACAAACTGATACACAAAATGTCCCATATCCTTATCACCAATGTTCTCAAAACCACTATACTGTTTAAACACCTGTAACAACCGCTCATAATATGCATGAACGGACTCATTTGGCTCTTGAGTTGTTCTATCTATCTTTACCCAATCTGTCTCTTTAGGAGGGATTTTCACTTTCAGGTAAGTAATTACTTGGTGATATTTCTTCATCACCTCTTCTGAGGGTGCTCCTGTCTTCGCATCCCTAGCATACTCCTCACTTGGCCAATAAACTGTATTCTTACATTCTGTCCACAAATCAGCAGGTACTACAATATTAAATAATCCATCCAGATCCTTCAACAAAACCTTTGAAACCTTCACAAATCTGTCTACCTGTTTATACCATTCCACTGGTTTTCTCTCAACCTGGGAAAATCATTTGTATATGACAAATTATCCTGTCTACTCCAGGGGACATGAACATATCCACCACCAGGAACTTCTCTCATTGGACACAATTTCTCAACCTTATTTGATTCTCTCACTGGAAATGCAGATGATGCTTCTCTTGCTTGTACTTCCTCTTTCTTTCTTATCCACCTAATTCTCCATATGTCAATGTCTCCCCATTTTCGTAAAATATTCATCAATTCTTTTATCTTTAGTCTCTTACCAGAAACATTTACACTCTCTAAATCTTTGTCAGTAAAATCCACTCGATATGGTTTCTGAAACAATTTCGATTTCCCTATATCTATTCCAATCTCTGAGGCAACTTCCGTTAATTTCTCATGAAATACTCTTGCTCTCTTAGTAATACTCTTACATAAAAAATAATTCCTCATCGTCGTAAACATTCAGTCTTTCTATGCTCATATTGCCAGTTATCATTTCTTCCAATTCTACTTTCAATTTACTGATATCTAGAATCTTTGGTTGTGGGTTTCGATTGTCTATTTCCTGTGCCCATCTCTCTATATCTTCAGGGGTAACTACTGTCGAACTCCCAGTTCCTTTGGGAACCAGAGATCTCTTTTCTCTCAAATTTATAGGTATAATTCTCTTCGGAGTTTCAGTTAATGGTTCTACATTCGGGAGATCCATTAATGAAATGACTGATTCACTCTCACTAGTCTGATCATCCGTAATTATTACTTCTTTTCTGGGACTTGTTAATGGAATTGTCACAGTTTGAGGTTTCTGGCAAGTATTTTTATCCCCATATAATGGGATTACAGGACCAATAGTCACTGGTACTGTCAAAGCTTCAGCATTTAAATTTAATTGGTTTACTTTTTGAACTAATTCTTCTCTAGTTTTATTTAAAGCTTCTCTTTCATTATCCTGCAACACTCTATTAAGTGATATATCATGTAAGATTTGTGGGGTTAAAGGCATTCCTATCACTGGTGCACTTGAGGTAACCTTACTAGGTGCTTCTTGATATGGTGGAGGGTTTTTAATCAAAATATCCTCTAACAGCTCATCATCTGATTCGCCATAACCTGTCATATTCAGGTGTTTCGTTTTTTCTTTACATTTTCCTCCTATCTGTTCTTCAGCCATTAATACTGGATATAAACCCTCGGTCACCACAGCTCTCCTCCAACGCTTCATTTGTTCTCCACTTGACTCATACGGATATCTAGGTAGAAATCCTCTAAATCTCCGTCCACTTCTATATTTTTCATGATCAAATGCCTCAATTTCCCATTCTTCCAAAGCTTCATACTGTGTCATTCTAGGATTCGGTTCTAGCATATTCATTCGATCTCTCAAATTCTGAAGTATTTTTAAATTAAAAGTACCATGCTCCGGAAAAGCCAAAACACCATCACCTTTAGTATATTCCACCCAATTCTCCAACCATACACACGTGTGATATCCTTTCTCCATCATCATAAAGGAAGCAGGTGTTTTGGGTGGTGGAATAGGAATTCCCTCTCTAGTGATTACAGGCTTGTCTTTCTTAAAGATATTTTTAATTTTCTTCATTAATGTCATTTTCTTTGGTCGTCCGAACATTTCTGAAGTTCGATATAGGAAAGAGTCTTCCGTATATCTTCTAGCTCTATTACCTACGTCGCGTCCTATGTCAGCACGACTCACACCCGCATTCAAATCAGGACTCAACATACAATTCCTTTTCTGACAAATCCTAGCGCGACTCCTATCTATCAACCAATTAGGCTCAAGCTCACGCTCGTAATCTGACCAATGCCAGGGCGGCCTTTTGTGACGTCAGTATTACTCCTCACTACTGGCCCCTCCTTTACAATCTGCTTCTGTTTCACGCCCGCTGTTTCAACCAATCCCAGCGCGGCTCTCTGTGACGTCAGTATAACTCCGGCGACTGACCCTCCCTTCACAAGGTAATACGAAAACGTATTTCTTAATACTTTTCATTAAAATTCTTCGTTAATAACAACATAAAAACATTCGCTACTCTGTTCCACTAAACAAAAGGATAGATTTCAATTTATTCTTGAGTTTCAGAAATTACTCTTCTTCTTACTGCGAGTAAAACCCGTTTACTCTTCATTCAAGCTCAGGAGAACCCGTTACTTCTCCAGTATCACCCATATTGGGAAATGAGACCAAAGTTTCACCAGCGAACCCCTTTCGCTACCATCCGCATTCTACTTTTATACGAAATAGTCCCTAGTTTAATACTGCCAGCCCTGCGTAGCTTCTCAGTATTATTCCAACAGACGAATAACCTCACTGCAGTGTGGCTTCTGTCACCACCCGCTATTCATTTCCCGGGATTCTAGACAACATAAAACAAGACTCTAACTCTTTTTGTTAAACATAAATCAATAATCAATAGTTATCACCAAACTAATCAATAATAACCATAGCTCTGCTACCAGAAAACTGATCCAGCTGTAAACCAACAACAGATACTCCACTACCATATACTCATCTGGACCCATAAAACACACATACACATTGAGTGGTGGAGAAGTGTGGCTCAATGGTTAGAGCGGCAGACCCTGATGCAGAGATCTGGCCCGGGACCAGGGTTCAATTCCCACCTCGGCGGGTCTTGGGCTCATTTTCCTCGGACCTGATAATTCTCGCCTCGGTGCCTATTCTGATCATGGGTCCCACTCTGCAACTCTGGGCAATAGCTTGCTTAATCTCCACAACGGCCCCAACAGCGCTGGGATGCCTGGCTTCACCCTGGGGGTGCCCAGGAGTGGACATTTCACAGGGAAAAGCCAGGAAGGGTTCCACAGCGGTATGCGTACAGCGCCTGGACACCCCTTTGGGGGTATGGGTGCGCTTTACAAGTACAAATTTCATTTCATTTTCATTGAGTAAACCGCTGGACTGGTTTATAGTTTATATTTCTCAAGATTAGTTATTTAATTCTCTTAACTAACCTTTCACTGATCAAAAAGTTCTTTCCTCTGGTCGATGGACCATTAGTTGGAACTAACTGATTGTGATAATTAACTTAACCCTTAACTATTCTTCTATTTGACGAAATAATCACAGACTCAGGAAAGTTTTAAATCTTTATCTAAATTAAAGTGCATATGAACCATTTCAAAAATACAGTGTAGACACCCTCATTTTAGGAGAGGAATTCAATTGATTAAACATCAAAACCATATACTTCGGACTCATACAATAATTAATGCTCAGAAAGGGAGAGGACAGAGAGAAAAGTACATTTGCAAATAACATGAAATTATAGTTACCAAGAATGGTGTGAAAGACCAACCCCCTGGCCAAAGGGCTGGTAAAGGTCCCCAGGATAGGTCAGGAGAGAAATACTTCAGGACAGGGTTCAGGACAGGATAGGTCACCTCTCTAGAATACCGACGAATTGCGTCGCACCCCTCTCTGACACTCTCTTCCTCCTCGAGATACTTCCGCGATCTTCTGATCTAACCCAATTAAGTTAGGATAGAAAGTTCTTCTTCAGCGTCTGCATTCGAGTCTTCATCAGCACCTCACAGCATCTCTCCAGCAACAGCATCCCTTACTCACCGACAGCATCCCGAGCTCTGCAATGCAATTCTCTCCTCTGATTAACTAACTAAAGCTACCTTAATTATACCTTCGTTTCTTCAGGTTCCACCCACTAAAGTTACAATATCGTAAAAATACGAAATCTAATTGGTCAGGCAAGGGGGTATGATCATCACACCATGCTCACATATCACTATACTCTGTTAGACTATTGTTCGCAAACCCATCCCCTTAATTTTTTATTCAAGATTTTATTCCCATCCACTTCATGTAGCAAACTTGCAACATTTATGACACTATAAAGAATAGAACATCACATCGCTGAACTTTTCACCATCCGTTCCCAGGACATGTCGCTACGAATTGGCCTCCATTCAAATGCCTGGTCATTGACCTCATAGCTTCACTCTGTAGGCATGCGCAAGTGTTGCATCATTTCATCAAGTCTGGTCATACGAGAAAGGCCCAAATGCGCACTAATAATAAAGTCAAAAGAGAAATGTTATTTTCACAAAATAAATGGTCTCAGTGTATACCTCCCACCTCTACTCTATTCCCGTTCTCTTATTAATATTTTCCCCGCATAAGCATTAGTAAAATAGCCTGTTTTAGTTTTAGCTGAGCAGATGCCATGCACGCGAGTCTTCGAGACTCCATTTTAGTGTCTTCTGCTCATGCGCTAGAATTTCCCTCCAAGCGTTAGCTCGTCATATTGCGTAGATGCAATTGACGCATGCGCACAACAGTTTCCCCGTTTAAATCGGTTTTAGTCCGTCTTCATTGTTATCCGCGTTAGTACACACATAAGCAAGCTTTGCTAACCCGCGTGTTATATGTGGTGCGTATTAATTATTCACAAGACATGGTTAGTAATTCTGTTAATGAGTTAAATGAGAGTATTGTCTCTGAGCAAGTCTCTTTCTTATGAGACCTTGCTCCATCATTACCGTTGATGGTTTCTTTCACCTTTTCCACCTCATATAGACGAACATGTTCCCCGACCTCACCACCCGCCTCCTTGTTCTTATTCTTAGCTCCCACTCCCACTCTTTGCTCCCTTTGGTCACACTGCTCTCTGCTGGGCAGGGAAACAGCCCCCATATCATGCGTGCTAATAGGTAAGGTGCCAGGCTGTGAGTTATGGCTCTGTGGGGGGTTAAAGTCTTGGGCTGCCTTCTTGGACTGGTTCCTTTCTAAGGTCCAGTTCCGTTTTGTTATCTCCCTCTCAAGGATTTCTAGCCGGGCATAAAATGGGTTAAGCATCCCTGATATAGCTAATACAACACAGGTACACACATCTTCCACTAAGGCCTCTGGCACGAGGCTCCCAGCCCCAGGCCCAGCGCCTGCTCTCCCTTCCCCAATGCCTTACACATTTACTTGAGGTACCGAGTGGGTCATTGGGCCAAGGCACCGTATTTTGGGTTTGGAACCTGCTTCAGTTCTCTTCCTCTTGCCCACCTGCCCTCTTTTCAGAACTCCGTTAGCCATATCATGTTTGTAATTTTCTGTGCCCTCCAAGTATCGGTATCTCCTGTAGAAACAACTTGACAGCCCAGAGTAAGAGGATTGCGCCCACTTCCTCCGTCTCCTCTGACGGGCGAATAATCAGATCAGCAGTCAGTTGAGGGGGCTCTCTCATGAACTGCACCCCTGTGGGTGATGAGAGAGACATCCGTCTTTCAGCCAAGTCTATCTCCCTGCTAATCACCCCCATCGTCGACTGTAGGAAACCATCCAGTATTGTTCCTTGCGCTGGTAGAGGGGATTAAGCATTTGTTCTCCATTTCCCCATTGTAACTCTATGTTAAGTAGTCAGGCCCTCCCCCCCTGCAAGACCTACAATGATATGTATCTTAAATGTCAAAAAGTGGACCTTGAGGACCTTAGTGAGGATGTTACAGGGGTGGCTTTTCCAGTCGCAGATGAGCACAGGGCCTAAAAAATGCAGAAACACTGTGGCCCATCAGATGCAGCTCGTAGCGGGCTCCTCCCCCTACTCCTCCACTGTCCTGACGACTTCTGGGATAATTGGTCAAAATCTGTCTACCACTTATTGACCACTTACCTCCTCCCTTGGTCGTTGCAGACAGCTGCCGCCTCCAGCCACAAGCTCAAACTCGTAGGACCCGTACGACAGGGATGCACATAAGGCACTCTCTGCAGACACTCTTTGCTCTGCACTCTTGTCGACCCTGATAGGCCTGATAATCCTCCTCCGGCTTACACTCTCCACAACCCCAGAGAAATGTCAGTAGCAGCCGCTCATTAGATCCGTAGATAGCTCCTGCAACCACTCCTTCTCTCTCTACCTGCCTCCACTAAAAGGCCCAAGAGGCCTGAGAGGCGGGGTGCCACAGGGAGCCAATACCTTTCTCAAGCACCCCAAGACCTCACAACCCAACCCGACAATGACTGCACCAGCTCCCTCCGACCGCCCTGCCACACACCCAAACTCACCCAGCTCCCCGGTAGAGATGAGCACAGTGACGGTACCCACAGTCTCGTAGCAAATGGGGGTGGGGCCCGAAATCCAGTCAAAGGCCAAGGGGTCCAAGAGGCCCGGCACCCGTCACTAGGTCCATATCTAAGGCCCCTGTTGGAGCAGTAACTGTGCAGCCGCTAATACCATGACACCTCCTGCTTGGCTCCGACCATGTCTCCAACGCGGCAATCGGCTGATTGACCTAGCTTGTGGGTAGGCACGAGCATGGCAGCCAACAGAGGGGCTGCCACTCAACTGCAGGGTTCGATGCTGTGTCTGATGCAAATTGTCTAGGTACATATTCTAAATAATCAATGCCTTTCAGCCTTTCTAAAAGTGTATCATATTTTTTTAATCACCTACTAAACCGGGTATGTGGCTGGCATCGTCAGCAACCTTAGTCCAAGATTTTCTCGGTGTAGTGACAATTTTACATCACATGAGGTCTTAATATAACTACTTTGTGTCACCTCCTTAAATGCATCTCACTCAGTGGCTACACTGCCAGTGGTATTTTAATTTTTGCAGAAATAATGGTCAGTATGCTCACCAATTGCTCAAATGGTGTATCCTGCAGTGTTTCCGCTTTCAGGTTCCATGTGGGGATTGCTGGGAGAGTTCTACTCCAGGTCATTGACAATAAGAGCAGTTTATGGTCTGATGACACTCGACCTAGAAAAGGCATATCTTTTAACCCCTTAGAGACATCTAATCTAGTGGGAAACCTGGTGTACTGGGGAATAAAATGAATACTGTTGCCTCTGTAGTACCCATCTCCTAAAGTTAGGAGGAGTTATAGCAAGCTGTGAGCCCTATAAGCCCTGTATTGGTGAGTGAGAGGGGGCTGTGACCTATTTCGCAGTCCAATAAAATATAATAAACTCCACCCTATAAGCTAGGTATGTCTATGTATCTCAAAAGGATTGGTACGAGGCTGTCTAGAAATTGTAGTTGATTCAAATTGGGAGCATAGATTTTAGCCAGTGTGAGGGTTGCCCATAAAATGTCTCTTTGAATATCGTGTGGCTCCCTTCTTCGTCTATGTGTGTGTAATTCACGACAAAGGGAATAACCAGTGCAATCTAAAATATGTGTGCCCTTTTAACAACTTCCCTCACCACTTTTTCCCCAGTTTGCACAATTCATGTGCAATCTAGTGTGTTTCCTACAAACAGGTGATACGTATCTTCTTGCACATGAGGAAAGTGTGGAATCTGTAACTTTTAATGGGAGTACATATGCCCCTTATGTTCCAAGTATTGCAATTATAATTACTATGCATAAGTGTTGATGTATAAATGTTTACTCCAGACACGGATAGAGTCTAGGTCATCTAGATACATGTCAGCCATTAACCTCTTTATAGCCATATTTTCAAAAACAGCAACGGCGAACCTCCTATGCCGCACCTCGTGCCAGTTCCTATATGTACGTTCGCTGTGCAAGCTACCCCTGCGCCAGCCGTTGAGTGGCGTCACTGTGCTCCAGATCAAAAGATATTGTGATGAGTGGGGGTGCACAGCTCAAAAAAGTCCAATAGACCAAAATAATTTAGAAAAAATAACTTCTTTATTCCAATCAATTTCTTTATAGCCATAGATCATAAGTGGCTTTGATAATAGTCCAAGTGAATGATGCCTGTTCCAATCTGTCTCTATGCATATTATTTGGTAATATAACTAAAATATGTGGGCTTAACAAAACTCACCAACCCAGCCATGATATCAAAACCCACTCGGCTAATTGTAACTGTGAGTTGAATGTTAACTTGTGATGTGTCCATCTGGAACAGTAAGGCAAGTAATGCAGGAGGGTGGTTCCAATCATGATAACCGTGCCCAGATTTACCACAGATCACAGATTTGGTTTCTATCTCTATAATTGAACATACGTGTGACTATGGCTCTCGGAGGAGCCCCAAGAGGTGGCTCACGGCTAGAGACCCTATGGGTCTCATCCAGTGAAAAGAGCTTAGTAGGATTTCCATTGTATATGTTTGTAATAAGTCACTCCTCCGGAAAGAGTTCCAGACATGGCCCATCACCCCTCTCTGGAAGGCCTATGATGTGAATATTAATATGCTGCAAGCGACCTTCATTGTCTTCAGCTAAGGCCTGGAGCATTTAGATCTCTTTCTGCTTCTCTGTCACTGTTTTTGTAGGTCTGCCAGAGTCAGTGACATTTCCATTAAAATTTCATTTTCCACCACCTTTTCTTTCAGCTTTTTTATGGTCCACACTTAGTAGGTTCATTTCAAGGTCCATTGTGTCTATTTTTGTCTCTAGTGTACCTTACCTGTAGAAGTTTGCAGAATGTTCCTCCAATTTAAACTGCACCTGTTGTAAAGCGACCAGACTATGATCTGTCTCATCAAGCTAAGACTTTGTGGAGCCTTTGGCTGCATGTGATTTCAGAACCTTGGGCTCTTTCTCTGCACCGTGTAAATTCAAAACTGTATTGAAACAGTGCTAATATATAAGGTGGGGATGGAAACAAGCACAGAGACAGTGCAAATGCAGAGGGGGACACCCACAGCCTGTCCACAAAATCGAACAGACGGGTATTCACTCAGACTGAAGACAATGTCGCAGGTCTACCAGGAGTGAATACTGGGGATCATTAGTTGCCTAGTTAATATGCCCAACAAACTTAGCCCACATTCCTGAGTCATACTTGTCCACAGTTAATCCCACTTTCAATGACTGTGCCCACTTTCAATGAATGTGTATCATCTCATGTCCACATAGCACCACACAGGTGTATCCTATTTGCCTTTTCAATAAGATCACAGTTTCAAAAAGGAAATTGGCAGAAACAGGTCATAGGATCATGTATTTCCATGGACGGCAATTTAATACAGTAACACAGAGGGGAATTGCCCATATCAAGGGCCGACTTTAGGGCGGTGCGACCAGTGCATCCGCACCTGGCGCTGAGCTCGGGGGAAATAGGTTTACAAATAACCTATAGTTTTTCAAGCACTGCAGAGTTTCTTGTGTGTTCAGCAGTTTTCAAGCAGCAATAAAAATGTCAAGATAACTCTGGTGATTAAGGTTCCTGCTGGAGAGAGGTCAGAGATTTGTCTAGTGGCAGTTTTGACTCATCATAAAAAAAGCACAGAGGGTTAATATGCCTGCTGCAAAGAACGTCTACCATGCAGATCACACTGCTGTATTTTATGTGGATAGCTCAGTGGGTTACTGCTTTTATTGCAGAGATCCTTTTCATATTTGCAGTTCATAAGTTACAATACTAATAAAGCACAGTGAACTATGAACTGTAATCAAATAGCTGTATGAAAACTGTGAGGCATAGGTTAGAACATTATGCTTTTAACCTAGTTTTTCATTAACCTAATGTTGCTAAAAAGAGTTCATTTTGGGGACAAATACATTCTTATTAGTAAAGCCAACCCCAACCACCGTGGTCCATTTTAAATACTGAGTCTGTGCTTCTCTAGACCAAACACTCTTAAAATATAACTGCCTACCTGTATGGATGACATGTGTTCTCCTACACCTTGTAGTCCTCTTTGACCAATGTAACATTTCCTATAAACCAATTCATTGTCTCTGTATAATGTGTAAATGAAGTAAAGTGCTCTGACAACTACGCTGGTATGAGTAGTGCTATAAAACAAGTGAAATGCACATGAGAGGGGGCAATGGAGAGATGAGGGTCACTGTTGAAAGGTGGTAGTGAGAATCCGTAGAGAAGGAGGTCATGAGGGGGGAATGCAAAAAATATTGTCACACTGGGTGCCACCAGTGCTAAAACCAGCCCTGGCCATATCAAAGTACATCACAACATGTGCCTCAGAAGTCTGGTGTCACTAATGTGCCTCTACGTTTAGAATATGCAGCAGAGTGCAAACACAGTTCGAGGGTCTGTCCCACCATTAGTAGCCATAAGGAGGCAAAAAGTTGGTGCCTCGCAAAGAGGCAAAAGGTCATTTTACTAGGGGCCCAACTCTTCAGCAAGCACACCTCTATGAAGCATTATGTCCTAGCTGACAGGAGAAGAGAACAGGAAAACTTGTGGAGCAGGCAGAGAACATGCATGTTGCCTACCTCCAATTTCAAGTCTCACAGAAACAGGGCTGCTCTATACCCCAGACTATGTTAGGACCAATCGCCAAGCAGTGATGACAGGGTCGGTTTGGGAGGCACTCTGTTAGTCTTTCTGTGTGGGTTGACCCCACCAGCCCAGTTTCCATCTCCTAAGTGGATCTCTATCCTGTTTTGCCAGCTTATGCACTGCTCCGCATTTGGACAGACCAAGTGGGTGCCATCTTGGATCATCATCATGGGCCCCAGGGGTTGAAGAAATCGACTGCATTGCTTTGTCGGCTTAGGCTAATTTGGTTCTGCTAGGTCGCCAGTGCGACTATGCAATCTGGGGTATTCTTCAGGGTCACTCCCTTGTCTATTAGGGAGGATAAATGTGGAAATGGAGCATTAGGCCCGGGAGCAGCGTGGCAACACAGCTTACTCCATTCCCACATTGACCCCTAAATGTAAATGCTGGTCCTATATACTTAGAACAGAAGCCATGGATGACATTCATGGTAGCCACTACTGCCCCGGCTTTCCTTCTAGTAGCCCTGGCATTATCCTTTATAACATCATCTACAGTTTATTGAAGGCAGTAAGAAGAATAAAAAGTATACTTTCTGTAGTTTTCACTCCTTGGCCTTCCCCTAACTCTGCAGTAGAGAAAAAGAGGCTGAGTGTAAGACAAGGAGCTAACCCATGATATCTTCAGGGCTCAAAGGCTTCAAGATATGACATTTACTACACGATGGCATCAACACCATTGACAGAAATGCTGGCCCTAGCCTCAAGGCTGTTGCTTTAATTTACGCATATTTGGTACCACTACACTGATATTGACAAAGACCCCAAGGTTAATGAAGTCTCTCAGAACTATCTGTTGAGAACAGATGATTTGTTGTACATTTCTGCCTACTATCAAAGCCCACATCACTGCAAAGATCTATTAAATGTCCACCAAGGTAAGGATCACAGCCAGTGGGGAAAAGTTTGTAACTATGATTCTCATAAGGTGCATGGGCCCAGTAGCATGCGCATGGAACCCTACTGCAAGCAAAGAAGGAAACAGCCTCCGACCAATGTGGCCTTAATCTTAAGTGTGAAGAATCAGTATCTAGCTCAACCCCCTCTTTTATTGACATCATTTAGATTTGCAAGCACTTTGCAAAGGCGCAACTTTGTAAACCCTGAAATCTTAATCAGGTTGCAGGTAGAAAACTCTGTAACATATATACCCTTAATTGCTTATTTTCACACTGCCTCTCAACTTCAAGACCCACAAGCCACCAACCTGTGTCTTGGTAAATGACATTTCTGACTCCTTAACACAGGGTCCATGTGGCGGGTGACCCAATGCTGGTTTTCAGGATACCTCCAGGGAAAGATTTCTGTAGCTTTTGCCTGTTAAAAGATATGCTTATCTTTTTCAGCCAAGACCTTTTGATTTTACTAAAATTGCTTCTATAATATACTTACGTACAGGTCCTTCCAGCCAACCCTCTTCGTCCATTGGCCTCTTATTGTGTCATTCATGTTTTTCTTCCACCCACCACAGCATGGGGCTATGAGTCAGTTGACTTCAGCCATTGGCTATCTTCTCTGAGAGTGATGACATTCTGCCCATTCACAAGGAACACATCGACATGCAAAGTAATTCCCTTCAGTGTCAGGGCACTGAATGCTTTCTGACCAGAGAAATATTTTGTGCTTGCCCAGTTTTTTAGATTGACGTGGGCTCAACAGCTTGCCCAACAGTAAAGTTTTGAAAAACCCATGACAAAACAAGTATTAATAAAAGACAAGGCTGACTGCCAAAGTCCAGACCCATTGGATTTTCAAATGCTTGTTCTATATTGTTTACCCGTGTGGCAAAATTCACTTTGCACTTTTTTAACTAATAACTGGAGTACTGCAGGTGTATTAATTGTTTAGAGGAGAGGATGTGGCCTTACGGCTAGAGCGGTTGACCTCGAAGCTGGGGAGCCGGGTTCGACTTTCGGCAACGACGCTCCTGTGATTCTGGGCAAATCACTTAATCTCCCCGTGCATAACAAAAATGAATGTGTCCATCTGTCACAAAACTGGTGCTCATGTAAAGTGCTCTGATGCCTGATATCTTCAGGTCAAGTTTGCGCTGTCTAAAACTCTAAAAAAAATAAACAAGGAATGTATTTACTCATTTATGTACACATTAATTTATCTATTATCACGTTTTTTATTCAGCTACCAAACATTAAGTGACAACCAACAGAACTAGAAGCATTGTATGAACTAAAAATGTGAAGTCTGATTGTCTCTAACCATGTGATGCTTTTCTGTTTCCAGTTTATTAGCCTACACAGAACAGTATGTGGACTACGACCCATTTCTCGTACCTCCAGACCCTTCGAACCCATGGACGTCAGATGATATCATGTTTTGGGAATTAGAAATCAGGTCTGTGTTTTTCCTCTCTGCCTCACATTGGGTGCCACAAAATAAAGGCTTAATATAGGTATGCTGTTTTACAACACCGAAGCACCTTTATATAATTTAATTACTTACTTTCATATGAATTCTTCCATTTTTCATTTATTTTGTGTTCTGATTCCTTGGTGTAGCTTTGTGGATCCATATCTGCGTCAGTTGTTTTTCCTGGTAACATGCAAAAGGCACTTGGCCATAACTTGGCATACCTGTTTTTTCCGTTTGCAGGATTTTTAAATGTGAATGCATGAAATGCAGACAGCACAAGTTGGAAACAGTTTGCATTTGTGCTGTCGGTATTCCATGGATTAACTCAGATTCTGTTATATGTATGAACTGTAGATACGCTAAACGCTAAAAAACAGACTCTCTGCTCCAGGGCCGGACTGGCTACCGGGCTTTCCTTAATAAACAATGCAAAACAAATGTTTTAAAAAGTACGCTTTAAAGCTATTTGCTTTGCATTGTTTATTTAGAAGCGCCGGCAGCTACACAGCAACAAAATCAGCCCCTCCACAGTGAACCTGGACCCCACCCTCCCGCCCCAGCAAAAACGCCCGGTAGCCAGTCCGGCCCTGCTCTGCTCTGTGCTGAGGAGCATGCCAATGATGAAAAGCCCGCCTGTTGGAACTGTTAGCTAACTGGCAATGAATGATTGCTTCCATTGCCTTACTTTTTTCACAGTATCCACCGCTGAATGGTTTAATAGGAGTAACACCTCCTATAAACTTTGATGTATATAGGCTTTTCATGCCCTATGTGTTGTTGGAAATCTAAAATATGAACACACTGCAGAAAATATAAAACACGAAGAAAATGTAAAACACAAGAAAACAGAGCAACACCAAACACGAGTAGAAAACACACAGCTGCACATGGTTAAAAAACAGTTCCGGCCCAGGTCTTGCGCTGACCAGAGAATGGTGCAAAGCTCAGTTGTGGACACAATGGGATAAGTACCTTGAAAGGGTTTCAGTTAAAGGCCAAATCATGTTTAACGAGCATGAAAATATTTATGGGTTCAGCACACAAGATCGCGGGCATGCACTCTGTGCTTTCAAACAGATTGTAACCTGATTACGCAATGGGTGCAGGAAAATTAAATTAGCTTAGAACACACGGAGGTCCTAGGTGCACAATGATAAAAGCACACACTCCAGTTAAATTGCATTTACTGCAAACATACATGTATTCACCAGCAGAAGAATGCTTCATTTGTTAAATTTTGCTGGAAATGCAATAAAGAATGTCAATAAAGAATGTGGAGAGCATTAGATCAGAGTTTGGGGTTATGGAGTCACAGGACTTCAAGTAATTTTCCACCTTCAATCTATAACCTGCAAGTCAAATAATATTTACTGTTTGTAATAAAGTATTGTGAAAGATGTGTATAAAAAGAGCTGCCTGTAAAGCAGCAATTTGAGAGAGAGCCCAGCAACCTGCCTGTAAGTAAGGTGGATGTTTCTCCCTGTCGCGACAGTTAGTTAAGAACTGTCTTTGCATTGCCAAAAGGAGTCTGTGTCGTTTTTCATTTAGACTGTTTCAAGTCACCATGCAAAATATATTAAAATAATTGAAGGGGTAAATTGACGGTGAATTTCATGGGTTGCAGGAGTTAGGGGTTTATTGTTGGTATCGTCCTCGCATTAAAGTAATCAATCATCACCTAGTGTCTATGTTAGCAGGAAATTCTTCTGTCATCGCTTAGTGTGCAAAATACAGCAGTCTCTGCCCCCAAGAGAGCTAACATATTTTTGTTTCAATCTATAAAGATTAAAAAAGGTCAGTGCAAGTATGGATTCTTGTGAGCCCTCTAATCTGCCACAGTATCCAGTCATGTTTATAACAGCTAAATCTCTATTTGGCACTCCATCTCAGAACAACTCTTCTAACATTACTGCTGGCACTACTAGTTTGTCACTTATTCTTCAATGTAGCAGCTTACAGTGTTTAGGAAGCTGGTGGGGCTCACTTTGTAGATTCCTGCCAGCCACCCGTGATTAGAAGCACTTTATTAAACACAAAAATACACCAGTAGTGTGGGGCATAAAAGACAGTTAAAAGGTTGAATCTGTGTTGTCAGAAAAGACAAACTTAAGTTTTAATCTCCAGCTCCTAGTGATCCAGCGGTAAACCAACAACAGATACTCCACTACCATATACTCACCTGGGCCCATAAAACACACATACACATTGAGTAAACCGCTGGACTGGTTTATAGTTTATATTTCTCAAGATTAGTTATTTAATTCTCTTAACTAACCTTTCACTGATCAAAATGTTCTTTCCTCTGGTCGATGGACCATTAGTTGGAACTAGTTGATGGTGATAAATAACTTAACCCTTACTTATTCTTCTGTTTGACGAAATAATCACAGACTCAGGAAAGTTTTAAATCTTTATCTAAATTAAAGTGCATATGAACCATTTAAAAAATACAGTGTAGACACCCTCATTTTAGGAGAGGAATTCAATTGATTAAACATCAAAACCATATACTTCGGACTCATACAATAATTAATGCTCAGAAAGGGAGAGGACAGAGAGAAAAGTACATTTGCAAATAACATGAAATTATAGTTACCAAGAACGGTGTGAAAGACCAACCCCCTGGCCAAAGGGCTGGTAAAGGTCCCCAGGATAGGTCAAGAGACAAAGACTTCAGGACAGGGTTCAGGACAGGATAGGTCACCTCTCTAGAATAACGACGAATTGCTTCGCACCCCTCTCTGACACTCTCTTCCTCCTCGAGATTCTTCCGCGATCTTCTGATCTAACCCAATTAAGTTAGGATAGAAAGTTCTTCTTCAGCGTCTGCATTCGAGTCTTCATCAGCACCTCACAGCATCTCTCCAGCAAGAGCATCCCTTACTCCCCGACAGCATCCCGAGCTCTGCAATGCAATTCTCTCCTCTGATTAACTAACTAAAGCTACCTTAATTATACCTTCGTTTCTTCAGGTTCCACCCACTAAAGTTACAATATCGTAAAAATACGAAATCTAATTGGTCAGGCAAGGGGGGATGATCATCACACCATGCTTACATATCACTGTACTCTGTTAGACTATTGTTCGCAAACCCATCCCCTTAATTTTTTATTCAAGATTTTATTCCAATCCACTTTATGTAGCAAACTTGCAACATTTATGACACTATAAAGAATAGAACATCACATCGCTGAACTTTTCACCATCCGTTCCCAGGACATGTCGCTACGAATTGGCCTCCATTCAAATGCCTCGTCATTGACCTTCATAGCTTCACTCTGTAGGCATGCGCAAGTGTTGCGTCATTTCATCAAGTCTGGTCATACGAGAAAGGCCCAAATGCGCACTAATAGTAAAGTCAAAAGAGAAATGTTATTTTCACAAAATAAATGGTCTCACTGTATACCTCCCAACTCTACTCTATTCCCGTTCTCTTATTAATATTTTCCCCGCATTAGCATTAGTAAAATAGCCTGTTTTAGTTTTAGCTGAGCAGATGCCATGCACGCGAGTCTTCAAGACTCCATTTTAGTGTCTTCTGCTCATGCGCTAGAATTTCCCTCCAAGCGTTAGCTCGTCATATTGCGTAGATGCAATTGACGCATGTGCACAACAGTTTCCCCGTTTAAAGTGGTTTTAGTCCGTTTTCATTGTTATCCGCGTTAGTACACACATAAGCAAGCTTCGCTAACCCGCGTGTTTTATGTGGTGCGTATTAATTATTCACAAGACATGGTTAGTAATTCTGTTAATGAGTTAAATGAGAGGATTGTCTCCGAGCAAGTCTCTTTCTTACGAGACCTTGCTCCATCAATCCCCTCTCTGATGGCATTTTAAGCCATCACCAAATTACCCATCCTTTCCCAGATGCCAACTTTAGCACATCTCAGTTTTCTTCTTTTTCTCTCCCTATTTCATCATCTACTTCCTTTCCCTCTAAATCTTTCATCTTTTTGTATAGTTTTCCTTTCATTTCTTCCAGTTGGATTTCATCATATTCTCTCTTTCGTTTCTTTCCTCTTCCTTCACTTTCTAAATGTATTCTTCTCTTTTCCTTTCTTCTGCAACATTTAGATGTGATCATTACTATCATAACTAATGTTATTATCACAACTACTGGTAAGATTATTTGACCTAGAAAACTTTTCCCAAATTCAGTAAACCAATTCCCTATTGAAGTTATACTCTTTGTTAGTTTTCCCCATACACTGTCAACCTCCAGTTGGGTCAAGTCATTATGAATTCTTGTAATATTTCCAACATACCCTTTAATTTCTTTACTTTTGTCCGGAATATAAGTACAACAATGTTGAATTTTCAACATACCACAGACTCCGCCCTCTTTTGCTAATAGAATATCAAGAGCAAGACGATTTTGTAAAACCATAGACCTTATCGCAACCATTTCTGTATTAATCATTAAGAGTCCTCCTGCAGTATCTGTAGAAAGACGATCAACTATGGTTCATAGTTTATAAATTGTGCGCGAATTTAGAATGACTCCAACTGAGGGTATCAATGAACTAAAAATATCCCCTACTATTTCAGAAAAACTAGCTCTTCTTCTCCGAGTTAGTCTATTAGAATTTTCATTGATTCCATTGATTCTGTCCACATGGTAAATTTTTGGAAAAACTAATCCAAAATAACAGCTCCCGTACCATCTTGCAGGTAACCTATAATAAGCATTATTCCCGCATACATAATAAACTCCTGGAAATACAGGATCAGTTCCCCCTTTTAGTCCCCACCCTCCTAGAATTAGGAAGTTGTGTTCACACTCACTGGAACCAATGAAATTGTTATTATAATCTGTCTTTAACCTATGGAGGCAGAATTTTCCCTTTTCACAAAGTCTAGGGACATCGCAGCATGAGCTTCACCCTTTGCATAAATTCCCTCTTTCTCAGCCCATGGAGGTACATGGGATTTCTGTTCAGCAGCTTTCTTTGTTAAATCCTGTCTCCTTTCTTCTACTAAATTCAAAAACTCTTTTTCTTCTTCATGTAACATACATGTTAGGTTATCCTTGTGAGCTTGAACTATATCTATTGAACTCATTGTTAAAAAGAATTCACCCATGAATTGTGCATTTTTACTACTAACTACTGGATTAATTTTCTTTCTAATAGGTAATTCTGAAAATACTACATCTAAATTTGAATAAAAATACTGAAGTTTCCCTGTTACATAAAATAAACTTGATAAAACACTACATGATACACCATATGTTAGAGGTATATGGTGATACGTCACCCCTTCTGACACTGATGAGGGTAACTTCATACATACATAACAATTACTAATTTCCATTGTGTTAACATACTGAAATAACAATTTAGTAAACACATTTAAAGACGAATCATTGTCTGATTCATTATGATAGTTTATGTCATCTTCTACCCCTATTTCTATTTTAGTTCCTTTTACTCTATCTACCTTCTCATTAGTAATTGTACTATTCTTGTTACTTGTTTCTATCAACAAAGGTACTCCTACTGTTAGGAATAACCATACCAATACTACTAATATAATACTACATAAACAGAATCTTAAACATTTTCTTTTTAAACTTCGTTTCGGTCTTTCAGTATTTTCAATTTCTGTCATCTTTAATCAGAGAGAATTTCTTTTCTCTTTCTTTTGTCTAAACTTTTCTAAAAATCCAGTCTTTTATTTTAAGGAGGTCTTAATTTGCTTTCATCAATCTGTGCAACATGAACTCTTTCTGATTCTTCACATAAATCTAAGTTTTCAAATTCTTCAAAAATAACATAGGTCCACTCAGGGGCCTTGTATTTTCTATTCAGAATTCTCAATCTTGGGCTTCTTCTTGTAAGTTTTACTAATGTTTGTTTAGATTGTGTCTGACTCGTGATCTCATCTACTTGCTCTGGTTTCTTTTCTGCTCTTCTTAAATGATATTTTAGTCTCTTCACTCCTACAGGCCAATTGTCTCCTTTTCTAGCTCTTTTGACCACCTGAACTGCACTTTCACCTTCTCTGTCTTCTTCTAAAGTTCTTTTATTTTCACTTAATTTAGGCACAATCTGTTCTTGTTCCTCTTCTCTTTCTAATTGTCTTTGTTCTGTATTTTCTGTATTTTGTTTTTCCTCTACTTGCACCTGTTCAGGTCTTATTACAGTTTGTTCTTCTTCAGCCTGAACTTGTTCTTCTAACTCTATATGATCCTGTTCAGGTCTTATTTCAATTTGTTCTTCTTCTGCCTGAACTTGTTCTTCTAGATCTACTTTTCCCTGCTCATGTTTCTGAATGGCTTTGTTTATTTTTACCTGAGTGTGTTCTTCTTTCCCTGTCTTTTCCTTTCTACCTTCCTGTCTTCTTAGTTCAGTTCTTCTTCTTGTTTCAACAACAGCATCAGGTATTTCAATCACTGGTAACCACTCTTCCTGACTTGTACTTGGCTGTTCGTCATATAATTGTCTTTCAGAATCTATCACTCTAGATTCTTCAGCGTCACAGCTTTCAACTTCTGACGTCTCGCTTGTTCAGTCAGTGGCTGTTCTTGTTGTTCAGATGGGCTCAGAACTCTTCTGGTATGACTAGCATGAATCCAATTGGGTAAGCCTGCACACTTCACTGCTGTGGTAGTGACTAGTATGACTTGACGTGGTTTATCCCACCTGGGTGCTAGACATGACTTCCTTGCGTGTTTCTTAACGAACACCCAATCTCCAGGATTCAAATCATGCGCTTGGTTTGGCTGTCTTTCAACTGCGTCTTCTCCAACCTGATGAGAGACAGAACGCACCATTTCAGCCAATCCTTTGCAATAGTCCGATACCATATCATCAGTTATATTCATCAATCTATTTCCAGGAATATATGCTTGTTTCATTGCCCTTCCCATGAGTACCTCATGTGGACTCAATCCCGTTTTTCTGTCAGGAATACTTCTGAGACCCATCAGTACAAGAGGCAATGCATCTGGCCATTTCAGCATTGTGGATGCACACACTTTCCCTAATCTTGATTTGATTGTGCCATTTAGCTGTTCAACTATTCCAGAAGCCTCTGGACGATAAGCACAGTGCAGTTTTTGTTCAATGTTAAATGCAGCAGAGATTAATCGAATTATCTCATTATTAAAATGAGGTCCTCTATCTGATTCCAAAGTGACTGGAAAACTGAAACGAGGAACTAACTCTCTCAATAGTAGTTTAGCAACTGTGAGACTGTCGTTTCTTCTAGTGGGATATGCCTCTACCCATCTTGAGAACAGGCACACTATGACAAGTACATACTTCAGTCCGTTGCAAGGAGGCAACTCAATGAAATCTAACTGCAATCTGGTGAAGGGTCCTTCTGCCTTCCCAATCTTTCCCCAACTAACCACTGTCTTCCTGCCTGGATTCTGCTGCTGACAGATTAAGCATCTTTGGCAAAGGCTCTCTGCGACTACCCTAAACTTTGGATTGTACCAACTTTTTCTGAATAATCTGATCATTGAATCCCTTCCAATGTGTGTTGTCCCATGGTATACTCTTGCCATTTGAGAGAGTAGACAGGCTGGCATAACTGGTCTTCCATCTAAGTACACCCACACTTCATCTTCTGTTCTCCTTCTACAACTTGATTTTATCCAAATTCCCTTTTCTTTTTCCTCAACTTCTTCCTGTAACTGTCTAACCTCATCCCAAGTTTCTGAAACTGAGAAAAACATAAGTTGGCAGCTGGTTTCACCCGTTTCAATCTTTCTGTTAATTGCCATTATATTTCTTGCACAGTATTGAGCAATTTGGTCGGCATATCTATTACCAGCCGCCACATAGTCATTTCCTGACTGATGTGCAGCACATTTAACAACTGCTACTTCTTTTGGCAATTGTAATGCTTCCAACAGATCCTTTACATTTTTACTGTTTCTGATAGGAGATCCTGAAGAAGTCAGAAATCCCCTCTGCATCCAGAGTTGGCCAAAATCATGCACAACCCCGAAACCATATTGACTGTCCGTAAATATGGTTATTCTCCAATTTTTCCCACTTTTGCATGCCTTTGTTAAGGCCACCAATTCGGCTACTTGTGCAGATTTGACTCCTGGTAAACAGGATGCTTCAACCACCCCTGTTACTTTACATACAGCATATGCAGCACTTAATCCTCTTTCTTCAGTTCTTAAGCAAGACCCATCCACGAATAATTCATGATCAGCTTCCTTCAATGGTGTTTCTTTTATATCTGGGCGGGGCTTAGTGCACAATTCAGTTACATCTAGACAATCATGATCAATCTCATCTTTCACTTCTTCACAACATGGATCTGGCAATAATGTGGCAGGGTTCATTATCGCACATCTTATTACTGTCACATTTTCTGCTCCCAGAATCACCCTTTCATACTTAGTCAGCCTACTGGGAGTGAGATGTTGTGTTCTCGTTCTTGTCAAAAGAATCTCAACTGAGTGTGGAACGTAGACTTTTACGGGATGTCCCATTACTATTGACTCACTTTGCTCCAGACTCATACAAGTAGCAGCTACTGCTTTTAAGCAGCCAGGTAAGGCTGAAGCCACTGGATCCAAGGTGGCAGAAAAATATGCCACTGGACGTCGACTCAGTCCATGCCTCTGGGTTAAAACTGAAAGTGCACAATTTTCTCTCTCACAACAAAATAATGCAAAGTCTTTTGAATAATCAGGCATGCCCAAGGCTGGGGTCTCACATAAACAATTTCGTAGTTTCACAAAGGCTTCCAAACATTCATCATTCCAATCGATGGGATCTTTCGCTCTTTTCCGAGTTAATTGTATCAATGGCTTTGCTAACATGGAGAAGCCATTGATCCACTGCCTACAGTACCCAACCACTCCCAAAAACATTCTCATCTCTTTTTGTGTCTGAGGTAGTTGCATTTCTTTGATTATTTTTATTCTTTCCGGTGTCACTTTTCTAACTCCTCTTTCTATTTTATGCCCTAAATATCTAACTTCTTGTTGACAGAACTGTAATTTTTCTGGAGACACTTTGTGTCCTCCTTCGGCCAAATTGTTCAGTAATGCAATTGTGTCAGTGACACAATCCTCTCGTGTTTTTGATGCCACCAATAGGTCATCGATATACTGAACCAGAACTGATTTCCCGGGCATAATCAATGACTCCAGACACTTCTTCAATATTTGATTAAAAATTGAGGGACTCTCTGTGTACCCTTGAGGAATTCGGCACCATGCCAAAATACGATCCTCAAACCGGAAGGCAAAAAGATACTGGCTGTCTGGGTGCAATGGAATAGAAAAGAATGCTTGGCACAAATCAATTACCGTAAACCAACCTGCGTTCCAGGGTATCTGATAAAGGATCACTGCTGGGTTTGGCACTATTGGGCAACAAGGCACTACAATTTTGTTAATTTTTCTCAAATCCTGCACTATCCTGTATTTTCCGCTAGGCTTTTTAAGTCCCATGATTGGTGAGTTACAAGGACTACTCATTTCTTTTAAAATGCCCTGTTTAATCATTCGGTCAATTTCTGGGGCGATTCCTGGTTTCACTTCTGGACTCATTTTGTACTGTCGTGTGTTTGGGTAAACTGCACCTTCTTTCACCGTCACTTTAACTGGATCTACATTTGACATTAACCCAATATCCTTTCCTGTAAAGTCCCACACTTCTGGATTTACAGTGGTTCTCATCTCTTCAGGTAATTCACTCTCAGTTATCAATGAAAATATCTCATCTACCTCTGTACCTTGCTTAGCTAACATCATTTTGTATATGACATCTTCATCAGGGGTTTGGAAAGCGACACCATCCGGTGTACAATAGATCGTGCAATTCATCTTGCACAGTAGATCTCTTCCCAACAGATTTACGGGACTGGAATCACAAACTACAAACCGATGCATTTCTTTAAAATTTCCGATTTGTACCTCCATTGGTTTTGTAATTGGGGTTTTAATCTGTTGATTTGATACTCCTACAACTTGGATGGACTCTCCCGAGAGAGGTAGGTTTGGGATGTCTGCTGTTATCACAGTAGACCGGGTAGCACCAGTATCCAATAGAAAAGTGATATCTTTATCTTCCACTTTCCCATCAACAAATGGACCTGACTGATCTACCGGCAAGGATGTGCCAAGCAAGCACTCCTCTTCCTCCCCCCTCAGGCACCGTCATTCCACACAGTCCGAATTTTCTCCATCATTCTGCAAAAAATATTGTGTAACCACTCTGTTATTCTTACCACTTTCTCCGTGAAATCCGGTGTTCGCACTGTATTTTTGTGCACTCACAAAGTTTGGCATAGGAGCTGGTGGCACCTGATACTGTGGAGTAACTACCTGCTGCGGCTGACTCATAAGTACTTCATTCTACATCTGTGGAATTAAATTTTGATTTGGCCCATTATTATTCTGAATACTCTTACACTCGTTCTTCCAATGTCCAAGCTTTCCGCACGCATGACAAGGAAACTTCTTGTTTGTTTCCTCTCTATTAATTCGTCCTCTTATTTTACCACCATTCGCCGCTTGAGCATTCTGACTCTGTTCTTTTATCTGATTTTCAGTCTGGGAATTTACTTTATTCTCCTGCTGTTCCGCCAATTTTACTTGTGCCCACATCATTTTCTCTTTTAGCTTTCTACGCCTTGCCTCAATATCATCGCCACAATATTTTATATATTTCAGAATTTCGTCAATCGACTTACTCTGCCAGCACAACATGTGCTGTTGAATCATCTGACTAATCTCCGGTTTCAGACCATACACAAACCGATACACAAAATGTCCCATATCCTTATCACCAATGTTCTCAAAACCACTATACTGTTTAAACACCTGTAACAACCGCTCATAATATGCATGAACTGACTCATTTGGCTCTTGAGTTGTTCTATCTATCTTTACCCAATCTTTCTCTTTAGGAGGGATTTTCCCTTTCAGGTAAGTAATTACTTGGTGATATTTCTTCATCACCTCTTCTGAGGGTGCTCCTGTCTTCGCATCCCTAGCATACTCCTCACTTGGCCAATCAACTGTAATCTTACATTCTGTCCACGAATCAGCAGGTACTACAATATCAAATAATCCATCCAGATCCTTCAACAAAACCTTTGAAACCTTCACAAATCTGTCTACCTGTTTATACCATTCCACTGGCTTTTCTCTCAACCTGGGAAAATCATTCATAAATGACAAAATATCCTGTCTACTCTAGGGGACATGAACATATCCACCACCAGGAACTTCTCTCATTGGACACAATTTCTCAACCTTATTTGATTCTCTCACTGGAAATGCAAATGATGCTTCTCTTGCTTGTACTTCCTCTTTCTTACTTATCCACCTAATTCTCCATTTGTCAATGTCTCCCCATTTTCGTAAAATATTCATCAACTATTTTATCTGTAGTCTCTTACCAGAAGCATTTACACTCTCTAAATCTTTGTCAGTAAAATCCACTCGATATGGTTTCTGCAACAGTTTCGATTTCTCTATACCTATTCCAATCTCTGAGGCAACTTCCGTTAATTTCTCATGAAATACTCTTGCTCTCCTAGTAATACTCTCACATAAAAATAAGAACTCCTCATCGTCGTAAACATTCAGTCTTTCTATGCTCACATTGCCAGTTATCATTTCTTCCAATTCTACTTTCAATTTACTGATATCTAGAATCTTTGGTTGTGGGTTTCGATTGTCTATTTCCTGTGCCCATCTCTCTATATCTTCAGGGGTAACTACTGTCAAACTTCCAGTTCCTATGGGAACCAGAGTTCTCTTTTCTCTCAAATTTATAGGTATAATTCTCTTCGGAGTTTCAGTTAATGGTTCTACATTCGGGAGATCCATTAATGAAATGACTGATTCACTCTCACTAGTCTGATCATCCGTAATTATTACTTCTTTTCTGGGACTTGTTAACGGAATTGTCACAGTTTGAGGTTTCTGGCAAGTCTTTTTATCCCCATATAATGGGATTACAGGACCAATCGTCACTGGTACTGTCAAAGCTTCAGCATTTAAATTTAATTGGTTTACTTTTTTAACTAATTCTTCTCTAGTTTTATTTAAAGCTTCTCTCTCATTATCCTGCAACACTCTATTAATTGATATATCATGTAAGATTTGTGGGGTTAAAGGCATTCCTATCACTGGTGCACTTGGGGAAACTTTCTAGGTGCTTCTTGATACGGTGGAGGGTTTTTAATCAAAATATCCTCTAACAGCTCATCATCTGATTCGCCATAACCTGTCGTATTCAGGTGTTTCGTTTTTTCTTTACATTTTCCTCCTATTTGTTCTTCAGCCATTGGTACTGGATATAAACCCTCGGTCACCATAGCTCTCCTCCAACGCTTCATTTGTTCTCCACTTGACTCATACGGTTATCTAGGTAGAAATCCTCTAAATCTCCATCCACTTCTATATTTTTCACGATCAAATGCCTCAATTTCCCATTCTTCCAAAGCTTCATACTGTGTCATTCAAGGATTCGGTTCTAGCATATTCATTCGATCTCTCAAATTCTGAAGTATTTTTAAATTAAAAGTACCATGCTCCGGAAAAGCCAAAACACCATCACCTTTAGTATATTCCACCCAATTCTCCAACCATACACACGTGTGATATCCTTTCTCCATCATCATAAAGGAAGCAGGTGTTTTGGGTGGTGGAATAGGAATTCCCTCTCTAGTGAATACAGGCTTGTCTTTTTTAAAGAAATTTTTAATTTTCTTCATTAATGTCATTTTCTTTGGTCTTCCGAACTTTTCTGAAGTTTGATATAGGAAAGAGCCTTCCGTATATCTTCTAGCTCTATTACCTGCGTCGCGTCCTATGTCAGCACGACTCACACCGCAGTCAAATCAGGACTCAACATACAATTCCTTTTCTGACAAATCCTAGAGCGGCTCCTATCTATCAACCAATTAGACTCAAGGTCACGCTTGTAATCTGACCAATGCCAGTGCGGCCTTTTGTGACGTCAGTATTACTCCTCACTACTGACCCCTCCTTTACAATCTGCTTCTGTTTCACGCCCGCTGTTTCAACCAATCCCAGCGCTGCTCTCTGTGACGTCAGTATAACTCCGGCGACTGACTCTCCCTTCACAAGGTAATACGAAAACTTATTTCTTAATACTTTTCATTAAAATTCTTCGTTAATAACAACATAAAAACATTCGCTACTCTGTTCCACTAAACAAAAGGATAGATTTCAATTTATTCTTGAGTTTCAGAAATTACTCTTCTTCTTACTGCGAGTAAAACCCCTGTTTACTCTTCATTCAAGCTCAGGAGAACCCGTTACTTCTCCAGTATCACCCATATTGGGAAATGAGACCAAAGTTTCACCAGCGAACCCCTTTCGCTACCATCCGCATTCTACTTTTATACAAAATAGTCCCTAGTTTAATACTGCCAGCCCTGCGTAGCTTCTCAGTATTATTCCAACAGACGAATAACCTCACTGCAGTGTGGCTTCTGTCACCACCCGCTATTCATTTCCCGGGATTATAAACAACATAAAATAAGACGTTAACTCTTTTTGTTAAACATAAATCAATAATCAATAATCAATAGTTATCACCAAACTAATCAATAATAACCATAGCTGTAACCAGCGGTAAACCAACAACAGATACTCCACTACCATATACTCACCTGGGCCCATAAAACACACATACACATTGAGTAAACCGCTAGACTGGTTTATAGTTTATATTTCTCAAGATTAGTTATTTAATTCTCTTAACTAACCTTTCACTGATCAAAATGTTCTTTCCTCTGGTCGATGGACCATTAGTTGGAACTAGTTGATGGTGATAATTAACTTAACCCTTAACTATTCTTCTGTTTGACGAAATAATCACAGACTTAGGAAAGTTTTAAATCTTTATCTAAATTAAAGTGCATATGAACCATTTCAAAAATACAGTGTGGACACCCTCATTTTAGGAGAGGAATTCAATTGATTAAACATCAAAACCATATACTTCGGACTCATACAATAATTAATGCTCAGAAAGGGAGAGGACAGAGAGAAAAGTACATTTGCAAATAACATGAAATTACCTGGCCAAAGGGCTGGTAAAGGTCCCCAGGATAGGTCAGGAGACAAAGACTTCAGGACAGGGTTCAGGACAGGGTTCAGGACAGGATAGGTCACCTCTCTAGAATACCGACGAATTGCGTCGCACCCCTCTCTGACACTCTCTTCCTCCTCGAGATTCTTCCGCGAACTTCTGATCTAACCCAATTAAGTTAGGATGTTCTTCTTCAGCGTCTGCATTCGAGTCTTCATCAGCACCTCACAGCATCTCTCCAGCAACAGCATCCCTTACTCCCCAACAGCATCCCGAGCTCTGCAATGCAATTCTCTCCTCTGATTAACTAACTAAAGCTACCTTAATTATACCTTCGTTTCTTCAGGTTCCACCCACTAAAGTTATAATATCATAAAAATACGAAATCTAATTGGTCAGGCAAGGGGGGATGATCATCACACCATGCTTACATATCACTATACTCTGTTAGACTATTGTTCGCAAACCCATCCCCTTAATTTTTTATTCAAGATTTTATTCCCATCCACTTCATGTAGCAAACTTGCAACATTTATGACACTATAAAGAATAGCAAAAGAAACAATTGATGGACGGAATGCTGGACAATGCTAACATTCACCCCCAGTCACAAAGATCTGGGTTTAATCCATCATTCTTTTGCTCACCACACCACCGCAGTTTGGACCCAGCCATATGCAAATCAGTCTTGACCCTGTTCCTTGTGGGAACAGTCCAGCCCGAACTGCCAAGCCAGGTCCTCCCTGGACCGGAAACAAGCATCCTGGGACCGGTTTCAGGGCATCACCCTTCTTCAGCCAGGCTAGCTTGAATCCAGTGGTGTAGTGAGCACGGGACCCACGTCTGGGCATACCCTTCCCACTTAGGGCGACATATGCAAAAGAAACAATTGATGGACGGAATGCTGGACAATGCAAACATTCACCCCCAGTCACAAAGATCTGGGTTTAATCCATCATTCTTTTGCTCACCACACCACCCCAGTTTGGGCTGGACTGTTCCCATGAGGCACAGGGTCAGACTGATTTGCATATGGCCATGTCTGAACTGGGGTGGTGGAGTGAGCTAAAGAATGATGATGGATTAAACCCAGATCAGTTGACTGGGGGTGAGTGTTTGATTTGCTCAAGCGCTCCGTCCATCATCCCCTTTGGTATCGTTTTGTTCGCCCTAAGTTGGCAGGGTATACCCAGACGTGGGTCCCTTGCTCACTTTGCCACTGGATTCAAGCTAGCCTGGCTGATGATGGCTGAATAGCCAGAAACCGGTCCCAGGATGCTTGTTTCCGGTCCAGGGAAGACATGGCTTGGCAGTTCGGGCTGGACTGTTCCCATGAGGCACAGGGTCAGACTGATTTGCATATGGCCATGTCTGAACTGGGGTGGTGGAGTGAGCTAAAGAATGATGATGGATTAAACCCAGATCAGTTGACTGGGGGTGAGTGTTTGATTTGCTCAAGCGCTCCGTCCATCATCCCCTTTGGTATCGCTTTGTTCGCCCTAAGTTGGCAGGGTATGCCCAGACGTGGGTCCCTTGCTCACTTTGCCACTGGATTCAAGCTAGCCTGGCTGATGATGGCTGAATAGCCAGAAACCGGTCCCAGGATGCTTGTTTCCGGACCAGGGAAGACATGGCTTGGCAGTTCGGGCTGGACTGTTCCCATGAGGCACAGGGTCAGACTGATTTGCATATGGCCATGTCTGAACTGGGGTGGTGGAGTGAGCTAAAGAATGATGATGGATTAAACCCAGATCAGTTCACTGGGGGTGAGTGTTTGATTTGCTCAAGCGCTCCGTCCATCATCCCCTTTGGTATCGCTTTGTTCGCCCTAAGTTGGCAGGGTATGCCCAGACGTGGGTCCCTTGCTCACTTTGCCACTGGATTCAAGCTAGCCTGGCTGATGATGGCTGAATAGCCAGAAACCGGTCCCAGGATGCTTGTTTCCGGTCCAGGAAGACATGGCTTGGCAGTTCGGGCTGGACTGTTCCCAGGAGGCACAGGGTCAGACTGATTTGCATATGGCCATGTCTGAACTGGGGTGGTGGAGTGAGCTAAAGAATGATGATGGATTAAACCCAGATCAGTTGACTGGGGGTGAGTGTTTGATTTGCTCAAGCGCTCCGTCCATCATCCCCTTTGGTATCGCTTTGTTCGCCCTAAGTTGGCAGGGTATGCCCAGACGTGGGTCCCTTGCTCACTTTGCCACTGGATTCAAGCTAGCCTGACTGATGATGGCTGAATAGCCAGAAACCGGTCCCAGGATGCTTGTTTCTGGTCCAGGGAAGACATGGCTTGGCAGTTTGGGCTGGACTGTTCCCATGAGGCACAGGGTCAGACTGATTTGCATATGGCCATGTCTGAACTGGGGTGGTGGAGTGAGCTAAAGAATGATGATGGATTAAACCCAGATCAGTTGACTGGGGGTGAGTGTTTGATTTGCTCAAGCGCTCCGTCCATCATTCCCTTTGGTATCGCTTTGTTCGCCCTAAGTTGGCAGGGTATGCCCAGACGTGGGTCCCTTGCTCACTTTGCCACTGGATTCAAGCTAACCTGGCTGATGATGGCTGAATAGCCAGAAACCGGTCCCAGGATGCTTGTTTCCGGTCCAGGGAAGACATGGCTTGGCAGTTCGGGCTGGACTGTTCCCATGAGGCACAGGGTCAGACTGATTTGCATATGGCCATGTCTGAACTGGGGTGGTGGAGTGAGCTAAAGAATGATGATGGATTAAACCCAGATCAGTTGACTGGGGGTGAGTGTTTGATTTGCTCAAGCGCTCCGTCCATCATCCCCTTTGGTATCGCACTATAAAGAATAGAACATCACATCGCTGAACTTTTCACCATCCGTTCCCAGGACATGTCGCTACGAATTGGCCTCCATTCAAATGCCTCGTCATTGACCTGCATAGCTTCACTCTGTAGGCATGCGCAAGTGTTGCATCATTTCATCAAGTCTGGTCATACGAGAAAGGCCCAAATGCGCACTAATAATAAAGTCAAAAGAGAAATGTTATTTTCACAAAATAAATGGTCTCACTGTATACCTCCCACCTCTACTCTATTCCCGTTCTCTATTAATATTTTCCCCGCATTAGCATTAGTAAAATAGCCTGTTTTAGTTTTAGCTGAGCAGATGCCATGCACGCGAGTCTTCGAGACTCCATTTTAGTGTCTTCTGCTCATGCGCTAGAATTTACCTCCAAGCGTTAGCTCGTCATATTGCGTATATGCAATTGACGCATGCGCACAACAGTTTCCCCGTTTAAAGCGGTTTTAGTCTGTTTTCATTGTTATCCGCGTTAGTACACACATAAGCAAGCTTCGCTAACCTGCGCGTTATATGTGGTGCGTATTAATTATTCACAAGACATGGTTAGTAATTCTGTTAATGAGTTAAATGAGAGGATTGTCTCCGAGCAAGTCTCTTTCTTACGAGACCTTGCTCCATCACTAGTCTGGTTCAAACACTCAACTCATTTGAGGTGGATGAACAAGAAGTTGATAATAGCAAGAATGGAGCAACTTGACTTTTTAGTTGAAAGGAGAATAATAAATATTATCAAATGATGGCCATGAGGACAAGTCAGTTGAAGAAGACAAGGAGAAGGCACATAGTGAAGCTATCGTGGTACAAGGATTTTTTTTACCTCTCCCTAGAAAAGGGCAAATGCTCTACTCTACTCAAAAGCTCTACTACACCAAAATAAAAATAGATTGGGATGCGGCCCTGAGTAATTACCAGTGGCTGAGGATAATTCAAGCATTCCATCTATCACTTTATGTATACTTTAGTGTGTCGCCCTAAGTGGGACAGTTATGCCCAGAGGTGGGTCCTGTGCACACTACGTTCTAGGGTAAAACTGGTCCAGGGTTGCTTGTGTTCTAGTACAGGTAGGACCTGGCCTGGCAGTTTGGGCTGGACTATTCCCACTGGAACAGGGTCAAGACTGATATGCATACGGGTAGGTCCAAATTGAGGTGGCATGATGTGCAAAATAATGATGGGCTGAAACACGGCCAGAGTTATTATCAGCGGCTCAGACTAATTCAAGCATTTCATCCATTACTTTTTCTATTCTTTAGTGTGCCACTCACAGATACCAGCATCAAGATTCACCAATATGCCAATGATACACAACTCTACTTGAAAGTCTCCTCTGCTTCAGATGTCCAACACCTAAAGCACTGCTTGCACATCATGTAGACTGCTTACTTGAAGCTCAACCCAACCAAGACAAAATTCCTGTTATTTGTCAAGAACAACAAACAAGATACAGTACAAACCTGACTCAATGGCATGAATCTTGAAGGTTTCAAACTCCAGGTTTTACAGAACGGCAAGTCACTTGGATTCATCTTGGACACCAACCTCACCCTCAAGGAACACATTGCCAAAGAAAACAGTAACTGCCTGGTACCAGCTCTCTCTTGTAAGGAAAGCGAAACCATTTGTTCCAGAAAGCGTCTTTAGAACTGCTGTTCAGCCCGCATACTCACGCATCTGGATGGTGGTAATACCCCACCCCATAGCCTCTTAACCACCATACTGTTACCATTTGGAGGCATCCTACAAGCTGAAGCTCGTCTCATCCTGGATTAAAAAAATATGATCACATCACCCCCATTTTGATGGAGCTACAATGGCTCTCTTTAACTAGCTGCCATATCTCCAAAACCAGCTGCATCATTTATAAAGCCATCACCGCCAGCACCCTCACTTAACTTGCAGACAAGCTAAACATCTATGGTGGTTTTCGGCACACCCGCAGTCAGAACACCATTAGACTGCAGACTAAGGAGAGTAAAAAAACCAAGACATCTGGCCTTTTCCTTTTATGCACCCAGGATTTGGAACAGCATCTTCGTATCTATCAGGGTTACCCCAATGCTGGTCCAATTTAGGAAAGAGTTGAAGATTCTCCTCTTTAAAGAACACTAAATCACAATACGTTAAGTATCCACATGAGTAATCTTCTCCTAGCACTTGTTGACTTTATGCTTGGCTTTCACCATGTACAGCGCTCCACAGCTTTTGGATAGGTTTGTGCTATACAAATGCCATATACATACATACATACAAACATACATACATATATAAATACCTACATACATACATTCATACAGACTAACATTTCATCAGAACTCAATTGATAATTTTGAAAAACCTAATATGTATGCTTCTTCAAATGATGTAATTGATTTAATTTCCTGCTTTCTGTATTGTATAGTTTAATTATGTCATGTAGCATACAACAGTGAAAAAAACAGCTCTGATTCAGATTTTTATTTGCTGCTAACAAATGTTGTCTGTAATTAACATATTTAGAGCACCCTGTATTGACTGCTGATTTGTTACCTTAAATGTAATGAGCAAATATTTTGACAGTTTGATAAGTCAGTGAGGTATTTTTTTTTATTGTGTTTAATTAATTTCTTAGTTGCTATAGAGCTCTTAACACTACAAGGCTTTACCATCCACACAGAAAGAGCTGTATTTGGTATTCTTCTTCCAAGAAACACACTTCCTGTAAGTTTGTAGAAAAGTTGTTTATTCAGCACCTCCTCCATGAAGAGCAGTCCACAGCTGTTTAACTGACACTTGAACAATCACTACTACTTGGAATCCTACACTTAAAGAAATACATACTTATAAGAAACATCACAGTTCTCCCTTTAAGTAATAAGCATAGCTCGGTAAATAGAAAATGATTAAAACCCACAACAAACTAATTCTCCTGGACATGTTTAGAAATGTCTCTTTTTTAACTTATAAAATCTACCCAGAGAAGAAACGTCCCATATTGGAGACTTGTATTATTTTTCAACATATTAATTCAAACTCATGCTATTTTTCAACATAGTCATTCACGTAACCTGAATATCTTCTTACTCTATCCCCATTTCTCCTTACGTCCATTCCAGCTCCCCTGGTATTCGGTACCAACACAGCCTCTTTCATTTCATCATGCAATATTTATTCATCAATCCATTTCATTTTATCCGCTGGCACATCTAGTCTCACCACCCTTTTCTTGTTCCAAACTCTTCTATCAGATGTCTTTATTGCAATTTTAAATAACGTCTTTACTCTCATCAACTTGGTAAACTTTGACCACTCCTGGCATCCATCAGGTGCCCTACTTTTCATCCAATCACCCATATTTATTCTTGTTTTCAAAGTCATATTCATGAAAGACACAATTTATCTCTGAATTCAGGATGGGATTGCAGCCTCCCCCAATTTTCATGAAAACATCTGCACCAACCACATCCACACTAAGTTTTGAAATTTCTTGATAACCCAAAAATTAGCCAATGCTCCCCAGGTTGTATGACATAACAACACTGACAATTACCAAGCATACCTTTACCACACATTGTTTTACAACGCATGCCTTTACCACGCATATGCCTATTAGCACGCATATGTCTTTTCCACACAGGTAAGTATAATTATGGTAAGTGTTACATATAGATATATATATGTTGTATTTTTGGGGGAGACCCCAAACCCCCTTTTTAAATTACTCTTGCCACCCAGTACCCTTACCCACCCTAAACCCTAGAACCACCCTTACAACCCAATATCCTTACCCACCCCTAAACCCTAAAAACGCCCTTACCATCCAATACCCCTACCCATTCCAAGCCAGACAAACACCCTTATCACCCAATACCCCTACTCACCCCTAAACCCTAAAAACACCCTTACCACCCAATACCCTTAACACCCCTAAAGCCTGAAAACACCCTTACCACCCAAAACACTTATCCATCCCTAACCCCTAGATTCACCCTTACAACTCAATGCTCTTACCCACCCCTAAACCCTAAAAATATCCTTACCACCCAATACCCTTACCCACCCCTAAACTCTAAAAACGCCATTACCACCCAATACCCATACCGACCACAAAACCCTAAAAACACCCTTACCACCCAATAACCTTACCCACCTCTAAACCCTAAAAATACCCTTACCACCCTATACTCCTACCCATCCCTAAACCCTAAAATACCTTTACCACCCTATACCCATCACAAAACCCCCACCTAACCCTAAACATAAACCCTTAAATATATATACAACAAAATGTAGAGGGGTTGAGGCAATAGAAGACCGCATCTGCCAAATTTATATTATGGGTAGCGGTAAAATATTCTCAGTGGTGCAACGAACCCTGGAGTACAGCCCCTCTCTACTCCAAATGGAAAAATTTCAAAAACAAATTTAGCAAACAATGGTTCAGCATTCGAGATTAGTAATGTATTATGTAAATTACATGTGCAATTCAGCAAACAGATTTTTCATCGACAAATATGACAATCACGATGCTCATGTATGCAACAGATAGACAATGTAGATGTCCACATTTTTTTCTTTCTTCATTAGTCCTTTATTAATTTTCTTCTTGTGTAAAAATACATCAATGAAATGCGAGATAAATTCCAGTAGCCAGCGCGGTTCGTCCACACAGGACTTCTTCAGGGCTTTAGATTGTACAACGGATTCACCAGTTCCTTACTGTCTACTGGCATTTATTTGAAGCAGACGCCATGCATGAGACATGTTAGAGGAACAAGCGCATTCCAATTGCTGTACCATACAAATTATAAAATATGGATGGTCTTAAATGCCAGTAAACGTATATATATATATATATATATACGAGTCACAAGATGGCTGCCAACACTTCCTGATTTGAAGTGTTGGCAGCCAATCAGAGTCAAGCTCGAGATCGGGAGGGTTCGCGGATCCACTGCGGCCACCAGATACTAATATTTTTAAATATATGAATTTCTCAGGAACTACTGAACGGATAAACACCATTTTAAAAAAAAGAGTGCATTCTGGACCAAGAGCTACCTTTTTGCCAAATTTGGTGTAATTCCGTTCAGCAGTTCGGGGTGTAGCTTTGTCTAAAGTTTCCTATGGAAAATAACATGGGGAAAACTCGTTTTGGGACCCCCCTTTTTTCTCGGCCCCCGCTTGACAAATCACCCCAAAACTTTCAAGACAGGAGCTGACCGGAGCGCCCCACTAGTTTTGAAAATTTCGCAAAGATTCGTCAAACGACGCCAAAGTTATTGGGAAAACAAAAAACGCTTTTCCTATGGAAACTAGGTCCTAACTATAACTACCTACTGGCGACCGCCAGTAGGTAATATATATATATATATATATATATATATATATATATACATATATGTGTGTGTGTTAACTATACTTATATAATTACACACACAAATCCCCCATACCCACATACACACAAATATGTATACTTACCTTCCATACTTTACCTTGCGTGGTAAGGCATGGGTGGTAAAGGCCTATGCATGGTAAAGATTTGCGTGGTAAAAAATATGTGGTAAAGGCTATGCATGCTAATTACCGCGCTGTAAAGGCCTCTTCCCCTCTATTACAGTGTAATTAATTTCTGCTTGTCCTAAGCAACTGGATGCACATGCAATCAGTTTTTCTTCCCCTTTCCTTCTCTGCACCAACACTGTACCAATGCACTTTGCACTAGCATCCGTTACAATCGTGGTCTCTTTACCTGACACATATGCTTGTAGTCAAGGCATCCTCATTAACTTTTTTTTTAGTTCATCAAATTCTCTCTGACACTTATCATTCCACCTAATCTCTTCTTTCTTATTCACCAAACTTCTAACATTCTGAGATTTATCTGCAAACTTCTTAACAAACTTACTATAGTATTCTGCCATACCAAGATAAGAGACCAATTCCTCTCTACAGCTTGGTTCTTTCAACTTGATTAAATAGCCTCCACCAATTCTCTTTTTGTAGATATGCCAGCACCAGATATCGTGTGACCTAATTAATTCACGTCCTTGACTTCAAAATTAAATTTCTCTAGTTTCAAAGATAAACCAGCACTCATCAGTCTTTTTAATACCAAACACAATCTTGCATCATGTTTTTGTATGTTTTTTCCAAAAATCAACACATTGTCCTGATAACATCTCACCCCATCTAATCCTTTCAATACATTCAACATCACTTTTTGAAAAAACTGATGCAGCTGATATAAGTCCAAAAGGCATCCTTCTGAACCTGTAGGTACCAAACGGCATTGCAAAGACAGTTAAATCCTGTGATTTATCCTTCAATTCAAATTGATGATAAGCTGATACTGAATCAAGGGTCATGAAAAAATTTGCTCCTGCTAAAGTGGTGATTAATTCATCAAACAGTCTACCACAATCTCCTTATTTAAACTTCTCAAGTCCACACACAAATATATGTCCCTATTCAGTTTCTTAGCAATAACAATAGGTGCCAAGTATTCTATTTCTTCCATCCGTTCAATAATATCTTGATTTACCAGGCGTTCCAATTCCTTCTTAACCCCTTTGCATGCTCAATGGTATCCTTCTTACTTTAATTACCTCTGGCTGGACATTCTTCTGCAATCCGATCTCGCATTTATAACCCATCTTGCCCCTGGATACTTCCAGAAATTGATGTGCAATTTTTATTTCTGAATTCTCAACTTCCACTAAAACTTGGGGGTAGTATTTGGATTGAATGTAGCTTCCAGCATCCTTTGATAAGGCCACCATATCAAGTCTTCTCCTTGTACTGCAACATATACCTTCCCACCAGCAAACCTGCCAAGCAATTCCATATGTTGCATAAATTGAGTCTCTGGCTCAGCTCTACAAGGTTTGTTTTCACACCCATGGGTGACACAAGTGAACTTAGTCCAATGCACCAGCGCTGAATGTGAAAGGCAGGTTATTGTATCCCTGCAGAACCCCACCCAGTACATAAATTAGGTGGTGTCAATGCTTTTGAGGGAGCAGTGGTAATCCAAGCAATCTTTCATTATTGATTTACTCACTCAAGATCACTGAAAATGGAATATGTATTTCAGCATATTAATTTTAAAATAGTTATTGTAAAATGACAAGATCTAGTGCACGTAATATTGGTAACATCCCAGAAGATAATAAAAACGGCTAAGCTTTTCAAAAACAGTGAAAACGGGGAAAAATCATATCACACTTTATAGCCCTTACACCCTCACTGTGATATCTCTAAGTGTTATGCTATTTTTAGCAGAAGAATAAATAATAATCCTTAATTTAAAAAGGTGGTGCGCATACCTGCACAGCTGGGTGTGTTGTCTGTTTGGAGCTATCTTGAGCACAAGGCCATGAGCTAGCAGATTGCGTCTACTAGAGAGCATAATCCCGGCACCAGTTTGTTAAGGCAGAATGGAATGCTTTTTTTAGCCTCAGGGAGTCATGTTGGAAGCTTCCCAGATCCGTTTTCATCTGGATCTGGGATCATAGGGCCCGATTCACAGAACTAATCTGAGACAAAATCCTAAACTTACTACTTTTGGTATTCACAGAAGGCATTTAGTAGTAGTAATGTTAGGATTTTGTCTTAAGTTTGTCTTAAGTTTGTCTTAAGTTTATCTTAAGTCTGTCTTAAGTCTGTCTTAAGTTTGTCTTAAGTCTGTCTTAAGTCTGTCTTAAGTCTGTCTTAAGTCAAACTTAAGACAAAATCCTAACTTTACTACTACTAAATGCCTTCTGTGAATACCAAAAGTAGTAAATTTAGGATTTTGTCTCAGATTAGTTCTGTGAATCGGGCCCTAAGTCTATGACCTGGGTGAAGTTTCTCTCCTAACTAAGTGGTCGAGTGATAGTCCTTATATATTGTATCTTATCTAAGAAGGAATATGCAATGTCACTTTAGGACTGTTTTAACATCATCATATACATCAGTAGATGTACTAATAAGGTAAAAATATGCCAATATAGACTACATCATTTGGGTTATGGTTGTTATACGACCTTGAAAAAGGCACCTCTCCCAGACTGATGTCGCACTCTGGGTTTTATTGATGTCTATATCTGAATGACTAGAAACTTTCACAACTCTTGGAAAGATAGACGACATCTGTGTCAAAGGCAGACATGTTGATGATTTTGCTTAATTTGAGGAAAAATGGCAGCCTGCATCCTTAAAGATGGCAGCCTTCATGGTCTATGATGGCAACCTCCGTTACCTAGGATGGATTCGGGGCCAAAGGTAAACAAGGCGGACAGGCTAACTAAAATGGAGATTATTGCTAAAATGGAACCAGTTCTGTATGTGTTTAAGAACCTCAAACTAAAAGAAAGAAGCCTAAAAGTAAGTGTTTAAAATCGATAAAATAATAGAATACTGGAGGGAACAAGTCATAAGGTTTACGACATTCCTAGAATAATTTCTAAGCTAAATAGTCACTAAATTATCACTGAATGTGTTTTTGTTTATAAACATACTTTATTGGATTGTCTTTGCCAACATCATGCTCCAAGAGCCGTTTTATGCATGTACCAACAGGATATCACATTGGCATATGTAAGCAAGAATAGCATTTTTGTATTTTAACAACATAAACAACAAGGAAAGGAAATAAAAGAAAACTAGCTGCTATAAAAGTGGAGAGGAGTAAATCCATAACTGAATGTGCTGTTGATTGATCTTGCGTATCAGACACATTCATTATACATTTACAGAATACAAACACAAGTCAGAAACTTGCATTTGATGAAATATCAATTCATGTTTGATAACATGTCTTCAAACTGAAATGAAAAATGGGTCTCTGCGCTGGAAGACATGATTCTTACAACACATACTTGCAGTGAAATAGCCTTACATTTTTATTGGTGTCCCTCCCTAACCCCCAGGTTTTACATTCTTCTTTGATAAAGATGCTTTATTTCGGAATTTCTCCTCAAATGTTCATTTGGAAACTATTGCCAAGTGTGAGCAGGAATCAAACTTCATACATACACTTGCTCCTTCAATTTTTACCACTTCTGTGGGATGCCCACTCTCCTTGAAAGCTTTCTACAATGTCACCGTTGCTCTTGAGAAATTTGAAATATTGTCTCATAAGCTATCTCTTTCACTTCTTTTTTCTGTTTACTTTTACATTTCAGAAAATGCCCTTTCTTCCCATACCCGTGACACTCTATAATATGGACAACTTTTTACATCTGCCCAGTGACCATAGGCTCCACACCTGTAACCTGAGCCTTTATACTCATATTTTTTGTTCAACTCTTTTTTTAGACTCATCTAACACCAAATTAACAGTTTTTTCTTCCATGTTGGTCATATTTTTGTACTTGCTCAGCCCACTAACATATTTCCTCATGTGCTCCACCCTTTTTGCTACTGCAATAACCATTATCATCTAATGATGGTTCATCCTTCATCCATAGTTCTTCTCTAATATTTTCATTGTTACACTTTAAAAAAACTGATCCCAAATTCTATCATCTGTAGCATAACCAAATTTACATGTTGAAGCTAGATTCCATAAGCTGGTTGTATAATCCTCTACAGATTCATCTGATCCTTGTGCTCTCAGCCCAAAATGGCAAAATGGTAGTGTTCCATAACATTACTGACTCTAGGCAAATAATGTAAATCCAACTTTTTTATACATATCTCATACTCATTTAAATTTCTCTCGTTTTGACTAAGTTGTGATTGTTTTATCTAGATTTTCTAGAACGTCTTGCCCTTCTGTGCCTCAACAATGTAGAAGTAAAGAATATTTTCTCTCCACACGCAAATGTGTGTCACAAACTCCTGCATAATTCATAAAAACTTTTTTTACATTTACCCCATCTTAATAATGGTTCCCCTGCCAAAGGCAGAAAAAATGGGGGAGGAGTTACATTCTGCATGGTGAACAGGCTAAACGCACCTGTTCAGTTTTGTTTGTTTAATTTTTTTTTTAAATATAGTACTCAAATATAGCGCTCCCAAAAAAACAAAATTACCTTCGCTCACTTTTACTGTATTCCTTTTTTCGATGTGCCTGTCACCCCCGTCACTTTATTGTGATGGTGAAATACAAGTTCCAAGCACTGAGAGTGTCACCGCTATTCACACTGCTCATGGCACTGATTAGTCCACTACAAAAAACACTACAGGTGTGCCTGTCATTGTAGCCATCTTAATCGAAACAAACACTGAGGGTGTGACTGTAGCTGCAAATGATATGACTTGAGCAAGCACCAAAGGTGTGCCTATCACCAACATTTATGGCTATTTTTCTTATCATCACAATAGTGTCTCCTAAGTTAAAATGCCCCTACTATGTAGCTCCTTTTTATTTTTCTACAGTAGGTTGGGCACATATTGCAGGATCAATAGCCCAAATCAAGATAGCCATTTATGAAGAACCTAGTGTCCATTTTCTATTGGCAGTTGGGCACATTTTCTAACACTCGCTCCCAAACTAATATGTCCACCCAAAACATTGCTCGACATCTTGTTTCTACAGCTGGTTGAGCTCTTATTCATTTTGCACTGTTCACCATGACTTCATTGAAGTGCAAATGCGTTCCACTGCCTCACGCTGGCCTCTCTTGTTTCGTCGCTCACATGTTGGCCTCCAACATCGCTACCTTAACCAGCCAAGACTGTGAAAACATACCAGCATCCACCACTTGCTGTGCATCAACAGCAAGTGAACTTTTAAATTCACCTGCAAAGACAGTTTCAATCCACTTCTCATGACTCTTCTCATGTGTATTAAATGCCATCCATCAATACTTTTCCTTTTTCTTATTTAGTATTATAGCTCGTCGCCAAAATGTGGTATTTTTCTTCCAAGAAACACACTTCCAGTAAGTTGGCAGGAGAGTTGTTTATTAAGCACCTCATCCATGAAGAGCAGTCCCACAACTGTTTAACTGACGCTTGAACAATCACTACATTCCATTCATTACACAGGAAATTCTACTTGGAATCCTACACTTAAAGAAATACATACTTATAACAAACACCACATTGTACTACTTGATTTCCAAACAAAGAAAGAAGCTTGGAAGAACTGACATAATATCAGAGAGTCTGATTCACAAAGCTATTTGTCACGTAAGGTAGTTTTACCAGAGCAGGATTTATCTTTTACAGCATGTGTCCTTGCAGCTAAGAAACTGGTTACTCATAATGTTACTCATGGGTGTAATTTAGAGGTTGGCAGGGGTTGCAATTGCGACCCCTTGCTTGCCCCTTATGTCTTCTAGGACTGCCTTTGCGACCCCTTGCCTCAGAGGTGGCAAAAGCAGTGTCAAGAACAGAAGGTAAACAGTGTTGTGATGAGCACAGATTACTTTTTGCCGCTACCTCTGGAAGTTTGCACTTTCAGTTGGGTAAAATAAATTAATTAAGCAGTGCAAAGCACACTCTTAAGAATACAAATAAAATAAAGCAAATAAAAACATTTCAATTTGCTAACAACACAAAAAACATTTTTAGATCAGATTCGTTATGTATTTTATTTAGTTTTCTTGGTTTCATTATGTTATTTTTAGATAGTGTGTGCGGCTTCTTATGAACACCTTTCACTTTACTCCATTTTTATTATGTCTGAGTTCTTCTAAACTTAGATAAACATCCTAAAATGCAGAACATTTTCAGTTGCACCAACAATGTAGTGCTTTACAGTAGTATCAACATGACTGTTATTCTGCTTACTTTCAGCAAAGAGCCAACGCAACAGAGGGTAAAACGATGGGGCTTTTCGATGGATGAAATGTTGAAGGACCCGGTGGGGAGAGAACAGTTTCTCAAGTTCCTGGAGTCAGAGTTCAGCTCTGAAAACCTGAGGTAAAGGTTCTGGATGAAAGATGTCTCCTCCAGTTTACAGTAGTTATCTTCGCCTGTCCAAACATAATACCCTTACATCGGTGAAACATAAGCTCCAGCTGCCCCTGTGATGGTAAAAGACCTGACCTCTTTTTTAAGTGAAATTTTAGGTATTTAACGCAAACGTTTGTCATCTGTTTTGTGTTAAGTGATTGTATCCTTTCTGTTTGGACCCTTAAAAGGGTCTTAAGTTGCTTTATTCTGCAATATTCTCTTATTCTTCTCTGCATGGGAATTCACATGTTGATTTACAGGAAGTTCCTGCTTTGGGAGTTTGTTCCTGAAATACAAAAACTTTGCAAATGTTTGGTGGACAGCCATCAAAACCAGTGGTGGACATCCACTTAACATTTTGTGCAGTGAAAGGAACTGCTGTGATGGCTGTTTCTTTGAATGTACAGAGATGACAGCTGGGCCGGCGGTCATCTCTAAATTTGGCTTATGGTAGTCAGTCAAGGTGATGGAGGTAATGTCCTCCACCCTTCTGACTTACTGTAATTAGTTTGCCAAACTATAAATGAGTCCCTAAGTGATGGGTGGTAAATAAGAGCAAGTCCTGATAATTACCATGTGAATATGTGATGTATGGTAAATCGTAGCATGGCCTTATGATTAATGGTGGTAGATATGAGCCATCACCAAGGACTTCTGAGTGAATGGCTACACAATAAGACCTATATTCCCATCAAAGGTGACAGAAAAAAATAGTTTATGGTATTATTTCAAAACTTACCCTTATTTAGAAAAAAAAAACACGGGGCTAGTAGTACAAAAAAGCCATATTGAAGCCTGAGACTGTGTGACTATTAAAGACTGAGGCATGTGTGTCATGAACAGGCAGGAAATGGGCAGACCCTTTTGGGGCTTGTTGTCTTTAACCTGAATCAATGCAAATAGTGCCTTTATAAATACACAAGGGAAGATCAATACTGAGAAAGCAAAACTCAAGCCACATAACATGAGCAGATAAGAACGTGACAGAGTAGATGAAGGGAGCTGCATTTAGCCTCTATCATTCTAAATTGCAGAAAGATTACTGGTATCGTGAGCAAAAAGAAATACAGGCTTGGCAAAGGATATGCCTACTACACAGTTAGGTGCTCTATTGCTTGGCCCTAGTTGGATTTTGCGTTCCATGGACTCTCTCTTTTACACTAAATGATTACTAATCATGGTTAATAATCTGAGCATGCCCTGAGAATTACTATGTGATGGAGCATGCCCTAAGAGTTATAAAATAATAGGTGGTAAATCTGAGCATGCCCGAGAATAACTAAATAATGGGTTAGCATCCAGAGTATTGCCTGGGAAAACTATGCGATAAGGAGCAAAATGTTGATGGGTGACAGATTTAAGAAGTAACATAAATTAGGAATCCTACTAGAAAAATAGAGTGCATTTAATACATTATTTAATAGAGTTACTTTATAGAACGTGTGAGCGCGTGCCCTTCACGGCTTGGAGTTGAAAAGATAGTAGAATTCAGCTTAAACTTAAAAGAAATTGCTGGACAATTCATAAGTGCCAAGAGCGTTTGAAGATTTAGATTTAAAAATCAGTTTGATCAGCATACCTATCAATTCAACGTTTCACCTAATTGCCTAATTGCTGCCTCCCTAAAGGATAAGGGCATAGCTTTTCTATTCATTGAACGGAATCTTATCACATTTTTCTTTCTTTGAATCTACAGCTGCAGCTTATGCTACCGTCCAAATTTATTAATGACTTTCAGAACCAACGGGGTGGAACAGTCTAAAAGTCTTTGCTTCGTCCACAATAGCCCTCATCTCTGATCTTGTCAACCTTGCTAATTCCTCGGGATCGGTTTGATGCTCAGAATGGTCCACTCCTTGATAGTCCCAAGTCTGTAATGCTATAATAGCACAGATCATCAAGATGATCACGTAAGGGAAGGATAGGAAGGGAACTGCGGGGAGGGAGATCTGAAATGACACAATGAAAATATAATGAAGACTCTCTCCCCTAACCTTCACAATAGATACTTGTTATTAAACAGGTATATATACAACAACATAAGTAGAGTTCTACCTGTAAAGAAAAATAATACAGCTTCCACATTCATACTGTGGTTCCAATTGTGTAAGCACCTAGTGCGAACCTTTTACATTCTGCTGTAAAGAAAGAGAAAATATGAACATCATATCCACCCTGTCTCTGCTCTAAAGTACATATCAATTCGGAGTTCCAAAAAGCATAACCTACCCACTCTGGCGAATGCTTAACGTCACAGGGGTGTAGTGTGAACTCCTATAACACTCTCTGTCACCCCTGTTAAAGCAGCAAAAAGAAAAGAACATGTATGACAATGGATTTAGACAAGACTCATATATCCTTATGTGAGGATTACAATTGTTAGTTTTGAAATGGGGGTACAGAGTATAAATCCAAATATATATATATATACACTTCATACACCATCAAAGTTATGGATAAAGTCTCCTACGAATATCAGCGCAAAACTTCCTCCTGGAATCTTTTCCAAAACAATGGAGTGTTCACCAAAGAGGAAGTCTCTGAAGCAATTTGAAATTAGAAGAACAACATGAGATACTTACCTTTCCCTTCCGCAAGAGCATTCCGATTGAAGCCCACCAACGGAGGGAAATGCGCACTGGTCCTAACTCAGCAACAAAATAGATTCTGGCTATCTTAATAGATACGAGCAGGCAAACTCAAAAGGAGGTGCTACACACACCTTTACCCGGCCATCGATAATTCTCCATCTGAACTCAGCAATTTCCAGCTCCTCCGAATCTTTGACAGCGTTCCCTATGGCAAAAGTGTTTATGTAGGCGGCTCCACCCCCACGTGATGCGTGCAGCGATTCCAACCATAGACTCCTGGCATGTGTAGTCCCCTTTGCGCATACTCGATACTTCCGCTTTTGGCAGCATCGGAGGCGACGATACCATATCGCGTGGCCGTGTGGAACTCAGGTATGGTTAATGTCAGTGTTCAAACAATGGCCAGCGCACTATTTTGATGCTTTGTGACAGATCTAGTTTTATTATTCTATTTCAATCTATTCAAATGAGTTCAATGTTTATATACCTTCTTAGCAGGGGATACATTTAAATGTATGTAAATTAGGCCGGGGCGGTAAATCCCGCTCCGCTCGCGGAATTTGCTGAATTTTGGCAATTCCGCGTTCCGCGGAGAACGTGGAATTGCCCAAAATTCCGCAATCCGCGGCGTACCGAAATTTTTTCCTTGTTCGCGCTTTCAAAATGCGTGTTTGCGCGCGCGGGAGCGACTTACCGGGATCCCTGCGTTCGCCGACGAGTTTTCCTAACCGTTCGCGTGCGCCACGAGATTTTGGTAGCCGGCCGCGCGATCCCGCGAGAGTGTGCGATCGCGAACACGTCATTCGGACGCACCATCGGACATCCGCGTTCGCAAACAGGAAACACGCATCGCGAGCGGGCGGGACAAGTGAAACAAGATGGCCACGCCAATTGGCGACCGCATGGGCAAGTTCACGTGATATTTCCCCCTCGAGCACGCAAACAGCGTCCCCAAACAGGAAAAACACATCGCGAACGGGCGGAACAAGCAATTCCGCGTGCACGCGGAATTCTGCGTAGCTCGCGGAGATTTTTTACCGTTTCGCGGAACTTTGCGTAACGCGACTACGCAAATTCCGCCCACCCCTAATGTAAATGTCTATTGTGACTTTTCACCCCCACTTATGCTCCTGAACTTATGTGGCAGACCATGCTAGTGAGGTAGAACAGAACAATGTTATGTTATGTTAATAATTTTTAAAGCGCATTGGTTGCTCCCAATGGAGCGTCCCCGCGCTAGGTTTGCCCTAACCAGATATAAGAGTGGTAAGAGGAGAAGAAGAGAGCCAGAGCCTGACCAGAAAGGTAAGGTTAATACAAAATAAAACAGCCATGTTTTAATTTTCTTCCCAAAGGTTTTAGTACGATGTCTTGAGGCTGAGCACATAACCTCTTTCTTAATAGGGGATATCAAGGCATTATGGGTCTTGTGTACGAAATATTGATTTTCAAAAAGTGGTCGGAAATTGCGCATAATGTTTTTGCGACTGGAATAGTAATTTGCAAACCAACCTATCTACAAATAGGTCTGTTCACCAAATACTGAATCAAAGTATGTCACAATCCAACCTACATCAACAGTATTCATGAGGTAGGTCATGAATTGTGACTCTCTATAATTGGATAATGAAACTCGCAAAAGGTGATGGGAGGCAGCTTGCAAAAAGCTTAACCACTGGCAATAACTCAGGGAAGCAGTCCAACCCATTGTTCTTTTGCTCACCATGCCACCTCAGTTTGGACCCAGCCATATGCTAATTAGTCTTGGCCCTGCTTGACAAGCAATCCATGTCTGGTTTCGCCCTAATTATGGGCTCATCAGCCAGGCTCACTGTCAGCCGCGTGCAGGTAACAGCGGTGGGGTGGTGGGGCCAGGGAAGGGGGGATTTCGAGGGACGTTGCTGAGGGAAAATTAATTATTTATTTAATGTTCCCTCGGCATCGTCCCTCGAAATCCCCCCTTACCCGGCCCCACCACCCCGCCGCTGTTAGCTGCACGGACCGTGGCTGCTCACTGTGCCATTGGAACCAAGCTATACCTTGCTAAAGATCCCTAACTAGGGCGAAACCGGTCCTAGGTTGCTTGTGTTCTGGTTCAGGGAGGACATGACCTGGCAGCTCAGGCTGGACAGTTCCCATGACCAGCAAGGTCAAGACTGATTTGCATATGACAAACTGAGGTGGCATGGTGGGCAAAAACTGATGTATTGGGAGCCTGAGTTATTGCCAGTGGCTGACATTAATTCAAGCATTCCATCCATCACCTTCATGTTTTTGCATTTATTACGACAGGATGGCATCACATGAAGGGTGGTCTTCTGGGGTCAGTAGCCACCTTGACTGTGATTTCAATTTAATAAAGAAAAGTTTTTAAAAATTCAGCCAATTTTTCTTAAAAAATAAAATATTCATATTTTTTTAAGTTTATTTGAGAGTTGGCAGTGGTTTCCTAACTACCCCCCAGCAAACAGTTTTTTACATTCATAAAAGGAAAGGGGACCCAAGGAGACCCCTATCCTTTTGCGAATGTGTTACCACCACGTGTGGGAAAAGCAACTTTTCATTGTTTTGTGACCGAATTACAGTCCCAAAACATTGATACACTCCTTAACAAATCGCCAGCTGGAAGGGGTGCCCTAAACACGCCCCTTCCATATAGTGATTTGTTATGGGTTCATTTTGAGATTCAGTATCCTGTTACTGAATTAAAAAATTGGTTTAGAACATAACAAATAGCCATTTAGAAGAAGCCAATCCTGTGATTTTGCCCTATATTTCTTTGTAGTTGTTATCAGGTTGAGATTAGTAAAGAAGATTTCATTAATAATCCTGTGCAGGATTTCCTTTGAGGTCACCCTGCAAACAATTCACTATTAGATAAGGAACACACTAATTTAGAAAATCAAAAGCCTTTGCATCTGACCTGGTTTTGACTTCATCAATCAGCATGGCTAACCTATATTACTGGAGCTGATAGCCACCTGCCAGGGGCACATACATATAGAAGTTGCTGAATAGATGTTAGAAATATCTTGAGCAGGAAAATTGCTTTCAAATTACCAGTTCAGTTGCATAAGTTCCACATCCACCAGTTGATCTAGCCTAGTACAATCAAATAGTATTCTAATATTTTGGTCCACAGTCAATACCAACATAGCCATACAAGATATGTTAAGTATGACATTAAAACACAGGTAAATAGCACTTATGGCAAAATCCACCCAGCATTAGATCTCTCAGAACTGCTGTCAATTGTTCTCACTTTCTGTCATCCATCGAGCTAGACAAGGCCACACTAACAGCATAATGGCTCTGCCTTGTTAGATACTCAATGCCCAGGTCTCCTGCAAAGTAATGACAGGCAAACTGTTGAGATATTCCATGAAATCAAGAGCTTCACCCCAATGTGCATAGACAGATATGTTCCAGGATACTTCTTATGTCTAGGGTAGCTTTTTAACACTAACAGTGTTAAATGATTATCCAGAGAAGTGTTACATTCCTGAAATGTTTATCTAATTCACACCCATTTACTTGAAATTCCTGTTCCCCACTAGTAAACCAATTTTCAGTGGTTACCAAGGAATCACCATAGTATTCCACTGTCATACCACCCCCATCAAGTACTCGAGAATGAGTCACAGGCAAAGGGTAATTTCAGATGTGTCAACGCACAGTTGTTTAATATTGGTCCAAATATGCCAGAGTTGGTTTACCGATAATATGGGTAGCACAAGCTTTGTGGGCTTTTAGAATTTATTGACTGTTTTGGCATAGCCAATGCCAACTATAAGCAAAATATCACACTACAATACAAGAAGTTTTTACCTTATATTTAAAAAAACAGGGAGCCATTTTAAGTTTGGTGCGCCAATAACCGTGCAACTGATGCTTTAGTGGTGCTGCAACAACTAAGTCATTCAAGGTCTGTCCATTGAATTTAAAGATTTGCCTAGGCTGGAAGACATTTTTCCCCCAAAGTGGGGAAAAAAGCGTAAAGATCTATAATGCCATGACTGTGTTATAAGCCTTCATTACTAATGCTTTGTTTATTGAAAACCTATACCTGAAGTGGGGGCAACTAAGGAATCGTGTTCACTGTCACTTTTCACCTAGCATGTGAGTGATGTTTCTGGAATTTTTTGTCCAAGACTGGCACGGTTGACATGGTAGACCCTGAGAGAACTGAATACTGTGGAAATTATATTGGATGGGTCTCTCTAAATTGGCAACATTGGATCTGTGGCAGGTTTTTTCCAACAGTAATTCCGGTGGCTGCTCCGCCACTGGGAAACTTGCATTCCTCAACCTCAAAATGTGGTGGAGGAACTGAGCAGAGCTCTGATAGGTTATCTACCAGTCCCTTTTCCGCTGTTCTCTGATTGATGACCATAGCTGGGTAACTCACTGGAGAGGAATTAGAGCTACATCAGTAGTGTCCATTTTGACAAAGATAATGAGGATAATGGCTCTTGTATTATGCATAGCTATTATCATCCAGTGATGAGTGTGAAGAGATGAGGGTCAGAACGCCCCTCTTGCTGCTGCCTAATCTGCCAACTGGTTACAAAATCCATTGAGATGTATCCTTAAAATGCATGGTTTAAGTTACTTACAAAATCTGATCATATTGTTCATGTGTCAACATATTAAAATATGCCCAATTTTCCAGGGAGTGGAGACTTCAGTCTGATCTTTCTACAGGATTCGAGTAATTGAACTTATTTTCTCTGAAAGTCCTTAAATCCCACAATTAGTGTGCCTTATAGGAGAATCTGGGTCTCAGTGGTACAAAGAAATTGCAATATCCCAAGACTGACACTCAAATTCCACGTCACCGCTTTATGGAGCAATTCATTAAGGGTGAGGGAAATGTGATTAATTTATTGCATTCACGATTCGCAATGCACTTAGACCAAGGCATAATTTACTATTTTTTTGCAACCCCACTTTAATTTCCTTGAGTGATGTGTGCATACTCTACCTACTTTTAAGGTATTTATTTATTTTAGAGTTTAATAATGCCCTTCGCTTCCCCTTCAGAGTAAAGAAAATATCATTACCGGATTCATTCATCTCATATATTACAAAAAGACGACTATATTAATGAACGTAAATGCACCTTATAGTCTCTTTTTTAAATTGTATAGGAAATATTTTACTTGTGTGTAAATTATGATTGCATAGAGGGTATAAGTATTTTGGTGGTATATAATAATTTATTTTGTGAATCAGCCCTACTTATTCAACGTATTCAATATTTCCTAACTTTCAGTGTAAATAGATACAACATTGCGAATATTTTTGTTTTCGATTATGCGGTCATTGTGTTGACATTTAAAAAAATTCAGATTCAATAGAGAACTGTTGTAATTTAATCCCTTCACCCTTGTTCCTCCTTTTCTTCTTTTCCTGTGTTCATCCCTACTATGTTACACTTGGCACATTCCATTTGGAGCTGAATTAGAATGTTTGTGTCTGGCGCTGTCAAACTCCTGTCAGGAGAGACCGAAGACTCATTACTTCTACTACAATAAATACTTATCTCATCCGGTGTGGACGTCTCTTCATTTTGTTGTTATTGGGAAGGAAAAGTCCTCTGCATGGTAATAGACATGCACCCCTGCCTTGAGTGCCTAACTGTACTGATGACTGGATCCCTAATGCTCATTTTTTTTTGTCATAGGCAAGCATGGATCATGCGTGTGCACCATGACATAGGCATGTCTCATGGATTGTGGTCTTGTTGGACCGGGAAGGGTTGCCCAAAGAGCTATTCTCATAGTGGTGGAAGGCTACTGCCTTCGTCAGGAGTTAAGCAGCACGAGCGCAGTGGTGGCCACTTACTGTGTAGTGATTAGTCGGAGTGAACAGGTCCTTTCTAACCTGTGTCTCTGGAGTGAGGCCTACAGGCTCATTCATTTCTAAAGTTCCACTGCTCTGTGCTTAACTCACCCTTGGCTTAAATCGGTTTGGTATGTAGTGCTGTGCTGCTTAGAGATGGTGTTTCTTTGCTTGGTGTATGTGTGCCTGGGAAGACTATAATGGAGGGATAATGCAGTGCTGAGCAGTGTATGCATGGTGAATACATGTGCTGGATCCATATGTGCCTATGAGTGAAAAAATACCTGAATGATGTAGTGTTGTGCAGTGAGCGTAGAATAAATGCATGTGCTGGGTACATATGTACCCGTGAGTGGTGCAACACATTAAGGGTGCAGTGCGTGCATGTTAAATGCATATGCTGGATGTATGTGTGCCTATGAGTGGTACAGTACATGAAGGATGCAGTGCTGGGCAGTGTGTGCATGTTAAATGCAAGTGCTGGATGTTTGTGTGTCTCTGAGTGGTGCAGTACATGGTGGATACAGTGCTGTGCAGTGCGCGTATGCTGTATACATGCACTGGGTGTATGCGTGCCTGTGAATGGTACAATACATAGAGCGCCCATGGTTCCATTTTGGGAAACCAAATTCTGCATGATGAAACATGGAGAGGAGGTAGAGAGACCCCCCTCCCACTGCCCCCCAGACGTATTGCTAAATTCCTGTTATCTGGGTGGCGCACACATTAGCAAGGGGAGCGTGGCTGCTCATGTACACTTCAATGGGTGCTCTTTGATTCAGTGAGAGGTCACCAAGAAGGGGAATGGGCACATCTCAGGAAGGAGATGGGACTGATAAGAGAGTCATAAAGAGTAGGGCTGGTTGCCCTGGGCTAACCTTTGGATGCACATATCACTGTGACTGACATCCAGGTGTGAACTCTAGCCCTACCTTGACCTGTGTTGTGGGACTATCAACTTTGGAGACTCTCCTGCTATGACAGACTGCTTTTCAAGAGGAAGAGGGAGCAGGGGAGTTGGCACTTCAAAAGACGCAGAACCCCAACATAAAACTTCAAACACACATCCTAAATCACATTTGGTGTCTGGAAATGTACTATAAGAAGGGGAGTTTGAGACCCCAAAGTCATCATCTGCCAAGCAGCTAGATGGGATGTGTGAGGCGGGGAAACTCTGCAAGACTTTTGCCTGTGAATAGGACTGAGGGCCAAGGCCTGCTAGCCTCCCTGCTGGATGAGGAGACATCACCCAGGGAATGCAAGATCACCTGCCCTGGAGCCAGAGCACCAGCCCCAGCCTGCTTGCAAAGACCAGTGTGCCCTGTGAGGAAGGCATTGGAAAAAGCAATGGCCAGTGGGGAGCCCTGTCAAGTGTACTCCCTGTGCAAGATGTGAGGAAATGTCTGCTGCACCGATTGTGTCCGGCCCTGTGCAGGACAAAGTTGGTGACCTCCGTCACCAACTTGAATGAATTGTGCTGTGTGATGCACTGCGCCAATTTGGCCGGAGCCCATGCATAGTGCTGAATCGGTGACCCCGTTTGCCAGGAGGGGCTGAGTGGAAAAGACTGCCATGCGATAAAGACCATAGCCTAGTGCTGTAGTGGGCAGCGACCTTATATACCAGGAGGGGCTGCTGTAAAGACGTTCATTGTGCCAATCAGACCGGAGCCCATAGACTGTCAGTTGCGGTGACCCCGTCTGTCTGAGGGGGGTCACCAGGAGCCCCAAGAACTGTGACCTGTACTGCTCCCCCGCTGAAGTGAGGACACCATGAGAGCACCCGCACACCATCACCCAGGTGAGGAACTCAAGTCAGGATCGTTGAAGTCACCCCCTACTGGGAGATGAATAGAACACTTACCCCGCAGGAGGAGCCGCAAAGAGCCTCTGGTCACCTCAGGAGCACGACTGCAAGTAAGATACTCTGCGACTTCTGAGTGCAACTACCTGGGCTGCTTGTGGCTGAACTCAGATGCAGCTGCTGTGAGCACCCATGGATGGGGCACACTCAGGAACTCCAAACACTTCACACCTGCCAGTGTGGGTAAGATTGGTTTTGGGCTTGTCAGCCTCAGGGGAACTTGCTGCTAAATTAGCACTGTATTGCTGGAACACTATTGACTTTAAGTTAAAGTGGACGCTTGAGACTCGGACTACTAGTGGGGCAGACCCTGGAGGTAACCAGTAGTGAATGGGGAAAAGCCAAGGGCCTTATTTACATGATTTTGCCACAGGACAGAGCCCCAGGCCTTCCTGCTGTGCTGCCCTACATTAAAAGAAAAGGGAAGAAATGTGCTGCATCTGTCAGTTACAGTGCATTTCAGTCCTTTTCCCCTGCGTTATCGCACAACGGACTGCCCTGCGCCAACGCAGGCACCTTTGCGCCATGGTGCAAGGGTGCCTGCGTTGCAGGGATGATTGTTTAAACAATCACAAGAATCTTTTTCCTCCCATCCTATGTGTGCTGAATAATTCAGCATACATTGAAAAAGGAAAAAGAGGAGAAATAAAGGTATTTCATCTCATTGCGCCACCCTTCCACCTCCCCTGGGGAGGCGTAAGTTTTTGGCGCTGCCTCAGAGTTACGATTCCTCGTAAATCTGGGGCAATGTCAAAAGCAATGGGTGTTGATGGGAACGCCCACAGCAACACCCACTGCATGCCCCTTTAACGCAGAAAACTGTGTTAAAGGGAACGATATTCACAAGGCTGCATTAAGCCACACAAAGTGGCTTAGTGTTGCCTGGTAAATATGGAGCAGACCCCTGAGCCACCGTACCGTGGCAAAAAGTGACGCTCCGGTGGCGCAGCCTCATTGTAAATGAGGCCCTCAGATCGCTAAATGCAAGGAGTGAGTGGGATTGGGATTTGTCAAAGAAAAACTAGAGCCCCATCCTCAAGAGGATGACTGTGTAATTATTTATGAAAGTCATATTTTTCCTTTGCGTGGTTAGTGGTAGAAATAAAATTCTTTTTTTTTTTTTTATAAAAGTTGGTATTTGGCTGGGCAATGATTTATTGCTGCTGATGCATGCATTTTAAGTTGTGAGCCTGTGTTCACTATCCTGCCACCACTGTCAAACCCCCGAGGGAGCATTGGACTGCTTGGACCACACTATCCTGAGAGTCAAGTGAGAAGGGATACATGGCCAAGTTGTTCAGGATCCATAGTAGGTCTGGCCCTAGGACATCAAGAGAAAAAGTCCTCAGCCCCCATGGTTGGGCCTAATAGCCCCTGCATGTCCCATGGCCCTCTGAAAGGGGTTCTGACAGTGGTCCACTTACTTGTTCCACTGGCAAGGAGGATGGGATGCTGTGTGGGGGGGGCAGCCATGTGTCTTCACCCCTGCAAGATTAATCTCTCACCTCATCATTGCCCTCCATCTACATTTAATTGGGCCATTCCTTCTCTTGGGATGTCAGGCACCTCTCTGTTGCCTCTAGCTCTTCTTTTTGAGGTGAGCGTTGTTGTGCCTCATCGCTGCAGCTATTTAGCAGCCATGTCCCTGCATGTCCATCCTGCCTGCTCTGGAGTCGTGTGTTCCTGCCGAGGGGGTTTGAAGCTTACTCTTCCTGTTTCCTGGCTTCCACGGGTGCTGCTCTGGATTTGTTTTTAGCCGCCTCTTCCCTTCAACTACTACTGTCAATTAGAGCATTGGGAACACGTCCTTCACACAATTTAGGTCAGGGAGAGCCACACCGGATCTGCTTTCTGTGGTTGATCCCTCCACAGCGTTCGGCCAACTTCAGTGTCTTTTGACAGGCTCCCTGTCTATGCGCAGCCGCTGAACTCTAGCCATCTGTACGGTTCTGCTGCTACTGTCCTTGTTGGAGCCCACCGCATTCAACTGGAGATCTCCTGTCAACGTGTGGTGACAGCCTATGGTCCCCTGTGCTGCAGTTTCTGCTGGCTGTCCTTGTTAGCTGCATTGGCAGTTTTTAAGACTTCGCCATGCCACGGTTGTTTTGCCTCACTGTTCCTGTGGTATTCCCAGTCCTGCCAAGTATCACGCATCACATGTGACACTAACGCATTTCAGTGTGGTGTTCCGCATCACCGCACTGAAATGCTTTGTCACGCATTTCTAATGCCACTGAAAGTGGCTGCGCCGCGGTACTAGCGCACCTGGCTCTGCTGCTCCCAGCAGACTTGCGCCAGCAGCTCTGGCTCATAAACAGTTAAGGATGTATTTGTCTGCTCCTCAGCTCTGGCTGAGTCACTGAGAGTGCTGCAGCACTGCTACAATGTTACAATTGCGGCCTCACTCAGCCGCCTGCCAGCCTGGCAGGCTTCATTAATCAATTATTCCCGGGCCGCGCGGCAGGCTGTCCGAGTCACTGACACAGCCCTCACTCTGCCCATTAAATCCGGATGTGACCTCACATGGTCCTGCATTGCTGGAAGTGAGGTCGCCAGAGAAGTGGCGGGAGTCGTCGGAGTCAGAAGTGCGCTCGCCGCTGCAGCAGTGCTACCTCCAGTGCGCATAAATAATAAATTCCCAGGCAGCCGACGCTGGACGACGGCAGCGCGCATTACTCTCTTGCACTACAGACACTATGATCATCATGGCCCGCCGGGCCGCGGCACTGCATGAACTGGCATGATGATCGTGGGCCGCGGCGCTGCGGGGTGTCTGCCAGCAGAGTTACTGGTGGTGCAGCAGCACCCGGTCATAATGTGCTGTGCCAGTACGCCCGTGACCCCGTCACCACGGTCGGTGACCTGCGGCCGCCGGACGAGACCGTGTCGGTGCATAGCTGCCAAGGTTTCAGATTGCTATGTGTGACATTTTCATAATTTTAGTGTAATTATGAGTGACATTTCAAAAACTATGAGTGACACTGTCTCGCGTGAAAAATCAAGCAATGAAGACTGGGGAAGCATTTAAACATAAACATATAAATATAAGAAATTACACTCATTTGAGTAGGAAGATCTAGAAACAGTTGTAAACCACCAGAAATGGAAGGGCACTGGCAACTGACACTGAGTCTGTCCAGGCTCTGTCGCACGTAGGACGTGACCAACCAGGCTGAGAGGTCCTAGCTCATATCTCAGCTGCTAATCAATTACAATTAATTTACTAAGTCAGTGTTTTACAGGCTCAGTCAGGCTGTAAGAATATTTTAGACCTTTAGTGCTAATAAATAATAAAAAAATCAATAATTTATAGACTCCTCTCACTGTCTGTCAGCTGAGCAGAATGCTGGGGCACCAGTGCACCCTGACAGCAGTGAGTTACAGGCTCAGACAGAACGGTGACGCGGTGATTAAATATAATGTACTTTTGGTTCTAAAGTTGAGCCTCACCTGACCAGAATTAAACGAATTGCAGGATGAGTGTGGCTCGTACGATATATTTCAAACACATGAGGCAAAAGTAACTACCACTTAATATTCACTGATATCTTGATCATCATACAGGGAGCTCAGAGCTGAGTGGAGTGGCGCGGCCCAGCGCAGCCTGAGGAGAGCAGTGTGAGGAGAGTGGAGCTGTAACAGGCATCTAAGTCAGACAGTTAGTGAGGCTCTAAATTAAATATATAAGGCACTGCCTGGAGTTCAGAATCACCCGTGAGGGCACAGCCAGGTCCTGTATTAGTTATGTTTACCACGCGCCGGCTCTGAAGCTACGTGGTACAGAAGGCTGGAGAAAAACCAGAGGCAGGGCTTGGTTGGACTGCCCGGCCCGGCACAAAAGTAAAATAGGGTTGTTGCTGCCCAACTCAGATCCCAGCTAACAGTATTTGTAACAGCTAGCACATGGAGTGCGCAGGCTTGCTACTTAAAGGCCTCGTATGAATCAATATCAACCAATTATTATCCATGCATCGAGTCTGCCCAGACAGCCTCCTGCGTGGGACCCTACTGACAAGCCTGAGAGGCGCCACCGTGGATCTCAGCTGCTGCCATTTAAACTCACAGTAAAAACTTACTTGAACAACGCAGGTCTTCTCTGTCAATCAAGCCTGTGACCGTCTCACACCGACACGGTCTCGTCCGGCGGCCGCAGGTCACCGACCGTGGTGACGGGGTCACGGGCGTACTGGCACAGCACATTATGACCGGGTGCTGCTGCACCACCAGTCACTCTGCTGGCAGACACCCCGCAGCGCCGCGGCCCGCGATCATCATGCCAGTTCATGCAGTGCCGCGGCCCGGCGGGCCATGATGATCAGAGTGTCTGTAGTGCAAGAGAGTAATGCGCGCTGCCGTCGTCCAGCGTCGGCTGCCTGGGTATTTATTATTTATGCGCACTGGAGGCAGCACTGCTGCAGCGGCGAGCGCACTTCTGACTCCGACGACTCCCGCCACTTCTCTGGCGACCTCACTTCCTGCAATGCAGGACCGTGTGAGGTCACATCCGGATTTAATGGGCAGAGTGAGGGCTGTGTCAGTGACTCGGACAGCCTGCCGCGCGGCCCGGGAATAATTGATTAATGAAGCCTGCCAGGCTGGCAGGCGGCTGAGTGAGGCCGCAATTGTAACATTGTAGCAGTGCTGCAGCACCCTCAGTGACTGAGCCAGAGCTGAGGAGCAGACAAATACATCCTTAACTGTTTATGAGCCAGAGCTGCTGGCGGCAAGTCTGCTGGGAGCAGCAGAGCCAGGTGCGCTAGTACCGCGGCGCAGCCACTTTCAGTGGCATTAGAAATGCGTGACAAAGCATTTCAGTGCGGTGATGCGGAACACCACACTGAAATGCGTTAGTGTCACTCGTGATGCGTGATACTTGGCAGGACTGTCGGTGTGAGACGGTCACAGGCTTGACTGACAGAGAAGACCGGCGTTGTTCAAGTAAGTTTTTACTGTGAGTTTAAATGGCAGCAGCTGAGATCCAAGGTGGCGCCTCTCAGGCTTGTCAGTCGGGTCCCACGCAGGAGGCTGTCTGGGCAGACTCGATGCATGGATAATGATTGGTTGATATTGATTCATACGAGGCCTTTAAGTAGCAAGCCTGCGCACTCCATGTGCTAGCTGTTACAAATACTGTTAGCTGGGATCTGAGTTGGGCAGCAACAACCCTATTTTACTTTTGTGCCGGGCCGGGCAGTTCAACCAAGCCCTGCCTCTGGTTTTTCTCCAGCCTTCTGTACCACGTAGCTTCAGAGCCGGCGCGTGGTAAACATAACTAATACAGGACCCGGCTGTGCCCTCACAGGTGATTCTGAACTCCAGGCAGTGCCTTATATATTTAATTTAGAGCCTCACTAACTGTCTGATTTAGACGTCTGTTACAGCTCCACTCTCCTCACACTGCTCTCCTCAGGCTGCGCTGGGCCGCGCCACTCCACTCAGCTCTGAGCTCCCTGTATGATGATCAAGATATCAGTGAATATTAAGTGGTAGTTACTTTTGCCTCATGTGTTTGAAATATATCGTACGAGCCACACTCATCCTGCAATTCGTTTAATTCTGGTCAGGTGAGGCTCAACTTTAGAACCAAAAGTACATTATATTTAATCACCGCGTCACCGTTCTGTCTGAGCCTGTAACTCACTGCTGTCAGGGTGCACTGGTGCCCCAGCATTCTGCTCAGCTGACAGACAGTGAGAGGAGTCTATAAATTATTGATTTTTTTATTATTTATTAGCACTAAAGGTCTAAAATATTCTTACAGCCTGACTGAGCCTGTAAAACACTGACTTAGTAAATTAATTATAATTGATTAGCAGCTGAGATATGAGCTAGGGCCTCTCAGCCTGGTTGGTCACGTCCTACGTGCGACAGAGCCTGGTCAGACTCAGTGTCAGTTGCCAGTGCCCTTCCATTTCTGGTGGTTTACAACTGTTTCTAGATCTTCCTACTCAAATGAGTGTAATTTCTGATATTTATATGTTTATGTTTAAATGCTTCCCCAGTCTTCATTGCTTGATTTTGCACGCGAGACAGTGTCACTCATAGTTTTTGAAATGTCACTCATAATTACACTAAAATTATGAAAATGTCACACATAGCAATCTGAAACCTTGGCAGCTATGTATTCCTCAAACATGCTGTCTTTGCTGCCTCCATAGGAGCAATCAGAAACATTCCCTCTAGACCTCCTCTTCTCAACTCACCTTGCTCCATGGTCATAGACACAGGACAATGCTTTATGTTGACGAGCTACCACTTTTCATTCCTCATGGACACTAGGCTGTTGCTTCCCAGCAATATTCAACTGTACTAATAATTATTGAACTGTCTTTTTGCCAATATTTTGCATTTACATTTCCTGCATTGCTTTAATCTCTGTAAACTCGTATTACCTTTATCTGCAGTATTTTACTATGATGGATGCAGTGTTTTTCTATATTTTAATCTTTTTACTCCTTACAGGCAATATTTATCCCTACGTTGCAGATATTATTGAACTGCCTACTCTGCTTGTATTTTTGTTATTACAATTCTTGCTTGTTTTTATCTTCATAGCCACTACATAGTATTGTTCTCTGCTCGCAGTTTCGTAAGATTAAGACAGCTCTGTGTACTAGTTATTCTTATTTTCTTCCTTTCTATACATATTATCCTTCTGGTGTTATCTATTCAGCATTCCCCAATTTTACTTCACTTTGCCTTTTTGTTATTTTGGTTCAACATGGATGCTGTGAATATGAATAAGCTTCCACCTTTCGTGAATGATATTGGAGAACCAGATCTACCGTGGGACATTGTATAAACATATTTCATTTTTATCTGATTGCTATTGGAGGAGAAAAATTATCCTCATTTCGCCAGCAGCGTATATTGCTGCATAATCTGGGTGTACAGGGAAGAAAAACATTCAAGGATATACAAGAATCTCATAACAATGAATTGGATAGCGGAGTTGAACATGAGGATGGAGATGTATTACAAACTTCTTCGAACATTTTAGAGAATCATTTCAAGTAAGAAAGTAATGTTGTACTGGAAAGACATAAATTCCTTTGTAGGGTACAAAATAAAAGTGAAAAAATAGAAACCTACATAGCTGTACTCAGAGGGTTATCAGATACATGTGATTTGGAGGTTCTGACAGAATCTTTTCTTAGAGACCAACTGGTTAGATGCACCAATAACCCTAAAATTCAGGAAACGTTACTAGCCAGTACCCTAATCTTAGTGGAATCATTGATATTGCCAAAAGTATCGAACATACAGCTATATCTATTACAGAAAAGAAGACATCCTATGAGACTCCCTGGATGGCGATGAGATGAATAAACTTTCGATATAAAGGAAGTATGCAAAATATGTGATATAAAAACTCTAAAAGCTAAATCTCAAACAGTTTTAGGAGTGGTAACAGCAACCATTAAGCCAATAACCCCAAATGCCCTGCAAGCTGAGTGATCTGCAGAAAATGTAACAAAAGGGGTCATTTTGCTAAAGTTTGTAGACAATCTGATGAAAAGAACATACATGTTATAAACTCAGCTGAAGAAATAGAAGAAAAAATCAAAATGGTGTTCCAGAAAAAATCTACTGAGGATGACAACCAAGTGAACTATCCCACATGCAATATTACTCTTGATGGTGTTGCTGTCAGTGTATTCAACGACTCTTGCTTGCCATATACTTTGATTGGCCAAAATACATTTAAAAAGATGCTTACGGTAAAAGAGTACAATTTCGAACCTCTAGACATTCACCCGGGAGGATATAATTAAGACTGCATTGCCCTTGAGGGGATATTAAAAATATGCATTACGTTTAAAAATAGGTCTACAGTGGGCAAGGTTTATGTTACCAAACATGGCTCTAATCTTCTGGGTTGGCATAATAACAAGGATTTGAGTATAAAATTATACCCTAATTATGAGGAACAAGTTTTAGTTGTTGATAGATACTTTACTGGAATGAATGTCTGTGTAGAATTCTCAGAAGTATTAACTGACTAACTAGGATTACTTAAACATTTTGTGCATAACATTAAGTTAAAGCCCACGCATTTCCCATCATTCACAAGACCCATCCAGATGTTCTACTTATGAGAAATGCATTAACAACTCAACTTTACGAATTAGAAGAACAGGAAGTCAAAGAAAAGATCGAGAGTTCAGAATGGCTTGTCCCCATTGTAACTGCCACAAAAAGGTAGGTGAAAAAATCAGTTTATGTGTTGGTTTGAGGGACCTGAACTCCAACATATGAGTGGACAGACATCTCATTCCTAGAATTAATGAAAAGATGAGCCTTATATGTGATGCCAAATATTTTACTGTTCTTGATTAGTCCTCTGCCTGCCACCAAGTGGCCCTTCACCCTGATTCCATGTCTTTCACCTCATTCACGTCCCCTTTTTGGTACCTATAGAGTCTGCTAATGCCTGTCAGGTTGGCATCTGCAACAGCGGTATTCCAGAGAAAATGCAACAGTAAAGCCAATTTGACCACAGATGCCAGTAATAAAGGTTTTATGGCTGCTCTCTCCCAAGTTTTTGAAGGTACTGAAAGTATTATAGCCTTTACTTCCAGAACCCTTAAGGATGCTGAATTAATCTATTCTACTGTAGAAAAATAAGTGCTGGCCTGTTACTGGGTAGTAAAGCGCTTCAATTTCATTTATGGGTTATGCCCTTCCTTTTAAGGACAGATCACTAACCCCCTATGTCTGTGTTTTCCCCAAAAGCATTGAGAGGACCACACCTAGAATAGCTAAATGGGTTTTAGGTTTAGAGGGATACAACTTTCATATGGAGTATGTTTAAGGTAATAAAAAAAAGAAAAACGCTGCTGACTGTCTATCAAGAATCCCCATTGAGTGCAAACTTTATGATTTGCCATTACCTGAAGAATCTGTATTCTCTATGTCAGTTCCTGGTCTTCATAATTGTGAGTGGGAAAACTTTACGAAACTTGAAACCATCCTTGCCACAGTAAGCAAAAAAACCCTACATGGATAGCCTCCTAAACTTAAGGATTTACCTGAAGATTTATATCTAGGGGCACTTTTGTCAAGCATCGTAGCGACATCGCTATGAAAGCTAGAGATAGTCAAGTTAACCTGTCAAAACTTTCCAAAAAGCTGACGGGTCCAAGCCTAGCTCCAATGTTGGAAGTCATGTGAGCTAAAATAGGCCCCACTTTGTCGTACGGCTTCGAAATTTCCCTGGGTAAACTCAGCTCTACACTAAACCAGCATGTGACCAAGATTTATAAAAAGGTCCATCAGCTGCCAAAAACTGCATCTGCAGCTCAGATCCGATTAGAGCTAGGCCTCCTAAACGACGAAATGCTAAGCGCAGGTGCTTATTTAAAATTGTGCCATAAGTTAAGGCAGGCCAAAGCTGGTTCCCTCGAGTCTTTGCTATGGTTAGATCTCAGCTCCAGCAATCCTGGTGGGTCACACAGTCGGTTCTTTTACAAATGCGTGCAGCAACTATCAGCAAGTGACCTCTGGAACCTTAACCCAAGTAACGCAGCTTTTAAAATAAGTATCAAGAAGCACACCCAATTGTGTTCCTACTCTTCTGACAAGGTGATCCTTGCCAAACGCAAGCATGCATGGGTAGTAATCAACTCTTATCAGTTGGCCTCTCTTCAATCATACCTAGCTTTTACATCCCCCTTGTATTTAAAACAGAGATTCATGGCACTTAGACTGGGGGAGTGGCATTTTTTTAAACATCTACCCCATTGGTGGCGCCCATCAGACGAGCTTCTGTGCAGAGGTTGCGGGGAATCGGTCGAGTCTCTGGAGCATGTTGTATGTCTCTGCCCAGCTTTGTTGACCTTGCGTAGATCAAAACTGAGGCCTGAATGGAATAGATTGGGAGTCCGGTCTTGCAGGCAGGGTATCATCGCGGCACTGAACCCGGAGAACACGGCTCTAAGCATCAGCTTCACACTCTTCGTCCATCTTGTTTATCGTAAGCTCAATCAGAAATCTCAGGCCCTGTGTCAAAACTAGGAAGCAAACACAGGCGGACATTACAATGGTACATCTTTGAAGCTGCTTTCCAGCAAAACCAGTGTACCCTGGCCCAGCCTCACGACATGGAACCTGAATCTATCCTTTATATAGAAGTCTGTGCTCCCCCCCAATAACAGCAGAATCTTGATAAAGGGCCCATGAAATTTTAAGTTGTGTGGCTGAGCAAAAGACGTAGCACCAACGATTTGCTATTGACTACTGATTTTTGTAACTCTGACCTTTACACTAAATTTTGGAGGCCATAAGACAGATCAAGGTAAATCCGATTTAGAGAATCAATTCAGCAAACCACGGCTGAATTGTCGGATAACACATTTCTAAGCCCGCCAGCTGCTTAACACTCCTTGACTCCTCATTGACCCACGAATATGTTTGCCCCTTTTGCGCTATGTTGCACTTTTTCCAGTTTGGTGGCCTACCTGTTGTTTTTTGAAGAGACCTTTACTTTTATTAACTGTATTTATTGATATTATGCCACCTTGTGTTCGTACTTAAACGAAGGTCACCCTGTTCTAGAAGAGAATTTTTATTCAATAATTTTACTTTTATTGAGAATGATGGGAGCAGTCCAGTGAAAAACGTTTGAATAATGTTTTAAGTTTGTCTCTTTTATATGGAGTGTTATGATTTAATTAATCAAACAATAAAGTATTTCTTTCACCTGAAGATTTATATCATTTTTGGAATGTAAGAGATAAGTTATATGTACATCATGATCTTATACTTAGGTCTGGAAAGATTGTACCTCCTGCTGGCATGAGAACGTATATAACCATTGCCCATTAAAGCCACTTACAAACATTAAAAAGAACAAAGTGAAAGGAGAATATCAGTTTCCCTACAACAATTCTATATTTTCTAGAATTTAGTAAATGATTGCTATGTTTGCGCAATCAGCGTCAAAACTAAGCACTCTCCTCTGTCCCCTGTTGAAATTCCCTCAAAACCATTGGACAAATTAGGACTTGACATTGCTGATAATGTTAACATACCAGAGATTCACAACAAATTTATTTTTATCTTAGTAAATTATCATTCACACTGGATTTACTATCAAATTTGCAAACAAAATAAACACCAAGTCTCTCATTGAATTCCTTTCGGGCGCCTTTCTAATGAAGGAATTCTCAGCAATCTTATCATGGGCAACGGGGTCCAATTTATTTCAGAAGAAATGAAAAATATTATAAGAATTCTTTTCATTTGGCATATTAAATCTCCACTCTATTGTCCCAAGGTCAATGGTCTTGTGGAAAGAACCAATAGAATGATAAAAGAGTCATTGTAACTGTTGGTGAACTTGTTGTGCAGACACTGAGAAACATGCTTTGGTCCTATCATAGCACACCCATTGCAATTAAAGGGGCATTGCCTTTTGAATTACATAACAGGAGGAAACCTGAGTCCAAACTCCCTCCAAAGTGGTTGAATGGTGGAGAAACTTTCTCTGTTAATAGAGAAGCAATGTGTGAAAGAGATTCTCTCCATCAAAGAAAATACAATGACTGGTAATACAGGAACTCCATTTTAGTAACAGAAAGTGGAGAATCGGGCAAGGGGTGTGAGTTTAAAAAACCCACCATGAGTCAGAATAAGTTCAACATCTTCACATAACCTATCAAAAAAGTGAAACGTGATGTGGTTATCCATTGGGACTGTATGACTTGGAGCATAGACATGTTGGCTCCATGCCCAGATGGCTTACTCCCCAATAACACATCCTGGTTTCACATAGATGCATAGGTTGATAAAACCACCACTAGCAAGAAGGGTGGAAACTTTTTCTTTCCTCCTTCTTGGCACAAGAACTATGTAATGTATTGAGCTTTTGAACTTTTTTGTTATTCTTATGGTTATTAGTTTCTCAAATTCTGTACATGCCCATTCTTCCATAAACTAGTATTTTTCCAGCAATTTGCTTTCTTCTTCTTGTCCTTTCCTTTTCCAGTTTTAAGGAAGGAAGATGTGTTGTAATTTATTTCCTTTATCCTTGTTCCTCCTTCTCTTCTTTTCCTATTACCCCCATGTTCCTTTTAGAATTGAATTTGAATGTTCACATCTGGCTGTCTGAATCCTGTCAGGCGAGATCGAAGACACATTATTTCTACTACAAGAAATACCTGAAGACTTACCTCATCCTGTGTGGACCTCTCTTAGTTTTGTCCACTTACTTGTTTCAAGAATGCAAGTTAGCAAATTTTACTAAGAAAGAGGAATGGACTAGATTAGATCAAACATTATACATCACTTTTTACCTCCCAAAGTAACTAACATTAGATTGGTAAAGTTGTAACATTTCAGAAGAACACTGATGGAGCAAGGTTTCATAACCGAAACTTGCTTGTATACAATCCGCCTCATAGTATTAAGTTATTAAACTTGTATTGTTTATACTAACCTTTGCATACACTACACTAAAGGGAAGGATGCTTGCCTATGTGTTTTACTAATGAATAACGCTTGTCTGTAATCCAAAATGGCCGCTAAAACGCGGGAATATCACTGCGCATGTCGCAACCATATCACATGGTGTGACGTCTTTCTTTGCTTGGTGGGAAATTTCTGCTTCTGCGCAGTGTGCATTAAAATGGCTGCTTGATGTTTTCACATGCTTCAGCTTGCTCTCATGTCATTATTAAAATTGTCGTTTTCTTAACGCTACTAATGCGGGACAGTTTTATCATTAAATGGGTATAGAGTAGAAAAAGTGGGCATACAGTGAAACATTTTATTTGAGATTTTAATATTTTCTTCTTTGACTTTTTATCAGTTTGTGAACTTGGGCCTGGGTTGGTGATCTGAAAACTCGAGAGGCAAATGGTTCTGCGCATGTGTCCTGTTTCGCTGGCAAAGCAACACGAATGAAGTCAACCTGGACGTCGTCCAAGGCCACGACCTAATGGCCGAAGATGCTGTACTCTTGCCTTTCCTGTTAAAATTTGATACTTTGTACATGAAGAATGTATAACATTTGTCGTGAGACGGGTGGGAAATAAAGCAAATGTATTAATTTGAATGGGCGGGAGTTTAAAGACAATAGGCTTTACAATTTAGGCCAAATCAATATGGTGAGAGAATCCACCCCATGTCCCTGTCCAATCAGAAATAGTGGTCCCATATTTTAGCAACATTAAGGGGAGGTACATGGGCATAGAAGGGTATAATAGATATAGAATTAGTTAATTAGTTAGCTCAGACCGCAGAGTGCGCACAGGAGATTAGCGCTCTTAGCTCCAGACTGCCAAGCTGATCGATTGCAGACTGAACCGCTGTCCAGAGAGGTCCTGAGGAGGGGGCGGCGGAGTCCATTAGAAGGAAGGCACGGGAGAATCGAGGAGAAGTCGAGTATCAGAGAGGGGAGCGACGCAGGCGTCGTTGTAGAGAGGTCACCGGTCCAGTCCTGATCCTGGAGGAGGTCTTTGCTCTTCATCCTTCCTGGGTCCTATTCTTTCTAACTCCTTGGCCAAGGGGTTTGGTTCTCGCACTTAGGTAAATATAATGCAACCTTTAGTTGCGCTGCTGTCTCTATCCTCTCCTTTCCTGAGGGACCGTCATTGATTAGCAATAATTATTCTATGCTTCATCTTGGGTATTGCGATTAAGTACCATGTGGTTTCTGTAATTTACTCTGCTAAATCTTTAGATAAACATTTTAAAACTTCCTGACTCAGTGGTTATTTCAGGATGATGTACTATAATGAATGTCACTCATTTTAAATTTCCCAATTAGCAAAGGATTCATTGGTAAGTCATTACTCTTCATTCGGAAGCTAATTGGTAGCAGGGATTTTGAAAAAGAGTAACAACCGATAAAACCCAGCGTAAGTATTAGCGTAGTATGAATGCATGGGCCCAAGTGAGTATCTGGTGTATGAATGCTGTTTGCTAATATCGCGCTGGATCAACACCAAGCCTATTTGTAGTTATAAACAATAATGAGATAACTTAATTAAAACAATGAAGAGTGAAATTACAAAGCCTAATTAAAATCGTTGTGCTACATTGAGTCAATTTTCCCAAAGATACTTATTACCCAACAAAACATAATGTTAGTAATATTGCTTTACTCTCAGTTGAGCTTACATGTTTTCCTCTTCATTCACAGATAGTGTGGAACAGGAGAAAAGATAAGGACATTTGCTGCCTAAGGACTACAGATTGTAAATGTGTTTATTGTAGAACAGGTATTGATAAAATTCACATATCTCTACAAATAAGGCATTTAGGTTCCATTCATCTCGATGAGCCCTAAAAATAATGCTCTCTCTTTGTCATAAATTGTACATCAATTTTAAAAAAGTAATCAAAGAGTGTCTGCCCCACAAAGCCATACCGGATAATCAGTGTATGTTGCTGGTGTGATTTGCTTTCAACCCCTGACAGGAAAGTCAATCACAGATATCCAGAGATAGCAACAGCAACCCTTGGCTTGCCTTTGATTTCCTCTGGCACTACCACTGCCACCCTTGGTTTAAAAAAAGAGGCAAATAGAACAACAAGCATAAAGGGCTTTATGCATCTTATTTTGGCCTACTGTATCCACTCTAGCTATTACCTTAGTCTCAGAGTAACAACAGAGGTCTGGTGAGGGAACAAGTGTAGAACAAATAGGGAAACCATGTAATGTCATTGAGAATTAAATGGTGCTTTATGTCCCTTCAGCTACCTTTTTGGTGAATGGGTGCCCATGACTGTTTGTTCTCTGACAGACCAATGCTGAAGGCAATGAAATACAGAAACTACAAGCATGCACATCTGATCTAGAAGGATTTAGCTATGAGAAAGACCTTGCTCAATCAGACATGTCCAGAGCATGAGATCCAAATAGGTGTGTTCTAGAGAACATATGATACTTCTCGTAACATGCTGACACCACCCCCATGGGCGCTCACTCCTCACCGCAGATGCTTGTGGCTTGCCCCTCGGATGCGGAGTGGGCTCCCGTCCGACTCTCGCACTCTGGGCCATCGCACTAGACCTGGCACTCCTCCTTTCTTTCCTTACTAGGACGACTGGTGAGGTAGCTTGCGGCCCCCTCTGCAAGCGGAACCCGGGCCATGCATCTGCCTCTCCACACCTAGAGTGGCCTGGGATGTATTTGCTTCTCTGCGCCGTCTCTCGTGCTGGTCGGTTGGAGGTCGTCCTCACTGTGGGCTTCTTCGGCTGTCTGCTTTCCTGCATGCTAGCTCTTCACCCAGCCCGAACACTTCACTGCACCCTCTGGGGCTCACCTCATTCTCTGTGGGCCGTCACTTCGATGTGGGGTGGGCTCCTGCTCTGATCTCTCTTCAGTTGGGGCTTCAGCAGGCGGGTGGCAGGAGCATGCAACTGGCTCTCTTACTTGCCGCGAGGTCTCTCCGTGTTTGTGTGCCACCACGCACTTGCGGGCACACCAGGTGCGGGGTGGGCTCCCGATCACCTCCTTCACCCCATGGCTCTTCACACGCCCCGCGGGCAGTCAGGGGCTTCCTACGCCTGCTGGCAGGGTGTTGCCCTCAACACGGGTTGCTCTCTCCCCCTCAACCACCACCAACAAGGCGGCTGCACACGTGGGCTCAGCCTGCTCATCTCCAATGGAATGGTGTAGGGCCCTAAGCCCCCATGCATAAGGAGTCACGACACAGACACACTTCGATAGTGGGCAGAACTGGCCCAGGGCACGTGCGCCCGGCTCCTTTTATTAACAGGGTCACATGTCCTGTGATGCCTGTGCTGGATGGGTGTGGGGTGGGGTGTAAGATAGCCCCCGGGGAGTGGCTGGTGACAGAACAACTAGAACAGTGACCAGCAGGTCACTACAGCAGCAGTTCACAGTTTTTGATGTAACATTTAGTTTTTTGCAGCTCTATATTGCAAAATTCGAAGTGTTTTACATGAGCATCAACAAGGACATATTCATTTATGTTTTGGTAGGCTTGGTAAGTGATTTGCTGAGAAACACAGAATGTTGAGCCGATGCTGAGACTCAAACCTGCTTCTTCAGCTCCAAAGTTGGCAGCTCTAGCCATTACGCAACAACCTCTAGCGCAAGAACTAAAGCATTTTCAATATTATATACAACAAAGCCATAGTTGTATGTATTCATGTAGTATATTTATCTTATGCAACCAACACCATTTGACAGAGCCAATAGTCCTGGCTTGTTGTAGGTGTAATGTTACTTGTTGTATTATATATGTGGAGGCAAAAACAGAAGCAGCAAAATACCAGTCGGGCGGCACATTATACTGAGCACATATTTTTAGCATAAATGTTTTAAGCCACGCCCTTAATTATATCAGCCACGCCCCTTTGAGAGACCCCCCCACAGTTTTTTCATCCCACTTAAAGCCCTGGCCCCTGTGGTACTTTCGGATATTTTGCACATCCTAGAAGAGACATGATCGGGATTAGCAGCTAGCGATCTGCTTACCTTGGCCACACCTGGCCATGTCGAGGATCACATGGAGTAGAAAAGGATACCGCCAGGGGCGGTTCCTCCCTTAGGGTGGAGGAGCGTTGCCCCCCCTGCTGCGAGCACAGCAGTAAACTACAGTGAATACATTAGTGAAATGGTGTCAATCATCTACGATGTGCTTGCCAGCGAGTGTGAGGGCGGGGTGATTGCTGCTGATTGACAGCTGCAGCAATGACACTACAAGTGCAGAGTGCGCATGTGGGATTGGCCGGCTGGCTTGCTATGGCCAGCCCGCCATGCGCAGTTCTGCCTCACCAATCCAGCAGCTGTGTAATAGCCATAGGATTGGAGACACAGGCTTCCAGTCACCAAAGGAGCGCTAGGTTAGCCTGCTCCATCCAATACTGTAGCTTCTCTCATGCTAAAAGCAAACAGCATAGAGAAGCTACGGGATTGGTTATAGGTTTGCGTTAGCGTAACCAGCACGCAGGACGCAGCCTCCAAGGAAGAGAAGCGTGCGGGCTCTTGGGGCGGACCTCGCCTTTGTGGAGGAGTTCTACTATTTGTCCCGCACCTTGGAAATCCGTGGATGTGGTGAGAGCCCCATCCCTCACCTTTTCCTGGGACAGAACTGCATATTCTCGCCAAGAGTGCAAATGCAGTAACCCGACGAGCCCACACACGGTCCACGGGGGTTTCACTCGATCTCACAATGACCGCCGTCGCTTTGCCTTGCACAGTGACACTCCCTGCGACGCTGCTCGGTCCCCGATCAGGACAGCACGCCTTCATTGATGAAGACCGTCGGTGCAGAGGTACGTGCTGAAAGTGGCCCATATGCAAGGTACTTCATGAAAGACTTACTTTTGGAAGCGGCAATGGTTCTGCAACCATGTATTCCTGGGTGATCAGGAATAGCTGTTAACACGCAACCATATATGGGTACGAATGTGGTTGGGACCTGCCTCGCTTTTCTCACCTAATCCAGGGGACGCATGCACTCTATCCACTTGTCCCTGTTGAGTACTAGTTGATTTTAGAATGTAAGCGCCCTACACGAATTTAACACGCACAGGGCATTTTAGAGCTTTCACTTTTAATCTGCCATTTCATAGTCTTGCACATTGCTTGTTTTACTAGCCTGTTTATTGTAAGTGCCTTAGTTTGATTGCCTTTCAGTTGAACAATGCAGTTTACTCAGTACGATATAATTGTAGTGTCACCTTATGCCGTAATGCGTAAACTACAGCCAGCAGTAACAACAGTGATTCCGGCAATTATTCAGAGCCTGACCGCGCGTTCCAGATAAAACAATGAAACAAGTCCATTTCTCCTCAGCTCCTTGTAATTAGTGGCCATAATCTGTTACAAGTGCACAGTCGCGGTCGGTGGAGGAGTGCCGGCCGGGCGGTGACGTGGGGCGGGGGAGGGGCAGGGTGGGGGGTAGCAAAGTACGGATTACGGACCTATACAGGTAAGTAAACATTTAAATCAATGAAACGAATTTCGTTGCGCGCACTGCATCGCCAAATGCGATGCAGTGCGCGCAACGAAATTCGTTTTATTGATTTAAATGTTTACTTACCTGTATAGGTCCGTAATCCGTACTTTGCTACCCCCCACCCTGCCCCTCCCCCGCCCCACGTCACCGCCCGGCCGGCACTCCTCCACCGACCGCGACTGCAAGTGCACGCTGTCACTGAGGACGTTTATGAGGCCAGGCAGGGTGAACGTATGAGATTTCTTCCCTTGGTTCATAAATGTCAAACTTTGCAGGCAAGTTACTTCGGTCTAAACTCTAAAGAGTCTTGGAATCTTTCGAATCATAAGCTTCCTACGTGGGAGTGAACAATCAGCTGCCAAGCGAGAAGCAGCAGGCTTATATGCTCGAGAAACGATCATTTTGTGCTTTGTTTTGTGGTCACCGGTGTCATTATTGGTAAGAAAAGAGCACCAGTTACGAAAAACACACACATCAGTCCATGTTGATCTCTAAGTTTAACAGTGCTATTAAATTTATTTTCAAAAAGTAGTTTAATGAATCTTTCCAGGATGTGATTGTATTAATTACTCAAAGTTACCTTAAGATAACTTCACATGCGCGATTAAACTTTGCTCTAATTATGCTAGCTGACAGTCCTGAAATAGAAAGATCGCAGCATCAATCGTTTGTAAGGTTGAAACACAGAATTGGGGGCATATTATCAAGGACGGTGATAAAATTATCGCCGCTTTAGCGGCAGAAAAGCGGCGATAATGGGCTTGATAATATGCCCTGGAGAATTCCAATAGAAGCCCATGTTCTGGTGTCAACATAGGCTTCTATTGGAATTCTCAAGGGCATATTATCAAGCCCATTATCGCCGCTTTAGCTGCAGTTTCCTGCCGCTAAAGCGGCGATCATTTTTAACGCCGTTCTTGATAATATGCCCCTTAGTTTCTACTGCGTTTCTCTTGCTCAAACTCACACCCGTGGTTGAATGTCTCCTTTATCCCTGCTCATAGGAGCAGGCCCATCAGCCCCCCTCCTCCCTTTGTGGCTTTCCCAGTGCTTAGCATTTCTACTTTTATTAAATGCAGTGAATGAACATTTAGAAAGTCAATGTTTCAAAGAGCGCATAAGAGAAGCTGAAAGAACGCTCTGAAGCAAAACTTTCCTTCTGCATCTGCATACCTTATCAACACACCATTGATTTTGATGAGCCTTTGATGTTTATTTTTGTTAATGTTATAATATTTTGTTTCTGAATTTTGACTTGTGCTGCATCCAATTACATTCTTGCCTAAAGTATAGACAAAACAATATACAGTAGTGCGGTGACTGAAATGATGGCTCAGTGAGCTGATGGTTGGACATCAGGAACAACGTTTTAACAGTCATAAAGTCATAGCTGTCCTGGTATGTTTCTGTAATACTTACAGTTGAATGTTTTTTGTATTCTACCTTATGATATGATATGACCGTGGACGTTCTCAGAATTTAGAGGTGTTTTTATTAAAAGACTACCAGAGGCGCCATAATATGCAAAGTAGTATCAGCCTGTGTCACGCGTTACAGGCTTAAATTCTCTTGTGCCCTAATGATGGCCTAACTATAATTGCTTTATTAACCTTCTTGCTTTATCAAACTTGCCTGAAAATGCACCATTTGCCCACTCTTTTTAAAAAATAATTCCAAGGGGGGGCCAACTCCCCCTTATGACGATCGGGCGCACTTGCTACACTGGCGCGCCACAGGGGACTCATCCTAAACTTTTACGCCGCACCACTTTCAAATGTCACCAGCCGCCACTGGATACCGCCACCCCCTTTTCGACACACTAGCTTAGTGTTCTTTCTCTCCTCTTGTTCTGCTTGATTAACAAAGCAATAGCCCTGACACATGTTCTTGATATGTTACAACTTCCACGATAAACCATGTGCCACTCTCGCCTATCACCTGCACTTTAATTGATTTGGGGCATAGTGTGTATCATCAGTGGACACGTTCTGCATCTTCTTTTTACCTCATTTGTCCTATTTATTTCTATTTAGTTTTGCTCTTAAAGTGTCAAGTATCCAGTTGTATCGCAGTGCTTAAACTCACTCAGTCACTCACCCTCATTTTCGCATTCCCATGCTTCGCCACAAATATAATCACCTTCAATGTTTGGTTTCTCTCAATTTTTTGTAAGAAACACGTTATCATTCTGTGTGCTGCACAGGGAAGGAGAAGTTCAGGAATTCTTAAGGAAATAGCAATATTCCGTTATTTCCCATGGACCATGCAAGTTGTTTATAATGCCTACACATCCTTGATGAATTAATTTTCACTGTGCACAAGCACTACCTACATGACTAAATGTTAACTGAGCATCCTTGTGTGCAGTTAGGTCTAAGACGGAGAAGATCTTGTTGGGAGCCCTCCCTTATCTTATCATTTTTAGCCAGAAATGAATTTACACCAAAGCAGCACTGTCCTCTAGTGGCTATTGATAGGATTTCATCAGCCAAGGTGTCAAAGTGAGCGCTCTCCAAAATTAAAGCAAATCCTTTTTTACCTGTGATATCCAGGGCGTGCTATCTGTGAAATCAAAAATGACTGCCACGGAAAATAGTTTGTACATAAAGAATTCAATGATACATACATTTTACATGGATTGGCTACAACAAATACATTTATTAAAATTATTTATTTACCGTTATGATACCTTTTTGTAAGCACAGGAAAGTGGGCTTCATCACGTATTTCTGCCACGAAGGACTATCGACTACTGGCGGAGTAAAAGTAGGCGGAACAGAAGAAAAGTGGGAGGAACGAAGTAATACACAACAGGGATAGAACGAAGCAAGAGAACGTATATGGCAGCCGCCTGTTGACAATTACCTGTCTCGATAAAGCGAAGCTCCCCTCGCTCGATAAACAACCAATGAATTCACAGTTCATCTAAATTACAAAAGAAAAGAAATGGGAGTGCGCAACTGAAAACAGCACCATTGTCTATTTGCAAGCACTGTGGGGCTTATTTACAAGCCCCTTGCGCCACTTTTGCGTCATTTTTAACATGGGAAAAGTGACGCAAAAGTGGCGCAAGGGGCTTGTAAATAAGCCCCACAGGGGCTTATTTACAAGCCCCTTGCGCCACCTTTGCGTCACTTTTCCCATGTTAAAAGTGACGCAAAAGTGGCGCAAGGGGCTTGTAAATAAGCCCTGGGGCTTATTTACAAGCCCCTTGCGCCACTTTTGCGTCATTTTTAACATGGGAAAAGTGACGTACGGGTGGCGCAAGGGGCTTGTAAATAAGCCACTGTGGGGCTTATTTACAAGCCCCTTGTGCCACTTTTGCGTCACTTTTAACATGGGAAAAGTGACGCAAAAGTGGCGCAAGGGGCTTGTAAATAAGCCACTGTGGGGTTTATTTACGAGCCCCTTGCGCCACTTTTGCGTCATTTTTAACATGGGAAAAGTGACGTACGGGTGGCGCAAGGGGCTTGTAAATAAGCCACTGTGGGGCTTATTTACAAGCCCCTTGTGCCACTTTTGCGTCACTTTTAACATGGGAAAAGTGACGCAAAGTGGCGCAAGGGGCTTGTAAATAAGCCACTGTATTTGTATGCTCACACCGCAGTGGTGTAACAAGATACCGACAGAGAACACCATATTCATGTGTCATGTCTTATTGCCTCCGTGGCAGCAAATAATAATACCCACCAAGCCTAATGATGGATTTTTTTGTACCCCTGCATATCTATATTCACACTTTTTACTGCATTAGCATGTGCATGAATGCACTGAATTTTACCACTTTAATTTTGTACTCCCTCGCCCGCAGAGAATGAGTAAGGAGACATATATCGTAACTCCTTAACTGAATCCCCTCTACCCTGAACACAATGGTTTTTCTTTTTTAATCTTTTTCTAGATGCTTCCAGTTCGGACAGATGAGCAATGCTGTACTTGTAAAAATGCTTAAACTTGTAAAAAAAACTTAGGTTTAAGGACTTTAATGTTTTCTCTGGCTGAACGTTGGAGTTGCAGACCACAAAAGTTGCCTGTTTTTTTTTATTCCGCATTATGCCTCTTTATTCCAAGCACTATACCCTTCCTCTCTTTGTTTTAGTCTTCCCTGTTACGTTCCATTCTTCCTTTCTTCCTTTCTTAGGGCCCGATTACCAGTTTGGGGGTGCAGGACGGGAACGCCATGGTGGCGGCCCGCTCCAAAACCCCCAAACCCGTGGTTCGGCTGCCTGCCAGATTAGGAGTTTCTTCCTGTCGGGCAGGCTTTTTTTTACGTTCCCACAGTGGTGCCTCAAAAATGGGCACTGCAATGGGGATGCCAACAACAGTTCCTTCATGGCATGGACTCATGCAAGAACTGGGGTGCAAGCTTACAGGGGGGCACATGTTGTGCCCCCTTGCATGCACCCACATGGCGTGAGGCACCAGTGGGCCCTGTAGGGCCCTCTTTGTTTCCTCTCCGCCATGGTTTTCAGCGAGGTGGAACTGCCATGAAAACCGTGGCGGAAAGGAAACTCGTAATTTGCTTGGCGATACAATAGCACATGAAGAACAGCTGCAAGACGAAAATGACACTAATTCAGGCAACACTTGAGCACAAAGTCATAAACTGTATTGTGAATGAAAAATCAGCTCAACATCTCAAAGGAGACTAGTCTGTCACAAAAGCAAACACTGAAGGGTCTTTCAATGACAGGTCTTGTGGAGTTGTCCCACTGCACACAGACGCAAGACAGAATGCGAGTTACAGTGTTGCATGCAGCAGAACAATTAAGGTTATTTATTATGTGTTTTTAGGTTGTGTACTCCAGACTCTCCTTCCTGCCAGCGACTCTGTCTACTAACAGTATGATCAGTTTGGGTGTGAGGGCATCATATTGTGTAATTCACAGCATTGCTGTAGTTTCGAGGCACTTTCTATGAAAAGCACTATCTATGAAAAGCACTGTCTATGAAAAAAATGCAGCGGTGGAAAGCAGGAGGCAAATAATTGCACATAGGGATCAGACTCGAGCAAGAATACACACCGCCCAACCTTAAGCTACTTGCTTCATCTGGAGACCCATTGTAAATAAGACAGGGTTACAGTGACCATAATCTTTCACTGACAAGCACACAACCTCCGCCTCTGCCATCCTAAGTGTACTAAACAGTGAGACTCACCTGTGCCCCCATCCACCAAATTCCTCCATAGTCTGTCCCCAATGTAAACCACACATCCGATGTCCAGATGCCACACTAGTCTAACACAGATACCATAACAAATCCCACCTAACTCTCAGCGTGACTAACCACCACCCAAGAACCCCACAGATCATGTCATCTAATAACACAGACTCACGCAGAAAGGGGTGATCCAGGAAAATACCTGGTCATTTATGGCTGTAACAGGTGTCAGCACCTTTTCAGGATTCACCACTCACATCAGTGCATTCTCAACCTACTTTTACTCATCTCGTCAATTCCTTCCTGTAGAGCTCTGTGCAGAATGTTCCTTTTAGTAAATGATATCACACTGGAAGACCTTCTGGTATGGATGGATGAAATGATATGGGGCGTAGTGGTGCTTCATGGATTGGGTTCTTCACTGGGCTTCCTTTAGTTCGGATGAGCACAAATGCTAAAGCAGACAACCATGGCATCCGCTTTTGAGGGGAGTCATTCCCTTTCCAAACTATGGTACTATGTCTGATAGTGGCATCTTGCTACCTAATATTAAGGTACACTAGAGGTGTTCTTAAGGAACACTAAGGGGCCGATTACGTTGCAGCCCTGAAAAGCTCCGTTCGTTGGTCGGAGCCTTTCCGGGCCATATCTTGGTTTAATTTCCGACCGCCGCATTACAGTGCTTGCGGTGGGAAATTAAACCGGCCGGTCATTACAGCTAGCTTCCGGCCCAGTCGGAGGCCGGCCCATAATCCCAAAGGGATTTCATCCCTTGGGATTACGATGCTCGGTCTCAGGCAGGCTTTCCATGTCTGACTTTCTGACATGGAAAGCCTGTTGGAGAGCGAGTATGGGGGCCCCTAACAGGGCCCCCTTGCCTCTGCGGCCTCCGGTTTGGGGCCGAGGGGGCATCTATGGTGCCCCCCTGTTAATCCCTGCACCAGTGGCAGGCACCTTGAGGTGCCTGCCACGGGTGCAGGGATTAACACCTCCTCCGATTTCCCTATGGGAGCATGTACTATGCCCGGTTTACGGCCGTAATACATGCTCCCATAGGGAAAGGTCGGAATGCGACCGAACTGTGTTTGGTCGCCTCCTAATCAGGAGGTTGGGACCGCTGACCAGAGGTCGGGCGGTCCCAGTTCCGAGATGGTGTTCGGCAGATGCAAATCCATCCGACATCGTAATAGGCCCCTAAATCTGCAGGTTTGGGGCTTTTGAGACTATGATCCCCTCCATCTGTGGCAAAAGCAACCTGGATGAGTGAAGCAATGGAGGTGATGGGCCAGGTCCACAGATGGTCAGGAACTGTCATCCTGACCAACACTTTAATATTTTCACAGTTTACATTGTATGCCATGGTGGCACCTTTTGATGTTTTCCTGTGAATCACAGGCATTTACTAGAATACCACTGGAGGTCCATGCGGTATAAGAGACTCACATATGGCAGAGAATGACCTGAGCAGGAACTAATCGGAATTGCATTGTTGAACTGTTCCACTACTTTTAACAATCATTTAACAATTTCCATACAATTATATTTGCAGTTTAAGCATACTTCTATTTTTCATTTGTATCAATTACTCTTTTAAAAGCAAACTATTTTACTTCTAAGAGTTGGCAGGTACATAAAGTGCAAGTTATTAGAACCACACCCCTCCAAGCATCCACCCCTACACCATCCCGATCACTACAGTCTTTTCATACACATCAGCCTCTCACATACTCCATGTAATACTGAATATATTCCTTTGATATCTGCTTCAGGTTCTGGATGGCAGTAGAAGACTTGAAGAAGAAACCAAACCGAGAAGTACCTGTCCGAGTCCAGGAAATCTGGCAGGAGTTCCTTGCACCGGGGGCTCCCAACCCCATTAACCTTGATTCAAAAAGCTATGACAAAACCACACAGAACGTGAAGAATGCTGGGAGGTACACATTTGAAGATGCTCAGGTCAGTCACTATATTACTGTGACTTGAGGCAGACTTTGTTATACTTGTAATTGTATTACTGTCATATTCATTTTTCTCAGTAATGAAATGAAAGACTTTACAGGGCTGTGCTGTTGAGAGGATTTATAAACAATATGAGGGTGGGTCACTGAATTTTTTATAAATTGTACAAATCATGTACATAAAGAACAAACAGGAGTTAGGACACCATGGGCTTGATTCAGAAAATCCTTTTCTGACCGACCTGATAGCACAGCTGTGAACATGACCTGTTGCTACCAGTACTTCAAAATATAAATATAGCTTGCATTGACACTTTTTTTTTTTTAGAAAAAACTGTTGCTTTTTTTGTCTTTTTTTCGCTCTATCAGGTTTTTTTTAAATGATTTAAGACGCAGAACGCAAACCAGACCCGTTGACAACCCCAATGCTTGTTCATCATGAGTAAATATGTCTTGTCATACACACACAAGAAGGAAGTAACATCAATAAAAAAAAAAAGCTTTGTGAATTAAACACAATGCGAGGTCATTTCACATAATAATAGCAAATTGACTGAAGTGGAATTCTAAAAAAAGACAGGGTGCATAGCACCATAAGAACAGTGCTAAGTGGGTATACTATAAAAGGAAATACCAACAGAAAATTTCCAACAAGGACTGTCCCATAAATTTAAAAGAAATATGTGAGAAGCTGGCCTGGTATATGATGTCCACTAATGTAAGTGGGCACTTTGCAGCAGTCCAGACAACCCGTATGGTGATTTAAGAGGTCTTAGACAACCTTAGAAAGCTCTCTAAGTGGTAGCTGTGGACAGCAGCCTTCAGGCTTAGTCCAGAAGGAGTGTAAAGCAGCTTGTTTTACCAGAATGCAATCTTATAGTATAGATTAAGTGAAAATGAACCACACCAAGTATTTATAAAAATATGTATTTATTATATAATACTCTCTAGTATGTTCCAATATCTCCAACATGGAGATAAACACAATGCGCACAATACTTTAGCAAAGAAACACAGTAAATAGCACAAAATACACTGTGGCCCCGGGAGGGGGACCAAACCATATACTAAGAAAGTGGAATAAGAACCACGACTTGGATCAAGACAGGGTCGAGAGGACTTAGGAATGCTGGGACCCCAAGGAACCACCCAAGGTGAGTAGATAGGGACCCCACGGAGATCGTGTGCAGTGTGGAAACACGACCGCGTCTCTGTACAACTCTATGTTCAAGTCGCAGTTGGATTTTTAAAGATTAAGGGCCCTTACCAGTGGACGCTGAAGAAACCCTGTGGAAGACAGAAGGTTGGAGAGCCACCCCACCCGTGGATACCCTAGTACCCACGTTACCTACACCAGGGAAGCTGGGTGCATACATGTGAAGTGGTGTCAGAAACCGCTGTCAAACCCAATGGAGGACTTCAGGAAAGTGCTGCTGTGGAAGAAGGAAGAAGTGTCCGGTGGGTTCCGGGGATGGATTCTTGATGAGAGGTACCTGGAAGCAGAGGGGACAGAGTCTATATCACTTGGGAGTGACCAGACTTGGAAGACGAATGACCTCCGATGTCGGGTGTTGCAGGATGGATGACGAGGACCTTGACTCTGCAGCTGTGAGGACCAGGCGACGCTGAGGAGGACCAGGAGCCACGTACAAGCTTTCCCACAAAGGATGTCGAGTGCTGAGGAGTCGGTGTCTGGCGGGAGCACCACCAAGCCTTGGCAAATGCAACCAATGCAGGAATTAAAGATGGAGCAACATCGGGACAAGCAAGGTCCAGGGGACTCACTAACAGCAGGGGAGTCAGGGCAGGTCCAGAGCAATCAGGGGAGCCCAAAAGAAACAAGTGTGACCCTCAAGTGGACCCACAGGCCGGAGGCACTGGAGTTGCGAGAGGACTTCAAGAAGCTCACCAAAAGATGCAGGCCACGATGCACACAATGTGGTGTAGCAGAAGATTCTGGTCACTGGAGGTGCTTGAGGTTGGGGCTACTTGGAGCCTGAAGATCTTCTTGGAAGGAAGCCAACAAGCCTTTGCAACTGCAAGTTGGACACTGTGCATAGGGGTTCGGTTATTGCAACCTCCACGATGGATACTGGCCTCAAACTTGGTGAGAGGGCAGGGCAGGCCTTGGGAGCTGTGAAATACCACCACCTGTGTTGCAGAACCCGCGGAGTCCGGAGGAGCTCAGGATCTGCAGACCGGTCGACTTAGTTGCGGTGCCGGTGAATGCAGGGGAGTGACTCCTTCACTCCAAGGGAGATTTCTTCAGGTGTCTTTAATGCTTCAGAGGCCTTGGAAGGTTCCTGTATGATGAACAGGCACAGACGATGAAGCAGACTGGAAGGGAGATGAAGTCAGGCACAAACGAAGTCCAGAGAAGTCCAGAGTGCCCAGGCGGTAGAAGTGCAATGGTGTCTTATCTGAATCTTATCCCACAAGGAATCTAGAGACCTACACCCAGGTAAGCCCTTAAGTACCCTAGGGAAAGGGTTGGGAAGATTCTGGGGACCCTCCCAGGGGAGGGTCTGGACAGGAGGGAGGCTACTCCTGTGTCCTTTGTCCAGTATCGTGCCAGAGCGGGAGCCAATGGCTCCCAGAACTGGGTTGAACTGGACTATGCACAGGGACACCAAGTGTGCCCCTCATGCAGACTTTCTGGCACTGGCAAGTGCACCCACCTGGTCCCAATACACTAAATCCTGTCTGGGAGGTGGTCACACCTCCCTGTGACAGGATGCCTATTGTTCAACCTTCCTCTGCTTGAGCTTGGCACAGCAACAGGAGGGCAGAAATGTGTCTCTGGTCGGCAGCAACCATTTTGTGCTGTCTGGGTCTAGAAGGTTGGCACCGGGAACACTGAGAGCCTAACAGAGGGCTCTTCCAGTGCTTGGAATCATACCTCCCACACCGTTTACGGTGTGGGGGTATGATTACGACATGTTTGATACCAAACATGATAGGATTAGTTGCAGCCATTTTCGAGATGGTCATCGCGTAATTACGCGGTGCCCCTCTATATAGTATATGTCTGCTTCACTGACAACCCGGTAGAATTTACTCCGTAGGCTGCAGGGGTGTCCTGCTCATGCAGGGGCATGCTCTCACTTAGAACCAAGCACCCTGCCTTCAGGATTGAAAAGGCCTGCTATGGGGGTGACTTATAGGTTTTAAGTGCAGTGACCCTAGATATAGGAAACCTATATCTAAAGTAAGTGGTGTAAGCACCAACTTACACAGGATGCAATGGCAAGCCTGTAGTTCCCTTTTGCATGGTCTCTCAGGGGTGACATAATACATGCTTCAGCCCTTGGGAGACCTCTGGGGTACCTATGCCCTGGGTACATGGGTACCATATACTAGGGACTTATAAGGGTACCCCAGTATCCAATCTGGGGATGTACCTAAGTACTGAACATAACAATTTATGGAGAAAGCAGATAGACTAGGGTCCTGATTAGCAGGATCCCAGTCAGAGTAGTCAAAAACCAGCATAGCACCAGGCAAAAAGTGGGGGTAACCATGCAGAAGGAACCTACCTTCCTACAAAATATAATTATCTTAATTATTTTTCTCTCTCTTTCTTTTCCAGCTCTTCACTCTCTCTTCTTTTTTGTTTCTCTCTCTAATTAACCTTTGTTCTCTTATATCTCTTCTCTCATCTATATATCTCTCACACACTCTCTTGTTTTTATTCACTGCCTTCTTCCCTGCTATGTTTCTACTTTTTAATCTCTTCTCTTGCTCTCTGTGTCCCCTCTATTGTCTTACTAACCGTCTGAGTTTCCCGTTTCTTTCTTTATCTTTCCCTTAAATACTTTCTCTCTCTATCTGTTATGTCATTAACAACGCAATTTCTTTAAATTTCCAAATCCTGGAAATTAAAAAGGGTAAAATGGCACAAGCATTTAAATAAATCGGACGTAGATCAAAAAGGTTTCCAAACATAAAGAATGGTACATAGAAATAATGGGAAGTCATATATCAAATGTTAATGGGCACAGTAGACCAGGACGTCGGCATCCTATGCTGCTACCTGCAATTACGCATAATTGAGTAAACATTGGTGGGTGGCTCCAGTAAAAATGTTGACCTTTAGATTTAAAATATTTTTAAAGGTCAAAAATCTTCAACACGGAAAAAGTGAGAAGTATAATTGACAAAGTTTAATACTGCAAACTACTACAATTTACAAGGTCCCACAGAAGCCTCCAACTTCGTAGTCAGAAACTCAGACCAGAACAAATCCCTAAAAGGTGGTTAGGTTGGACGCATTTATTTTCATGCAGAACTGACATATTGTCCAGTCATCAATAGACAAACGATTTATAAATCCAAATCAGCACAGACTGTAATGCCATCCCTTGTTATCCAAAAATACATACTGTCATGTAAGGCTTTGGAAGCCTATGCCACAGGTTCAAGTTACATGAAGGATTCCCACTATTCGAGTTACATGAAGGTGTCCCACTATTCCAATTTTAAAGAAAAATATCCAGTTAATTTTGATTTCTGGGATTCCTCTGCATCATCTCAACTTCCTTTGTGTACAGGCTCTTCTTCAATCTCCAAAAACAGGGCAGATGGTCAAGCTAAAGAATTGCCCAGTTGCAACTGGTCTACTGGTTTTTTACCAGGCTTCTGAACCTCCTCTGTCGCTAGGTGCTTCTGCAGTCTTCAGCTTCAGAAAAGTCATCCCACAGGGCAAACAGGCTTTCAGGCTTGGCCTGGACCCCTGTATTTCTGGAGATGAGCAAGAGACTAGTGTCACTAGTCCTGGAGAAATGATCTGACTCTAGAGGTTCACGGCCTAACAGTATTTAAAAAAAAAAAAAAGATTAATAAGATCATAGAGGATATTAAATGCCCCCCCCCACCCCCGGAGGCAGATAAGCCATTTCCCAATGAAAATATTACTATGGCTGCTGTCCCTTGGTCTATCATTGGCGACCCGGAAATACCTAGTCCCATGAATACCGACAAACAGTTTTCTCAGGCTTCTAACTGCAGGTTTGGATGTTTTGACTTACTCCCTGAGCACAGGTCTTACAACATAATCATATCCACTATGTCTGGATCCATCCAAGACGCTCTCTCCGCCAAACAATCAAAGAAATGGTTGGATGAGTTACTGCCACCAATGTTACAACTTTGTAACCAATCCTTAAAATCGGGGGTGGTACTCCTACGTTGGAAAAATGCTATAGTTCAGCCACTGCTGAAGTGCCATCAGCAGACCCAACAACTTTGGCCAATTATAGGCCAATTTCCCTTCTTTCCGTTCCGGTAAACATTTTGGAACAGTATGTTAATAAGATCTTTTCCCAAATCTGGAGGATTATTCTTTGTTAGAAGAGGAGCAGTTCAGCTTTAGACCTGGCCATGGCACAGAAGCGGCTTTACTGACTGCCATGGATAAGATTTGCATGAGGATGGACAGCGGTAAATCTACACTGGCAAACCATTACACAACCAAAGCAGACATGTTGGACTCCTATATAAATCAAAGGAAAACCACCAGCACCAACCCATTTCCAACAATCCCCTCCAAGGGTAGGCTAAGTCAGCCTCTGCATTTCTTCAAACAACTATCAAAAAGTGAACTTATGGATCTGGTCAAAGCAAGCAGGCCAGCTGGCTGCCCTTCTTACCCTTGTCCACCACAAATCTTCAAAAACATTCTTTAAACAACCTCTGCTGCCACACCAGTACGAAAATCTACTCAATAATTCCTTAACTACAGGAATCTTTCCTTACAACTTACAAAAGCATGCATACACCCATTATTAAAGAAAACAAACCTGGACTCGGCATAACCCAAACAACTACAAACCAATTATAAATGGAACTTTTCAGTGGAAAGTGATAGAAAGAACAGCAGATGTCACAATTCATTGATGATAACGCCATACTTTCCAACTTCCAAACAGGATTCCGTCCAGGAAGAGGCACAGAATCTGCTCTCATTGCCATCTGGGATGACCTTAAAAAGACAGTAGACCATAACAGGGTCACTGCACTACTTCTCTTGGACCTTTCAGCTGCCTATGACTTAGTTGACCATGATACTCTAAACCAAAGACTCTATGAAGCCGGCATAGAGGGGACTGTTCTTGACTGGATCACATCTCACCTTCAAAACAAGGCAAATATCATCCATACTCCCACTTTCTCATTCAAACCATACTTCACAAAAGGAGGGGACCCTCAAGGCCCTATCATTTCACCCATGCTTTGCAACATCTTCATTAAGTCATTACCGGCAATTATTAATAAATTTCAGCTTACATGCCATAACTATGCAGATGACACACAAATATGTCTTAAACTGGAAAGCTCAAAGACATTGGAAATTCAAAAATCTTCAGTTGACGCAGAGCCGTTGATCAGTGGATGACATGCAGCCACCTCGAATTGAATGCTTCCAAAACTGAAATACTCACATGTAGTGTTTGGAAAAATTATGGTCCACTCTACAATACAATTTTATAGCTTTTGTTTCCTAATACATGTATACCTTTTCTGTGTAGTTATGCATCTATATATTATTTTACTCCTGTAGAAAGAAAAAGAATAATAAAAAGTCTTAAACTCTACTCCCTTCAATGCACTACTCTATGCCTCATCTTATACCTCTCTCAATATATCCTCTACCTCCACTCTCTTACTTATCGCAAACCTCATTCTACTACTAGGATCTTCCTAAGAACCTTTCTTTACTCTTCCCTCCTCTATCCCTCCTTGACACATCCCAAACCTCATTCTACTACTATGATCTCCCATATAATCCTTTCTAGACTCTACCCTCCTCTATCACTCCTTGACTCACCCCAAGCTTCATTTTACTACTATGATCTCCCCAATAACTATTTCTAGACTCTTCCCTCATCTATCCCTCCTTTGACTCTTCCCAAACCTCATCTTACTAATGTGATCTCCCAAATAACACTATCTAGACTCTTCCCTCTTGTATCCCTCATTATCCTATTCAATCAAACTAACAAACTCATATGTCCACCGCTCAAATTAACAACTTCTATTTCCCTATACTAATCCTCCTCTAATTCATTGGGTTCCGGAGTAGCATGCTACTCGCCGAAAGCAATTCAACACCTCATCAAGGGTAGTAAGCGCTATATAAATGCAATTACAATTTGCAAAGCAATTTGAAAAAAACTGCATTTTTAACAAATAATTTATTGTGCTTTTGCACACACTCTTGCTAAAAAGATGAATGCACACAGTAAAAATGAATAAATACTTATTTGCGACAGCCTGATTCCGTCTGTTTGTTATATAAAGAACATCTAAAGGAAAAGCAGAGGAGGCGCTCTTCCATTGCATATAATAGATTCTGGTCTAGGATCATCTCTGCTTTACACAGACCCAGTCCTGTTTGATTAACCATAAGACTTCTTGGGAGCACAAGCTGGTGGAGTATTGTTAATGCAAGTGATTATGGAAGGGAATTAATTTGTAAACTGCTGGATCATGAGAGATATGACATCATAAGACATAAGTGATGAAGACCCAATACCCAGGACAAGGTGTGTATTACACTGATTTTGAATCCTGAGGTAATATATTTCATTTTTCGCTTAGGAAGAGATTGTCAAAAGGGTTTACTGAGATCATTTAAACAGAGCCAGGGTAGCCTTTTATATGTTTTATAAGTCCACTGTGCAAAATGGAATTTGCAATCATAGAAATAAACAATTCTGTTTCTGTAGATTAGGAGTTGTGGATTTTGCTTGTAATTCCAACTTTATTATAAAAATTACCTAGATCACATCAATTGTACTGCACTAAGGAGAAAGAGTAACTCACTGTTTCCCTTAAGGTACTTGTTAGTCTCACTGCTCCTTTACTGGCAGCAGTTCAGGTGCTAGATTCTGACTTTGCCTCTCCAAAAATACTTTGAAACATAAGCTAGGTCACCTTAAGAGTGGCTTGTTGGCACAATGCTGGGTGTATAATGCAAAAAAGCGGCCTTTTCATAATTTAGGTTCAAAGTGTGTTACAATTTCCCATAATTTGATTTTGGGGGGAAGGACGTATTCAAGATGGTGCACAAGTAGGTCTGATCTCCTGGAGCTGCCCCACCCCCTTTTGCTGCTTGAGGCGGACACCAACCTTATCCGGGACCTTTTCTGCGGGTACCTGCCCCCACACCGAATCCTGACCACCGCTGGCAGAGCTAGAGCTCTGAGCTTTGCAGGACCTACTTGAGAAGACGGTGGACCCGGAACGGCCCAGTGACTGCGCTAACAAGATGATGGATGCTGCAGACTTCGGGCACTAACGACCTCACTGGGAGACGCTGCACGGTAGGCCCATTCTACATTTTTTGGACTCGGAACACATCAGGCCCTTCCCCCGTGGGTGCCTGCCTTCCCATTCCAGGCACATACGCCATCGTAGCCACTTACTGACGCTGACCCGCTCCTGCTGCTTGAACTGGAGGCTGACGCTGTGCACTGGGGCACAGCGTGGGACGAGGGACCGACCATAGCGGACCTTCTGTGGCCCCCTTCTTCATTGGACTGGCCCACCCTGCCTCCCGACCCCCTCCTTCAACACAGTCATTCTCAATGGCACCCAGCATTGAAGTGAGCTCGGCACAACGCACCTGAGGACTGGCCAGCTGTGACGCAGGGGCTGTATCAGGCCTGGGGTGCTGATTGTCTCTGTGCACCGGCAGTCCCCCCGAACTGCGACCCCATTGCAAGAGTCTAACCGGGCCTACCTCCCCCCACTGGCCTACTAAGCCTGCACGTAGACCCCACTGGCAGGGTAAGTACCAATGAGGGTTAGGTGAATTGGAGGGCGGCCCGGTGGCTTCCATCTAAGCAGGTGATGAACAAGGCCGCTCTGCCAATCCCTCGCCCATTTGGATCCGTCCACACTGAGAGGGTGCTCCACATCTCTACTGGGTTCCACGTGACTGCAAAGCTTTTTGCAGCCCTGCGCTCACTGTGCCTTGCCGCTCCCCATAGACTCTGTGGATCACCTTGGCCTGGGAATTGAGGTCATCTTAAATTGCACTTGCTCCTCACAGAGCAGTATCCATACAGGACACGCTGGTGCCTCCCTCACCCAGACCCCCGCTTAGTGAGGCCTGCTACTTGGGATTCTTCCTGCCTCAGTGACAGCCCTTGGTCCCCACCCCAGACACATTCCCACGCCGGGGGCACCCTAGTGATCCGGTGAGCCCTGGGAGTGCGCTCCTACATCTGGCCCAGTGAGTGCCCTTGTGATCTGGGGCCCCCATCTCTACTGGCACAAGAATCTGGTAACTACATCGCCAGGACTACCTAACACAGCATAAAAAGGACCCAACGTTGAAAGACCTGTTTAACAAGACGCCTGAGAAAAAACCTGACTAGGCTAGGGAGACATCCCTGACTCCACCCCCGATGGGCTGGCAGTTGAAGGCGCACACAGCAGCGAGGCCCCTGTCACAAGGGCACTTCTGGAGCACCTGTTCAAAATCCTCCAGGGATATTTCGCGACTCCCAAGCAGGACATAGCCATGGAAGTGAAAATCTCCGTCACAATATAGGAGATTTGGATCAACAAGTGAACTCCTTAGAACAAACTTATGACTCTCGAGAAGAGGAGCTGAATTGACACAGCTGAGAACTCCTGGAGCTGTGCGACAAGAATCTGGAACTTTGCTACCAGCTGGAAGATCTGGAGAATATTCGTATCAAAGGGGCTCCAATGCAAGCAATACCTGGCAAGCTAGAAGAGCTCATTGCCCACCTTTTCCGCCACGTGGCTCCAGCACTTGCAAATCAAGAAATCATCTTCGACTACACCCACCAAGCGTGCCGTCCTGCCAGAACCCTGGTCAGTCCCAGGATATCCTCACATGCCTCCACTACTTCCGGAAAAAGAGACCATCATGGCTGCGGTGCGGGATAAGTCTCCAATTAAGTTTGAAGGACTAAAACTGTGGCTGTATCAAGATCTTTCCCCAACAGCTCCACAGCAACGAAAGGCCCTCCGGCACTTGACAGACTCTTTGTGGGAGAAAGGCATCAGGTATAAATAGGGACATCCCTTCCAGCTCCAGTTTCTTTGACACAACCAGCTGCAGAGGATACAGCACTCTGGAGGAAGCGCGATCACTGTTAGAGGTGTCCGCACTGCTAGGGGACACTCAGGTCCTTTTGCCCTAGCCTCCACTAATTTGGATCTGTGTCACTCTGCTCGCCAGAGGAAGAAAAGACTGTGCAAGCCCTCTCAGACTAAAAGCCGCATGGAATGAGCTGCCTTGCTCAAAAAAACTACAATGTTAGAACAGTGCCACGGAGGTGGAGAGCGACCACTGTTCATTCCACGAACCGGACCCTAGTCCCCATTGTCAGGTTGGCAAAGGGACCCCGGCCTTTTATTCCCTGGGTACCAGGCCTACCATCTACAGTGATTCATCCCCCCTCCTTTGATGTTAACCTACAGCTGCGGAGTTCCCTGGTTAACCTGAGTTAGAGATTGAAGAGACTCGTTGCCGAAGACATGGATCCTCATCAACTGCTTATTATTGTTCCCAGGCAGTTCTGTGTTCTCCCCCCTCCCCCTCTGATACCATTTGTCCATTCCTTCACATTACTGACACCATGTACTAGCGACCCATGTCCGGGATTTGTATCTCTCCAGCCGAGCTCGGCCCACACCAGGCTACCCCACACTCACACATAGATGATCACTATCCTCAGCCTTAATGTCAGATGCCTTAATGCTCTAATAAAGTGTCTTGCATTTCTCTCTTTTCTTAGAAATGTGAAATGTGATAGCTGTCTCCTGCAGGAGACCCACTTGCTTAAAACCGATTGGAAATGCTTATGCTCTAGTTGGTTTGACCACCAACCTTTCTCCTCCGGGGCAGTGAAGAAAGCAGGGGTGGCAATCTATGAGCGATATGTATGTGAAGTCAGTGCACTCCTATTTCAAAAAAACTAAACTCTGCTTAACAATTGCCTGCAAAATTGCGTGCTACCCAGTGAGAGGCAGCCAGCCTCATAATGCGAAATAACCCTCCTGGTGAATGTTCACCAGTATACTGGATGCACTGCTTGAATATAAGAATCAACACTTGACCATGTGACAAACAAACAATAAACACAAATCATTCAATTGCTTGGTACGCCAATTTTTGTATTAAACATACATTCCTTAAAAAATTAATTGCAGCATAAAATGCTCACTGCTTGAATGCTCTAGATTGTATAAATGAATTATTTGTAAATAAAATCATTACATAACATATTCTCATCTGTATGACTATTATATGTTACAATTCCATTGCCCAGCCCAGCCCAATGCATTTCGGGATTGATCTCATCCCTTCTTCAGGGGCCACTGTAAGAAAAAGCAACATATCATCCATGTTACAACATGTAATGCTCAAAAGAAACATGATGATTCAAGTAACGCTGTTAATGCTCAATGGAGGAATGAATACCTGCACATGTGTTTGCATTCGGCAATACAAAATATGAAAGAAGTAAACCAAACTATGTAGTGCACAAAAAAACTGTGACTTAACGTGAATATGACCATAAATGATAACAATTTTCTGCATCTTAAAATTTAAATATTGTGCTCACAACAAATACACCAAAAGAAAAACCCAATGTGAATAGATCTCAACTATCAAACATGATGAAAAGACACCGAAACACTCGCCATGTAGTGTGACTGAGAAATCATCCATTGCAACCCTGAACCTACGTTGCAAACCCACTGAAACATTAGGCTAAACAAATCAATTCACAGTGAATAGAATAGGCAATAGACACTTACTATGAGCTGTGTTAACGTTAACACCACTATATATGGATTTAGGAGCAGAAAACTGTGTGAAGGGCTGAAAATGACAACATGGCCCACTGTCACGTACATGAGACTCTACTTTATATATATCACGGAATGACATGCGTACGAGTAACCTGTAATGCAGCTCATTATCTGTACAATCATTACACTTAACGTGGCACCAGAACTTAACTGTTACCAATGCATTCGGTTTTGCCCACTATCAACTGCCAAAAAGAAGCTTACCCCAATGAATCTGGTTGTAGACTCAAAGTTATGCTGGTCTCTAATGTACTGCCACCGCTGCGTGGTGCTCCAAAAATAGTTCACTCCTATAACCAAAACGTAGGAACCGATGTCAAATACGACTGGACGTATGCAACTTAACCATGATTGCTTGACTGCATAGTATGATTACAGAACCTGCCATTCATCTGATCTCCAACATCCGCTTACCCAAATGATCCTGTGTATAACCTCAGCAATGCCGAAATTCTATGAGCGACACATAGAGAATATGACTCATTACATCGCATACCAATACCATACGTGCCATTACAACGCGGGTATTACTACGCGATGTCAATGACAGCGACATGCCATTACATCGCAAACTTTTACCACGACTATGCCTTTACCACGCATGCCATTACAATGCAAAGGCATGCGTGGTAAAGGTATACTCATGGTAAAAGTTTGAAAGGTAAGTGACTCTACCCTGCCCTACCCTAAACCCTAATATAGTACCCCTGCATGACCCTCCCCAACCCCCAGTCTCTCCCTACATTTACACTACCCAGCACGACACCCCGACACTACCCTAAACCCTAAAACACTACCCTGCACTACACACACACCACAGCACTACCCTAAACCCTAAAACACTACCCCCAGCATGACCCTCCCCCGACCCCCAGTCCGGTCCCTACAATCAAACACTACCCTGCACGACCCCCGACACTACCCTAAACCCTAAAACACTACCCTACACTACATAAACACCACAACACTACCCTAAACCCTAAAAAACTACCCCCAGCACGACCCCCCCGACCCCAGTCCGGTCCCTACACTCAAACACTACCCTGCACGACCCCCCGACACTAGCCTAAACCCTAAAAAAGTAGCCACCACCCCAGGCCCAATCTCCCTTAGCTCTTTCTCCTCGTGGTTCCTCTCTCCTGGTTCCTGCTTCACGTCAGCTGAGAAGCGGTGCATGGTGCACGTCGTTGTGAGGATACGGAAGAGCCTCTGTTTCCTCACAGCGAGGTGGATCGCCATTACATCGCATGCGTTGTAAAAGCGCATGCGATGTAAAAACATGCGTAGTAATGGCTACACGTTGTTACATCGCATGCGTTTTAATTCTTGCTATGTAATGACATGTGGGGAAACAGCCACTTTGTGATGGCTGTTTCCCCACACAGACTTTTGTCCTTGGGAATAGAGCTAAAAGGGCATGGGTTCATACTGGCAAACATGTAAGCCCCCAATGACCACCACAAAACCTTTCTTAGGGATGCCTTGGGTTGGGTGCTCTCCATGCCAGACACAGATATTATTGTAGGGGGAGACTTTAACATAGTGATGGAGGCGCAAAAGGATAGATCAGTGCACTGACCAGGACAGACTGGCGTCTTTCATTCACCTTCAGACAGTGACTAGCAGACGTGGGTCTGATGGACATATAGTGACATATTCACCAGACCGACATTGGCTGCACTTTCTTTTCAGTGGTGCACCAAACGTTTGCATGCATTGTTTTTTTCCTTACCTCCCCTTGTATTACAAGGGCGTCAACAGTAGTGGACATTGGTGCGGCAGCCCTGTCTGATCACTCCCCCGTTACCGTCTGTTACACCCCACTAGCGCTTTTGCATCTCCGCGGGTCTGGTACCTTAACCTAAAGCTCCTTACTTATGATCACGTACTCACCAAAATATCTGCCACTATCACCTCTTTCCTAGAGATTAATGATACACTGACCACCTCAGTCTCACTCCTGTGGAAACCCTGAAGGCCGTTGTGCAGGGCCAATTCATTGCTATAGTAGCTTGTTTCAATAAGGACAGATACGACCCGCGCTCCCAAATTGAAACCAATCTTAAGGAGCTAGAGGACTCCACAAACGCACCGGCTTGCTTGTGAACCTTCGTCAGTTGACCATGGCTCATAAACAACTGAAAGCACTGGATATGGGTAGGGCGGAATATGCTCTTCTACAGATACAGCAGAAGTATTGTATGAGAGGGAATAAAGCTGGCCGCTTGCTAGCTCACCGCCTCCAAGCTCAGGCTTTAGACCGCAGAGTGAATGAACTAATGGTTTCTGATGGTACCCGTCACTATCAGGACGAGTTCATTACCCGAGAGTCTGAGAGATTCTATGCAATTCTGCCGAAGATGTTGCAGCTGACAATATTGACACCTATCTGACTGCAGTCCCCCTGACCGGCATCTCACATACTGACATGTCCTCCCTCAACAGAGATATCACACCCAGTGAGCTCCTCATGGCCATACAGCGTTTACAGCCGGATAAGGCCCCTGGACATGACGGTTATGGCACAGAATTTTATAAGGCCTTTGTCACATTTCTGGCTCCCATACTGGTGCAACTATATAACGCAGCTGGCGCCAGCGGTACACTGACGGAAACAATGCAACTTACCACTATCAAGGTTATCCCCAAGGCCGGCAAAGACCCTAAGCATTGCGCATCCTATCGTCCTATTTATTTATTAAATGTGGGCGCCAAGATGTTTACAGACATCCTGGCACATAGACTAGCCCCTTACATGCAAGGCCTGCTGGACCCCAACCAAACTGGATTCATTCCGGAGAGGGGCTGTTGTGATAACAAGAAACGTGTTTGTCACCTGAACAAAACGCAGCACTCTTGCACATCGGCTCTTCTCCTGTCTATTGATGCTGCAGAAAAGGTCTTCAACCGGGTCCATTGGCCATATCACCATGCAGTTCTGGCATGCTTTGGCCTGGGACCGAGGTTTTGTAAATGGATCCAGTGCAGTTATGCTTCCCCCAAAGCCATGGTACGGGTTAATGGGATCTTATATTGGCCCTTTCCAATAGCTGCCCCCTGTCACCCTTGTTATTTTCCCTTTACATGGAGCCATTTGTGGATCGGATATGCAATAACCCACAAATAACAGGCACCCGTATGGGGGGCAGGGAACATAAAACAATGCTATACACAGATGATGTACTTTTAATACTGTCAAACCATCCCACATCTTTGCCAGCGGTGATGGAGGAACTTGCGGCCTTTGTGGGAACCTGTGGTTGCAAGACCAATCTTTAGAAGTCTTCTATCCTCAACTTGACCATTCTCGAGGTTGACCAAGTACAGCTTGAATATGGGTTCCTATTTACATGGGATACACAGGGGATAAGCTACTTGGGTCTAAAAATACACCCTGCACCAGACTGTACCGTGGCACATAACTACATAGGCCTACTGACTGTTGTACGGACAGAACTCTCCAGGGGGAAGAGTTTTGGCCTTTCATGGTTGGGTTGCTTGGCAGCGGTCAAGATGAAACTCCTGTCGAAAATCCTATATGTAATGCAAACGGTGCCTCTCCAACCCCCACTGTGGATGCTCAATAAGTTGCAGATTTTATTTGGGATGGCAAAAAGGCGTGGATGGCTAAACCACAGGTGTATCTTTCACAAGCAGAGGGCGTCTTAGGGGTCCCTAATCTACAGTGCTACTACCAGGCAGTGCAGCTGCGATGCATAGTGGAGTGGTCTCGGCCTAGTACTGAAAAACATTGGTGCTTCATTGACTAGGCAGACATCCCAATCTGGAAGGTTCCATGGTTACCAAAGGCACACCGACCCGGGGGAGTATACATCTCTCCAGTGTTGTGAGCCACCATGGGAGTGTGGGACAAAGTGCAGCTTTGACAGGGACTATCCACCCCTCTTTCTCCCCAGACACTGATAATAGGGAACCCAAATTTCCCCGGTACATTGTGGTTCTGCATTTGCTGTACGACAGGAGGCCAACTGCAAACTGATAGGTGACCTGTTTAACATTGATAGCCTAATGGACTTTCCACAGATTTAGTTGGCGTTTGGGATCCCATCCACAACCATACATGGCTATTTGCCACTGGCTGACGCAACCCTGGCTTCATCCCCATGCTAGCCGACCCCTCACCCCATTTGAGAAATGGCTTCTTACTCGTTATTCTGACAAGCACATCCTTTCAGAAATTTACACTTTCCTCACCACCCCGCGGAAACCGTCGAAGACGCCCACTCGGGGTAGGTGGGAGGAGTAATGTGAATGCACCTTTCCGGATAAGGAGTGGAGCAATATCCTTCCCCGTGCCCGTGCTTCTGCCCGTAATACTTCCAGTGAAGAGATGTTCTTGAAGATCACCCACTATTGGTATTTCACTCCAGTCAGGGTTGCCCAGTGGATTGCGAGTAAAGATAGTGCATGCTGGCAACACTGTGGGCAGACAGGCACTCTTACACATTTGCTTTGGCAATGCCCCAAACTATGTTCATTTTGGAATGAGGTACTGGCTGCTGTGAACAACATATTTGATACGGACATCCCCAGGTTCCCCAGCTATGTTTTACTGGGCCTTTCCACTCCCTTGACATACCCTTAGAACTCTATTAGGGGACAGGATATCACCTTAACACTGGGAGCCGCTAAACAGGTCTTACTTTCCAGGTGGGGCACCAACGTGATCCCCACACACCTTGATTGGCTACACAAACTCTGGGAACTGTTGAGAATGGAGAAGCTGACAGCTGTGGCAACCCATTCCCTGCCTCTATTCAACAAGACCTGGGGGCCTTGCATCCATTATCTGTTAGATGAATTCAGAGAATTATCCTGCCCGTTATACTTGCGGATCCTCAGACTAACTCACCAAGATCAAGGTTCTTCCTCACCTAGTACCTGATGGCCATCTTAGTAATTCATGCATATTGGCTATCACTACTCTTTGATTGGTGTCTTGTGCCCCCCCCAGGTTTTTCTTGATACTGTCCACCCCCTCACCTCTTCATTGTGTGTTTTACCTTGTTCCTATTTCTTAGCTCAAAGGCAACTGACAGTAAAATTCACCACACTGGCTGTTGAATGTAGGTGGGCTGATGTTGTATCTATGTTTACATTTTTATACTAATAAAGAGATCTTAAACCTAAAAACAATTTTTTATTTTTATCAAACATTTAATTCATTTCTGAAGGACGATTGTTGCTAAATGCAGTACATATATGTTTGTATATGATATTTGTGTAGTGAGAACCTAGCCAATAGTGGGGGAAGAGCTGTACAGGGTCAAAGGCAAGCATGCAATCAGCGATTGATAGGAGCAGTAGCAGGCTTGTGGATGGCCAATGCATTATAATGTAGTTGTCTCTAAAGGGATGTGTCCAACTCTTTCCTTTTTTGGAGAATTATTGTGTTCCAGATCCTGGGTGCATAGATGAACAAGGCATGCTGCCTTTTCTTTTTCTTTTTATAGTTTTTAATCTCCATCCCGAATGTGCCACCAGAGATGTTGAACATGTCTGCATGACAATGCAAATGCATGTAAAGGTGACGTTAGAAAACCTACTGTTCAAATCCAAGAAGCTTTAGTAGTAGTTAGTTCACTTGTGCTGGACTTGCCCTCCTAACAATGATACAGCCCTTTGCTGACGTGTGAATTCCCTGCTCTGAGACAATAGACTGGCCCTTCCCACAGCAGTTTACATGAAAGAAAAAAAGAACTACTGAAAACGTTGGCAAACTGTGCTGTGGGGATTAGTTTTGGATTGGGGTAGGTATTGTCACTAGTCATTAGCTACTTTGCATTATAAAACTGGTTTCCTTCCATTATATGCTTGGAAAACAAACGAACCTCCATATGAAGAGGAAAGAGGTGCAACCTGCTGTTCTTCTGTAATCAAGGAGTAGGCCAGTTGGATAGCCTCCTGTTAGCCACCAGGACAGAAGAGGCTAAAAAGGGCACCCTCCTGTGTGAGTGAACCAGCAAACCATTTGGAAGTGGACTACACTGGCGTACTGGCTGGAGGGAGACGTGGACCTCAGGAGTCTTCTCTGGAAACTGTGGATTAGTGTGTGATAACAAGAATAAGACTTTACAGAAAGTTGCACCTAGGGGCTTATTACGACTTTGGCGGTCCTACTGCGGAGGCACCAACACGCCGCCTGCTGTAGGACCGCCAAAGCCGTGGTGCGCCCGCCCGCCAGATTAGGAGTTCAATCCTGGTGTCTGACAGCGGCGGTCTGTTAGGCTTATAGAAGACCGCCGCTGTCAGAGCGCCGACTGCACCTTCCTGCATATTGTGACATACATGCCACACTGTGCAGGAACTGGGGGTGCAAATCCAGGAGGGCTCTACATGTGCCCCCTGCATGCACCCACAGGCCCAGGAGCAGCAGGGGACCCTATTAGGGTCCCCTTTGTTGCCTCTCCTTAACCCTTTTCATGGCGGGCTCATCGCACTGAAAAAGGCAGTGGAAAGCCAACTCGTAATATGCTCTGCGGTGCCGCAGTGGCATCACCAGCAAATTACACCTCCCTGACCGCTGCGCAACCGCTGTGGGATCTTGGATCCCTGGCAGATGCAGCGGTCCTGTGGTGGTCCGACCACCACACTTGTAATACTGCGGGTTAGCCAGCAGTGTGGCGGAGGTCGGATCGCCACTGCGTGTGCGGAGGTCCTATGGACCACCGTACTCATAATAAGGCCTTTAGTCATTTTTAGACCTCTGGAGTACCAGAACAATGTATCAAGACTGCTTGTAAAAGATATAATCTCAGCAACCATCTATTGCCTGTTTGTCATGCTGAGAGGTTTTTAAAGTGAGGTTGAAGATTACCTCAAGACTGCTGAAAAGAAGTATTCATAGTCATGGAGGGCTTGTCAGATACAGAATTCTGCCTTGACAAGCTGGAAGACTTTGAGAGTGAACAAAGTAACTATGTTTGAAGGTAAAACCTGCAACCAGGACAAGGTGGCAAGGTAACCCTAGCAGCAGAGAGACCTCAGAGGTTACAGAATATGCCTTAGTCTCATTTTGAGCTATTGGTGTCAAAACTGAAGGGAATTCAAAATCAACATTTTCCAACTTCAAGGGACCCTTGCCAGCTACAGCATCCTACCTTACTCCACTAGAGAAGTTTGACATTGCACAGAAAAGACTAAGGGCCAGATGCACTAAGTACTAGCTGGTACCAAAATACTGATCAAAATTTATGATCAGTATTTTGTGGGTCATGTGGTAATTTGCGTACCGATGTATATGCTAATAGGTCGGTACGCAAATTACTGATTTCTAGTGTGCCGCAATTCAACCTACCTCTTGAATATTAGGTAGGTCACAAATTGTGACCCACTTGGAATTACAGCCATCACAGGGGTGGTGGCCTGCTGAGGTGAACAGACCACCACGTCTGTGATTGCTTTTCAATAAAGCATTTTTTTGTTTAAATGCCACCCAATTTCCTTAAAGGAAAAAGGGATGCATTAAAAAAAATGAAAAGTGTAAGTTTCATATTTCAAGAGTAGGCAGTGGTCCACAGGACCACTGTCTTCTCTTAAAAATGTTTTTGTCAGCAGTCACAAAAGGGAAGGGGTTCCTCAGGCAGATTGCGACCGCAAAAAGGCTTCGTACATCTGGCCCTAAGTGACCTATTTAGCTCTTGCTGGAATGTACTTCATTCTGCCATGGCAGTGGAAGAATATACTTTGCTGCCCTAGTGGACTACAGACTACCATGTTTAGAGATCTCTACATGCCAGGTGAAGAGCTCTATGCCATCAGGAGGTGCTGGCATGGCGTCTCCTTTGAAGGCACTGAAGCTTTGCTGTGCAGGCACCATCTTCAGTGCATTCGCGAAGCAAAGTTTTTTGTTTTCCTGAAACAAACTCCCAAAGCAGGAGTTTGTTTTTAAAGATTTAAAATATAAATTTCCTTGACATAATGGGAGTTTTACCCAGCATGTGGGGTTATATATTTGTTTTCCTTTTTGGTGCTGCCATGTTATCTCTGCTGGCCCCAAACAGGAAAAAATATATATCGCAACATCTGCTCTAAATAGGTTGTTTGTTCTGAGATGCTATGACTGGCAGCCCAATGTGAATCAGGCCTTTGGTGTATGATATCCAGTAACAGAAACATAATGGTTTGTCAGACTCTTAACAGAGCGGGCGAACCAAGAGTTTAGTGCACAGGGTACTCTTACACATTTCAAATGGAGTGCCCTGTCTGCCAAATTCACAATAAAGCCTTTAGTTTCAAGGTATAACTTTTAACCGGTGTTACCTGTTGAACTTACCATCACAGTTGGCCAAAAATTGTACCAATGTTCCCATCAACATCAACAATTGACTTTAATTACAATTTTGTGTTTACTTGGTGTTTCATTTTCCTTATTATTTTTCTCTATTTTCTCAATTATTTTGGGAATTTTAATGTGTTGTTTCTTTACTTTAATGTTGTTTGGTACTGCTTGGTCCTAATACAAATATCTCTGGAAAAAGTGTGTTTCTCATGCTGTTGCTAGCAGAGGTTGAGCAGAGTTTTTCCAGCAAACTCTATTCTGACCTGTCAAGATATTGCATTATATTAGTTAGTGGGATCCCTCTTCCCATATAAAAATAGAAAAACTCACAAAGAGGATGTCAAGTTTTGTTGTCATTGAGTTTAAGCTCATTAATGTTTATTTTAGCCTCAATCTCACTAGTACAGTTGAACACATGCCTATGTCACGAAGTAAGTCCTGGAGATACATAGCTAGAGAGACCAACATACCAGGAGATTCATTTCCTTAGTGCCTGAATAAAAACAGAGGTAAAGAAACATTCTAGATATCAATGAGCCCTCCTTTAGATTATCAGCAGAAGGAGACATTGGTCTCAAATAGCAAAGCACATGGTCGCAAAGCTTGACATGAATGACATGGTCTGTCAATGGCGACAAACTGAGGTTCATAACACACGAATATTCATAAATATTTAACACATTCATTTCAGCCATTGCTTGTTTTTTTTTGTCTAGTGAGGAAGTGAGAGCCCATGCTGATCTAGAGACTCTCCACTTTTGTGAAACATTTTTTTCAGCCTTTTCCTTTTTCGTTATGCTTCCACCTCCATCTGCCACAGTATCCTGTTTAGCCATTATGCATGAGCAAGCCAAATGACTCATAAATCAAGTGCACCTTGCACTTGTTTGCCTCAAGCCTATTTGTCAACTTTTTTTTAAATATGGCCAACACAATCCACGGCAAGCAAAAGACAAAGACAGCAGAGATTCTCTGCATGATCAATTATGAAATACTTGTAATTGCAGAAATACCAGAATGTTGTATACCTACACGCAGAATGTTAATGGGGTTTGCAGTCACAGGCACTGATTTGGAGTTGGAAAGTAATACAAAAGGTTCCAAACTGTGGCTTTGCAGTCTCTCCAGGGACAATCAATCAGAATCTGGAGCATCAACAATGGCTCCTAATCTCTAGGCAGTAGTCCACCTTCAGATACTCCAGCATGATTGCCACGGGCCCGGGATAAAGGATTTCAAAAGCCACCAATTAGAGGAAAGCCTGTAAGTAGCACTATGGACCGGTTGATGGAGATCAGGCCTTACAGTGGGGGGGCACACAATGCACCAAACTAGGACTCTTAGACCTGCTACAGGGGACTTTGTCAACTGTCCCTCTTTTTCAAAGTTGTTACTTTTAATGGAAAATGTCTTTATGTCTAAACAAAACGTGCAGTATTGTTATTATAATATGCAAGTCATGTTTATAAATGTATTTTTGTCTTCTTTTAAGGAGCATATTTACAAATTGATGAAAAGTGATTCCTATCCTCGTTTTTTACGATCCAGTGCCTACCAAGAGCTGCTACAGGCAAAAAGAAAGGTATTGTCCAGCCTGCCTTTTTTATTAGCGCTTAGAAGTAGTATGCTCCCCAGTAAACTTAGTCTGCTCCCTGTCATCGGTCTAGATGCTGACGGTAATATGGTAGGTCCATAGATGACTTTATGCAGGCGGTCATTCTAAGTTATATTGAAGGTCATTTTATAGCCTTATGGCCTGCCGTAGTGGGCTATACCAACCTTTAAATGCCCACTCCAGCGTTCGGCGAGGGCCTTTGTCAAGGGAGCGGGACTCTAATGCCGATATAGCCCAGATACAGAGGGCTGGAAGGCTATTAGAAAATTCCGCTACTAGAGGGCAGGATGTTCTAACAAATAAAACAAAGGCCTCACAGATCCCGAGGGAATTGAAATCCCCTCGGGCTTTGTGAGGCCCTTGGTTCACAGTAACAGCTGTGAACGACTACATTGGAATGTTGGAGCTCCGGGCTTCTACCGGCCATTAGAAGCCCGGAGCACTACATTGTTTTCAGTGGAACTCCCAACATTTCAATGTTCTAATAATTGTTAATTTATTTTATTTTTGCGTGCAGTTGACTTTACCGCATAAAAAGAGAAGAGAATGGGCACAAAATAAATTAACATATAGATTGAAATGAACGTGAATGTTTGTAACTCATATGATTCAAATTTACTCACCCTTTTAAAAGTTTGGTATTTGAGTCTTTTCATACCAGCAGATGTTTCAAAACCTTTAACACTGCTCATCATCTTTGCAAGAGCATCACATTAAACAGTGTATGTATTCTTTAACTACCTAGTGAGAAACAGGGCCACCATCTAAGGGAACGTTGGCTTACAATATGTACATGACTTTCCTTAACTACAGTCAATGAATTGCAGATCCAGCTTTAAGACTTGTCAAACGAAGTTTAAACCGTTCTGGTTCAGACCAAAGAGATATCATTCATAGAAGGAGCTCAGAAATGCACATATGTTTGATTAACAAAGTTTGTTCTTTGGGTATCAATAATGCCACGTTTCACCTCTGGAATACTGCATCAGCATTCCTGCACCCAAAATGACTGATTACACTGTTATTGGCAATTTTAAGAATGCGGGGATCCTGCATGATTTGATCTTCTTGAGGATTTCATAAGAAATGTAGAACTAAATGATGAATCTGGAGGACCGCTCCAGAATCATGTGTTAATTTCCATTTTTTTGGCCAATTTCCACCCAATAATTTCACCAGCCTTCAGCTGGTAAAATGTGTGTGTGGCAGGGGAGGCGGGATTTACTGGGAATTGAGTTTTCGCACATTCTTTGTTATTCCCGATTTATCTAGAAAACGTTTCCAGTCGATTCAGGAATTGCACAGTGCCTGCAAGGAGGGTCTTAGTTGCTTAACACCTCTATTGGTTTTTTCATTGGATAATTTGTAAAAAAATAAAAAAAGGAGTGCCGGTACCCAAAGCTCTGCTCAGAAGCCCGTGGTCGGTGGGTAGTCTTGAATCCACTACTAGACACTCGCTGCCCCATTATCTCACTATTTCACTTTCCTGCTTTCTCCCTTTGTGACGGGTTTTCCTTGTGTGTTTTTTCCTGTTTTTTCCTGTCCTGCTCTCGAAAATATTCTGATGCGGAAAAAACAAGTTCCGGTCCCCAAAAACGAGTGTAGGTGGGCCCCACCGGCAACCACTGGCTCAAAATAAGTACTTGGTTTGTTTATGTATTATGTGTACTGCCAACTGTGTTATTACTACCCTGAAAAATAGAAAATTAGGGAAAAAAATCGTGAGCAAAAAGGGGATTCACAGAGTCTAATGTGCAGGTAACCAGGTCACAATTTTAAGAATACATTGCTTAATGGCTAACCAGTGAGCTTAAGAATGAAGTAAAGAATATGAGTGCACCACCACAAAAAGTGTATAAGTGAGTAGAAAGTTCGAAACTGCTGTGAAAACTTGAAAAAAAAATGAAATCATAATTTATGATTTTTTTTAAATTTAGGACTCTTGACAGGAATAACATTTTCTTGATGAGGATAATTGCAATTAGGGAATGAGCTCTAATTATAATTATGTTTTGACTATGATAATGATAATAGTGAGATTACTAATAACGATGTCGGCAGTCATCAAACATATTTTTAAAGTAGTAAAAAAACATAAATAATGGTGGAATATCCAAATTATTTCCCAAATGTACACCATAATTAATTCTTCAATGTTATTGTTGGCCACAAAACTGCAGTTAAAAAGTGAATGAAAAGCAGAAAACTTGCTGCAGAACGAAGTATAAAAAATGTGGAACCTTTGAATTTTGGAATTCTTAAAATCATAGTACTTATAACTGACTTTCAAATAATGCAAATTTAGCAGCCCAACTAAATAAAGAATGACAAAATGTAGCTACTGTTTCGGGAGCACGAAGGCCCTGATTCACAAATGGTAATTTGCAATATGTACAATGTCCATAAATGCACCTGATTGCAAAATACATTAACATTTCCATGTGCACGGTGCAAGACGAGTATGAAAATGTATGTGCGTTGGAAAAAATCCCGTCTTGTGGACAGATTCCAGAGCAAATTGTGAAAACCTTTTCTTATCCTCGAATACGTTATAATAATCAAGATCAAAAAAGTATTTTGACAACTTTGTTACTTTTTCTTTCATTATAAAGCGTATTAGTCAACAGTTTTCTGAAAAAGACATCCTTGACATATCGGAATGATTTGGAAAGAAATATGCTTACCTGAGTCTCGAGAAGCAAAGCCAGTTTAGAATCAAAGAGCATAGGATCAAATGTTTTTCCCCACTTTTGTGATATAGAAAAGGTTTTGTGGAATTTGCTTCCTTGGGAGGTGTGTCTCTGTCCTTGTCAACTCACTTTGCATATGCAAATTGACTGATTTTACTGTATTACCTCTTGACCCACCTTTCACCCCTCCACCAGTTCCAAATGGGTTTGTGTTCATGATCAGTTGCCCCACTCACAACTTACACACACCCCTTTGCACATTTTTGTGAATCAGGTACATGTTGCACTTTTTTGGCTCAATCCTATTTGTCAACAAAATATTATTTTGTGAATATGGCCAAAGGTGTGCAAAAGAAGAGAAAGACTAAGAATACAGAGATCTTCTGCATAATGCCATTATGACATACTGTTAGTACAGTTAGTTGCAGAAATACCTGAATTTTGTATAACAGCTCATGGAATGTTACTGGATTTTCCAGGCATAGGTCCTGATTCAGATTAGGGTGGAAATTGAAAATCTTTCAACCTATAGATGATGTGGTGAATTCTCAAGTGATTCTCTACCAGAGGAGAAGCCTCCAGAGCAATTACCTGAAACATAGGTAGACTACTGGCCTCATTATAAATAGGTGCAAATCTGGCAGCCATCTTCAATACTATGTTTATTTCAGGAGTTTTCCCATCTCAGTGGAAAAGGGCCTCCATTCTTCCGCTTATAAAGAAACCAAAAGTAAACCCAGTTGATCCCAACAATTACCTGCCCATCTCACGCCTCATAGGCAGCTCAAACAATATATTCAAGATAACCAATTGCTGGATGAGACGCAATTCGGTTTCAGGTCCGGACATAGCACGAGATAGCATTGATTAAAGCCACAGAAGAGATAAGGGCCGAGCTTGACAGAGGTGGAGCTGTGACACTTATTATCCTTGACCTATCAGCACCATTTGATACGTTTGACCACGGGATGCTGATCAACTGTATCACCACTTTGGGCATTAAGAATAGGGCTAAATCCCTGCTGACATCTTTTCCTACTGATAGATCACAATAGGTAGTGCTGGGCATCTTTGAATCAGCTACTTTCTCTCTCTCCTGTGGGTTCCGCAGGGCTCATCTATCAGTCCAACTCTGTTTAACATTTACGTTACAGAGTTGGCTCTCCAAGTCAAATCCTTTGGCCTTGCGTTAACTTCTTTTGCTGACGACACCCAAATTGCCCTGTCCATTTTCAAAAACGGTATTGAGATCTCGGCCACTTTCCATGTTGGCATGCTGGCTATAAGCACTTGGATGCCCAGGCACTGCCTGAAACTTAACTCAAGTAAAACTGAGGTGATCCTGTTTGGTAATCTATTGCCTGTCTGGTTGTCTAGCTGGTGGCTGGAAGAACTGGGATCTCCCCCTATCCCTGCTACAAAGGCAAAAAATCTGGGTGTGATAATAGATGAAAAGTTAAACTTCAAACCTCAAGTCAACTCTCTGATCTCCTCTTGCTTTTACCTGCTCAAAATGATAAAAATAACTCTTCCCTTTTATCCCAGTGGAGGCAAGAAAGACAGGAACCACAGCACTGGTCCTTTCTAAGCTGGATTACTGCAACGGTCTTTATGTTAATATGCAGGGAAAAAACCTTAATAAGCTCCAGATGGTGCAGAAAGCGGCTGCTAGGATTCTCACGGGGACCCCTAAATTCAATTCGGTAGCCAAAGAAATTCGGCAGCTGCACTGGCTTCCTGTAATAAGGAACATCAAATTTAAGGCTCTGTGCATAGCCTACAAGACATTGCACAATATTGGCCCTGGGTTTCTGAAACATTCTTTTCAGATATACACTCCTGGTAGACAGCTGTGATCGCTAGGGGTGAACCTCATGACCACTCCTAGATTTTACAAAGCCAGTTGGGGAGGCAGAAGCTTTGCTGTCGGAACTACTAAGCTATAGAACAACCTGCCATGCCGCATCAGAGCTCTGCCCACCCTCATCTCTTTCAGAAAAGAGCTAAAAACTTGGCTCTTTAACAACTAGGCTCTATCCTGCTTAGGAGTAGACAGCGCCAAGACACCTTAGGGTATATGTGCGCTTAACAAATTGCTGTAACATAACATAACATAACATAACATAACATAAAAGTCCAAGTAATGCAGCTGAAAGTTTCCCCTGTGGTAACTGGGAAGATTTGGGGTTAATTACCAACTGATTATAAGTATGATCCTGAGGGTTCACTTAGAAATGAGAAAATATTTTGAAATCCATAATTTCTGTATTTATTTCCAGAATAATTCCTAATTTTTCTCTTATATTTCACCTGGCAGCTCCAATTGTGTCTGAAGTTGAAGTCTCTGTGTGAAACATCAGAGATCTGCAACGTTAATACACATCTTGAAATTCTGATGGGCCATGTGAGAAATTGGGTTGTTGGTTGAGGTGCGTGAAACCCTACTCAAGCTCCAGTCACAATCCTTGTCAGGGTGAACCACAAAAAGTCACTAAATTAACCTGTGCTTAACCCTCTGATAGCTTGGAACAAAAGCATTTAGACTTAACTTAGAGGCAATGTGTAAAGTATTTATGCAGCACTTAAACAGTAATAAAGTGAAAACACAACACAAGAAGAATCCCACTCTAATTTAGAAAAATAGAGTAAATTGAAATACATGATTGGATACCAAAGTGACAAAAATACAATCAGTAGAATCGGAGTTATGAAATATAAAGATTTATAGTGAAAAATAGCGCCTAAAAGGTCAAAGCATCAACCGCAGACATCTAATCGCTCAAGACCTCATCAAAGTCTAAAGTTATGGCCGAATGTGATGGAGCGCTATTTGAATACATGAAGTGGATGGGGCCCGGTCTCCACTTACCTTCAGACTTAGAAGAATTTTTGAAGAGAAATTGCTGAGAAGGTAAAGTTCAGTGGCGCAAGGCAGCCGATGGTGCCAAGGAAGAGGAGGCACTGTCATGGGGGAACCGAAGTTGTGGTGAAGATTTCTACGTTCAGACTGAGTCTCTTTAATGGAAGTCAAAAGGCCTCCAGCAGAACAAAGCTGCAGGCTGTAGCCGATGAGGGTTCCATGAAGCCGGATACCTCATCTGTGCGGAGTCAGTGAAAAGGATTTGCTGCTGCTGAGAAGAATGTAGTAGGAGCTGCTGCGAATTCAGGCCGACTTGTGATTTACCTTGGGCGGTTAGGCGAGCAGGTAGGTCCCGGTCTCCTTTGATCCCGAGTTTTGGATTTGGGCTATCTGCACACCTCTAGCACTACTTTCAAGGGTCCATGACTGGAGGGGCACCACATGAAGGGTCAGGACTACTCAGACTTGATCCAGGTGTGGGTTCAAGATGGAGCCTTTTCTGTCCCTGAGGCTGTGATCAGGAGGCCAGCCAACTAGCCCTACGAGTCACTCTGAAAGTCTTGGGTACAAGCAGGAAAGCAGGTCTCAAACAACAGGGCAGTCCTCTGAGGGCACCAGGCAGGCTTCAGGAAGCAGTGCAATCGCCTTGGTGTATCAGGGCAGTCCTATAAAGTACACAGCAGGCTATAGGCATCCGAGAAGTCCTCTGAGAGTCCTTCCTCAGGTCCAGAAATGAACCGAAGCGTGGGTCTGAGGGTTCTAGTTTTATAGATGGCCCCAGCTTTGAAGTTGCAGAAACGTCTGGAGTTAGCCGCCCCACCCCTACACACAGAAGTGTAAGGAATTCCCTACCTCCCTGCCCTGGTCCCAGACTGTCTGCAGTCACAATAGGCTAGTGTGAAGTTATTTGTATGTGAGCTGAGGCAGAGTCTTCGAAGTGCAAGTGGGGCTGTGCACAGCTCTGGCCCTCCCATCGTTTTTGGATTGCCCATCCTGCCAACACCCAGTCTCTCTATTTTGTGGCTCTCTGGAATGAACACACAAAAGCCAATTGCCAACTACACTTAGTCATATGACCTAAGAACCAGACTGCAGGCACCAAATGGTGAGGGCAAGAACATGACACCTTTCTAAAGTGTTATTTTTAGAATTGTGACCTAAAATTGCAATTCCTTAGACACCAAACATGATATTTCAACCTGCCTCCAAACTAAAGTTATCACTTATTAAATGTAATTAAGTAACACAATGTTATCCTATGGGATGGGTAGGCCTCACAGTAGTGAAAAACTAATTTCTTAGTATTCCACTACCAGGACATGTAATACTTAAAGGTGCATGTCCAACTTTTTAAATACAATGCACCCTGCCTATGTGCTGTTTAGGACCTACCCTAGGGGTGACTTTTAGGTATTATAAAGGGAGTTTTAGGCCTGGCAAGGGGTTTATTTAGCCAAGTTGAATTAGCAGTTTAAAACTGCATATAGGCTGAAATGGCAGGCCTAACACATGTTTTAAGGGGCTACTTAATTGGGTGGCACAATAAGCACAGCAAGCCCACTAGTAGCATTTAGTTTACCAGCCCTGGGTGCATGGTATATACCACAGTACCAGGATCTTATAGGTAAGTTAAATATGCCAATCAGGTGTAAGCCAATTTTACCATGTTTTAGAGAGTGAGCACAAGCACTTTAGCACTGGTTAGCAGTGGTAAAGTGCATAGAGTCCTAAGGCCAGCAAAAACAAATTCAGCAAAGCAGGAGGGGAGAAGGCAAAATATTTGGGACTGATCCTTCCGAGAGGGCCAAGACCAACACGCTGGAACTCCAGTTATCATTGGAATTAAAAATGTTCTTCTAATCAGGGCCTATGAAGTAAGGAATTTTGTTAGAGGGTTCTCCACCAGCAGATTTTCTTTGACCACCAAACTCTGAAAATTCTGACTCCCTACATGATTATGAATGCTGTATGCAATATGTGCTGAAGACAGTCTTGGAAGTTTGTAATAGTCTTAACCATGTTTCATGTCATTGTGCTTCCTTTCCGCATTCAATTTAAACATTGAGACAATATTTCCAATAAATATTGCACTTAACTAATTCCCATAATTTTCAGGTTACACTTGAGGACATTCCATGTACAGTTTGTGCTCTTAATAGCTTTTTTTGGATCAACAGGGACAGTACATCCTGTAATACAATATGGTGGCTTGGGCCACACGACCAATTGTGTCAATTGGATTGACAAGCACTCCTTCTTTGGGGTGTCCCAGCACTAAACTGCCTCTCTCGCTATAGGATTTCTAGATTTCTAAAGAGTGTTGTGTTACCTGACCTGGAAGAGGGGTGAAGACTTGCCATTTTCTGGGATTTATCTCCCCTTTTTTGCAGGGCATTCTGCTGAACTTCTTGCCATGAAGTCTTCTTGAAGATATGTGAATAGGGAGGTAAACTGATCATTCCTTTTGTGATCTGACTAATATACCCTTTATCACTAAAGGAGCATACTTGAGACCCCTCTTCTTAAAGCGAGCAGATCCAGTCTAGTTTTGTTCTGCCTATCTGCTACAACCTGTGAATTGCAATATATAGAAAAAGACTCCCTTGTAAAGAAGATCATCACACTGGACACTTAGACACACACATATTCCTTTTCACAATCCTCATCTATGCAGCATTCCTTCATCTAGTACAGTAGCCTCCAGGTAACCACTGGGCATGCTTGTTCCACACGGAGTACTGTTTGTGAGCCCCGCCTAAGTCACATTACTCAAGCCTTATTCGGAGAAAAATGCTTTATCAATTATTGAAGGAGTTATATGTTTCCATTCATTGCAAAACTATAGGCCATGCTCTTTATGTGAAATAAAAAGTCAAGTAGCACATAGGAAACAGTTCTTTGGAAAATTGGGGTGAATGGACTCCTGCTTTAGAAATATATACATTATGAAAACAAACACAACATAAATGGAAATTTAGAATGAAAATTAAATCTATTCTGAATGGTTAAGTAGTGATAAATATATTTACATTTAAACGTGTTATATTTGAAAAAAAGAATTGCATTGAATCCACAAATCCACATGTGCATTTCATCCCCATTGCTACAAATGAATGCAACAAATCATCATTAGACTTTCATTAAAATATTTCATTAACAATATACTTTTTTTAAAAGAAACATCAATACATTTTAGCAATCATATAAAGAATAATACTTATCTCTGTGAATGGTACTTAATTTGATTAAAAATATAATCATAAAAGCAAGACATACATACCATATGTATACAAAACTGAGAGATTAAAATGACCAAAATGTAATAGGACTACGTGTTTTAAAACCAGATAGCAGCAGAATATAATTAAAAACAATTAAGAGTGTAAAAAAAGAATTGATGTTGCTGCTAAAAACTACAAATAAGACACTGAGTTGCAGAGAGACCCAAAAGATAAAAACAGTTCAGTGAAGCAACTGTCAGGTTGTCGATAGTCAGTATCGAGTCGTCGGGATCGCGTTCCATAGTATTGCAGGGGCAGAGAACACAGGTTATACTGAAATAGAGCTTCATGGGTTTGCTATTGTTTTAGTCACCTGTGCACTTCCTCGAGATTGTTGCCGGGCCTGCAGTTTGCTGATTGAGTTTGCGATATGCACGGTGAATAAAGATTGTGAGGCGTATGTTTAAAGCTGTGTTCTCTGGGTTCAATGCCGCGATAATTGCCTGCCTACAGGATCAGACTCCCAATCTGTTCCACTCTGGCCTCAGTTTTAGTCTGCGCTGGGCCAGCAATGCAGGGCAGAGGCATACAACATGCTCCAGAGACTCCAACAAGTCCCCGCAGCCCCTGCACTGTAGGTCATCTGATGTACGACGCCAAAGAGGTAAATGTTTCAGAAAGTGCCATTCCCCCAATCTAAGGGCCATAAACCGCAGTTTTAAGTACAGGGGGTATGTGCAGGGCAGGTATGATGGAAGAGAAGCCAGCTGGTAAGAGTTAATTACTGCCCATGCATGCTTGCGTTTGGCGAAAAGAGCTTTGTCGGTATTATGAGACCACATATGGATGCACTTCTTGATACTAGTTTTGAAGACTATGTTACTAGGGTTAAGATTCCAGAGATCGCTTGCTGATAGTTGCTGTACGCATTCATGGAAGAACTGACTGTAGGACCCACCTGGGTTATTAAGGCTAATATCTGACCACAACAGTGACTCAAGCGACCCAGCTCCGGCCTGCCTTAACTTATGGCACAGATTTAAATAAGCACCTGCGCCTGAGATTTCGTAATTTAAAAGGCCCAATTCTAATCGTATCTGTGCAGCAGTAGCGGATTTTGGCATATGAAAGACTCTTTTATAGATCTTAGTCACGTGTTGGTTTAATATTGCACTCAGTTTGCCCCGAGAAATTTCAATGCCATATGACAACGTGGGGCCAATTTTGGCTTTCATGACTTCCAACATTGGAGTTAGGCTCGGGCCCGTCAATTTTTTTGAAAGATTCACTTGGAGAGCCATGGCTTTGATTGAGATGTCGCTGCGATGTTTGGCAAGGGTGCCCCTGGAGTCGAAATTAACCCCCAGGTATTTGTAGGATTTTCCTACTACAAGTCCAGAGTTGTTATACGTCCAGCCACCACCTCCATAGTGTTTTCTGCCGAATATGACTACTTGGATTTTCTTTAAGTTAACCTCTAGGTTGTTCGTAATGGTATAACTATGTAGTTTATTTAACAGTCGTTGCAGCCCTACTCGAGTGAGACTGAAGAGGACAAGGTCGTCGGCGTACAGAAGGTTGCTTAACTGGACACCACCAATCTTAGGGGGATGGCTGTTTATCGCATCTAGTTCCTCTGAAAGGTCGGCAATGAACAAGTTAAAGAGCAATGGAGCTAGCACACATCCCTGTTTGACTCCTCTTGTCGTTCGTGATTTTTCGAGACAGATGTGAGCCGGTGCCAAGCTTAACTTGTATCCAGGTGTTAGTATGTAATTGAACAATGGCCTCCAAAAGTCAAAAGCAGCTTTAAAATCAACCAAGCAACAAAAAAACACCTTGGATGAAATAAGTGCTTTATCGATAAGTATTGATAATGCCATTAAGTTAGACATAGTGCCCGAGTTTGCGGTGAAGCCAGTTTGGTTTTTTGGGATCAGACCTTTCTGGTCAGCCCAGGAGCTCAGTTCTTCGAGTAAGATACTCGCAAAGTACTTTGCCTCATTGTCCAGTAGGGCTATCAACCTGTAGTTATTTGGGGACGAATGGGAGCCAGACTTATAAATTGGGTGGATTATTGCACCTCTCCAGGAGTCAGGTATAATTGAACTACTCAGTGTGAAATTGAAGAGGGTTGCTAGTTGTTGTGACCAGAGAGGGATATTTGTTTTAAACAGGACCTGTGGCAGGCCATTTGGACCTGGCGCTCCATCTGGTCTCGCTTTTGATAATATTTTAGCCAGCCTTGCTTGAGTAATAGAGATTTTCTCGCATTGAGGTTGTGTCAACTCGTAAGAACAGTCCTGGCACTCCGTAGGCCCATCTTTGATCAGTGTAGGGTTGTTCATTGCTATAGGATCTGCTCCTCCATTGGCCCTAAAATGGTCAGTCAGAAATGTGACCCATTCTGCCTCTGCGATGTTTGCACTCCCCTGACTAGTTGTTCCGTTGATTTGTCCATTCAATAACGCCCAAAATTTTCTTGGGTTGTGGTTTTTACTTTCTCAGAGAAGTTTACACCAAAATTGGTCAAGGTAAGATTGTTTATCCTTTTGGTGTGCCTGTCTGAAGTTTTTTTGATCAATTTTATAGTCATTCAGACGATCATTAGAATCTGGATGCTTCCTAGTTGCCCGTAGGGCGGTATTTCTGATCTTCTTTAGTACCACGGTTTGGCTTGAAATGGGAAACTGGGTGCTGCGAGAAACCGTATGAGAGGGCGAATGAGATGGAAAAAGACTTAACAAATGATAACAGAAATTTGACCAATCAACGATGGGAGAGGCTGTCGAAGGAGGGCCACCTAGTATAAGGAACAAACATTCATTCATGATGTTAATACTGATGTCGTCATTCCATCTTAAACGTTTTAAGTTTTCAGAGTGAACTCCCTTGTAGGTTGTTGGAGCAGAATTGTGATAGGCTGGGTTTACGTTGACAGTGACGACTTGTGGGCGGTGGTCGCTCTCTGATCGAGCTTTGATACTATAATTTTCCAGGTATGAGAACAGGGCTGAGTTGCAGATGGTATAGTCTAAGTAAGAATACTTTCGACCATTTGTCCATGACCAATTTGGGGGAATGTCCTGTGTGAACCTACCGTTCATTACAATGAAACCGGCGCTGTAAAGTTGCAACATACAGAGCTCCCCTAAGCCGCAATGTGATTGATTTGGGGGTTTAAACTGAGCCTTCAATGCCGGCGATGGCAGTGGTAGAAGACCTCCAAAATCCGACGGATTTCCTTGAAAAAGATTGGTGTTGAAGTCCCCGGTGAGCAGGCAGTCAGCATGAGGAAAGTCCACAGCCAAGTCACACAGAGTTTTAAGCAGACGGTTTAAGTGAGCCCTTTTTGTCGTGCACTTGGATTAATATAGACATTAAGAAGCAGCAGGGGTCGCTGTTGTCTCCACGAGCTGATTTTAACTCCAAGCAACCAGTCCTCATCGAAGTTTAGTAGCTCTGTTGGACCCTTTAGACTGCATGAGATATAGATGGACAAGCCCCCCTTGGGGCGTCCATAATTACAATCTCTAACTGCTGGTTTCAAATATTCGATAAATCCTACAATGGGGCAGTTGTGGGTAGCCCATGTTTCCTGAAAGGCGATTAAGTCATGACTGAAAATAAAATTTCGGGTCTCCAATGAGGTCATGATGGCCTTTTGATTTATATTCAGGAGCAAGAAGAATTTTGGAGTACTGGAGCTCACTGGCGGCACTTTGTTGACGAGGACCCGAGTCAGTTGAGACATTTTTTTCGGTTAAGAAGCCAGGAACTATTCCTAATTTAGGCAAAGGATTATCTCGGGACTCTTGCAGAGTTGTCAAAGATTCCTCAGGTGGCTTTGGTGTGTGCTTGAAGGTTACTTTTGAATGGTTATCTCCGGCGCTTGATGGAACAGTCTGAAGGCAGGAATGAAGAGAAGGTTGAGTTTGAGTAGTCGTTTCTGTTGGCGAGTTTGTTTTCACTACTTGTAATTGACCAGTTGCTTTGTCCGTGCCAATTAAAGACTCTATTGCTTTTTCAGCAGCCGCAACTTCATGAGGATTTAGTGGGGGACCTCTTAAGCAAGAGGGAGGAGCGTATTGAACCTGGTGGTGTACAGGAGTGGGCTGCTGCGCATTTAATATTGGGAGAGTAGTAATGGTCTGTTGATCCTGGTTTAGTAGAGTAAAACTTGAAACTTGTTTATTGTCCGAGGTTTTAAACAATGGGAACAATTTAAGAGGTTCAGCTGTAGATTTTATTGTTAGCTTGTTTCTTTGTTTACGTTGGCGTTTTCTCTCTCTCTTAATGAGAGGATGGAGTGGTTGAGGGTTTGTCTTTGAGTAAGGTGGGGACTGTGTGGGTGGCTTAGGGTCCAACTCTGCATAAGCACGGTCGACTGAAGTTGTTGAGCCACTCACAATTTGGAGGCTCAACGGCAGGGGTGGTATAGGCTTGGCTGGCGTCGTCAACCCTTGATCCTTATGGTGCAAATTTGATGCTACAGAAGGTTTTGCCTCTATACTCTCTGAAATCCCGTCGACCACTGATGTCAGAGTCTTGTCGTTTATTTTGATGGGACTTGAATCTGTACACTTTAAGTGGTCCTGGTCCTGGCGCTTGCTGACACTACCTCCTGACAGTTGTTTGACTTCATCTAAAACACAGTTTAAGAAAGCTGGAAGTGCTGAGAGGCTGTCAATAATGGGTGAGCAACAGCAAACTGACTGGACCAAGTTTGAAGATGATTGAGCCCTTATTATTAGGTTGTTTAGATTCTCTAACTTGTTGTCGATACCTGCTGTAAACAGGGCTAAGGTGTTCAAAGGTCAACTTGCATGTCCAGTTTGTCTGAATGGTAGTTTAATGCCGTGACTGTACTTTGAAAGGTTTGCAGCAGTTGTGGCCAAATGCTTGACATAAATGTAGGGGGGTCGACTCGTGAGTCGGGTTCCGATTTCAAATTAGGTAGTTTGTCTGAGTCTTTGAGAAAGAAAGATAGATCCAGTAGTGATTGGTCATTTAGGTCGGTTCCTTGTTGGTGCTTTGTAAGAGCTGTAGCTGTTACTATGGCTGAGTCTGAAGGCGTTTGAGGCAGAAGTGGTTTATTGTTCCCCTTAAGTGGTCTATCCCATTGAGCTGCAAGAGGGCTAAATACGTCAAAGCTTGGTGTTTGAATTTTTTGTATAAGTGAAGGACTTGAAGACGAATGTTGTGGTAACGTGGTCATAGGGATGTCTGTTTGTTGTGGCAAAACATTAAGTTTTGGCTCGATGGTTTCGGTCCAAGAGTGATTGTTTGAGGCATTTAGTATGTGACTTTCCTGGGGGGGAGATGGATGACAAAATGGAGAATACTGAATACCCGAGAGGGCCCCCAAAGGGAGCACCGGAGGCGTTTTCTGATCGTCCACAGATGATCTAACGCTGGGGATGACCAACGGTGATGTAGTTTTATTAATTGGCGTCATGTGGACAGTTGCCTCTGTTATTTGTTGGAAATTGCTGGCCTTAGGCGCCTCCAAAACTTGAGAAAGAGGGGAAAGCTTAACCTCTCCAGGTACTTTTTTGAAGTAGTCCATGATAAAGAGGGATTGCAAAGTCTTAGGGCTCGACAAAGGAGGGCGATCCCTGTTACTGTTGGGTCTGGTCCATGGAGAAGAGGACTCAGTGAGTGCGGCGGGGACGTAGGCATCAATTGTTTGGTAATATTTGTTGCGGCTCCTTCTACCACTGCTGCCAGCTGTTTTAGTTTTTTTTGCTTCGGTGACAGGAATGCCTTCCTCGTTCTCCCAGATCTCATCACTCTGCTTTGTTCAGCTGCGTTGCTGATAAGAAACTGCTTCTGCTTCTGCTGAGTCCTGGATTCACACTAGGTTCACACTGGTGACTACAGGTGCTGCAGCTTGGACACCCCCCCGTTCTTTCCCCCTCCTCCTCCCTGCCCACAATATCCTGCCTTATGACCTTTGTGACACTGCCACCTCAACCAGGTCAAAAGTGGAACTGGGGCAGAGTGTGGTATACTGCGTGAGGTATATGCAAGGGCCTCAACAAGAGATCAGTATGGTCAGTATAAAAGTGTAGGCAGGGATAATGGAGGGGTGGCGGTGCTGGGGGGAGCGAAACCGGGCTGGGCAGGGCAAGGCAGGTCGACGCTAGAGCAGAGCGGAGCAGAACTAGGATAACTAGGGCTGGAGCCAACCAGGCCAGGCCAGGCCAGCAAGTATGGCAACTGCAGTATGCAATTCGATACAGGCTAGTGCAGCCAAAACTAACCTCAGACCATTCAGTATGGGCGACACGGTCAGGAGGAAGCAGGCACAACAGGCACAACATGCGCTGTAGCACTATAGCACAACCGGGTGAGGGTGAGAGGAGTGAGAGGAGGAGGGTGGTGTTGTACTGGGGAGTTGGAGTTGGAAACACCATAGACCGACGGGGGAACTGCGGGGGACTATGCCTGCAGAGGAGGAAGTTACTGGAGGATCCGAGGGTCAGGACTCACCTCAACAGGCTTCACCGACCGCCCTCCCCCTCCGCGGGAGTCCCCAGGAAACCACAGGAGTCCCCGCGAAGTTCCCGCCGCATCTCCACTCCGCACTATTCCTCCACTAATCCTCCGCCACCTCGTAGCGCCTCAGCCACCGCGGACTGTGATCGCCGCCGGCACCACCACCGGCAGCTGCAACCGGCCGAAACGGACCGCTGCTGCTGCTACTGTCTGAGGCTCCGCCCCTACGCACCACTACGCAGCTTGCCCACTCTGCTCTCGCTGCACGCTCTGCTCTCGGCTCTCTCGGTTCGCGTGTCACTGAACTGTGCACGTTAATACTTATCAAACTTAGTTACTCAAAATCAAATTCCCTTAAACTGTACAACACATTTCTGTTAAGTGTAGACTTGGTGAATTGTGCTATCTAAGGAAAAAAGTAAAATGTTAACATGCTAATATTCAATCAGTCAATGAAACTGCCAATCAAAATAGTTTATTGAAAGATTCCTAATAACCGTAAAATAAAATGATTTTACAAATTAAATAGACATTTTGAAAAATTTAAATATAATTCATACATGCATTTTATGTATGAAAGTATAAAAGCATTAACAGATTAAGAAACTACACATATGATCTCAACTAAAAACAAAATAAAAGAAAGATGAGAGAGATAAGTCCTACAAGTCCTAATCATTGTGTAGTCACAGAAGTCAAACTTCTACATCAGAAAATATAGTTGATCACAGCAAACTGCAGACAACTACAAAAGTGCAGATAGTTATCAATATAGGAAAAAAACTCCAAATGCAGCACATAGTCCTGGAATGAATACAAGTTAAAAGTGCATTGTTAATCACAGCCTTTCTGTAATCACATTGGAGAATTGAGAAATAATTTAGGACTTGATCTAGAACTTGGCAGACAGGGTACTCCATCGCAAAGACGACGGAGTGCCCAATCCACTTACCCTCAATCCGCCCACCTCATATAGAGTCAGCTGGACCACCAGCTTCTCGTCGAGAGAGCCCTTTGTGGCTCTGTTGATGGAAAGCTTCCTCCGGCAGCTCCTACGTAGTAGGAGCCATCAGACGAATGACATTACAACCCTTCCCTATTTAGAGTGGACTTGTATTGTCTTTTTATTTCTGCTCTTCCCTGCCAGGAACAGCCTGCTAGTGAGGGTCAGAAAAAAGAAATAATGACCCTCACCTTTGGAGAATTGTTCCAGGGTGTGGAGGTCATTAGCTCTAGGTTTTTCATTCATATATTGAAAGAAACATCTGTGACTGCGGTCCCTTTCCATGTTCAGAAATGACTGCTCATTTGAAAATTTGGTAGTCCATCATGATTTCTGCCACCCAGACAGACTGAGTACCGTCCACCAAGCATTAAAACAGGCCCTTCGTCATAATTATCTTTGTAATATTTAATGTTCGAGGATTAAATGGCAGAACCCTTTCTTCAACCTTTTCCACTTCCTCTACATATTTGCTACTCTTCTGCACATCATACTGTTGTTCCCCTTCAGAACTTTTTTAGGACAGCACAAACTGAGCATAAACATTATTCTGATGGTAACATTAAACAAGCATTTGCAATGCAATAGGTCTCACATTTCTTTTAGAGTTAGAGCTATTGTTGTAGTTTGAGTGTAGTGGATGTATGAACAGAGAAACTGCTGCAGCACTGCCAAGAGGACTTAGAATGAGGAATTACCACTGGAACCAGAGAAGCAGGTAGCAGCACTGTGTAGAGGACTTAGAATGAGGAATTACCGAAGATACCAGAGAAGGATCTAGCAGCACCGTCTAGAGGACTTAGAATGAGGAATTACTGATGAGACCTGAAAAGCAGCTAGCAGCAAGGGTGTTCAGGGGAGAACAGAAGAAACAGAAAGCAAACAATCAGACAGAGAGAGCAAAACATTGCTGCGTATAACTCAAACTTTTCATGCATTTATGTTATCCTCTGAATCACACTACTTTATGTAATTCCAGACACGTTCTGGTTTACAGTGCCTGGAATGTGGTAGCTGGAGAGATCACTAATTGTTGTGTGATGTGAGCATAACATGTGTATATGAACTGTGCTGATGTAACATGGACGAAGCAGCTGCAAACTGGAATGACATTTTCGAAATCACAAGCATGGAAGCGATAAAAATAATTGCGAGCAGGATCGCAAAACCAACAAAAATAATTAACATTTCGACCATCTCTGTACCATTTGAGGTTCCATTTAATATATATTGCCTGCTTTTAGATCCTAGCTACCCCTTTAGTACAGCATGTTCATGTCTCACAACGCGCTTCTGGTTTACAAGGTGCTCACATTTCTATAGGAGGCGCTCTCTTTCCTGGCGGAAGTTTCTACAAAGTTAAACAAGCATTAAGTTACCGATGGGATAAATAAACGAAAGTGCAATACCTCGATCCTGAAAGAAGGGCACGTTCAGTCTGCAGTCTTTCTATTCTAATGCAACCTGTATAGAGGAGCCTGGAGTGTACACATCCCAGCTTTACCTTGTGGGAGGTGTCATTCAGAGGCAAATTTTTAACAACATCTCATTTAGCCATAGGAAAAAGTCCTTGGAGCACTCTGTTATGGGGTTTGAATATTCGCCCCAAAATAATGTCTGCCAGCATACATGCTGCCTAATCCAACACTGTAGAAGTTATCTATTCACGGGCACAAGGCAGCGTTTGTTTCAAGCAAAGAAAAGGCTCGGACAGACACTGCCAGTAACTTAAACTGTGCTTCTAGTGGGGAGGAAATCGGCGTATCACATGCTTCGTACGTGCTTCTGCAGCAGCTTCTGTCTGTGACGCCTCTGTTTAATTAACTGAGGCAGACAGTACGTGCATCACTGAGGGACCCAACACATTATGTGTAAGCATATAAACACTTTCTGAACGCTCCTTTAGGCCTGACAAGGCATCTGCAATGCAAACGATACTAGGGGGGTCTTTGTATAAATCCACATAGATCACGCCCGTATTCTGAAACCCATATAGCCTTCTTGCGGCATGGAATCGTCGCTCAGCTCTTTCAGGTCCTGCGGCCCCAGACACTTGCCGGTGTTGTCTGTCATGGCTCCCTCACCTGTCACAACAGAAGTACACTTCTGCAAGAGCTCCAGAATATACATGTGCTTGGCTGTTCAGCAACACAGCAGAACGGCTAGAGCGCCCGACTTTGAAGCTGAGGAACCCGGTTCGAGTCTGTAATGCAATTGGTGCTCACATAATGCACTCTTATACCTTCCGGTTGAGTTATCGCTATATAAAACAGCAAAAAAAAGGAGCCCTTTGCGCTTTTCCATGTGAAAATGCATTGTTTATTAAAGTTAATCATGAGCATTGCGATGGCCAAACAAAACGATCCCTGTACCAACCAAAATTCTACCCACACAAACAGTTTCAGGCTGTAACAGGCTGCAATGCCCAGAGGAGAGGAGGGGTCATCACACGCTGTGCAGGAGGAAGCTGTGATGGCCAACAAAAGGAATCTCTTAGTGAAATCGCCTCAGCCGAAACAAGCACCCAAAGGAGGGACAATTGAGAGGAATGAACCAATAGAAAGCCATCATTTCGAAATGGCAGAAGAAAGAATCAATGATAATTAGTGGGTGTGACAAAATCCCACAGAAGAGATACACCAGGTCTTGCAGACAGCGCAAGCGATGTTGAGGCTCAACCTAAAAAGTAACGGCAAGGTTGAAAAGCAAAATAATGTTCTCTGTTTTGTTGCAGTAGTAGAAATGCAGATTTCCTAATATTCCTGTCAAAGAAATGTGTTGAATTCATTACCGACAGAGTATTATACTCCCCAATCTTGCTTTCCTAACACCAGCAGACACTTTCAGCATCATAAGATACACTTCTTTTCAGCCCTGAGAGCAGAAACATTAACCAATTTGTGAAACCCAGTATTACAAAGCCCTGAGATATCAACAGTAAGCCCTCTTTTCTTTGTGCTGAAACTTAATGAATGTTAATTAGAGAAATTTAAAAAGACTCTTAGTTCATAAAGTACTAGATGTCACTGTCACAGAAATTGAAATGAGCCCATTTCAGAAAATCATCGCTCGGATGGAACTAACTTAGGATAAGACTCTTCTTTAATACTCATGTGGGAAAATCTTCATTTTATTTCAAAATCAGTTATTCTCCTTTAAACAGTTTTTACCACAGTGATAAATGTTTACATGGAAAGTTTCTGCATGGAACTACTCTACCAGTCTGAGAGTACCATCAAGCCAAGTTCATTAGTTCAGAAAGCTCTGGAAGTTATCTCTCCTCAAGCTGAATAAGCACCACAGGAAACAGTGTCAAAATATGTCAGTTGCATGATTCAGTTTAATCAACGTGTCTAAGTGGGGGACTCACTGGGCTGTGTGGTGTTTGAAGGAAACAAGTTTCTGAGTGGAAGTGGGTGGTCTTTTTCATTTCTTTTTATTGAGACGGATAGAGAAATGTCCATATTAACAATATATCTAGAAAAATAAAATTTTGGCAAGTTTATTGTGCTGCTCCAATGGATATCCCTTAATAGGAGTTTTATGCATTTCTAATATATACCATCCGGGACCGGCAAGGTGAGGGGTAGGTGACCCGCTGCAGACACAGAGTCCAGCACGACACTGTACTATCCAGTGTCTACGCCTGCCGGTACACGTTGCTACACATTGCAGACCCTACTTGGGTGATGTTGTAGATCTACAGGTACCACTTTTTAGGGTGCTGTATGGTGGTCACTTGAGTTCGACATTCTAGACCGCCACCAAAAAGTGTAGATATGTCTTGCATCGGCCCTGAAGAATTGCCGTCCACTTGACATAGGGCAAGAAACATGTTGGTCTAATTTCAAAGCGCAATACCCTGTAACCTTAGAGCAGGGGCGCGCACACTATTGTTTTTAATCAGGATAGGGGCCACATTCATTAAAATAGTTCTGAGTGGATACCTAACTCCTGTTTTAACCTCACAATATTCACATCTACACCCACTAGGGCCCTCACTCGCACTGCACCCAATGGCCAGGAAAAAAGAACTCCGCTAAAAGGCCCCATCATGGGTGCCGATCGGGTATTGCAGCGCCGACCCGACGAGGAGCAGACCCAATGATGAAGCAAGACACCTAGCTTATTGGGTGTGTGAGGGTCCCTTTTCCGAAAGGAGGATATCTTTCTCCTGCCATAGTGAGCACACCACGAGTGCTTTCTTCATAGACTACTCACCTGTACCATACAGTAGGAACGGCATACCACTTTGTTTTGGATTTCTAATATATAAAACAGGGGGGAAAGAGGAACTTCCCCATATTTCCAGTCCCACCTTCATCCCAACTCTACTTTTTACTTTATAGATAGCAAATTCAGTTTCAAATATAGTGCATATCCACAGCCACATCAACATCTCTCCAAAGCCTAGCAATTGTAAGTTTGGCAACAATTGTAACAACAAAACACATACCTATGCATGCAGGCCATAAAGATTCTTCTTCATTAACCCCTAAAAGTATGAATGGTATGGTAAGAATTGTAGTGGTGCCCTGTATATTAATTTACATGCAATTGCTTGCCAAACTTCCTGACTGATGTACAAGTGACAAACCTATGAATCTCATCTGCATTCTCTGTGAAGCATCTATGATAATTTGAGCTTATGTAGCTGTTCCATAGATGTTCTCTAGTTGGAGTGAAATATAGACTGTATAATGTCTTGTGCTGGTGCTTTGGTAGACTTGAAGCTCCTAGACATTTACAACTTTAATAATAAATGTGCAGCATCATTTCAGTTGTAACTATTGAGTTCAAAGCCTTGGACCAACCCTCTCCTAGCCCACTATTTCTACTGGGGAGCTGTGGCTTCAAAGACGCATATATCTTTTTTATTGAAGCTGTCTCAGGTTTGCCTAAAATTTCCAGTATCTCAGTTTTTTCCATCTGTATATCTGATTTCGTTAAATAATACCTAATTTGTAAATATTTAAAAAAGAATCCCTAGGGAGTTGATTATCCTTTTTAAGATTGTCATATGTATGTGCATATTGTTCTTTTTAAAGTGCTCTCAATTGAGTGACCCCTCTTTTTGCCCATTTCTAGGCATACCGTCAGAAAAAGCTTTGGGTATACCAATCGGTATATATCTGTTAAGCAAGGGTACGTTAAGGGTCTTAGCACCTTGTACCCAAATATTTCTAGCATCCCTAATCACCTTAAACGTATCCCATTTTTAATAGTTTGGGTCGAAGTTGAGGTGTACTGGTAATATGTAAAGATCAACCTATAGCCTCTGTAAATAAGGTTTAAGCTATAAGGTAAACAGTAAAGAGAAAGTGGATATCCATGCAGTGTACCTCTCCCGATTTCTATATGAGTGGAAACTTTGCCCATTATTACAAGTCTGTGGTATAGTTTCTTTATCAATTTTATGAAGTTTGAACCCAGTATCATTTGCCCCTTTACTTTCTATAAGTTTGAATGCTTTCTCTACATCATGGAGGATCATTCCAGCCCACTCTGATATACTGCTAGCAAAATCAAACATTCGGGTGGCTAATTTAATAAGGTCTGTGCTATCTTGGTTTGATATGAAACCGTGCTGTTTTATTGCACACTAGCCTTGGTATCACAGCAGAGAGCCATCTAGCTAAAGTTTTGCCATATATCTTGGCATCAGTGTTAATCAAAGAGACAGGCTGGAATGAACCTTGTTCCTCTAAGGGTTTCCCTTTTTTTTTAAAAACAGATATATTACGTAGACTTCAAAGAAACTGGAATCGGGTTGCCCTTATATATGGTACTTCAATACAGCCATATCGAAGAGGAGCATCACATCCAAAAGTGTTTTATAGAACTAAGATGGTACAGCATCCTCTCCTGCAGCCTTCCCATTCACCAAGTTTTGCAAATTTAACCTCATCTTCTGTAAATGACATTTCTAATAATTGTGAGTCATTATAAGGAAGTTGATTTACAGCCATTGACAGTCATTTCTACAAAATAGTTATCCTTTCGCCTTTCTAAAGAGCCATCTCATTCTTGCATATATACTTTCTGATAATATTGCCTAAAAAGGTCTAAAATTGAATCAGACTCTGCAACCAATATGCTGCTATCATCAGTAGTCTGCTTGATACTAGACCTGGCTCATTGATCTTTAGTCCTAAAGGCGAATATACGTCCAACAACTCGCTATATTCATAAGTTGAGCTACAATACTAAACATAATTTTTCCTACAAAAATCTAGTAGATTGGGCTTATACATGAAGTATATCCCTATAAATAGCCCTACTACTAGCTGCTTGGGATCTAATGGCACATACATGGGTATTTTCTAGCAAAGCAATTTTTAGCACATCCTTCAGAATTCACTATCATCCTTCCGTTTTTTCCCTTTTATATAGCTAGTGATGGCCCATTGCACAACAGCCTTCATGTAGCCCCAAACCATTATAGTGATTGTGCAATATCTGTTATCTTGCATGAAACCTTTAATTGTTTTATAAAATATACTGTCGAAACATTCTGTCCTGTAGTAATGCAAAACACTCCATTTACTACGCTTGACAGGAGGTTGCTATCAATAAAATAAATGGGTTGTGCACAATCTGAGCCAATCCTAGCCATCTTCTGTGTGTGGCACCCCTTCACAATTTCACTAGAGGAAACAGTCTATTCTCAAATATTGACCATGTGAATGTGAGTAATATGTGAACCTGTTATTCTCCTTTCCTTTGTCTATGTGTTGTGTGAGCCAAACGCCTGATAGAACTAAAATCCTGTTTAGATTCCTCAATGGTATTCTAATCTTAGGTAGTCTTTCAGACCTTGCAGAGTTAATGACATCTCTAACACGATCTATAGGACAAATAAAATACCCATTTCATATATATGGTTCTGGCAAACTTGTCATCTTCAATGAAAGAAAATTTTAGAGAGGTGGATCATCATTAATAGTACCATATAGTCTACATAGAGTGAGGCTCTCTCCCCAGTTTCTATTAATGCAATTGCCTAATAACCTAGTCTATCAGCCAATGTTTTGATCACCCTGGCCTGCTTTATACTCATAAGAGGATCTGCAATAAGCACCCCTCTCTGAACACTAATCTGTAATGTGCAGACAATTGTGCTTAAACCTAATTGTATGAACACTAATCACTCTGCTAAGGGTATATGTCTTGGAGGCAAATTATAGAGCTGATGTAATTTTCATGCTCTCTTCTAATTAATCAGCATTCCCTTTTATGGGAATCTAAGCCATTGATGTTCCAACTATGAACAATTAATAATCTCATATCTGATCTTTTGGGGGGGATGCCCTGCATCAAAATAATCAATATGCATGCAAAGGTGAGCATTGTTATCTTATCACACTTTCTAATACCAGCAAAAACCCTAATCCTCTTCTTCCCTATCGTCTTGATTTGTATCCCATAATCTCCCTAGGCCTCCTCTCCCTTATCTCCATTCTTCCCCCATCCATTCCCTACCACCCTTGCCCTCTTCACAGCCATTCATCACTATCACCACATGAGCAGGGTGGTAGTCATCACTCACACACCTCTGGATGCATTGAAATCCATTCAACTCCTGGTTAGATGGCGGATCACAGATCGCTCCCTTATTCAGGGATTCACATCCAGCAGTAAATTCTACTTAATATCTTCATGTTTTAGTTCTCTTGTACCAAACTAAATTCCCTCTTACATAATATTCCAAAGGACCATTGCTGCACTATCTGAGCTTGTGCACCCATTGCTTTGATATCTGGAATCAAAGCTCGCATCTACCAGCCCCACTGTGCAGTCTCAATGGCCATACCTGGGTAAATACTGACTTTAAACCCTGTCTTGGCCTTAAAGGTACTCTTGACAATGTTAATATCTTCTTCTTCATTAAGTAATCCGCAAAACAATCTAGAACATTACAGGCCTATCATTCTTGGGATTTAGTTGAAATGGCACTCAATGGACTCAGATTATTATCAGCTCTTGCCTAGTCTGACTTACCAGAACCGCATCATTTATCAATTTGTTCTGTGCTTCCATTGGTTTGCTTGCAGACTCTGTTCCCTCATCAATCCCCATCAGCCTAAAATTATTGAAGCTACTATATCTGTTCTCAAGATCTTCGTTCTCTTGTTTGAGGCTGTTAATGTCCAACAATGTTTTCTTATATTAAGTATTGCAAGTAATATTATTCTCCTTAATGGTCCTTTTTCCATCTTTCAAGCAATTAGAAAACATGACAAACTTCTTATCCATTTCCTCCAATTGTTTCCAAATATACTGGCTCTCCTTACCCAAATACAGCTGGCCTTAGGGATTTCTCATGTTGTCCTAAGATTAATTGTAATAGAACATTCCTACTTTGTGGGGGGGTTTGTCTGTTGTCAGCCATTCCACAACTCTCATCACTCACATCTTCTGTTCCCTCCTGTCCTGATACTCTCTCTGATAAGCTGGCCCATAGTTCAGCCCCTGAAGCTTCATCTTTTTCATCAATCCTTTCAGTGTGTTCATCTTCAAAACTAGCAGGAGGTGGACCAGGATTTCTTGGATCATTCCCAAGTTGTTTTACTTGCTCAAAATGTTCCTATGATGCATATCTCTTTTGTTGAATAGGTATTTTGACCTCAAGCAATCTTTTATGGAATATATTTTATTTGAGTTTTAAATTGATATGGGTGTTGTCACATAAGCACTTAAAACAGAGCACAAACAAAACAAAATGAATTCAGCTATATTCGGTCACATTCCCCCCCTCCTACTCTCACCCCTCCCAAATTCCATTATACATACATGTTACATTGGATTAATCTTTCCCTTATTGTCCCTGTCCCCAGGGCTGGGTCTCCTTCATGTGTCTTTTTTTACCTCCCTGTATGGCTGTATTTTCCCTTCTTTCACTCCCAGTACATCATTTCCTGATCCCTACTTCTCTAGTCCCCTGAGGGCCATCCTCCCCATTCTTTTTTAAATTTTTGAGAACATCCCCTTTCATCTTATACCATTTATTCCCTCGTTCTGCATACATCCATGCCCATTCTCCAGTCTCGGAGTCTTGGGCATGTCTTGTTACCCCATTTCCAGCAACTTCTCTTTTTGCCAGCATAAACCCTAGTTTGATAAGTAATCTCTTATAGTATGTTACCTCGGATATCCTCCATATTTCCACTAGTACCAGTGGGGCACGTGCTTTAATAGTCACTCCTGTGGCATCTTCCAATTTGTGTACCACCCCTTCCCAGAAGGTTTGGAGTTTGGGTCACTCCCACAGTACATGTACAAAAGTTCCCCTTTGTCTGCAGTTTCACAGTCACTTGTCCTCAAAGGCCCTACCTATTTTCGATAGCAGTGCTCTGGTGTAATATATTGTATGTAATATTTTGAGATGGATGAGGCAGAAACTTGCTTTTATAGCCACTTCTCTAGGGAACTGTAGTGCATCTCTCCAGTCGTCATCGTCCAGCTCTCCTATGTCTGTTTGCCACCGTGGCCGTAGTCACCCAATTTCGGCCTTTGTATTTCTCATTAAGGTGGCGAATGTAAGGGAAATGGCCTTTGCAGTAATGTGTCTGACCAACAACCTCCTTTCCAGAGAGGAGTCCTCTTTGGTTTCCTCACCTGGGGGAATCCTCACCTGTAATGTATGTTGAAGTTGGAGATATTTAAACATTTGTATTGTTTCCATCTTATATTCTGTCTGTAGGTATTCAAAAGGTACTATAACATTTGCGTCTTATACGTCCTCAAGCACAGAGAGGCCAATAGCATCCCAATTTTGAAAGCCTGGCAGCTCAGTCACTGGGCCAACTCTCAATCTCATACATATTGAGTTTTTTTAGGTCAGTTTTGCTTCCCATCCCATTACAATATGTGTTGATATCCTTTCAGTCCCAATTTAACTCGGCCCATCCTAAATGCCGGGTCATCTAGTGGTGCATACGCCCATTCATTTAAAATGCTATCTGGTATGCCTCATGTTATCTATGGATGTTTGGTAGTGCTATGCCCCCGTCGTACCCAGATCTCTGGAAGGTAGACATCACTATCCAGGGTGGGCCATTCCTCCATAGCAAGGTCTGTATCAATCTATTTATCGAATTGTGTATGGGATATTTGGCAGAATGTATGTGAATTGGGTAACAGCATGCTGGTACTAACAATGCAATCTTTTAGTGAAGGTGTTAAAGATTTTTCCTCATTGGTCGTATGGACCTTTGTTGGTTGACTTGAAGCGCTTAAAGGGAGAAGACATCAACAATACATTTCTAGCTTGCGATACCAATATGATTCCACAATATGGACCAGGAATCACCAAATATGGTTAAATGGATTTTATTTTAAGATACTAATCAGTCCAGCATATACACAGAATAAAAATAAGTTCAAGAGATACAACAATGCAGCAGGTAAGCTGAAATATCTCAGTAAATTGAGCTGTAATATTATGAGAAACAGAATAGTGATAGCCACAACAATACTAAAACTAATCAAAGTAAAGAGGTGTTCCATAACGAAACTTACCTTCTCTCTTTTAAACATTGATCTACTACAGGATCATCTATCCAATATTTCAAATTAGCGAGCATAGAAGGTGTCAGCATAATATAGACTTCTGTTGAAGTCTTAGTAGGGAAATAAGTGTTTAGCCCAAAGCCTCACACTTGCAAGAATAAAGTAAGCAGAGAGGTCTAGTCCTCTCCAAGTCTAAAGGGAATCTGACTGTGGGAACCTCAGTTAAAATAACAGCAGATTCACAAACATCCTTATCTCTTTTCACACAACCACAACCAGGAGCTAACCACATCGCTACTTGAGAGGAGCGTTCACACCCTCCCTTAAGGTCCCCATCGAATTGAGACTTGGACTATAAACAGCAACCTTGAACATCTCACTGTCCTGGTACATGATGCATAGAAGGCCTCTTTTGATCATTAATTCTCCACATTCACTGCCAAGTTCTTCCCTTCAGACCTCACTAACGACAGTCTTATACAAACAATACACCTTTCTCTAACTAACGAGAAGCATGATAATGCGCCTGGAAAAGGAAAGAACGATGTACTCTTGCTAGGCTAAATGCATTTCAGTTGAGGCCTGTAGACAGGCTAAGTTACCTCAGCAGTCAATTTGAACTTCGAATACATGATTGCACATACACAAGTATATTTTGAAGAATAAATGCAAAACATAAGTTAAAGAGTACATGATTACATGTTTCAACTGATTATTAGTACATTTGTATATAAATCTCTAATCCCTACGATGATTACATTTCATTAATACATTTAAATGCTTTACACACGTTAAAGAAGTTAAGACACACAGTGAATATAAGAATATAATGTCAGATATGAGCAGGGCCAGACTGGGAACACAAAGCAGCCCCTGGGGAAGCACTGCCTGGCCCCGGTAGGCTGGAAACTCTTGCTTAGTACTTGTGTTACTGGGGTCAGATATCGCAGCACTGCTGCAAAACATGCCCCCAGTAACAAAACCGGCCACCACCACTGCAAAACCAGCGCGACCCTTCCAGACTCCCGGGGAAATGCCCGATGCCTGGTATGCCAGTCCTGCCCTGGATATGAGTATATAATTGTAAATTGTGTCAAATAAAGGTGGTGCCTAAATTACGCTGCTCCAATGGGCAGTGAGATCATTTAAAGATTGCCGTCATGCCTAGGGTAGGGAATGATAATGCCCCTCAGTGTTTAATATCCTTCTACAACCTATGGATTAGTGGGTCCAAGTTGTCTTCGTAGTGTGTTTGTTCATTTTTTGATATCCATAACCCCATGTATTTAAAGTGGTGTGTGGTAACTTTCAGTGGCAGAGGTAGTTCGCCCTCTGCTGTTCAGCTATCCACAGGGAATATTAGGGATTTTCCCCAATTTATCCTCAGGCCCGAGAATGTCCCATACACCTCTAAGATCTCCCCAAGTCTCCTCAGAGAGGCTTCCGGTTCCGCCAGCTAGAGCAGTACATCATCTGCATATAGGGATATTCGCTCTTTCCAGGAGTCTCTTCACCTCCATCCCCACACCTGGATATCAACCCTTATCCATGCCAGTAAGGTTTCTATCACCAGAGCAAAAAGCATTGGTGGTAGTGGACATCCTTGCCCAGTGCCACTCTGGATGGGGATGTCCCTGGAGAGGATCCCATTGATTTTAAGTCATGATCTGGGATTAGTGTACAGGAGTTTAGGCCACTACATACATTTGGGTCCAAACCTCATCTATCCCATGACTGCAAACAGGAAGGGCCACTCTATAGAATAGAACGCTTTATGATCATCCAAAGACGACCCATCTAGGGATATCTCTAGCACCTCTGCGATATTATTGTAGAGGGGACTGAGGTTTCGCTTGGTTGATCTATGAGGTATGAATCCATTGTGGTCTGAGTGTACAAGGTCCGAGACCACACCATCCAGTCTGCTCACCAACACTTTAGCCAGCACTCTGGTTTCTGTGTTGAGAAGTGATATTAGTCAGTATTGAGTCCCACCTATCTTTTGGTTTTCCCATCTAGGGAATGAGTACTATTGTTGCAGTACATAAATCTTTAGGGAATTCTCCCTTACAATTTGCCTTTGCTTACATCCTGTGCAGTAGTTCAGCCCAACTTGCCATCTTTTTTAAAAATTCTGCTGGACGCCCATTTGGGCCTAGTGTCTTCCCAGATTGTAACTGCATGAGTGCGGTATGCATTCATCTACCTAAGAGCAATCTTGCATGTTAAATAAAAGTGCTTGCAGCTTAGTCATATAATTATTTTGCCCATATACTGGTTTCAGAGTGTTCATTTGATATATTACTTGAAAGACTGAACACTCTCCTCCCTAGTAGAAATACCATAGGTAGCAGATTCTGACATTGCTATCAGTTTCTTTCCAGTTTGACCCCTGATCTTATCCACAATGCATGCTCCTTGGTCTTCTAGCAGAGATCTCTCACCACTAATAGAGGGCTCATTACAACACACTTCTTCTCTTGTCTCAGACACTGTCTGGGATATTGGAAATATTTGTGTGGTTATATTGTGGCCATGACTGGGGCTGAGACCTAGGTGGGAGTTGCGGCTGTGGCTGTGTCTGGGATGCAAGCAATTTCATCATACAATGTATCCCCCAACTATGGAAGATTCTGTGAGACAGAGATGACCTCCTGCCTCTCTGTAAGGATGGCTTTCACATTTCCCCATTGGGGTTTATAGAGTCCTCTTGTGTTCCCTCTGCTTGTTGAGTTGTATTTTATGTCTCTATTGTTGCCTAATTAGTCTCTTAGTTGCTAGAAGCCCAATCTTTACCATGTCCAGTTTTAGTACGCAGGTGGTTAGGGCACTTCAAATTCTTTTTTCGGGCCACTGCTAATGATCATTTCTGTTATTAGTTCTTGCCTTTTAATAATCTGATTACCTTTTGTTTTCAAGCATGACTTATCAGTGAATCTTCAGACCCCTGCCTCCCATTTCACTGTATTTTCCGATTGGTGCTCTGTCTAGCAATTATGCTGGGATTTTGCTGCTGCATTCCACAAGTTCTGACATGTGCCGGCAGCGTTGGCAAACCAGTGCTGTCTCTGCTGTTTATGGCTCCCAGTTCACTGGCAGGCGGCGTCTCTTCCTGCATTCACCCAGCAGTGACGACTAGATACAATGTTTCCACCACTCAGTGATGTATCCTCTCCTCATCAGTTTCCTTTGTCTCTGCCACACTGTATCGATCCTCTGTGCTACCCGCTGGGTATGCAGGTAAAGACTACCACTATTCCCGCATTGTTGTTTATTATCTACAGAGGCATTTATGAGTCTAGTCACTTTCCATTATCAACAATTCTTTTATTGTGGTTTCGGCCTTCCCACTGGGCTGCTATTGAAACCATGCTATATCTGTTGGGAGGAGGGGTCGCTGAAACCCTTGGCTTTAACTTATCATTTTCAGTATCATCGCTGTATGCAAATCACTCAGACTTAAAGATGATTAGGAGCTCAGGCAGCAAACTTCCTCCCACCAAGCCTCACAATGCACCATATTTTTGGAGAAGGGATTATTCTTAAGTTGAGAGCTTAAAATTCTAGTAAACAGCTGGCAACACACCATAATTCTGGAATGTTGGTGAAACAGGGCTACTCCAAATGTGTATGATTATTTTCAAGGTACCCACTGGGAGTACAGGAATTTAAAAGCTGGTACATATGTTCTCATTTGTTTCAGAAACTATTCTCTGAAAAGTGATCTCTGGTCACCATGACAGAATCTTTAAAAGCAAGATCTCTCAATGTTTCTTAAGAAAACCCTCCCTCCTCTAAGGAACAATGGGAGGATTTGCCTTATTCAAGCCATAGAAGACACAGTAAGCCCAAGTCAAAAATATCTCAAGGGCAAGCAGAGAACTCCTCCGATTGGCCTCCTATGACAGGTCCACAATTTTTATTTGAGGCCTTGCTACCTCCTGACCCAAAGAACAAACCTTATTGGTTCCGGTTTTGGAATCTGATCTGTAGTTAGTAAAAAAAGATATCAATCTTCACATTGTTTTTTTTTATTCATATCTTTTTTATTGAAAGAATTACGACAGCATTTGCACAATATATTCAGCCGTATTATTAATGCACATATACATGGTGAATACAGCTTTCTTATTTCGGTTCCCATTATTGACCGTCTGGGCATATCACATATTTGCATCCCCCTCTCCTCCTCCATCCACTCTCCTGCCCATGGCAAGTATCGCAGGTCTCCCCCCGGCTCAGTACAGAGGCCACCTCTATATTTGTTCTAACTGGCCCAAATCTTCCCCCACTTTCGTGGTCACCCACGGCCTTCATAAATCACTTTTTCCACCATCATACATCAATCCATATCTCGTTTCCAGTCTTTAAGCTTTGGTGGTGACTCTGCTCCCCACAGTCTCACAATATTCCTCTTGGCCACCATAAGTCCCAGTGTGACCCATTTTTGCTCCATCCTACCCAGGTCTGAGGATTCCCACACATTCAGTAGAAATCTCTCTGTGAGGGGGACATCTCCTCCCACTACATTATTTATACAGGACAAAATTGAAGTCCAATATTTCTGCATCTCTGGGCAGTCCCAGAGTATATGGTTGAAGGTACCATCTCCTCCACACCTCCGCAAGCAGGTGGAATCAAGTCTCCTCCCCATCTTTACTAGTGTGTTACAAGACATATATGCCCTGTGTAAGACCTTAAGCTGTACTAGGCGAAATTGTGATCTAATCGCTACTTCTCTGGGTGAGAATAGAGCTTCACGCCAGTCTTCCTCATCTATGTCCCCTATAACCACCTCCCATCTCTGACGGAGCCGGAGCAATGTGTCTGGCATATTGTTAATCAGTTTCTTATATGTTAGTGAGATTGCTTTGCACGTCATGCAGTCGTCGAGTAGCCTATCTTCCAGAGGGGATGTTTCAGGGAGGACCTCGCCTCTGGGGATTGCTGTCATTATGGCATGTCAAACCTGGAGGTATCTAAAAGTTTCCGATCTGGCTAGACCGTATGCACGTTGTAATTCGGGAAACGTTATCACTCTTCCTCCCTTCCAGAGATGCCCCACCTTGGAGATGCCAATCATGGCCCATTTACCAAACCCAGGTTTGAGTCTCGGGGGCCAAGTTAATTGGAATCCCACAGAGGTGTGAATTGTGTAATTTTTACCTCCCAGCCTAGTGCTTTGAGGGTTCTATGCCATACTTGGACCGTTAGTGATGTAGGTCCAGTGAGGGTTATATGTTTGGAAGGGTTGTAAAGTGCCTGTTTGTAGCCGTGCGGTTGTAATAAGTGACGGTCCATGGCATATCCTGGGTGCCCTGGGGGACAGTGCATCCATTGGTTGATCGTGGCAAGCTGTGCCGCTTGATAGCATTTGTGACTGTCTGGCAGCGCTATGACGCCTTCATACCAGTCACGGGTCAGTTTTGTGAGCGCTATACGAGGAGCCTTCCCATTCCACAGTAATGTCCTCAATTCAGATCCATTTGCCCGAAAATATACATCGGGGACCGGGAATGGTGTATTTTGTAATACATATAAAAATCTCGGCAATGCCATCATTTTAAATAACGCCGCTCTACCCAGTAGGGATAGAGGCAGGATTCTCCAATGGCAGACATCCTTCTTAAGGCGCATCAGGGGGTCCTGTAGATTATGGTCGGTAAAGGCCTCTGGGTCAGTGGTGACATAGATCCCCAGATATCAGAAGCCATCTCTGGTCACTTTAACTTCATTACCCTGAGGTTGCCGCGGATCGTCCCCCTTAAGGACGAACAAAATTGATTTAGACCAATTAATGGTGTATCCTGAGTATTTCCCAAAGGATGTGAATATATCCTATATCCGACTCAGGGAGGCGCGGGGGATGCCACGTATAGCAAAATATCATCTGCATACAGGGATATTCTGTCTTCCCATTCCTTTTCCCATCACAGGCCCCGCACCAGTGGGTCCGCACGGACCCAAATTGCCAGTGGTTCCAGGACTAGGGCGAACAACAAGGGCGAGAGGGGGCAGCCCTGCCGTGTCCCCCGTCTGAGTGGGAATTCTCTAGAGGTTTTTGCATTAACTAATACCCTGGCTAGTGGTTCGGTGTACAATAGGCGTATCCAGGACAAGAATTTGGGGCTGAATCCCATGCGTTCCAATACTGCGAAAAGATATGGCCACTTCACCGTGTCAAACGCCATGCGGGAGTCGAGTGACAGGATAACGGCGTCTTCTTGGATAGTTTGGACTTGACCCAGTACCCCTTGGAGACGTCTCAAATTCAGGGCCGTATTCCTGCCTGGCATGAAGCCGGATTGATCCGGATGGACCAATTTATTAATAATTTGGACCAGTCTCAGGGATAGAAGCTTCGCCAGTATTTTGACTTCGGCATTGTGGAGGGAACAGGGCCGATATGAGGCGCAGTTCTCCGACGGTCTTCCATCTTTGTAAATGACTACGATAGATGCCAGTCTTTGATCTCTGGGAAGTACTCCCACTTCCCGGCTCTCCACGTAGATCTTCACTAAGTGGGGTGGGATCAGCGCTGTGGTAGTCTTGTATAACTCTATTGGGATTCCTGCAGGCCTCAGGGCTTTACCTGATGCAATCTTTTGGATCGTCTGGGCAATTTTGTCTGTGGTTTGGTCAGATGCCATTAGGTTCCTATCTTCTCTAGTGAGGGTGGGGTGTTGTAGATCTCTGAGAAGATCATGGGCTTTGCCCTCAGTTGCAGTACCCATCGGGGCATATAATTGTTCATAATAGTCAGCGAAAGCATTTGCTATATCTTGTGGGTCTGTAAGGGATTTCCCCTCCTCTTGTGAGAGTTCAGTGACCCATCTGCTCGCATTTTCTCTCTTGTCGAGCCATACTATTAGTTTCCCTGCCTTGTCTCTCGACTCGTATACGTGGTTTTGGGCTGCACGGTGGCTAAGTCTTCCCGCATCTGTGGTCAGGTTCCTATATGCCGCCTTTTAAGGGCCAGTTTGTGTTTCACGTCAGTTGTGAGGTCTGTGTTTAGCTGGACCTCTAGCGTCAAAATGTCTTGTTCTACCCCTAGCCTAGTTTGTTTTTTGTGTCCAACAGTCAGCGATAATACTTCACCCTTGATTACAGATTTATAGGCTTCTCAGGGTATTCGGGCAAAGTTTACTGAGCTTTCATTTTCTTGAAAGAAGTTGTCCGTGGCTTTTGTCAGGCCCTCCCTAAAATGTGAGACCTTCAAGTACCATGGATTGAGTGTGATTCCCTTACTGGGCCCGTTTGTCAACAATGTATATGGCCCAAATGGGGGAATGATCAGATATCTCTCGTGCAAGGTGCCACACCTCCCTGAATCTCGGCAGTCATTGAGCCAAAGTGAACAGAAGGTCAATCCGAGAAAGAATCCTATGTGCTCCTGAGTGTAATGGGAAATTCTAAGTTGTGGGGTTTTGAGTGCGCCATATGTCTATTATTCCCATTGCCTTACAGAAATCTGTCAAGTGAGTGGGGGAGGGTGCGATGGTCTTGGAGGTGAGCGGTCCAGTGAATCGCACATAGTCATGTTAAAATCTCCCCCTATTAAGAGTTTGCTGGGTGGAAGCTCCAATAGGAGTTTACCAAGGTCTGGTAGTGTGATCTTATGCAAGGCTGGGGGTATGTAAGCGGAGACTATGTTAATCGTTTGTCCTTCCCATGTCCCTGAGAGAGCCACATACCAGCCTAGCGGGTCAACCTAGGAGCACTGTATAGTCAACGGTAGTTGTCTCTTTAGTAGAATACCCACCCCTCTGGAGCTTGTCATGAATCCTGCATGTGCCACCATTTTATACCCCCCACCGATCTAAAGCCCTACAAGTGTTGCCCATTAGGTGTGTTTCCTGAAGGAGTACCACCCCGGGTGAATTTCGTTTAATAAATTGTAACACTACACCTCGTTTTATTTTGGCACCCAGTCCATTCACTTTCCAGGAGAGGAAATGAATCCCCAGATTTGTTTGTGGTCCCCTTTCCATTCTGTACAGTGGTCAATGGTAACCTGGCAACCAGTCTGACTACTTCTGCGCTGACATGTATACATTGTGCATCTCAAGTTCTCACGTTTCTCTGTCGTCATACAAAGTGATAAAACTTTCAACTCCCCCCCTCTCCCACCCCTGTTCCCTCCCGTCCCTAACGAAACTGCCCCCCACTCCGCCTCCCTGGACAGCAAACTCAAAACTGTCCACCCCTAAACTCTGCAGAGTGCCTATCGCCCCCCCCAACAACATTACACTAGTGAAGGCAACGTGGACCTTCTCCCGGCTTTCCACCCTACCTCCCTTTATGTTAGAAATGTCAAGAGTGTCCAGATCACCCAGCAGTTCCAATGTTGGGGGGGCATATCTCAACCAATCATCTGTCTTGACTCGTTTCTACGTATTACCCTTCAATCCAGGACACCACATTTCTCCTACCGGCCTCCCGTCTGCTGCATCTTACCGTACATGTTGGTGCCTGTTTAGTGGTTCACCTTACCACCATATATCTTGTCTCTAATGTATCTAGTCGTTTAGGTACAGCAGTTTACATTTACTTTTTATGGATCGTGTTCAAGGGACAGTCTCGCATCTTCTTGTTGCATACTTCGGGGTTGTTGTCTTGACGGTTCTCCCGACCGACGTCGCTGTCGTTCTCACTGGGTCTTGACTCTTTGGTTTCCAATGGTTCTCCATCCATCCAGCCACTTCCACGCTTCCTCAGGTGACTAAAAAAAACATGTTTTCCCCTCTGCCTCCACTCGCAATCGGGTGGGAAAGAGCAACGCAAATTTGAGTCCCTTGACCCTCAGTTCTCGCTTGACTTCCAGGAAACTTCGCCGCAATCTCTGTACTATGAGCATAAAATCTGTTAGGCGCATCATCTAATGAGATCCTTTGGGCGATTGATTCACCCTGGACAAATTTTAATTCTCACTTGGAGCCACAATTCTACTGATTTATTCCCAGCTACGCCGCAACTTACAGTGCGGACCACCGACCGAGGGGCTGTATCCGGCCTTGAACCTTTCCATAGGTTGCCCCCCTTCCCCCTGTCCTGAGGAAGACCCGCCAGCAGAGGATGTAAATTACCCTCTATGCGGCAGGGTCGAAACGTTGACACTTTCCCCGAGTGGGCCTGTACCTGATACCACCCCTGCCCTGCCCATTTCACAGATGATATCTCTCTGTGCACCTGTATGACATCGTACAAATTTCAGATTTACAACAATCTATGAGGGACAGGCCTAGATGTGAACTGGCGTCATTGTAAATTTATAGCCAGTTTGCTAACATAAAATTGCAATTAACTGTTTGTTGATTATATCTTGATTCCCCTTTCTCTTATCTGTCTTTAAGCACGAGCACGTTCTCTCCTTTCCACACTCCCCTTGGAGCAACCTTTTCATTCCCAACATTGAATATGGTGATCTGTTAAAACCTTTGTGAATTAAAACAGTCACTATTTGAACTATGTTGAGTGCCGTTTTTTGAGGATGTACTTACGTATGTATTGGAGAACTTGGTGTACATTAATGACCAGATGCTAATTATAATGCATTTCCGATGTGTTCTTTGAATAATGAATGCTTTTGCAACTAAACTGTGACTTAAACAAGTCTAGGACCAATTGTTTTCTATATCGATCGTTACCCAGGTCCGCGGACATTTTTGGGTTACCCCATTATACCATAATGGTCCTTTCCTCAACGAGGCCACATTCTCAGGACTGCTGGGCTTCTCTGGTTCCCCTTGGTACCGCGATCGACCCAACAGTGCTGAAACGCTCCAAGGGGACAGATCAATGCCAGAGATTCGAAAAAGGTTTTAGGTCGGATGCCAGAGCCACTTCACAGAGTAGCCATCTTCGCTACCGGCTGTCCACGCCCCTCAATCTTCACATTGTTGATAGGCAAGGTGACCACTGTGTACTCAATGGACAATCTAGGCCATTCAGCATTCAATTAATTGCAAAAAACATTTTAGTCACAGTATTCTAATATGACTAAGCTTGCAGTCCATGGCATGTGAAACAACTTCCCATTCACTTAAATTGGGATATTGCAAAAGGGATGGATCAAACATGGGATCTCCAAATTCATCAATAACCTCTGGTGGAAACCAACTAAATTATTATTTTCCTGTTGGAAATGGAAATTATGACTGAGCGTTATGCTCTTGGGGAGATTAAAACAGTGTGCATAGGTGCCAAAAAGAGAGGGACCATCGACAGGTTCTCATATCAAGAACTACAAATGAAAATTATCTAGTAGTCTTGTGTTCTTCCTCAAGTTCTGAGGTTCAAGCATGCGGTTGAGAACGACCATGGGTAAAGGTGATGGGAGATAGCTATATAATATGCTTGACAGAATCAGATTTTGAAAACAGGGAGTTTTTGTGAGAAATACCCTCAGAAACCTTATAATATTTTGTCTTGGGAGGTATATTTTATCCAGGTGCAATGTCACCTCTACCCCTCTCAGTCCCCCACTATTTACTAGCAGTATGGAAATTGAACCATACAAACTATGCACCAAGACTGCATCAACCAATAGGAGGGGGCCTATTAAATCTTGAGCCTTTGACATGAAGTTGTTGGCCAGATCACAGTAAATTAAAAGCATTATGTTTGCCCTCTTCCAAATGGTCCAGTTTTGAGAATACCTACATCATGGAAAGGCATGTTATCTGACTGACAACAACATACATTCTGCATGTAGGTCAAATTGAAAATGAACTACCACTTGACGTCTTGATGATCCATCTCTGACTGGAGCCCATTCCGCTGGACATGTAGATCCACCTCTGCCAAGAAACACCCACCAGAGTGGGGAAGAAAAACAAACAAACCAGAGCAAAGAGAAGGACAAACCATAACATCAACTGACAAACAAGGACAAAGACCACCACATCAGCCTTGAGTCAGAACCTTAGGGTCTATCATGAAGTTAACAAATACAACCTATGTCAAGCATACATATCACAAATATAGCAAAGAGAAAGAGAGAGAAGTAAAGCTTAACTGAGCTGCTAGAACTAAAGCAGTTGGTAGCTGAGGGTTTAGTAAGACCGGTGATGAGTTTGCTTTTCATTTCCTCCAGTGCTAGTTTGACGTCCTACATCATCTCAGTTCTAATGCAAGATATAGTCGAGAATGCTAAAGTTGTCTGCTTTTGTTAACAGAGCAAGAGAGAAGAACACAATAGGATCCTTCTCCTTGCAGTAAAATTATTTACTTAATCTGACCCAGGAAATATAAACATTAAGGCACAAAATTTAAGCTTAAAATTTCATGTTGAGCACAATACTGTGAATGGCATCGATAATCACATTAAAACACTTCAGAGGCTGAAAATCAACATATTAGATGAAATGTACAGCGAACCTAACACACAGGACTGTTCTTTCCCCGTAGAATCATATGTTGCTATTAATAATTATAGGGTCAGAAGTCTATCCTAAGCTCCAGTCTTTACTTTGCCCCTATGACTTAACATATTTGGCCCATTTTATGTAGCATGACTATCTGCATATTTTGATTACATAACTGGATCTATTTATTGTACAATGATCAACTGCAGTTTTAAAAACTTTAAAATTATACTGTTTTGAAGATTGTCTGTTTTAGTAGATGATCTCACTATTGCCATCACTCACATAGTGTGTGTATACAGAAGAGTTTCAGCATTTCGATTTTAACTAAACCATGCCCCATTAAGTTTGGATCAAAGGCTTTAATTTTTCATAAATGCCTCCATCCCCACAAAACCATGGATTTCTGAGTTGACTGTCTTAATTTTATTTTTTATTAGTTCTATTTAGCAAACAGAATATATGCTATAATCCGTTGCACTTAAATAAATGGTAAAATGACAAATTGGACACATTCACTGTTCCTCTGTGTTATATTCCAAAGGCCACTGAAATTGGTTAGTGTGTCCTGTGAAAGTATATTCCGTCAGGGCTGGGTGAAATCGCACAATTTTTTTCTTGCTGAATTTCAGAAAATACCATAAAAAATGTGAAAATTACTCTTTTGTTGTGAAATTTGATTTGCCGGTAGCTCACAACATTTTTTGGAACCAAGCATATACCTCACATAAAGTCTTGTGAGATACCGGCAAGAGACTCGTTCCAATAGAAGATATCTCTCAGCGAGACAATGTTTGTGCGAAGCAGTCTCCCACTGGTATCTCACAATACTTCTTAACATGAGACGAATGCACAGTTAAAAAAGTCCACAAAATTGTGTAATGCATAATTTTGAGAATTTGCACGAACTTCACCTAACACAAAATTCAGGAATTTTCCGAAGTTCACCAGCATAATTGGAAATTCTACCAGGCCTATGTTCCGTGCCATATTTCTGGAGTGTCTCACACAAAAATAAACACCAATAACACAAAATATACAAGTGTGAGTTAAAGACTTACTGCAGCATGTGGTCTGAACAACCCCTGGAACAGTCTTGAGGTAATAATTCTCTTCTTCATATTTAATATTTGTGGCCATCATTAGCACCATCATTGCAATTTTTGTCAGTTGTAGACTAAAGTCAACCTATTGTCTGAAGAAATTGAGGTAAGTTGTAACATTATAATCTTTTAAGAACTGTCAGCTCACTAGATTGTCCTTGTCTGGCTCCTTAGGTACACCTTCATGGCTTGATGTAACTTATTATTTTTCTATCTTGTAAACAAAAATATTATTTTATAGTATTTAGCATGAATTTATTTTCATTTAATTTTGCTTGCATACTAGTTTTATTGTCTTTCATTTTATTATTCCGTCTTTTCAGTTCTGTTTCTTCTTGATTTCTTTTTTCCTGATTATTTTTCCATTCACTGTTCCTCCTATGTAAGTTGGGAAATTCTCTGGCACGACGATCGTCTTTTGAGAAATTCACACGGAGCATGGTAAGTTTGTGGATATGAAAGGCGAGTAGGGCAACTCCCTTTCCCGCCTTGTCCTTGTCAAATGGCAATGGATAAAGTTGTGGCAATCACAGATTCAGAACGTTCTTCAGGGTGGACAAGAACACTGCTTTCCAACCAAAAGTCAGTTTGGCTCATTTCCCCTAACATCGCTGTCCCATAAATTTAGGGGCTTATTTACAATCCCCTTGTGCTGCTGGTGCATCACTTATAATATTGGAAAAAGTGACGTACCGGCGACGCAAGGGGCTTGTAAATAAGCGTCAATTAGTGTCAAATTGAATAGTGTAGTTAGGTCAGTGACGTACCAGCAGCACAAGGGGCTTGTAAATAAGCGTCAGTTAGTGTCAAATTGAATAGTGTAGTTAGGTCAGTGACGTACCGGCAGCACAAGGGGCTTGTAAATAAGCATCAGTTAGTGTCAGATTCAATAGCGTAGTGAGGTCATTGTCTTTCCATTATTAATAAATAAAAATGGGTATGCCTAATAGGTGAAGACTCCACAGAGATGACACAGACAAATCATTATTGCACCTACAATGAAAAACCAGCTACTCAAGGCAATCCTTACATTTTTTTCATACACATTTTTATTGATTTTTGTTACAAAGCAGGGAACACTGTAGTGGAGAAAAACCGCTCTGTGGTATGGCATTACATTCGTACAGTTATAATTTCTTACGTTTATGTAAGCTTTTCATGGCAGCATTATTGCCTCCTGCTCAACATAACAAATTCAAGTCAACTTCAACATTTAAGCCTGGGCCTATGATCGACTTACAATTCTTAGGTGAAAGTGAGTGTTAGTGATGTCGTGCATCAGGGAGGTCCATTTTTTCAGACATGTGACTGACAGCTGGTGTCCTGCTCCATCGGATCATCCCAGAATCAGGTCTATCTTACTATTCCCCTGGAGGTTTGGCAGCCCAACAGTATGCCCAGCCGCATCGTGTGTGCTGTTATGGGCAATTTCTGTCTCCCTCCGTGCGTTCATACAGGGCCAGCTTTGGAGCTGTTGGCGCCCAGTGCGATAATCATTTTAGGTAACAACCGCCCACCACCCATGACCACCTCCTCGGATTTCCTCACGGCCACCAAGCAAAAGTGCCCCTCATCTCTCCGTAGCCCCTCTCTCATATACAGTTAAATGTGCTTTAAAGCACTAGTAAAGGCTGACTTGACTAATAAGAATGTATATCTACCCAAACAAAGCCTTTTCAGCAACATTAGGAATAGATAATGAAAGACTGGGGAAAAAACATAACGTCCTAACCTATTTTATGCAGTTTGCATGCAGCTCTGTGATGACAGTTCATAACTGTCACTGTTCCATATTAGGGTTGTATCTTATAACTGTGGTAACAAAAGGATCTCTGTGACAAAAGCAGTAATCCACTCAGCTATCCACATAAAATACATATGCAGTCTTTGCAACAGGCTATTAACCCTCTGCGCTACGTTATGGCGAGTCAAAACTGCCCCTAGACAAAAATCTGATCTATCTGTCTAGCAGGAACATTAATCACAAGAGGTATCTTGACATTTTTAATGCTGCCTCAAAACTGGACGCACAAGCAACTCTGATGAAGGTGTTTTTAAATTGTAAGTTATTGCTAAACATAGCACCCCCCCTCCCCCGGGATCAGCACCCCTTCCCCAGGTCAGCGCCCAGTGCAGCTACACCAGTCACACTGCCCTAAAGCTGGCCCTGCCTCCATAGTCTGAGATCATCGCAGCCCCCGCTTGAGCTAGATCAGAGTTTAACAGTCCTTTCCAAGCTTTGATGTGAAGCAGGGTCCTCTCACGCTCACCCCACGTCCTTATTTCCTATTTCTACTTATTTAGGCTTGATCCCTTCTCTGCTTTCCAACTCATTGCTATTTGCCGTTTATGCTAACACTATGGTGAGGTCTGGAAACTTAATAGTGGCCTTTGTGTTTCAAAGGTGTGGAAATAGAACCGTTGGCTGCATTTAGAGTCTGGATCACCTCTGTTCAGTATGGTTCCAAGCTGGAGCAATTACACGCTATATGGAAAAACTCTGAGTTCTCATCAATACACTGTTCACAAAGTTGAGCTGTATCAGTTTGAAATGAGCGTTCCTATGTACCTTGGGGGTGGCACTTAGGATCTTACCCCAGTCTTTATCCTCATTGGGTTTACCAATATAAGTTGCCCACTCGTCTCTTCGGGCATCTAGGGTGCATTTCAATTAGTCAAGGAATGCACAGTATAATAATGATACTGTTTTCCTCTCCTTCCCCAATGTGTAGATCAGATGCAATATCTTATTCATGAGATGCTCTACATCTCCTGCTTTCCTCACTCATGTCACCATTGTAACTAGAGAACTGCGTATCTTGGATTGTCTCTCAGAGAGTCTGTGATCTTGTACCAGCTCTTGGAAACATCGGAGGGTCCCGCCTTCTTTTAAATCTTCCAATAGGGCTATCTCACTCTCTCTCCACAGTCAGAATTATCGTATTGCCCCTTAAAGTGGGGCCCCAGTATCTATATCCGTTAAATTTCAGGTGTATATGGTGTCTGCATATGTATACATCGAAGACATCTTGCATAGTGGTGTTGGAGGACTCCAAGCTGTTATGGCGTGGCCACTGTTCTGCCCACAGGTCTACAGATGATTTGCATTGTTTCTCTTACTGTTGGGGTTTGGGTACCCATTCAAGCACCAGTCTTCATTATCGTCCCCATCTACCTAGCCAACCACTGCAGCTGTGCAGCTAGATAGTACAACTCACAACCTGGGATGCCTAGTCCTCCCTCCATCAGCAGCAGTTGAGTTTACTCAGTGCCACCCTGCGTTTTCCCGAAACCCATATCAGGTCTACGAACACTGTGTTCAGTTTCCGAAAGAACTTGCACATATCCATAATGGTAGGGCCATAAAGTAACATTCGTCCTGCAGTCGCGGCCGGCATGGCTCGTGGGTGGAGGGGAGGGGGTGGTCGGAAGTGTCATGCATATATATATTTTTTTTAATGTAAAAATACAAATAAACTTACCGTTGCGCTGGGTCGGGCATCTTCACTGCTGCTCTTCTCCGGACGGAAGCACAGTCAGGCCCCACTAACCAATCACAACGCTGCAATGCAGCGTTGTGATTGTTAGGCACCCAGGCTTCCTTGGCCAATCACTACCCTGCAATGCAGTGTTGTGATTGGTTGTGAGCGTCCTGGTTTGACGCTCAACCAGGGAATGGGAGCCTGGGCTTGTTCTCCATGCAGGCTGTAATGCAGCCTGCATGGAGAAAGGGGAAAGTGCGCATCACTGGTTTGGGTGGCCCGAGAGGGCCGACCAAACAGTCATTGCGCACTTAGGAGTGGACAAACCACTCCTGTCCTGCTCTGTGAGCAAAGCAGTCCCAGCCCGCAAAGCAGCAGAACACGTCACAAAGCATAAAATGATAATAACTTGAAGTTATTAACATTTTATGCTTCTTTGCACTGCTTAAAAGCAGTGGGGGGGGCACGCTCCTCCGCCATAGCTGAGGACTCTCCACTGCTTATTTGATAAGGCAATCCTCCCTGCCACAGATAGTGGAAGTGTCCTCTAAAAAGTTACACTGCCTCTCAAGGCTGTCAGTGCCATCCTGACATCCTCATCATTAAGTCTGATTTACAATTATTTAACCACTGTGTGCACACCTTTTAAAAATAACATCAAGTCCACATAAAGTGAGACGATATACTTCTAGTCCTCGACATTCACATCTATATTCTCGCCATACTGCTGGAGTAGTCGCACAGGGTTCAACTGCCAGGGCAAAAATAAGTGGCAATAGAGGACAGCCCCGTTGCATCCCTCTCTCAACTATGTATTTGATAGATATGGTCTGACCTGTTCAGACTCTCACTGTTGGCTCAGGGTACACAAGTGAGCCCCACTAAAGGAATCCATGACCTAAGCCCAACTTACTGAGGACTGCAAATAACTATCACCAGCCTATGGTGTCAAATGCCTTCTTAGCAGGTATTGTCCACACTGCTGCACTTGGCGGCAGGGTGGAAGATCCATCCAGCACATGAGTCAACCACCAGATATTCATAAGCGGGTTATGTCCCAGGATGAATTCACATTATTGTGATGGAGAACTTGAGGGATATATGTGAGCAATCTGCTGGCCAGAATGTTGCTCAAGTTTTCCTAATTGATGTTGAGCATCGATTGAGATCTATTCGATGCACTGTTGAGTCTCACTCTAGTCTCTATTTAGACACCAGTAGCACCGCATAGGTCACTTGAATAGTCACCTGTGTCATACATGCTCACCGTAAATGTTTTCAGACAATATGTATATGTTGAGCAAAATTAAATGAGGAAGCCACTAGAGCCAAACATTTTGCCTTTTTCCATTCCCTTTGACTTGTATCTCAATCTCTGCTACTGTTATTTCCACTTCCATGTCTTCTACCACTTCTTGCTGTAGTGCCTCTAGTTTAGGTCACCCAGTGTATTCATCTAATGCCTGATTCAGTGCCATGTCACGCGAGTACTCAGTTAATACCTGATAAATCACTCATTGCAATTGTACCAACTCTCCTTTCATTCCTTTGATTCCTGTGATTAACACTCCCTTTGACTTCTGATTTCGACAGCCAAGTCAGCAGTCTCCCTGCCCTATCGCGTTCACGGTGTAATCTAACATCTTCCTGTATCGAGGGATCGAGGCAATTTTTACATAGCGAGGAAAAGCCTTTGTTTCATCCTCTTAACCTCAAACACAAGGCTTATTAATTAACCTGCATTTCATACATCCCACACACTACAATACTGATTTACATCAAAAAACATATATTTTGCTGCACTTCAATCAGGCATGGATATGAAAAACTACTTTTTTTCAGGATGTTAGATGAACTGGGAGAGCTTCCTTTGAGCTTGTGGACCAAGGTGGGTCAGTCAGTGATAGATCTTTGTCTGACTGAACGATCCTTGGCCTGCATACAGCCCACTTAAATTATCCACCTGCTCAATGGTGGTCACTATCCAGTACTTCTTCCCTGAGCGCCCCCCCCCCCCAAAACGTGCACTCTGGTCCCAGCCTTCCATTTTCCGGAAGTCCATTGATCACTGATATGCATATGCAGATATAGCACACATAAGGTTATAATATCATTTCAATTTTTGCGACATTTTTTATGTTAATCAACCCAAAACAAAGAACACTTCAACTTAAAAGTTTAGTGTTCAGAAAAAATAGAAGCTGACTTTTGATTATTAAAACATTGTCTCTGCTAACATTGCACATTTATGTATAACTCATAATGTTTCTAAATTTCCAATTGGCAAGGACCATAGAGTCTAATTTGAGAAACAGTGCTTTATATATTTTTTTTTACAAAACGTATGTTCTGAACATGTGCATTGATTCCTTATCCGGATGTTTTCTTAACTTCCTGTCAGCAACGCCTCTGTAGATAAGTGTGTAAAAATATATAGCTGGTCTTGTCAGCCCTCGTACTGTCAAACATTTCAGTAAGTATTGTGTGTTGAGGAAAATCGACCTAAACGTCCAATCTCCCTTGTGCCGCACTTCCAAATGACAATTTATTCACTCTGAAATGTGTTGTTATTATTATATAATTTTCAACCTGTGGATACTGAAGCTGCATACACAAGACTGGAATTTCCAAATAGATACATTTTAGAATTTCTTGATTTTCCTCAAGAAGCGGATGGACCACAAGATGGAGAGCAAACCAGTCCCATATATCTGTATCACGGACCAAACAGTATCATTTAAACAAAATATCATCCACTTGTAAAAACATCCGAAATATCAATGTTTAGCGATTTTCCATAACTACTTAAGTATAAAGTGCTATAAAAAAACAAATTATTAATAAATGATGATGCGACAAACAATAAGTGGAGTGCCGATGATTACAAAACACCTTCAATTTTGTGAAGCAAAACCAGCAAAGAACCCACAAGATCAGTCACTCCGAATATAACAGACTGAAATATGATTGCAAAAAACACCAAAGCAAAGGATTTCTGGGAATCATACCTGGACATCCTTAGGAGACCTGCCACTGTAATCAATTCAGAATTTGCCGAAGAGCTAGTCTTTGTTCTGCATGTATGTATGTAAGTATGTGGTATTTCTATAGCACGAACGTAGCCAAAAGTCAGCAGAGTGCTGTAAAGGGTCAAAGACAAGCATAAAGTCCACGAGTGATACAAGAAGTGACCATTTTGTGTGCATTGCGATGTAGTGTTCTTTAAAGAAGTGCGCATTTAGCCCTTTTCAAAACAGTCTTGATGGATGAGAGGATGTTGTTCCAGGTCTAGCGTGCATAGATGGAAAAGGCCTGTTGCCTTTTTTTCCTTTTTTTATTTTTACACATCTTAGTCTGCAACCTGATGGTGTGCCTGGGTATGAGTGTGACTGAACCACCAGAAATGGTTAGCTTGTCTGTGAGATAAGCGGGGGTGCTGGTTGTGATGCAGGCGCGGTTCCTGCATGAGGGCATATGGGGTGGAGCACCACGAGTCTCAGAGGAAGGAGGAAGGAGATTGAAAGACTGGTCTGAGGCTGCAGCACTCATACTGTCTGGTAGCAGTGCAGCACGGCCGTGTACAAACACACGCTGCGCATGCGAGGTGGACGACTTCAATATCGCCCCAATCACGCATGTGCAGTGTGTGTCTGTGAGGCAGTGGTGAGGGCAAGCAGACTCTACCTAAAGCAGCTGTTTTTCAGGGCTTCGGTCGAATACTCGGCTCACCCGGATCTCTGACGTAGCTCAGAACATTCTTCTAAGATCCCGCCTCCTCCTCTGACTGGCTGACCCTTGATACTGTCACCCTATGACAATAGGAGGCGGGATTTCAAGTACTGCTTCCTGTGCTGTGTTCGTATTTCCCTCCTTCCTTCAACCAGCTTCAGACCGGCCCGAGAGAAACCTCTGGGAGAAACATCGTGATCAAGCTGAAAACAGTGAGTACATGTATGCCTTGCCTCGTTTGTCAAGCTGCCTTAGAGGCCTGGCGCGCGTCATCTGCCTTCCATGGCTGCCAAATTTACAGACTGCACTCTACAAAACACCGCAGGGATGACCCTTCCATTGGAACAGGCTTGGATATAGTCTCCTGCTTACTTCACCACGCTACATACATTCTCCTTGCCAGCCTCGCTTTCATACTTTCTGCTCATTGATTCCCACCAGCCTCCCCACTGACTCCCATCTCCCTTCTTCTGTTTTCTTGCTTTGCTGGAGCAGCACAGCTACAGAATGTGCTATATTATGCCGCATCATTTGCTTTTTCTTGCCGCATAATAAACAAAATGCCTCTCCACTTTTAAAGTTCACCGGCCGCCACTGTTGTGATGGCTTTGTAAATGATGCATCTGGTTTTGAAGATGGTGCAGGCAGGCAAGGGAGCCAATGGAGTTCCATCAGGATGAGGGTGATGTGATCATATTTCTTCAGTCTCCGAATGAGACATGATGCGGTGTGGAGGGTGCCCTTAAAGGGTGCCAGTGTGGAGTCTGTGAGGCATAACCACCATCCAGATGCAACAATACGAGTGCTTGAATGTTAGTTGTGAATTCACTTTCTGGAAGAAACGTTTTCACTCTCTTTAGAAGAGAGAGCTGGTACCAGGCAATTTTAGTTTTCTATGCAATGTGTTCATTCGAGGGGAGGTTGACTGGTGTCCAGGTTCTAATGTAACATCCCAGAACCCAGGATCTGTAGGGGAAGCCCCCCCCCTGGACATAGAAAGGCAGCAGAAATAGCCAACCTAATTTATTTACCCAGAATAGAAAAGGGGGGGATTTCAACAACAGCCTCAGGGCTGAAGTTAACAACACAGCATTAGCACAAAAGGGCTGAATTTGTTTCAGGTAAATCTATACTGTCCTACTCAAATTAATTTGAGATTCAGTCATCCGGCCTTGAATTGTGGATCATTGACCCAGGATTGGAGGACAGTGTAATGGTACAGGTTGAGTTCTGAGACCACCTTGGAATGAAAGTCAGGAGAACAAGTAAGGAAAAGACTCTAAGAAAATGTCTGTAGGAAATGATTTTTGTGCAAAAGATTCCTCAATTCACAATACTCCTGAATGAGATGATGGCCATCAATGAGAGGAAATTGTCTGACAGGAATTTTAGAGAAACCTTTCCAGGAGGCCCAAACGATCTCCTCCATGACCCTTAGTACCAAAAGGATATCCCAAGAGGACAGCAAAGGGCATACTATTGGACAAGAAGGGGAGCAACTCCTAAAAAGATGTGAAACCATGTTCTTAAGAACCCTCAATCCAGATCATGGAGTGGATACCACCACTATGGCTGCCAGCTGGACCAGAAGGAAGGGCACTGCAAGATACAGGCGAAAGCCTACTCAAGAGAACCAATGACCTATAAGGGAACCAGGTAATGAAATAGGATCACTGCTGAGCATAGGCCAGTTTGGTCAACCTTTTCCTGGACCTTGAATGGCCTGTGAGCACCCCAACAGAGAAGTCCTAACAGTGCAGACCTATGTTCTCAGAAAATGGGTCATCAAATAAATCCTGCACAGAGGAAGGGAATTAAGGCCAGGCTAGTGGGCAAAAGAAAAGAATCCGTAGATCCCACTCCTTAGACATAGCGGGTTGTTGAGAAGCATGAAAGGAAGGATGAAGCACTACTTCTAAACCTAGAAACAACGGCCAAAGAACTAGGGGTCTTACAAATTGACAGATATTTCTCTTGGGCAACCTTGAAATGACATCCTGCAGGACCACATCTAAAATACTCAAACACATTTGTTTGCAAGTTTCAGCTCTATGATGGGGCAGTAGTGCTCTGATGCTTTTTGGGGCTAAGAAAGAATACAGAAAGCCTATGTTTCCCAAACCTCAGGAGACAATGGAACAGTGTCACCGCTAGAGAGCTGATCCTTGGTGCCCATATGAAGAGCATGAAGCTTCAAAGTATGTTTTTGCAAGTCCATGTGGATGACCCCTTTAAATGACAGAATTCTCTTGAATTTGATAAAGTGATCTCAGCATGCATTGTACTGCATCCATCTGTCAGTTAAATTCCAGGTCCAGAGGGCAAAGAAAAACGTAATCCTTCCACTTACCCTCTGCAATGGCAGGGTAATTGGTTGCTCCCATACGAAAGAAGGGCTCTCATACTGGGCATATAATTGCCTATTATAGAGGGATTACACTCTTTGCCCCAGTCTCATTACTACAATCAGAGTCTAGGAGAATAGGCAGGACCAAGAGGATGAAAATGGTTAGCCAGGAGAGGCTATTTGTGGTATCAAGAACCACCTGCTTCCCATCTTTAGCTGATTGCTTGTGCAGTTCAATAGGACTCAGTGGAAACATGTTGTGTCCAAGAAAGAGATCTTTGAGCACCATTGCTCTTTGAGGACAGTGTGCCGTCCAGGACTTGAAACCAAGCTGCCTGCTTGCTGTCTCTTCTGAGCCCTTAGAAATTGATATTGTCAAATGCAACATCAGACAAGAAATGAATCTGAATATGTTTCATAATAAAAACAAAGATTCTTGCATTCTGTACCTACCATCAGGCAATCATTCAAAGTCATGAAATCCAGTATTTGCAAAGATGTTTTCCCTTGTACAGTTTTGTACACTGAGGGCAAAAGCAGAGATAACTTGGCCTGTCTTACACAAGACCTTAATGCATACAAAGGGACTGTTTAACCACTATCCTCTCACAATGGTGTAGTTTCTGGAAACATTCCTTCCACAGACCTTGCTCAGAAATTTACAACCCCCCTCATAGCACCATTTTGGGGCACTGTGTGATGGCGATACCTTGTTCTGGCCTATGTTGCGCTGTCTTTTACAGTTGTTCTAATGATTACTAACTGGAAAAGACAGTGGGACTGACATCCCCTTGATTCTATTAGTCTCTAGTCTCCATCCTTCAAGTGTGTAGAGGAAGGTATGTCTCACACATGGGCAAGTGCAAACCCTATTGGTCAACTTCAGCTATGGAGATTCTGGCAGTGGCGGCTCCTCCGTAATGGCGGAGGAGCGTCGCCCCACTGCAGAATGAAAAAGTAAAACGATAATAAAACAATTTTATTATAGTTTTTTTTTCACTGGCAGCCTATGCTGCCGAGTCTAGGGCGGGCCAGGCAATCCTCTCTTGACAGCGCAGGAACTGGGAGGAGGAGTGGAGGGCACTTATAATTGCGCATGTCAGTTTGTCCGGCGGTCTTTAGGCCGGCCAAACTGACATGCACACTTAGAATTTCTCGAATCCAGCTGTATTGTACTGGGTGGAGAAATAGCACAGGCTCCCAGTCCCTTGGTGAGCACCTAACCCATCCGCTCACACCAATCCAGGCGCTGCTCTCACAGCATGAGAGCAGCATCTGGATTGGGTGGGAAGTCTGCGAGCCTGTGCTGGCCCAGGGACGTCCAGAAAAGAGGTGCACTGAGGCAGCCAGTAGCGGGAGTAGCAGGTAAGTGGTTTTTTTATTATTCGGCCCTGCGCTGCCCCACCACTTTATTTTGCCAGCAGCTTCTGCTGGATTCTGGCAGTTCTCTTTTGAGTGTGGCAGACAGGACCTCTCTTCCTATTCTGTCATATTGTTGGACATCTGTAGCAAGGATCTGGTGGTCATCTTCGGATCTCATCTCCATATTAGGCCCTTCTATACAGGGTGTCTGATTTGTTGCTATATCATCTTCAGTTAAGGTATGCATATGACTGTGTTGTGCCTGGACACCGAACTACTTGAGTATTGTTTCCCAAGTAACTTTCCGCAGAGCTCTCTGCATTGGGCCTTATTGGTAAAGCAGTGCACATTAGGTTGCACTCCTATACAAAGATGAGAATGTTTTCTTTAGTGAAAGTGACCCTCTTGACTGCTGACATGTCTGCTTTTCATGACCTTTGTGGGTACTGGGACCTTGTGGTCACTGTTTGCCAAGCTGGTGCCACTAATAATGTCTTCTATGGTTGCCCTAGCCAATTTCTTCAGCCCTTGTGCCATCTTTCAGGTAGCAGTCGGTTTATGCTTTGTAGGAAGGTGCTTGAAGGCAGCATTGGTTAGTAGTTTCCTGGGATGTGTGCAGTGAGTGCTGGCTGCTGGAATTACTGCCTATGCTAAAGGCCTACAATTCTGGAGATGTTTGTGAAAGAGTGCTTGTTGTAAAGTCATCCTATGCCCTGGGCACCCCCCAACTTTTTGCTGACTGGAACTTGTGGTAACTGACTCTGACTGACCCTGGGCTCTGTTTAACCAGGCCCAGGGCCAGTGCCATGCTGAAACACTTAGATAACAGTAAAGCACCTACATACACTAGGGTACACTTTGGGTTGGGGTACCCCTGTAATTGGCATGACCTACCCCATAAGCCCCTAGTATATAATAGGGCAGGGGATTGAAACTACCTAGAAGTCCCCAGTATCCTGGGGCATGGCAGTTTAGAGGCCAGCAGCCTTTTTGCACTTGCATGTGTGCCCTGCTGAAGCCTGTGGTCAGTTTAAAAGCAGCCCTGGGCGCCAGGATTGCTCTTAAACATGTAAATTGTGGCCAAACTCGACTTTGGGGTTTGGGGCACTTAAAACTGGTCAACCTAAAATGTTTTGGCATAATAATGACCCCCAGGGTCTCCCCTAGGTATCCCAGGGGTGGGGGATCAGGTATCTATAAGGTAGACCCTTATAAAATGAGTTTATATATGCCCTGGGTTAAGTGAAATTCACATTTCACTCACCCCATTGTGTAAAGTGCTGCCCAAATTCGACTTTGATGCGGGGGGCACTGGGCATGGAGGATCTGCAATATTTTTACAGATTCAGCACCCCTAGGGTCTCCCCTAGGTGACCTATGGGGTGGGGGACCTGTGAAAATAAGCCAAGTACTTATAAAATATGTTTTTGTAAGTCCTGGTGCTGGAAAAATGGCCCATGTCATTTTTCCCATTGCAAACCCCTGCCCCATAGGTTAACATGGGGGAAAGTTATTAAACAATAACTTCTGATAGGAGAGGGATAAAGATTCCATTCAAAGACTCACTAGAATGGTATTGATAAATCCTACCTTATGATGTTATTGAATTTTTCCCAAAGTTAACAGACAAGAAGTTATAACACTTTCTGGGTTTTAGTTCCAAATCCAGCCTTCCAGTGCTCTGCCCTGATTGGTCAGAGTTAAGGGGATTAGCCAGCCTGCCTGAAGAGGTGATAAAGATCCCCTGGGGCCAGCCAGATGGCCTGGGAGGGCAGTGAGCTGTTCTGCAGGAATGCCAGGCCAGGGGGAGGGGTCGTAAACAATGAGCTTCAAAGGGGCAGAGCCCAGAGCAGTGTCATTAACAGCTTTGAACCCCCACCTCAGCCAGATGGCAGGATTAAGGAAGATATGTGCAGATGTAGGGAGGAGAGGCTAGGTTAATTAGCCAACTCAGTGGGAGTGTTTAGCCAGCTCTTACCTCCTTGCTGGAAAATCAGCCATTATGGATTTGGAAGCTTTGTTGCACTCTGGGATAGAATAATGCCACACTCTGCAGGAAGGAGTCACTCAAGTGGGAGGGTACTCTACTCCTATTGGTGAAGCTTGACCTCCTGGATGACCCAGAGACTGTGGAATAAGTATCTGAGAGAGGCCCAGCCCCTCAGATCTGCTGCTTGAAACTGAAGAAAGCAAGACTGGCCCTGCTGAAAACTTCTGCTGTGCAAAGACTTCTAAGGCCTGACCTCTGGAGACTGCACCACCTGAAACTACAGCTTTGTGGACTAACTGTGCTGAGTAAAAGAAGTCAAGAGTGGACTCCCTGCAAGCTACAGGTTAACAGAGCTCATCTGGACCCTCACCACCAAGAATCACCAACCTGGGGAGCTACCAGGGGATTTGTAAGGGTGACGTCCAGTGCATTGTGGGAATTGAAGTCCTCAACTTTCAAGGACCATCTTGGAGCTTCCAGACCCTTGGAGTAAGTTTGAGACACTTTGGGACCCTTTGAGGAACTTCAGGAAGAAGTTCAGGAAGTTTGGGGAACTTTGGAGGAACTTTGAAAAAAAGCTCCATAGGGGGACCGACTCATCCTGGTCAGCCAAGCCGCCTGCCTTCAACCGCGAGCCGGCCAAGCCCACCAGGTTCGTCCCGCTAAAAGCTCCATCGCATCGACTTCCAGAGATTGACCGGGACTAGCGAAAATCTGAAGCCGGCGAACCCTCACCGGATCCGGCTACATGAGGAGCATCGAGGGACCCCACGAGAAAAAGCTCCAGAAAAGCTTCTAAGTCCGCTCGTAAGAAAGTCGACCGGGAAAAACCGCGAGAGCCAATCCGCCTGCCTTCCATCGCGTGTCGGCCTGGATTGTTGGATTGCCCCGCTAAAGCGATCTTGAAAAAGTTTCTAAGTCCGCTCCAGGGAAGTTCACCGGGAGATCGTCGAAAGGTTATCCGGCGGAGCCGCACCGGATCCGGACTGACGGAGAGCGTCGAGGGGCCTCGAGGAGAAAAGCTCCAGAAAAGTTTCTAAGTGCAAAGGTAAAAACATTGACCGGGACCTTCCGCGTGGGGTATCCGCTCAGGGCTCCATCGCGGTCGGCCTTAAACTTTGACTTTGGCCCGGTCTATCGCGAGGCTATGTCCCAATATGGTGCTAGATGCTTCTAAGTGCTATATTTTATTTAAACTTTGAAAATTCATATCTCTGGTTCCCTACATTGGATTTTTGTCGTTTTGGTGTCATTTTAAAGATAAAAATATTTCCTATTTTTATAAATTGGTGTTGGATTTTTATTATGTGTTGTGTCTTAATTATTTACTGAATTGGTGTTTATAAATGCTTTACCTACCTGTCTTTGAAGTTAAGCCTGTCTGCTCGCAGCCACGTTACCAGGGGTTGAGCATGGGAATAATTTTCTGAGACCTATGCTGAGTCCTATCAAGTGTTTGTGGTATTATTACTAGTGGCAGACCTACGTTTGCCCCTACCAATAACCCACTTTCCAACAGTGCTTACATCACCTGTCCATAAAACTGGTGTATTTAAATTAAGTATTGTCTAAAACCTCTGGTATGCTGTTTTCTTATGGGTAACCTGCATTACTAGATCCCACACATTGCAGGTGTGGGATGCATTAGCATTGCCTTGCAATTGGGTTTGAGTTGTGGTTCATCTATATTGAGTAAAGTGTGGAACAGCTTTGAATGTGCTCTTCTTTTTAGGCCATGACAGGTTCCTCTGGTGTGTGTCTGACTAGCACTGTGTGGAAAAAAAAATACAGTGGCAATCTTGTGTTAAACAATGGTGACCTAGGTTTGCCTGTCACCCGCCTATGTAGGTGTCCTCTAATATATGGGGATGGAGAAGCTAATTTCTTAGACACTGTTCTCTTGCTAGTTCTGATAGCTGTAGCCTTTACTTTCATATTGCTTTCTTGTGGTCATGGGTTGTAGCATCGAGTGGTTGAGGAGTAGGTTTGAATTTGTTAGCAGAGACTATCAACTTGTAGTCCAGGAATCAGTAAGCTGATTGCAGGCAGGTCACCATTGGTATTATGTATTGTGGTGGGATTCCTTTGGAAAAATTGTATGGTTATCATTGTCACATATACCACAATGGCTTTGGTTAGTGGTGCCAGATTTGTTGCTTTATGTTACTTCAACTCAAAACTTGTCTGTAAACGTGACCTATATTGGTTCTAGTGACTCTTGTATTGTGGGGCCTTTTATAGTATGGAAGTTAAGGTTTTCAGGTTACATGCTGACCATGTCAAATTATATGCAATGTGTGGACTGAGGGCTAGATGTACGACCCGCCAAATAGCGAGTTGCAAATTGCGTCGCATTTGCGATTCGCAATTTGCGACTCGCTTATTGGGATGCACATCAGTGTCTGAGACACTGTTTGCGACTCCCAGTGGGGTCGCAAATTGCATGCCTCATGCATATTAATGAGGCTGTCGCAATTTGCGACCCCATTGGGAATGGCTAGCACTCCCAGGGATGGTGGCCTGCTGGGGTCAGCAGACCTCCATGTCTGGGACTGCTTTTAAATAAAGCAGTTTTTTTTTAAAATGCAGCCCTTTTTCCTTAAAGGGAAAGCGGGATGCATTTAAAAAATAAAAATGAAACTTTTCAGTTGCATTTTTAAGGGCAGGCAGTGGTCCCTGGGACCACTGCCTGCCCTTAAAAAATGTTTGCACATGCATTCACAAATAGGAAGCGGTCCCCTGAGGACCCCTTCCCGTTTGCGAGTGCTTTACCACCCTTCTGAGAAGGGTGGTAAACTGCGAGTGTTTACATTCTTACATAGCTTAAGGAGTCGCTATTAGGAAGGGACGCCCTTGGAACGCCCCTTCCTAATAGCGAGTCAGTAACCCTATTTTGCGAGTCGCAAATTGATTTGCGATTCGCAAAATAGGATTAGTACAAGGGCCACAGGTTTTTTGCGGGTCTAAAACCCATTTGCGCATGCAAAAAACCTTTGTACATCTGGCCGTGACTGATCTGACATATGTGGAGGGCGACTCCCTGCTGATGGAGTGATTGCTGGATTTAACACTGTATATGCTTGCCCTTTCAGGGCCTTGTGTGGATGGGTGTTTGCTTCCCCAGCCTGTCTATTCGTTTGTCTACCTCTCGGCATCCCTCTTGTTTTTTAAATGTTCCCCATCCCACTTTTTAATTTCTTCCCTGCCTCTCCTCGCTTGCATCCCCTCTCCCCCACCCTTCTCACACTTCATATTTCTTTTAAACTTTTTTTTTGCATCCGTCACACTATTAGCGAGCATCCATCTTACAATGTATTGTTTACTCATTTCAAGATGGGTGCTCATGAGTGTGCATGCGTGCTGTGCACCAAGAAATGGTTTTATATTATATTAACAAACCCATTTAGAGGTGACTGCCACAGATGCAGGCACATCCACCGTGGCCATCTTCGAATGGGGGCATTAAAACATTACAAATTCACGTGTATCCACGGTAGCTATGGAACACAGAAAGCATGGGTAAAGCAAAGAGGTTTCACTGCCGAGACTTATTGACTTTGGCAATGATTGTTATTCTTTGCAGTTTGTTGTAGTTCCTTTCTGAAGAGATGCAGTCATGTTTGTTTGCCAGTGTCTATATGTAGGATGTTATGAATACATGTGCTGCTAGTCAGTAATGCATTTTGAGGAGTGTGATTGTGTGTGTGCATGAGTATTGAAGTGATGAATCATGGATCTATAACCGCTGGAATGTTGTTGTGTCTCTGTGATCTTGACATATGCATGCATGGACAATGCCTCGTGATTCTCTGTTCAGCTGCTAAATCCCAGCTTATGCATCTGGGCTCCAATTTGACAAAATCTTTGTTGTGATTATTAATTGGTCTCTTCGGCAAATTTTCAGCTTGCTCGATTCGGACCTCTGTCTTTTTCACTCCTAATATAGCTAGAATTGCAGATTTTCTTAGCTTTCCATAGACATGTGGAGATTTTGGGATACAGCACTATAATATATGGATCGACAGGCTTGAAACTAAACCATCCAATTGTAGGCAGAGCTGACATATCTTTTCGTGGTATACTGCAATAACATTCACATGTTTCATTGCTCTTGGGGTTTAAGCACCTTAAGCCTGCCCCATTATGAATTGCATGGTGTAGACGTGTCAAAATTACATGGTCTGGAGTAAGTAATTCTGACCACTAATTGTACTCTTGCACTGTGCAATTATGAGTTTTTATCCCCAGAATGGGGAATACCCATTCGGGCCCACAATTACTGTCTCCTTTCCTGGAAGGTTATCCTTTATTCAGAGGTCCATTCTGCTCCCATTTACCACATTGCCGGAGATGGTAGTGAACAGGAGTGGTGGGATCAATGCAGGCCTCATAGTGGGGGTTTAGGGTTTTGAAGGTTATCCGAGGACTGGCCAGGATGTGCCCTGACCAGGAGGAGCTTTGCCTGCTCTTATCATGGTGTTGAAGTGGGTCAGGTGGGAGCCAGGCTGTGCCTGTGCATGCTGCCCTTGACTCAGACCCACCCTCAATTCTACTGTGTGTGTTTTTACCCAGTACAATCTGCCATGGTATTCCCACATCCAGTAATCCCTTGTGCAAGAGCACCAGATCAGTTGCGATCAGTTGAAGCCGTATCCCACCCAGGGATACTGCTCCGGCCGACTTATGATCAGACCATAGATCTGTATTCACATGACATTGATTAGCGAAAGGAGGTACATCTTCTCCTCTAATTTTCTTTCTGGCACCCAGTGCATTAGTACATTTTTCCAACCCTAAAATCTTCTAACTAAAATGTTTAGGCTATCATTTTGTCATTGACAATTTTATCTATTTTTCCATAATAGTAACATCGCACATATTGGCAAGTGGAACACTTTCCTGGGCTGCAAATGAGGCCTTTTAGACAAATGTATCCAGCAGGGACTTCCTGCTCAAGTTTTCAGAGTCTATTTTTGGCGTACTGAACTACTTGATATTTTGACTTTGTGTCTCTGTCAAGAAGAATATTTTAGACTCTGTCACTCTCTAGATAACCTTGAAATCTCAAAGGTTTCTCATTTAGGCAGCAAGCCTGACCATTCATTCATTGCTTTCATCTGGTGCGTTTGTATTTCAATTGCTATTGGACAACATATGTTACATATTTGGCATTTACCAGTAGGTATATGGTTAAAAGAAAACAGAAGCAAGAAACAAGTCTAACAGCAATTGAGTGTTTGAACACTTCACAATTAAATATGTTTAGTGAGTTTCCTTCATAAAATTCTTTATACCAACATCCTTCCGGATATATAGGTACGTAGAAAGTGTGCTTCATCAAGTTTAAGGTTATTTTATGTGGCCCAACATTGACATCCTCTAGAATGCGGGATTTCTGCAAGTCTTTGTGCATCTATTTGGGATCACTGGAAGTGTTAATACTTCTATCTGGTTCTTTTGTCTGCTTGTTTTTTGGTCCTTGGCCTGGTCTGCCTTTGACTTAAGCTTTAATTTGTAGTTTTTAAGTGTATTATTTATTTCTGCTGAATAATCTTGGCAGTTTTCACTGTGGGTTTTTCTAGGATACATGGCTGGAGGTGTTTTGGTACCACAGACCTGCTATGATGGTTGAATAGGAGCAGTGACTTAGGGTATCTTAAGTTTTCTTAACTTTTGCAGACACCTATTCTTGGCATCCCTGTTCACCATTTTGATCTCTACACTGCCAGTCAGATTCATTGGCAGCAGCGTTGGCTTGTCATTTTTTTAACATTGCGTTTTGAGGATGTTGCCATATTTATGAAGTTATTGAACTGGCTAAGTGCATTCTTATTGACTTTTTTCTGTTGGACCACTGAACTCTGTTTTTAAGTGCAAGCATCACTTTCACTGTCAGCTCCAGAAATGAGAGAGCCTGAGCCTTGGCAACACATGTCCACACACTTTTCAGTTTCTTCATACCACACACAATCTTCCACTTCAAATTCACTGATGTTTCAGTAGGCTCTCTCACTGTGGTCAGTAATCCACAATCATTTTTCTTTTTTGTAGAGCTCTTAAATGTGGGTGTCTGCAATTTTTAAGTGGTGTTCAATTTACTGACTGCAGAAGGAGGGATGGCTCAGCTTGCATGCTTGGTGGTGCTGGACTCAGACTCATGACCCACAAATCACTGTATGCTTCAGAGGCAAGTGTACAACTCAATGAGCCAACATGCTTACCAAGTGAAGTAAAGTGAACTACTGTAACATACATTGTGGGTGTGCTAATTAAGTACAGTGATTTCAAGGGACAATAAATAGCTAAGTGCTGGGGATGTGAAGCATACACTCATACCTGATAGGATGAAGAAAGATTCCCACCTGATACCAGCAGATCCCTGTCCGTTCTATCATTTCCTGCTTTAGCAATCAATCACAACTTTGTCTCAGGTCCTTTATGACCCATTTTCTGTCATGGACCCCTTTCCTCTCGGCTCCAACCTTCCTGGAGACCTACTGAAACTGGGGAGCAAGGCTCACAGCAAATACTACAATTTGTCATGTTCTTGGACGTGCCAAAATATTTCCCTTTCCCATATAAAGTACCAGAACAAGAGGTTCTTGTTGAGGATCATGGAAAACAAAGCATTTATGTGGTTATCTGTAGCAGAGCATGATGATTTCTAAAGGGTAGAGGGTACTGCACGGAGGATGTGAAATCCCCAAAAAATAATGTAAATATTGAAAGCTGACACATGATCCAGAACCAAAATAAGAAGTGATGATTTTATAAGTATCTATGAATTAGGTTTTATGGATCAGTAGTCCATAACTGCTCGTAGATGTGAAGGAGAAGAAAAGGATGTCTGACTCAACAGCTTAAACAACCAATGGTGAATTTCTTTTAGAGCAGCTATAAAGTATGCTCATATGTGACCAATCATCCTGTATTAGCCCTAAACCTTACTTAGCCAAATTAAATCATGCTATTCAGTTCCTGAAAAGACTCGATTTCTGTAGTAAAAAAAAGATGTCATTGAAAAACACTAAAAACTGTAAATAGATGTGTAGGACTTCGTGAAAAATTCAAGTGTTCCAATATGTCCTAAAGTCAGTGAGTGAAATTGAGCAATGTTTGTTTCATGATCTCATTGGCAGAACTCTTAACAGGTCTACCTTCTCACCTGGCATAAGCCACATTAAATCAATCACTGCTACATTTGAAACAATGGCGGCCACCCTGTGATCTCTCCTGCGACTGGTGCGGGACCTCCGCCGATCCGACTCCCATACTTGCAAGCCCAGAGGAGCACCAGTGGCAGCAACGGCAACAGTAGGACCTGGTGCAGCGCAGGAATGCCTGACGAAGTGAGCCCTGCTACTCACCAAAGGGAAGGTGTGGGGCCTACCAAGGAACAGCGGGTGCGCTTGGGCGGCTGGCCTAGCAGCAGGTGTTGGTGCACCCCTCCCCCATTGTGAGCTGAGTTGACGCCCTGTCTGCGGCCTTTGGGAGAAACTTTAGTGGCGCTGGATTGCAGGGCTTACTACAGCACCTGCACAATGCAGCCAGGAGCTCAGGGGTCAGCCCATTGAACCAGTGCCCGGGGGATGAAGCGAATCTCACTACCACGTCCCAGTTCTTGGCAGACTACCGAAACCTGAAAGTCCGGACACCGGTAGGGCTCGGGCAGTGGGACACTGATTGAATGCATTGTAGGGAGTGGAGTTGAGGCTGAACGACAGCGGTGGGCCTAACAGGCATAGGTGGGGCCAACGCTAACAAAAGGGGATGCTGCTCTCTGGTTGCCAGAGGTCCGCACTGGTTGGTTTGGCTGCGCTGGGGTGGGACTCGGTCCCCCAGCATTCCCTGTACTTGGGGAAGGAGGAGCAGTCCTCCCTGACGTTTCAAGGGCACCAGGAGACTCACGCAATGCGGGATGCTGCTATCGCGCCGCCAGAGGTCTGCACCGGTTGGTTTGGCTGCACTGGGGTGGCACGTGCTCAGATGAAGCACAGGGCCAATGGATAGTCAGTCAGCACCCGTCTGCATCTGGACAAGGCTGGGCTGGACCACCCCTGTAAAAAAAGTGCGGTACACAAACCCAGGACTTTCGGAGTGATAAGGTGAGACATCCCTGTACATATCGAGAGTTCGACTATTTACTCTTGTACCTTGTTAAATATGGGGAAGCGCAAGACTGTCGGAAGCTCTGACCCCTTACGTATAGCCCCACATAAGCCAACTAGTATAGATAGTATGTTGGCGTGCACGGTTGCAGTCGTTACCAACAAAATAGCACTCACAGAGTGCAAGATGTCGCTTGGGCAGGGGACCTGTGTGGGAGACTTATGAAATGGCATTGGGGCCATGGCATCTGATGCGCCATGCAAAGTTAGCAATTCTGCTGCAAGGGTAATTGCATCTTCCCATTGCTCTGGTTCCATGCTGGGAGCTAGTGCTAGTATAATAGATCCTGAGTCATTTTTGTTGCTGTCTGCTCCCCATACATTAAACAGTTCTACCAGCTGAACCTGCAACTAAGCATAAAAAATCCAACGCATGTGCCCCATGGGCCAAGTTAACAATGGTAGGCGCACTGGAAATGGAGGGTCCCAGATTTTTATATACAGATCCTATTAACATTTGATGAGTACCAAAAGCACTTTGAAAGGATCCTGGAGGAGAAAATTCAGCCAATAATAAAGCGCCTCAAGGCAATTGAGACCCAGTTAGTTACCATTTCGAATATTTGCACTGCAATGGGGGCCCCTCAATCATCATAGGTGTCTGGGCATTGGTTGGTACCCAGTAGTAAGCCTCTACCACTTGCAGGTGAGGAACCGTCTAAAAATTAGGGCACCCATCAGGCTTTGGCAATATCATCAACCGTCTCCCCTCTGGCCTCTGCATCAGGAACACAAGGATTCTGTAATAGAGAAAGCAAAAGTCCCCAGGGCAGCCAACAAGGTAGAGTTGACATCAAAAAAGACATATCTTCCAAGGTACATGGAGTATCCGCCCCACATGATTATAATTGTCAAAGAAGTGGAGTCGATGATCTCGTGGATAAAGCTTTAAACTCTACAATTATAAACTTGCTCCCGAGTGCTGCCCTTATATATAAATCATGGCTGGGGTGCCACCGCTATAGGAAAACCAGTCAGAGTCTTGGGCCAAACTACGTAACAAGGTCACAGATTGGCTCAGTGTGCACAAGAATTTTAACCCTGCAGAGAGTCGGGAAATTATCATGACTCGCACGGTAGATTGGATTGGACCTCAAGGAAAAATGTTGCTGGAGATTGTGTTATAGTCAATTTTAGGCACCTAGGATATGTGAGGAAACTATTGAATGTGCAGTTGATGGCAACAACCAATAGCTCAAAGATTGATACATTGCCCTTGGGCTTTTTCTACAAACCGAACAGACAAGCATTACGCTTACCAGTCAGGGGAGCTCAACGACAGCCAGAGTGGGAACTGATGTGTGAAAATTGATTTGCAGCCCTGTCAAACTGCAATGAGGTGGACTGACTGACAGCTCCAAATGGGCAGGCGCTAGCTTCGGGTCACCAGACCAACAACCCAAGATTTATAAATTTGGATTGTGGAGATTCTGTAGTACTGTCACCAATTGCAGCTCATGTTGAAGTTGCAGGGCCAATTTCCAGTTGCAAAATATTTTGGATAGGACTGTTATGCAGATCTCTGGATGTTCTATTTTAAGTCCAGCCCATACGCCTCCATCTATTAAGGACCCAGAGCTAAAAATATTGAGCTGGAATGTTGCAGGGCTCGGCGCAAAGATGCTCTTACCTGACTGGCAAAAGTTTGTCAAGTTATATGATGTTATTCTGTTGCAGGAAACCTGGGAAACCAATTCCATTGATTTTGATGGTTAGAGGTGTTTTAGCCTTCCAGCACTACCATCTCACTTTGGCTGTACTTTGGCTGGTCTTTCCATATGGTTTAATTTGTTAATTGGTGGTTCTGCACCAGTGTTGAAGACACCCGGAATTGACTTTCAAGCTGTTATGTATAAGGGGGCTATGACTCTATTGTTAATTATTACAATAATGATTTTCTGTATGTCCCTAACCAAAAATTCCCAGGTTTATTGTCATTTATTTCAACACAGGTAGAGAAGAAATCCCAGCAGGGCAAGCAACTATACATCTTTCTAGAGGGTGATTTCAATGCTAGACTACCATGCCGGAAGGCAGGAGGAGAGTAAATGGCCTACAGTAAAGCAGATAAGAGGGGTAAAGAGCTACAGGCTTTTGTTGCATTTGCTAATTTATATAACACATTGGAGGAGGAGGGGACTGAAACACAAGCTCTGACTTCCTTTAGAAGGAAGAATAGCTTTTCCGTCATTGACCATGTTTTTATTTCTAATAATCTTAGGCAGTCTTTAATCCATGGTACTATTGTTGCTTCAAATTTTGGGGATCACAACCCAATCGAGATAACCCTGGCAGTACCCCACAGAGCGACTCATCTGGAAGTCCCAGGTCTTATTAATTCAACACCAACTACAGATATTTTAAGGCTGTGATGGAAGCTGCCTTACCCCCAAAATCTCTTAATGGGGTAATAGCAGTGAACCTTCAGCTAGTGATGGGTTGTCAATCTGAAGATACCAATGGAGAAACAATAGTTTGTTCTTTCATGGGTCTTTGTGAAAAAATGTGATCCTCATTGTTAATACCTGTCACAACGGCCCCCCAATGTCCTTCGCTGGTTTCATCACGAATGCTCAATTGCCAATTGCTGGTTAAGAATGGCTCTATATACAGAACCCCAGGATCGTACATTAGTGACCGCCTTACGGGAGGCTTATAGAGCAGTCAGACACAAGAGAAGGGCTGAAGTCATCACACAACAGTGGTCTCTGTTAACTGTTACTGCCAACACACGGGACAGTAAAACATTCTGGAATGCTGTGTCTAGCATGCGCTCTTCTGATTAAGGAGGGACGACAGTCAGTTGCCACATAAGTGGGGAAGAGTGGGTCTTGCATTTTGTAGACATCTATACTAACGCTAGGCTCACCCCCTTGCGGTTATGGCAAGGGGCTGACCTGCCCCGTTTAGTTGTTTCTTTGAAGGAAGTTGAGGCTGCTATTCAAGAAAGTGCAGGAGGTAAAGCACCAGGTCCCGATGGTGTGTCTATTGACATCATCAAATGTAATTTAAATCTGTAGGCCCCAAGGCTGACAAATGTACATATGAGCTAAAACTATTCTTCACTTCCTTCCTCCTGGACTTCTTTGGTCATTGTTCCCATTTTCAAACAAGGAAATAGGGCGGAGCCAAAATGCTACTGTCCTATTTCCTTGATTGTCATTCCAGCGAAAATTCTGGGTAGGGTTTTGTATAATAGAATAGTAGAGTGGGCTGACGAAAACAAGGTGCTAAACGTCTGTCAATTTGGGTTTAGAAGCAGCATAGCGACTGTTGAGCAATGCCTAAATTTAAGCCTGATCAACGGGAAGTAAACTGTGGCCAAACAGTCATCATTGTATCTCGCCTTCATGGACCTATCAATGGCATTTGACTGTGTCAACCGGGCAAAATGGTGGCATTTGCTTATTAAATTAAAAATGGACCCATCTATAGTACATTTACGTATTTCCCTAGATACTGGTACCAAGGCTCGAGTGAGGTTTGAGAGCAAGGGGGAAGTTTTGACGAGTTTAGTATTGAGCAGGGGGTCCACCAGGAGTGCGTACTAGCTCCGTTACTTTTTATTTTATATATAAATGAGCTCAGTGTAGAACTTACTAAGAGCACCCCTGATGTACATATGCTGTGCGGCACCGCCCTCCCTGCGTTACTGTATGCGGATGATGCAGTTTTAATGGCTCGTACTCCCGAAGCCTTGCGTCTTTTAGCACAGTCCTTTGTTAAGTATATGGCAAATTTTAGTCTGTCAACTAATTTTAACTAGTCCATTTTAATGACATGTGGGCTGGAGTCCGCAAAACTACACTCCATTAAAGTTGGCACGAACATTTTAACTAGCACTTTTTCTTACTTTAGGATCAATTTTAGTTCTTTGGGCTCATGGGCCGCACATATTGCACAGTATAGAGAAAAGTTTTCTAGAGCAATTGGGTCTCTACTTAGTTTGCCGTCACCAAAGGGTGTGAGGCCCCTGAAACCACTATTGCATATATACTCCGCACAGTGTGCCCCCATTGTGAATTATGGCACGGAAGTTTGGGAATCGGGCAATCCTACTAACCTCCTGAGGGAGGAGAATCGTTTCTGTAGGAGGTTACTATTAGCCTTTGTATCCACCTCCCACTTCATTTGTCACAGTGAGTTGGGCATTGATTATTTGAGCGACTATATCCATAGTCGACCGACCATTTTGTGGTTATCCACCTGGAATTTGGAAGACGCTACACTAACAAAGAATATAATTAATGACAGTCTGGCTTGCGATGAGGGTCTCTCCAACACTTGGTTGGCTTACGTTAAAAAATCCTTGGAAGTAATAGGTCTAATTGATATATTTTTGGATAGAGGGCCACAGACTGCAGCTTGTAGAAAGCAAGTGAGGCGTTTACTATTGGAGAAAGCTGCAACAGACATATTGCGGGCAGAAAGTAATAAAATGAGTGTTACAGATTACTTGTATTTAAATTTAGGGGAATTCCCTAACACAAATAGGAGCTGGGTATTTTACTAGTATGTTACTGTTCAGCTTTAGGGCTGGCACAAGAAAATGTCTTTTATGCTTCCCTTCCGGGCATCAGCATGAGCTCGATCTGAGGATATGCCCTTGTATCAATCAGTTTAAGCAAACCATAATGCACTTTCTCTTCTTTTGCGATTTTTATGTGTTATATACAAAAAGATTTCTTATGCCTTTTATGAGATTCAGAAAGATACGGTCCTGTATGCAGGCGTATCGCTTTTTACGCACCTTGACAGATGATGAATCTTGTTGCTGTGTAGCTATGTTTCTCCAAGCTGCAGTATCCTCCAGAAAAACAATGTTAGAGGATTGATTTTACTAATAATTGCTTGCTCAGGTTTTAAAGTAATTTTTTTCTGCAGCATACAAATTTACTACATTATTGTTTACTTCTAATTTTATCAGGTTTTATGTATTTTAATTTTATTACCAGTTTATGTATTATGGTGTCTCTGCCTCTTTGCACAGTGTTTGTATGTATAATTTGTGTGCCTTTACGGCTATTTTATAGCCCAATAAAGATGACTTTGACAGAACTGTTACGTGCAGTGATTGATAGAGGATCTTTTTGCCTTACCCTGTGCAAGCTAACACTAAACCCTTCACCACATTTATTTTTGTAGGGCCGAAACATCCCCATTTTCCCATGCCATAAAAACTGTACACCAACACTGAGGTCGAGTTCTAACCTGTTGTGAACGAGGTAGAAAGATCTTGAATTCTACATGAGTTTGCCTGCAGTGTCTTTTTTACCTGTGTTGATCCATGCTGTTGTGTGTTTGCCGTGGCTTTCGCTTTGAAATTCGGTCAGTGGAGCTATGTGTGTCGAAGTTGTCGAAGTGGATATTTCACAAGCTTCCGCAGTGATCAGTGTTTCTGTGGTTTTTGCCTTGCTTTGTCGGGTAGGGTGTTAATCAAAGAAATTAGGCAAATTCTTCTATAGTGCCCTAAAAATTAATCCCTCTCTTGCTCCTTTGGCCCTCCAATTTACAGCAAAATCAAATTCTAGCACTTAAAGTGTCTGCTCCTGTATGGTTCCAAACCGTCCTAATCCAATGTAGCCTTTTTGTTTAGGTAGAGATATCGATTAACTCTTTTGATTAGATTTTTTAAAAATTACACATCATGGGGCTTATTTACAAGCCCCTTGCGCCACCCGTACGTCACTTTTCCCATGTTAAAAATGACGCAAAAGTGGCGCAAGGGGCTTGTAAATCTGCCCCCATATGTTCAGGCAGAGGAATGACGTAGAAGAGAGGAAGTTAAGCCCGGCCTGAAGATCAGCCGAGAACATGTTTAAACAAAGAAAACCTCAAATTTGTGTTGCTCTGCGTTGTTGCCGCAGCATGTTGCAATGTGATTTATGTTTCGCCCAAAAACATTTGATTCATTCAGTGATTTTATATTATAAAACTGCAGTGCTCGCCAGGATCAAATGCCAGTTCAGATTTCATGAACATCCGCTGAGAGGGGTCACTTCCTATTGTAGAAACGTGTATGCGTAATTTTTGAATGACATTGCTGCTGTTCAGATAAGGTTTTGTTCAGGTTTTGATGGAGGAAAATCATAGCTTTGGAATGGTACTACAGAATTAACAGTTATAAAATCTGGGGAAACGCACAGCCTGGCATTTGAAACTGACAAGCACAATTGTAAGTATTTTGTATGTATGTATATTGCAGTATTTGAAAAGGAAAGTGTACCCTTGAATCACTGATGACAAAATGGCATCTCTGGTATTTCTGCTGATAACACCAGCCAGCATTGTGTAACACATGTTGTTTCAGGAAATAACACCAACACCAAAGCTAACAGAATTCACATAAATAAGAGTATCCCAATACATGTTTTCAGGCGTGCATAAACGGAATGGCAATTGATTACAAAAAAAGATGAACAAAATACAAAATAATAATATCGAAGAAATTACATGAAAAATCTTTTATTTTGCTCGTGAAAGCAGGAAATGATTTAAATAATATAAAATTGAAAACTTTGACATGCATATCTGATGGGTGGTCTGGAGCAAAGATTATGGGAATGGGCGCAGAGAGAGGGATCACGTGAGGAGGTGAGAAGGGTCAAAGGAGCTAGAAGGGTCTAAGTTGGGGAATGAGCGGGACTGCCACTGGGCACAGAAATAAGGACCAAAAAGGGAACAAGCTTTGGCAAAGCCAGTAGGTCTCGCCTACGTTGGAGAGATTGACTGTGTCAATGTCTTTTAGCCCTGCTGTAGAGCAGTGTGGCTAAAAAAAAAAATTACAAAAAATACTATGATGTGTGACGCTAAAATAAAGCGCTATTGCATTGTTGCTATCGTGTGTTTGTTTTTTGCATCCTTCGTTACTCCTTCATTTCTTTTACAGCTTTGTTTGTAGAATGGGAAGCATATGGCAAATGATAGGATGCACTCCCCTACTCACCATTGAGGGGGTTTTACCGCACAGTCAAACCCTTACAAAAGGATGAAAGTGATTTGAGATGCAGTAAATGTTTTGATTTAAATTAATGTGATAGTGACCCAACCTGTACAAATAAAATGCAAGAACCGAGTGTGGATGAAGTCTGTAATAGCCTTGGCACCAATAACGAGTATTGTACAGACTCTAAACAGGAACAGTGGGGACCAACAACCTGGCAAATGCCAATTTTTGAGCAGTGGGTTCTATGCTGTAATTTTACCCAATGCTTTAAATGGGCCGGTACTCACGGGTACTGAGTACCGACAATTTTTAATTTTTTCCCTTCAAGCAGGGCTGGACTGGCCGTAGCGGGCACCGGGCATTTTCCCGGTGGGCCAGAAGGGGGGGGGGGGCGGTTTTGGACCGGTGGGGGCCGGTTTTGTTTCTGGGGGCCCGTTTTGGAGCACTGCTCCAATATCGGCCCCCTGTAACAAAAGTGCAGCAGCACTGTTTCCCACCTGCCCCCTCCCACCCCAAGCCGGTCTGAAGTAATTGCCAGGGCTGGTTTGCCTTCCCAGTCCGGCCCTGCCTTCAAGTATCTGCACTTCTCCACCACCAAGGAGAGCACAGGTACTCGTGTCTGATATACTGTTTATTGCTGGTTCGGCTGAGGCTGTCAGGGTGGAGCCCGCCTCCAGGATACTCTGACAGCCAAAGCGCTGCTGTAGCCCTGTGCTGAGCCCCTGCTGAACTGTTAAGCAACAGCTCATTTGCGTTTGTCGTCGACGCACGGGTGTTGAGAATTTAACCTTCACGTTGAGCTTGACAGAGCAGTATCCATTCAGGCCCTGCCCTGTCTATCACATTCACACTATCGTGTGCATTTGTGCACACACTGGAATCCAGGCAACCCACTGAGGGCAGGAATAAAGGAAGCCAAAGGAGGTAAGAAGTTAACAAGCATTGGTAAATGCATTAGATTTCACCTATGTGATGAATAATAAGCTGCTTTTTGTAGTAAGTTGTAGCTTGCTGAGTAGCTGTACAATATAAATTACAGAAAGTCTGTTAAAGTGTTATGACTTGTTTATGTACAAAAAGGCAATATATTGTGCTGTTACTAGTGCTATAGTGCGGGTAAGTAATATCAACATTTTGCAAAAATGAAATGAAAGGGGGAAAAATAATAGATTTAATATAATAGCAATATTATGTGTTTAGAGGAGTTCTGACAATTTTTGCATCTGGTACCACTCCACCTGCTGCACTATTGAAATCATGACCTTAGCGCTTGCTAGATAACTGCACTTGTGACTACCTGTTTAGTTGTAAAATATAGCAATATTACGTGTTTCGAGGACTTTTGGCCCTGGTGCCACTGCACCTGCTGCACCATTCAAATAGTGACCAGGTTGCCTGCAAGATAATTGCACTTGTGACTGCCTGTTTAGTAGTAAACTATAGCAATATTTGGTGTTTAGTGGAGGTATGACAACTTTTGGCCCCAGCGCCACTGCACCTGCTGCACCATTTAAATGAAGCCCCTTTTAACTGCAAGGTAACTGCAATTGTGACTGCCTGTATAGCAGTAAAATATAGCAATATTAGGTGTTTAGATGAGTTGTGACAACATTGGGGCCTGGTGCCACTGCACCTGCTACACCATTCAAATCATGACCCTGTTGTCTGCAAGGTAACTGCACTTGTGACTGCCTGTTTAGTAGTAACATATAGCAATTTTAGGTGTTTAGTGGGGTGCCTAGAGCTTTTGGTCCTGGTGTCACTGCACCTGCTGCACCATTGAAATCATGACCTTGGTGTCTGCAAGGTAACTGCACTTGTGACTGCCTGTTTAGTTTTAAATTTTTAGCAATAATATGTGTTTAGTGAGGTCCCTAGAGCTTTTGGCCCCTGTGCCTTTGAACCTGCTTCACCATTCACATCAAGTCCCTTTTAATTGCAAGGTAACTGCAATTGTGACTGCCCGTTTAGTAGTCAAATGTAGCAATATTATGTGTTTAGAGGAGTTCTGACAACTTTTGGGCCCGGTGCTTTTGCACCCGCTGCACTATTCAAATCATGACCTTGTTGTCTGCAAAGTAACTGCACTTGTGGCTGCCTGTTTAGTAGTAAAATATAGCATGGCTCTTGTATATTAACTTTATTTTTAATGTGCAGTGTTTATTACAACATTTAGAATTTGATCATAATGACCAAATAAATTAAGTTGAAAAAATCAATCCGATAATGTCTACAAAGTGCAAAGAAAGGTACTGAGGCATGAATAGGAAATGCCACAAACGTTCTAAGGCTAAAGCATATGCTTTACACAACTAAGTAATAAAAAAAAGCATTCCAGCATACTGTTAGAAGCTATTTGCCTTTTCCGTGGGAAAAGTATCGTAAATGCGTGAAGTCAGGGGAAGTTAACCAAAAAAAAAAGTTCCGCCCAAAAGCGAATTAACACAGTAATTTCAATCAATCAATCAATCAATCAATCAATCAATCAGGGGTTTATAAAGCGCGCTACTCACCCTTTTAAGATATATTAAATAAAAGAGATTTCAACGCTGTGCAGGCAAACCCTAAAAATGTCTTTTATCCTGCCTGAGCCATTTGTGTGAGTGCTTGACTGCTTGCTGGTGTTTAACTGCTTGCGTACGCATTTGTGTGTAAACGAAAGAGGAAGAGAGAGAATTTGGATACTCCCAGAAGGTGTTTAAAGGAAGTGTGTGGATTGCTTTGTATGTGCATGTGTGCTCAGGCCAGTATGAGTGTGTGCTCACATGAGAATGAGTATTGAGCCCAATGCAAAAAAATAACAAGGGCCATTGGAACTATGCAACAAGAGAGGGACAAATTATACATCAGGTTTGGCTAAATTATATAGCAAGAAAAAGAAAATTATGTGGCGTAATGTGGCACATTTTTTGATTGTATTACCCCATTATTTTGTCATTTTTTACATTAATTAACACTGGACATAGATTGCACCCCAGTCTAACACCAAAACATAGCAATAAGCAACAGAAACATGAGAAGTCAACCTTTGCAAGGACCTTCCACTGCATGGCAAAACGTGTTGCTGAAATTTTACTAACTTTTGAACAGTTTGAGATAGAAACAAACTTTTATTGTTAAAATCTGCAGATAATGCAGCAGATGATGGAGTATGTGGAAAATGCAGCAGATCCATAATTATGCGAAATAGAGTCGCATAATTCCATTTCCCTGATAATAATAGTGCGTCATCAAGAAGCTGCACTAGTTAAACAAGTATTGGCAAAGCCATTAGTTGTGGCCTTGGTCAAACTGGTTCAATCGTTCATTTAAAAAGAATATTGCAATCATTAGTCACGAAAAAAAGAAAACATGCCTTCTACATGCAGTGACGATAAGCATGCAAAAATAAATTTAAATAAAAATAATTTACCATTGCATATAATTTAACAGTACCAGTGCTCCCTATCAGGCAGGTGACTTAGAACTGGTTAAGAACCATTTTCTAGTTTTAATACACGTCACACTTTTAAAAACACAAGAGGACTGAAAAAATGGATAAAAAGTGGAAAGAAAAAAAAATGCCAAAGTAAAGTTCTGGCCTACCAGCCTGGCACTGAAGTGCACTTTTGAAGGCAAATTTGACCTTGTGATCAGGAAAAATGCCACACGATGGCCAGTGGCCTTCATGGGCTGACCCTTTACTCCATGCTATACGTTGCAGCGAGTGGAAGCAGAATGTGAATGATAGTTGAACAGACCGTTGGATGAAGAGAGTAAAAGCCCCTCCACATACATATGCATTTTTTATTTCCGTATGTATTTTAAATTCATAAGGCTGGAGAGACATCTAAAGCTGTCTCTGACCAAGCCTAAAAATACAAAGGGGTTATCTGGGATTCATTTTCAGGCAGGAGCTGAAGAAGGACTGATCTGTGATGTTATTTGCTGTTATTATTGTTTTCTCTTGTCTCGAGTTAAGGTAAGAGAGGATTAGTGACCTGTATGTGTTTATGGGATGGGGGGTGGGAAGGGGAAGGGGACGACAATGAATAGAATATGGCATGGCTGTATAAAATGCATTAAAGGGGTTCAGTAGGCTGTAAGGTACAAATCCTCTGCTCTATATTGTCATTGTACAGATCTCTAAGATGAGCAATAGATGAATTGGGTACCTTTTTCTTAGACATGTCCAGCAAGGAGAGAGATTTGCAGAATCCGTCTATTGTACCCAGTGAGTTCTTTTCTTAGGCTGTCTTTTCACTGTGGACAACACACCCATGTTAAATCGCTAACCTGAACAAAAAATATTCAATATGTGCGAGTTGTGTGCTGAGATTCCTTGTGTGCCAGAAGACACCATGACTCAGTCTGTCTTGGTTATTTGAGGCCTCAAATATATTTCCATGTTTCGTAGGATAGCTAGAACCATGACCCTAGACGTTCCTAGAAGGTCAGTGGCTTCAAGCAGAGGGTGGCCGGTGGTATGCATTCTATAGTGTGGTGGTAGTAATACATGACTAGTAATACCGTTCAAAGAATATGATGGCATCTTTATGGATAACTGAGCTGAGATATTATTATCTCTTCCATTGTTTGGTGATCAGGAAGGATAATCCTGTATGGGATAAGATTCACTTTGCAGTTTTTCTCGTATTGCAAGGGACACCAACCTTCCTGAACCTGATCCCTGGATGTTTAGCTCGGAGTGCTTCACCTTCATTTCGTGTTGAGTTCTTTTGTGTGGCCCAACTTGAGCCGGGATGTTTTCAGGTTTCTTAGGGACATTATCAGTTGTGTCTACCGTTTTTTGTGATGTGTCCAGTGAATCCAAATTTGGCAATTTACCCACAGTTGTAGTGTCATTGTAAGAAATTATTGAAGTGTTTGCAAAAGCCACCTTTCTTTGTTCATACTCAGCCTCAAAGATGGGATATAGTCTGTTGCTGCCAGGAACTTCTTTCACTAAGTATTAAGGGTTCTTCCTTACCTTCCTAGCATGTTTTTTCTGTCACTTAATTCGAGCAAGGGATCATTGGCTCGTGTAGATCAACATCATTCACCCATCTCTGTTTGATTGGCATTGATGGGTGCTCTATCAACTCCTGGCTAGTGAGATTTCCTCCCGTGGTACTGAGCGGCTCATTTGTATCTGCAATATGTTGTTCTTGTTCTGCCACTGAAACGTGAGGCCGGTAACTCAGCTCTTGGGTATGCATACTAGATATGGTTTCTGGCTTGGGATTTTTCCTTTTGTTCAAAATAGACATTAAAATAGCTGTCTTAGTACTTAACTTGCCAACAATAGGCAATTATTTCTTGCATCCTTGTCATTCAGTCCATCAGTTTGTCTAGTTTTGCATTTATACCAGTGACGTGGGAGACTATCACGTTTGTAAGGTCGATCTGGATGTTCAGTTTGTCTGATTGTATATTAAGTGCTGTAATTGATGTCTGTAAAATATTTAATGCATGTACATTGGAAATATTGTCCATTTTTAAATGTAAGCTCTCACAATTCTCTTACATTGTATGTGTGGCATTTATTTTCATAGTATTTTTCATAGGAAGGCCATCTAATGTGTTAAGGTCTATGTCTTCTAACTGAGTTTGGGTTAGTTTTGCCGGGCCACTAGACGCCAGTTTATGTTCGTTAATTCGCTCTTCTTGAGTGAATTGCTCAGATGGGTTTAAAATGTTAATAGCAGGTTGCTCGTGCCCTACAAGATCATCCACCAGGTTGATGGTCTTAACTTCCATTGCCTGTATTAGACCCGCATTGTTTGTTAATGAAATTGAATTCAGCCAGGAGTTGTCCACCTCCTTGATGCAGTCACTGTTCGAGTTGATGCATGTTTGCAGAGAGGACTGGCATGGGCCAGTCTTGGCATTGAATGGTGGATAGGTTGGTGCGTGGACCTGAGACAGTATTGTGGTAAGTTTACCTGCTGCCACTTCACTATTTCTAAGCACTGTTACTTTTCTATTGTCAGTTGGGCTTACACTGGCTCGTTGATCGGGATTTAATAATTAATCAGATTTTTAGGCATGAGTGGGTTTGGCAGTCCCACAATGTTTTCTGTCTTTGAGTAGATACCAGCTGACGGGTCTTTTAAAAACATATATTACAGCTACAGTTCATTTTCCCAAATAATTTCTGGATTGGTGATATTGGTAGGCTGCTCTGGGCTTCACTTGTTTTATTCGTGTTGCCTGGCGCATTGTGAGTCTTGGGTATCCTTGTGTTCTTTTTTTGGTTCAATCGTTTCTGGGCAACCTGTTGTTTAATTTTACCAGATCTCATTTTCCTGTGGCCACCTGTTTCCTTTAGTTGTCCAGGTCTGTATTGCAATATTGACAGCAAACAGAAGCCCGGGTTATTTTAAATTTTTGGGGTTTTTGGTGTATGCTGACAACTTGGGGAGATATGGCTGGGGGAGAGCAGACATCAAGCTCACAAACCGCACCTCGACCTGGCAGGGCCTTCTCCGTGAAGTCAGGCTCAACCCAATGTGGCTGCGCTAACAGTCACCCTATCACAGCCCATGTCAGGACCCTTTGGGACCGAACTTCAGTTTGATGTAAGGCTGTGCTCCAGGCCTCCAGCCACAAACAGCACACAGCAAGCGTCTCTGGCCAACTCAGGGTGTCTCTGAATGTTTCAGAGCTAAGTATTTCACTTATGCTGCCCTCAGCATTCAGGGCTGACAACCGCGTTTGAGACCAAGTGATTCCCACCTTCGCAACTTCACGGTCACTATGGCCCTTTGTACCTCCATGTCTCTGCCACTGCCTGCCACTCTCCCAACACAAACCGAGCAAGCCACGTAGGAGCAAAAACGGGCACCGAGGCAGATGCTGGAGTGGTGGCTGGAGCGTGAGAACATGAGAGGGAGGCTGCTGTGATAGTGTGGATGTGAGGGGCTCAAAAATGGGTCATCAGGCAACTGAGAAGGAAGGTCAGAGAGCTTGCGAGGAAGGTTAATGGCAGGTGTTTGGATTAGGCTTTATGAGCCTTACCAGAGCATTTTCTTGGCTTGTTGCCCTATTGCCTGCAGTCCTATGAAATCCTGTGGTTGTCCTGGGGCTTAAAAGACCCGGGAGCAGCTTGGAAAAGCTGTTTGTCACAGGTCTACCCACCGGTGAAGGGCCCACAGCAACCATAGTGCCGCAGTGCCACAAGCGAGCGGCACTGGTGGCAAGCAGCGAGCGGCCTCACGCGAGCCTGCGTGACGCTCTCGCCCATTGCACCATAATCTCAGGCGAGCTCACCGGAAATCACAATCTTGGCCACGTAGGCCTCCTAATCCACCTAGGCAAACCGCCCGTTCCACGGTCACAGTGGCGGCAATGCGGCGGTTACCCGCAGTCTCCCCCACAGCAATTCAATGTTTCATTGGCTTGCGGCTCGTTTGAAGTGGGGTGAATTGGAGTAGGGTTGATTAGACTGGAGGGTGGATTGGATTGGAGTGGGTAGATTGTATTGAAGGGGGTGGATTGGAGTGTGGTGGGCTGGATGGATTGGATTCAGTGGCAGGACTGAACTGGAGTGGGATGGATTAAATTGGGGTACAGTGGGGTGGGTTGGAGGGCAGTGAAGTGGAGTGTTTTGGAGTGGGGTGGACTGAATGAGGTGGATTAGATTGGAGTGGGGTGAAATGGGGTGGGGTGTACTTGAGTGGGGCGGATTGGACTGGGGTTGGGTGGAGTGTGGTGTATTAGAGTGGGGTGGATTGGATTAGAGTGGGGTGGACTGGAGTGGGATGGGATTGTGTGGGTTGGATTTAATTGGATTGGTATGGGGTAGAGAAGATTGGAGTGGAGTAGGTTGGATTGCAGTGAGGTGGATTGGAATGGATTGGATTGAGGTGGATTGGATTAGGGTGGGGTGAACTGGATTTGGGTGGGGTGGGGTGGATTGGATTGAGGTGGACTGGATTGGGGTTCGGTGAATTGCAGTGGAGTGGGGTGGATTGGAATGGGGTAGATTAGATTTGGCTGGATTGTGGTAAACTGGATTGGTGTGGCGTGGATTGTTTTGGAGTGGGTTGGATTGGATTGGAGTAGGGTGAATTGGATTGGGGTGAGATGGATTGGATTTGAGTGGGGTAGACTGGAGATGAGCAGATTGGAGTAGGGTGGATTATTTTGATTTGGACTGGGGCAGATTGCTTTGGAATCGAGTGGAGCGGATTGGAGTGGGACAGATTGGAGTGGGCCAGATTGTTTTGGATTGGAGTGGAGCACATTGGAGTGGGGGAGATTGGTTTGAATTTAAGTGGGGCAGATTGTTTTGGATTGAGGTGGGGCAGATTGGAGTGGGCTGAATTGTTTTGAATTGGAATGGGGCAGATTGTTTTGGATTGGAGTGGGGCAAATTAGTTTGGATTGGATAGGACTGGGGCAGACTGTTTTGGATTGGAGTGGGTGTGGATTGTGGTGGACTGTATTGGAGTGAGGTGGATTCAGGACAGAGTGGGCTGGATTGGATTAGGGTGAAGTGGATTGAATTAGAGTGGGGTAGATTGGATTGAGCTGGATTAGATTGGTGTGGGGTGGATTGGATTGGAATAGAATTGAGTGAGGTGGATTGGAGTGGGATGAATTGGGATGGAGTGGGTGGATTGGGGTGAGCTGGATTGCATTGGAGTGGGGCGGATTGGAGTGGGCAGATTGTTCTGGATTGTATTGGGGCATATTGTAGTTGGGCAGATTAGAGTGGGGCAGACTGTTTTGAATTGGAGTGGGGCGGATTGGAGTGGGGCGGATTGGATTGGGGCAGATTGGATGGAGTGGGGCAGACTGGAGTGCAACATATTGTTTTGGATTGGAGTGGGTAGATTGGAGTGGGGCAGCTTGTTTTGGGTTGGGGCAGATTGGAGTGGGGTACCAGTACTGTTTGTGTAAAATCGTGATACTGTGACCTACTACTGTTTTCTGTCTGATTTTCCCTTCCTGCACTCACCTCACACATGAGCACTTTTCCTTGCACTTCTTATCAGAGCAACCGTTTATGGATATCTTTCCATATGTTTTATTGAATATGTTATTTGCATAATTAAAATAATATAAGTAAGGATGCCTTTCCCCATAACTTAAGTTGTTATGTCTCTTTTTCTGGTGTATTCATGAAGCTTATTCACTCTGTTGTTTAAATGATCATACATAAATGTCTCAATGACTTAGTGATTTAACTTCATAAGTGATTCCCTCTTTGATGAATTACAAGGCTGTAAAGAAGAGTGCCATGCAAGCCAACAAATGGTAAGCAACTGGCGGCCTCCAAGCCCTTTTCTATATACTAGAGAGTCTTGCAAGTGAGACTCATGCACTAGCGCATGCTCTCGCTGGCTCGACCCTAAAAAGTATCTCCACAAATGACCCACCTGTGGAAGGTCATTAGCTGAGGACCAGAAGCTGTACTTGGTCCATGCTCCATGGCACAGATTAGCACACAACAGAAAGTGAAACTGGGAGGTGCCTTTGTGGTATTGACCAATGAGAAGCAAGGAAATGAGACAGACGTTGCAGGCAACCAATGGTTAGTAACGAGCGGGCTCTGAGCCCTTTTTACATTTATTTTTTTAAAGTATGATACAGTTGCTAGTGGCAGCGCATGTGCTATCTCAGGTGAGACCTAAAAATCAGAATGAAAGTTGTAGATGGATGGTGAAAAGATGGAGTAAAAAGTGGAAAGACTGAGCTGGGTTGGTAAGGCAATGGCAGTGGAAAGGTTGTAGAGAAGGGATCGTGTGGCAAGAGAAAAGACAGAAGATTGATCGCAAAATTGTTAATTTAAGATTAATTTGCTGAAATATGTGAATATTTAACTGCTGGCATCTGGCAAGATTATTTTGACTGATTAAAGATGCAATTGTGGTGTAACAAACTATATCCAATTGCAAGGGTTAAAGCCCGGATAAACATTAATTTTGGTTTGTTGGCGAGTGGACACAACACGTGTTTGGTTGTAGGGAAAGGTAGGGTTGTAAATTCTGTGGGAAAATGCGAGAGAGAGTTATAGGAGATTTCTTTCCTGCTCAGTGGTATACAAGGACAAAACCATGAAAAGGTTATAAATCTCCAGATGCATAGGGGAAACCTATTTAGGCATTACATAGATTTTCAAGTGTTTTTAACGACCCAAAGCATAGCCAATGCCGCCATAATGCTCTGAAATGTCTTAACTTGTAAAATATTTTTCTATGTAAAGTTTTACCTGTAAAAATGTGGGTGTTATATGCATGTCCACACAGATTTTGTAGCTTGCTAATTTAGGAGTACTTTTAAAAGTGTAGATATGTATGGAAAAACATTTAAAATGTGCATGAATAGACACAAAGATGACTCATTTACAGCATAGTTTTGTGACAGAACTGCCCTATGAAGGTCAACAACAACTTTTTGTGGTGCTCCTCACAAACATTTAACAAGCATTGGCAAATCCAGTAGGTCTGGCATTAGCAAATTGGTGCAGTGGTAATATTTTTGTTTTTATTACGTGCATGTACCACAAAGATAAAAATAAAACTTACCCCCTGCCTAAACATGTTGGAAAATGCTTGAAATAAAAATGTTAATTTAATAGACAATGTTAACGATTATATATAATTTTAATAGAATCGTAGGGGTGCTTCCTAGCAGGCACTAAGAGCAAGTATAGAAACCCTTTTTAGTTAAATGAGCATCACAAGAAAATATGATTTTAGTGCGCACCAACAAAAGTCAGTATTGGCTTTGAGTTGCTGTAACCTGAACACATAGTTTAAAAAAGACCAGCAAAGTAAAGGATTGGCCTATTAGCCCTACCACTGAAGTGCGCTCATTTTTACGCAGATGTGCACATGAGAGCAGACAAAATGTTTGCAAGACTTTTTTTTGGGCTATATCTTTATTACATTTTGTTCACGTGTAGTATTGACATGCACGATAATATCACATTGGCTTTTCATCAATAACCATGTCATGCAACTCTGCAATGCTTTTTGTTTTTGATGAGAGCAGACAAATTGTTGTCACTTACAGAAAAATGAGCCAGTGCCTGAAGTGGGCTGAGACATTGTCCCATGCTACATACTCTTGTGGATGGAAGCAAAATGTAAATGACAGTGATCCATTGAGTGTGATTGGTATCAGCTTGATTGTGTCAGTGTGATAGGGCAAGTGTGATATTGTAAATGTGATGTGTGGTAATGGTGATGGAGCGAGGTCAACAGCAGCCAGTTATTGTGTTTGTCTATGATCGTGTAATGACGAACGTGATGTGGTGAGCCTAATGTGGTGAGTGAGATGCAAGAACAGTGATGCAGCAAGTTCACCAGCAGTCAATGTGACGATGTGTATGCGATATTGGAAATATGGCAAGTGTGATGTGATAAGGGTTATGTGGTGAGTGCAATGACAGTCAATGTACTGGTGTGATATGAATGTGATGGTCTAGTGTAAGTGTGTAATGGTGAGTGTGATGCAGAGAGTATGATAACAGTGAGTGTGATTGTGCAATGCTATAGTGTCATGTGAGGGTGGTGGGTGATATACTGAGCAAGTGGCTGAAAGCACTGTTCCCCACAGAACAATGTGCACCGTAAAAAGCCCTGGAGAGTCCTAATATTATTATTTGCATAATGTCATTTGAACTTTTTATAGTTAGGAAAATCACTTATTGTGAAACAGTAGCACATAGTATCTAGATGTAATGAAATGTGGGGTGCTTTAAAGTGATCAACTTACCTTTCAAAGTATGCTGAAACTACACATATGACTATGTTTCTGCGTCTCAGGGAGAAGTGTACTTCCAGGTGCAAGCAGTTGGTATACAAATAGAACATTGAACAAAATGTGGTTTCCGTGGAAAGACGTACTTGTGCACACTTGAGTTAGTGATTCCCCTTTATTGCGCAATTTTAGACAAGGGGAAAGAAAAAGACTTGGAAAGTCATCTATGCTGTTACACTAACTGAATTATTGTGAACCTGGGCAAATGACACAATAGCTTTGTGTATCAGTGCCCTTACCAAATAATGTTTGCTGTGGGTGGGAAAACTAGGTTTGCGTGCCACGTTAAAAAAAACCTTCAACCTGTCATCATCATCATCAGTCTTTATTTGATGTCTTTAAAAAATCATTAAAGAATGCACAGATAAAAACATCCACAGATAAAATTAAAGTTAAAAGAGTAACTATAACTGCCCAAGAAATTCTGACATAGCATCATGTAGCACATAAAGTCTTTCTCAAACATACAGCACTAGATAAGAAGAGAGCTAAATTAAACAAGTAAACATATCCGGTAGTAACGTTAAATAGAAAAGTGCAGGGCAGACAAAATGCTTATCGATAATGTAATGATAAAAGGCCTTCTTGGGCTTTAGAAGAAAGTGCAAATCATGATAAAAAGTATTGTGTCCTGAGCTGAAGAATTATTACAACTACATGGAATTGGGATAGATCCATATGAGCTACCATGTGAATTGCTAACAAGTGGTGTATTACGTTTAATCTAAAGTGTTTCAAAAGAAATCAATGGTAATCAGACATGTTGTAGGTGAGATACGGGCAATTAAAAAAGTGATCTGCAGTGGTAAGTAAGCTTTTACAGATGATTTATCCTTGGTCAATTATGCTCTATTATTAGCCCTACAAGTCTCAAATGCTCTCTTGATCCAAGTGTAGTCCTCTGTAACTATGGACTCAGGATGAATGAACCTTTATGGGCAGCCCAGCTTAGTAAAACATACCTTAATATAGTTATCCACAGGATATTGGTCGCTTGATCAAGGGCCAAACAATTTTTCAATATAAAGCGATTAAAGTGCTTAGCAGGGCGTACCTACACAGAGATCCAGAGGAGTAAGGCCCGTACCATCAGTATGTCCTCTAGATAATCACTCCCTAGTTCCATGTGGATAGGTGTGGAGGAAATACTCTGGGGGAGAGAAAGATGATTTCTTCAAAACTTATTTTCAAGAGCTTGCAGTGAAGACACATTGGTATACCCCCAGATGTCACTGCCATAAGCAGCTGTAGCAATGCATTTAGCTCTGTAGACATCAATCATAGCCTTGATGGACTTAGGATCCAGTCTAGAGGCAAAATTGAACACAGAAGCAATGCTCCTAGAAAACATTTGCCATCTGGCTATAACTAATGAAGACCTGGACACAGAAGAGTCAAACAGAACTCCCAGATAAGGGAATACGGAAATTCGACTAAGGGGATTGGCTTTGACACGGTACAATCTAGACTTAGTAGACCAGGGACCGATCACTATAATGTGGGGCTTAGTAAAATTGGTACTTAAATCGAGGCTGTCCATAAATTCCACAAATCGGTTGATCAAAACCTCTAGGCTCAAGACGTTTCATGATATAAGAACAGTATTGTCTCTGTAAAGCAGTATACGAGTCAGAAGAGAACCAGTTTTGAGCAAGCCCGTACCAACTTCTATCAACGACTTTTCAAGGCTATTATTATATAATGTAAACAAAAACTGAGCCAAGATGCAACCTTGGTGAACTACCCAGTTAAGCTTAAAGTGCTCTGTGCATACACCCCATCACCAAATCTCACTGAAGCTGACAGGTTAAAAATTAAATGTAGGTCACACAAAATGAAAACTGAGGATCAGCCCCCATCTCCAACATGATGGCCCAAAGCTTCTCTCTGTTGAACCTGTCGAAAGCTGTGCTAAGATCCATAAATACAAGATGTAAAGCCCCTTTTTTAGCGATAGTATATTTGGCTATAATCATATACAAGTTGAGACCCTGATCGGTAGAACCTAGGCCCTGGTGGAAACCGTACTGAATGTCAGATAAGACGTTCTGATCTGTGGCCCAATCCACTAATCTGTTCAATAAGATACAGCCTAAAACCATGGCTGTGGAGCTAATCAGTGAAATGGGCCTATAGCACTTAGGATCTTGATGGTTGCCTTTCTTGAAGAAGGGAACAATCACAGAAGAGGACCCGGCTTCAGGGATACACATTTTCACAGCTGAAATTAAGTATAAAGTTAAAAGAGGAGCCCAAAAATCTATATTCGACTTATATATTTTATTTTATTTTATTTATAAAGTTTTTTATAGCACAAACAAAACCCGTGAGGGTATCAGAGCGCTTTACAAAGGGAGGAGTGGATACATACAGTGCATTTCCAATAGAAATATAAACATAAGCGAGAATGAAATCTAGGAGCATGATTTCGTTAGGCGCTCAGACGGAGGTGGTCGAGATCAATAGAATAATAGTTCGACAGGTAAGTTCGATCGATATTTAGTATGGTGACGACTTTCAGTCTAACCATTTAGACATCAGGAATGATTTCACCTCTGATTTGAAGGAGGCGGTAGAGTGAATCAGACAAATTTCCCTCAGAAGAGAATTCCAGATTTTCAGTGCAATGCCTGAGAAAACTCTGTTGCAAGTTTTCTTCTTGCAGAAATTCTAAGGTTTCAGTAGCATGGAGCTGCTGCTACGCGATGTCCTATATGCGCCAGATAGTTCCAGCTTATGTGCTAGGTATCTTCGGGTGTTGAAATGTATGGCTTTATGGGTCATGCAAGCAATTTTTAGATGAATTTGTGCTTCATATGGGAGCCAGTTTAGGGATTTCAAGTCAGAGGAGATGTAATTGTTTCTTTTTGTTCCAGTGATGAGTCTGGCCGCAGCATTAAGGGAGGCCCGTAAAGGGGCCAGTCTGTATATGGGAAGGCCATTGGGCGTGGTGCTTCTGTATTCAAGCCTCGGGATGACTAGGGCTTGGACTGCTGATTTCAGATCATCCTGGGGGAGGAAGGGTTTTAGTTTCCTTAGAATGCTCATCTGGTAATTTGCTCCTTTGGTGGCGTTGCTGATGTGGAGCTGCATGTGCAGATGTTTGTCTAGTATAATTCCTAGGGATCTCGCAGAGTCTACAAGGTGCGGAGAACAATTGAGAGCAGTTAGATGTTTCATCCAATGGTCGATCTTAAGATTGTTTTTGGGTGGAGTAATGAGGAGGAATTCCGTTTTGATGGCATTAAGTTTGAGATGGTTGAGCATGAGCCAGTTCTGAGTATTCTGTAGAATAATGTTGAGGGTATTGAGGTAATCAGGAGAGGAGATTATTAGGTACAGTTGTGTGCCATCTGCATACATGTGGTAGTGAATGTTGGAGGATGATAGGGAGTCTGCTAAAGGTTCCATGAATAAGTTAAAAAGCATGGAGGAGAGGGCAGATCCCTGTGGGACTCCCAAGGTGACCGTAAAGGGCTTTGACAGAGAGTGGTTGACCTTGATTCTTTGGGTTCTGTTATGGAGGAATGAAGTAAACCACTGGAGGACAGATACAGATAGACCCATCCTTCTATCAAGTAGTTTTAGAAGGTTGACGTGTATCACAGTGTCAAATGCTGAGGATAAGTCAAGGAGGATGAAAAGACACGCTTCATTCTGATCCAACATTGATAGGACATCATCCACTATGTGAGTGAGTGCTGTTTCTGTTCTGTGATCTCGGCAGGAACCAGCCTGGTGTTGGTCTAGGAGTTGCTACTGATCTATGTGATTGCAGAGTTGGATCTGTACACATTTCTCAATAAGCTTCGACAGAGTGGGAATGTTGGAGATTGGACGGAAATAGTTAAAAGTCTGTGCAGTCTGCCATTGTTTTTTTTACGATGGGGGGTGCCTGACCTACTTTTAGACAATCAGGGATGATGCCTTGGAGAATAGAGGCATTTACTATCTTAGTCCATAGCGGGAGGATAGACAGTTTGATCTCTTTAACCCCTTCGCTGCTAGGCCTTTTCCCCCCCTGTGCTAAGCCTTTTTTTGGCTATTTGGGGTAGTTCGCGCTTAGGCCCCTGTAACTCTTTGACCACATAAGGTATCCACGCCAAATTTGCGTCCTTTTTTTCCAACATCATGGGGATTCTAAAGGTACCCAGGGTTTGTGGATTTCCCTGGAGGGGGCCCAGAAATTAGCCAAAATACAGTAACATTTTTTTTTGGGGGAAAAATGGGAAAAAAGGGTTACAGATGAAAGCGGCTGGTTTTTTCCCTGCAAATGGTATCAAAAAAGGGGTTGTGGTGCTGAAATCACCATCTTCCCAGCTTTCAGGGACAAGCAGAATTTTGTCAGAAAACCAACATTTTTTACACAGTTTTGGCATTTTTCTGGGACATAGCCTATTTTTGCTATTTTTTGTGCTTTCAACCTCTTTCCAGTTAGTGGTAGAAATGGGTATGAAAGCAATAGTGGATCCTGGAAATCTATACATTTTAGAAAAGTAGATAGAATTCTGAATTCATCAAGGGGTCATTTGTGTAGATCCCTCAAGGTTTTTCATAGAAACTAACAGTTAAATATAGGAAAAATTGAAAATTAGTTGAAAAAAACAGCCATTTGTGTCAACGTTTTCACCTGTAACTTCTTCTAATTATGACAGTTGTTTGAAAGCAATATACCATTACATCCGCTAGACCTTTCTGGTTGTGGGGATATATAGGACTTGTAGGTTCACCAAGAACCCGACGAACCCAGAGCCAATAACTGAGCAGCGTCTTGCAATGGTTTTTTATTAGGTACCGGGTATATAGCTATTCATTTGGGAAAATGTATACATGGAAAAATCGGAATGAAAGACACCTATGTATTTCTGAAATGGTAACAAAATATAGAGTTTAGAAACACATAGATAATTGCACATTTCCGAAATTGGGAGTACCCATACTCGCATGAGAATTATAGGGCATTTTTCAAAATGACTTCTTTTTTACACTTTGTCTTTCATTTGGAAGGCAGAAATGCATCGAAAGTCAATAGGTAATAACAGTTGCTCTACAATACTGTGTTATCCTAAGTCTCCCGATAAAAATGGTACCTCACTTGTGTGGGTAGGCCTTGTGCCCACGACAGGAAACGGCTCGTGGACACACCACATTTTCACAATGAAAAATGACCCTTTTTTTGCAAAGTGTCTAGCTGTAGTTTTTGAACCCTAGCTCTGCCGGCACCTAGGGAAACCTAGCAAACCTATACATTTTTTAAAACTAGACACCCGGGGGATGCCAGGGAGGTATGGCTTGCGTGGACCCCCCAACGTTTTACCCAGAATCCCCTGCAAACCTCAAATTTAGCTGAAAAAATCACTTTTCCCACATATTTTTGTGTGAGAAAGTTGTGGCATCACCGGGCTGACACAAATTTCCTACCACCCAGCATTCCCCCAGGTCTCCTGATAAAAATGGTGCCTCACTCATGTGGGAGGCCCAAGTACCCACAACAGGCAAGGGCCCAAAACATATTGAGGCGACATCAAAATTGCCTATCACAAAACGACCTGGTTTTGCAAGGGGGTCACCTGGGTTTTTGGCCCCGTGCTCGGCGGCCAGCTAGGGAAACCTACAAAACCCACACATTTCTGAAAACTAGACACTTGGGGGGTTCCAGGGAGGTAAGGCTTGCATGGATCCCCCAACATTTTCTTACCCAGAATCCCCTGCAAACCTCAATTTTAGCTTAAAGAATCACTTTTTCCGCACATTTTTGTGTGGGAAAGTTGTGGCATCACCGGGCTGACACAAATTTCCTACCACCCAGCGTTCCCCCCAGGTCTCCCGATAAAAATGGTGCCTCACTCGTGTGGGAGGCCCAAGTACCCGCGACAGGCAAGGGCCCAAAATTGCCTATCACAAAACGACCTGGTTTTGCAAGGGGGGTCACCTGGGTTGTTGCCCCGTGCTCAGCGGCCAGCTAGGGAAACCTACCAAACCCATACATTTCTGAAAACTAGACACCCGGGGGGTTTCAGGGAGGTATGGCTTGGGTGGATCCCCCAATGTTTTCTTACCCCGAATCCCCTGCAAACCTCAATTTTAGCTGAAAAAATCACTTTTTCCACACATTTTTGTGTTGGAAAGTTGTGGCATCAATGGGCTGACACAAATTTCCTACCACCCAGCGTTCCCCCAGGTCTCCCGATAAAAATGGTGCCTCACTCGTATGGGAGGCCTAAGTACCCGCAACAGGCAAGGGCCCAAAACGTATTGAGGCTACATCAAAATTGCCTATCACAAAACGACCTGGTTTTGCAAGGTGGGTCACCTGGGTTTTTGGCCCCGTGCTCGGCGGCCAGCTAGGTAAACCTACCAAACCCAAACATTTCTGAAAACTAGACACCCTGGGGGTTCCAGGGATGTATGGCTTGCGTGGATCCCCTAACGTTTTCTTACCCAGAATCCCCTGCGAACCTCAATTTTAGCTTAAAAAATTACTTTTTCCGCACATTTTTGTGTGGGAAAGTTGTGGCATCACTGGGCTGACACAAATTTCCTACCACCCAGCGTTCCCCCAGGTCTCCCGATAAAAATGATGCCTCACTCGTGTGGGAGGCCCAAGTACCCGCGACAGGCAAGGGCCCAAAACGTATTGAGGCGACATCAAAATTGCCTATCACAAAACGACATGGTTTTGCAAGGGGGGTCACCTGGGTTTTTGGCCCCGTGCTCGGCAGCCAGCTAGGGAAACCTACCATACCCACACATGTCTGAAAACTAGACACCCGGGGGGTTCCAGGGAGGTATGGCTTGGGTGGATCCCCCAATGTTTTCTTACCAAAAATCCCCTGCAAACCTCAATTTTAGCTGAAAAAAATCACTTTTTCCACACATTTTTGTGTTGGAAAGTTGTGGCATCAATGGGCTGACACAACTTTCCTACCACCCTGCGTTCCCCCAGGTCTCCCGATAAAAATGGTGCCTCACTCGTGTGGGAGGCCCAACTATCCGCGACAGGCAAGAGCCCAAAACGTATTGAGGTGACATCAAAATTGCCTATCACAAAACAACGTGGTTTTGCAAGGGGGGTCACCTGGGTTTTTGGCCCCGTGCTCGGCGGCCAGCTAGGTAAACCTATCAAACCCACACATTTCTGAAACCTAGACACCCGGGGGGTTCCAGGGAGGTATGGCTTGGGTGGATCCCCCAATGTTTTCATACCATTAACACCCTGCAAACCTCAATTTTAGCTGAAAAATCACTTTTTCCACACATTTTTGTGTTGGAAAGTTGTGGCATCAATGGGCTGACACAACTTTCCTACCACCCAGCGTTCCCCAGGTCTCCCGATAAAAATGGTGCCTCACTCGTGTGGGAGGCCCAACTACCCGCGACAGGCAAGAGCCCAAAACGTATTGAGGCGACATCAAAATTGCCTATCACAAAACGACGTGGTTTTGCAAGGGGGTCACCTGGGTTTTGGCCCCGTGCTCGGCGGCCAGCTAGGGAAACCTACCAAACCCACACATTTCTGAAAACTAGACACCCGGGGGTTCCAGGGAGGTATGGCTTGCGTGGATCCCCTAACGTTTTCTTACCCAAAATCCCCTGCAAACCTCAATTTTAGCTTAAAGAATCACTTTTTCCGCACATTTTTGTGTGGGAAAGTTGTGGCATCACCGGGCTGACACAAATTTCCTACCACCCAGCGTTCCCCCAGGTCTCCCGATAAAAATGGTGCCTCACTCGTGTGGGAGGCCCAAGTACCCGCAACAGGCAAGGGCCCAAAACGTATTGAGACGACATCAAAGTTGCCTATCACAAAACGACCTGGTTTTGCAAGGGGGGTCACCTGGGTTTATGGCCCCGTGCTCGGCGGCCAGCTAGGGAAACCTACCAAACCCATGCATTTATAAAAACTAGACACCTGGGGGGTTCCAGGGAGGTATGGCTTGCATGGATCCCCCAATGTTTTCTTACCCCGAATCCCCTGCAGACCTCAATTTTAGCTGAAAAAATCACTTTTTCCACACATTTTTGTGTTCACAAGTTGTGGCATCACCGGGCTGACACAAATTTCCTACCACCCAGTGTTCCCCGAGGTCTCCCGATAAAAATGGTGCCTCACTCGTGTGGGAGGCCCAAGTACCCACGACAGGCAAGGGCCCAAAACTTATTGAGGCGACATCAAAATTGCCTATCACAAAACTACGTGGTTTTGCAAGGGGGTCACCTGGGTTTTGGGCCCGTGCTCGGCAGCCAGCTAGGGAAACCTACCAAACCCACACATTTCTGAAAACTAGACACCCGGGGGTTCCAGGGAGGTATGGCTTGCGTGGATCCCCCAACGTTTTCTTACCCAGAATCCCCTGCAAACCTCAATTTTAGCTTAAAGAATCACTTTTTCCGCACATTTTTGTGTGGGAAAGTTGTGGCATCACCGGGCTGATACAAATTTCCTACTACCCAGCATTCCCCCAGGTCTCCCGATAAAAATTGTGCCTCACTCGTGTGGGAGGCCCAAGTACCCGCGACAGGCAAGGGCCCAAAACGTATTGCGGCGACATCAAAATTGCCTATCACAAAACGACCTGGTTTTGCAAGCGGGGTCACCTGGGTTTTTGGCCCCGTGCTCGGCGGCCAGCTAGGGAAACCTATCAAACCCATGCATTTCTAAAAACTAGGCACCCGGGGGGTTCCAGGGAGGTATGGCTTGCGTGCATCCCCCAATGTTTTCTTACCCAGAATCCCCTGCAGACCTCAATTTTAGCTGGAAAAATCACTTTTTCCACACATTTTTGTGTGCGCAAGTTGTGGCATCACCGGGCTGACACAAATTTCCTACCACCCAGCGTTCCCCCAGATCTCCCGATAAAAATGGTGCCTCACTCGTGTGGGAGGCCGAAGTACCCACGACAGGCAAGGGCCCAAAACGTATTGAGGAGACATCAAAATTGCCTATCACAAAACGACCTGGTTTTGCAAGGGGGCACCTGGGTTTTGGCCCCGTGCTCGGCGGCCAGCTAGGAAACCTACCAAACCCAGACATTTCTGAAAACTAGACACCCTGGGGGTTCCAGGGATGTATGGCTTGTGTGGATCCCCCAACGTTTTCTTACCCAGAATACCCTGCGAACCTCAATTTTAGCTTATAAAATGACAATTTCCGCACATTTTTGTGTGGGAAAGTTGTGGCATCACTGGGCTGACACAAATTTCCTACCACCCAGCGTTCCCCCAGGTCTCCCGATAAAAATGGTGCCTCACTCGTGTGGGAGGCCCAAGTACCCGCGACAGGCAAGGGCCCAAAACGTATTGAGGCGACATCAAAATTGCCTATCACAAAACGACCTGGTTTTGCAAGGGGGTTCAGCTGGGTTTTTGGCCTGTGCTCGGCAGCCAGCTAGGGAAACCTACCATACCCACACATGTCTGAAAACTAGACACCCGGGGGGTTCCAGGGAGGTATAGCTTGGGTGGATCCCCCAATGTTTTCTTACCAAAAATCCCCTGCAAACCTCAATTTTAGCTGAAAAAATCACTTTTTCCACACATTTTTGTGTTGGAAAGTTGTGGCATCAATGGGCTGACACAACTTTCCTACCACCCAGCGTTCCCCCAGGTCTCCCGATAAAAATGGTGCCTCACTCGTGTGGGAGGCCCAACTACCCGCGACAGGCAAGAGCCCAAAACGTATTGAGGCGACATCAAAATTGCCTATCACAAAACGACGTGGTTTTGCAAGGGGGTCGTCTGGGTTTTTGCCCCGTGCTCGGCGGCCAGCTAGGGAAACCTACCAAACCCACACATTTCTGAAAACTAGACACCCGGGGGGTACCAGGGAGGTATGGCTTGCGTGGATCCCCCATCGTTTTCTTACCCAAAATCCCCTGCAAACCTCAATTTTAGCTTAAAGAATCACTTTTTCCGCACATTTTTGTGTGGGAAAGTTGTGGCATCACCGGGCTGACACAAATTTCCTACCACCCAGCGTTCCCCCAGGTCTCCCGATAAAAATGGTGCCTCACTCGTGTGGGAGGCCCAAGTACCCGCGACAGGCAAAGGCCCAAAATGTATTGAGGCGACATCAAAATTGCCTATCACAAAACGACCTGGTTTTGCAAGGGGGGTCACCTGGGTTTTTGGCCCGTGCTCGGCGGCCAGCTAGGGAAACCTACCAAACCCATGCATTTCTAAAAACTAGACACCTGGGGGGTTCCAGGGAGGTATGGCTTGCATGGATCCCCCAATGTTTTCTTGCCCAGAATCCCCTGCAGACCTCAATTTTAGCTGAAAAAATCACTTTTTTCACACATTTATGTGTTCGCAAGTTGTGGCATCACTGGGCTGACACAAATTTCCTACCACCCAGTGTTCACCCAGGTCTCCCGATAAAATGGTACCTCACTCGTGAGGAGGCCCAAGTACCCACGACAGGCAAGGGCCAAAAACGTATTGAGGCGACATCAAAATTGCCTATCACAAAACGACGTGGTTTTGCAAGGGGTCACCTGGGTTTTGGCCCCGTTCTTGGCGGCCAGCTAGGGAAACCTACCAAACCCACACATTTCTGAAAACTAGACACCCGGGGGTTCCAGGGAGGTATGGCTTGCGTGGATCCCCCAACGTTTTCTTACCCAGAATCCCCTGCAAACCTCAATTTTAGCTTAAAGAATCACTTTTTCCGCACATTTTTGTGTGGGAAAGTTGTGGCATCACCGGGCTGACACAAATTTCCTACCACCCAGCGTTCCCCAGGTCTCCCGATAAAAATGGTGCCTCACTCGTGTGGGAGGCCCAAGTACCCGCAACAGGCAAGGGCCCAAAACGTATTGAGGCGACATCAAAGTTGCCTATCACAAAACGACCTGGTTTTGCAAGGGGGGTCACCTGGGTTTTTGGCCCCGTGCTCGGCGGCCAGCTAGGTAAACCTATCAAACCCACACATTTCTGAAACCTAGACACCCGGGGGGTTCCAGGGAGGTATGGCTCGTGTGGATCCCCCAACGTTTTCTTACCCAAAATCCCCTGCAAACCTCAATTTTAGCTTAAAGAATCACTTTTTCCGCACATTTTTGTGTGGGAAAGTTGTGGCATCACCGGGCTGACACAAATTTCCTACCACCCAGCGTTCACCCAGGTCTCCCGATAAAAATGGTGCCTCACTCGTGTGGGAGGCCAAGAGTACCCGCGACAGGCAAAGGCCCAAAATGTATTGAGGCGACATCAAAATTGCCTATCACAAAACGACCTGGTTTTGCAAGGGGGGGTCACCTGGGTTTTTGGCCCGTGCTCGGCGGCCAGCTAGGGAAACCTACCAAACCCATGCATTTCTAAAAACTAGACACCTGGGGGGTTCCAGGGAGGTATGGCTTGCATGGATCCCCCAATGTTTTCTTGCCCAGAATCCCCTGCAGACCTCAATTTTAGATGAAAAAATCACTTTTTCCACACATTTATGTGTTCGCAAGTTGTGGCATCACTGGGCTGACACAAATTTCTTACCACCCAGTGTTCACCCAGGTCTCCCGATAAAAATGGTGCCTCACTCGTGAGGGAGGCCCAAGTACCCACGACAGGCAAGGGCCAAAAACGTATTGAGGCGACATCAAAATTGCCTATCACAAAACGACGTGGTTTTGCAAGGGGGTCACCTGGGTTTTTGGCCCCGTTCTTGGCGGCCAGCTAGGGAAACCTACCAAACCCACACATTTCTGAAAACTAGACACCCGGGGGGTTCCAGGGAGGTATGGCTTGCGTGGATCCCCCAACGTTTTCTTACCCAGAATCCCCTGCAAACCTCAATTTTAGCTTAAAGAATCACTTTTTCCGCACATTTTTGTGTGGGAAAGTTGTGGCATCACCGGGCTGACACAAATTTCCTACCACCCAGCGTTCCCCCAGGTCTCCCGATAAAAATGGTGCCTCACTCGTGTGGGAGGCCCAAGTACCCACGACAGGCAAGGGCCCAAAACGTATTGAGGCGACATCAAAATTGCCTATCACAAAACGACCTGGTTTTGCAAGGGGGGTCACCTGGGTTTTTGGCCCCGTGCTCGGCGGCCAGCTAGGGAAACCTACCAAACCCAGACATTTCTGAAAACTAGACACCCTGGGGGTTCCAGGGATGTATGGCTTGTGTGGATCCCCCAACGTTTTCTTACCCAGAATCCCCTGCAAACCTCAATTTTAGCTTATAAAATTACTTTTTCCGCACATTTTTGTGTGGGAAAGTTGTGGCATCACCGGGCTGACACAAATTTCCTACCACCCAGCATTCCCCAGGTCTCCCGATAAAAATGGTGCCTCACTCGTGTGGGAGTCCCAAGTACCCGCGACAGGCAAGGGCCCAAAACGTATTGAGGCGACATCAAAATTGCCTATCACAAAACGACATGGTTTTGCAAGGGGGTCACCTGGGTTTTGGCCCCGTGCTCGGCAGCCAGCTAGGGAAACCTACCATACCCACACATGTCTGAAAACTAGACACCCGGGGGTTCCAGGGAGGTATGGCTTGGGTGGATCCCCCAATGTTTTCTTACCAAAAATCCCCTGCAAACCTCAATTTTAGCTGAAAAAAATCACTTTTTCCACACATTTTTGTGTTGGAAAGTTGTGGCATCAATGGGCTGACACAACTTTCCTACCACCCTGCGTTCCCCAGGTCTCCCGATAAAAATGGTGCCTCACTCGTGTGGGAGGCCCAACTATCCGCGACAGGCAAGAGCCCAAAACGTATTGAGGTGACATCAAAATTGCCTATCACAAAACAACGTGGTTTTGCAAGGGGGGTCACCTGGGTTTTTGGCCCCGTGCTCGGCGGCCAGCTAGGTAAACCTATCAAACCCACACATTTCTGAAACCTAGACACCCGGGGGGTTCCAGGGAGGTATGGCTTGGGTGGATCCCCCAATGTTTTCATACCATTAACACCCTGCAAACCTCAATTTTAGCTGAAAAAATCACTTTTTCCACACATTTTTGTGTTGGAAAGTTGTGGCATCAATGGGCTGACACAACTTTCCTACCACCCAGCGTTCCCCCAGGTCTCCCGATAAAAATGGTGCCTCACTCGTGTGGGAGGCCCAACTACCCGCGACAGGCAAGAGCCCAAAACGTATTGAGGCGACATCAAAATTGCCTATCACAAAACGACGTGGTTTTGCAAGGGGGTCCCCTGGGTTTTTGGCCCCGTGCTCGGCGGCCAGCTAGGGAAACCTACCAAACCCACACATTTCTGAAAACTAGACACCCGGGGGGTTCCAGGGAGGTATGGCTTGCGTGGATCCCCTAACGTTTTCTTACCCAAAATCCCCTGCAAACCTCAATTTTAGCTTAAAGAATCACTTTTTCCGCACATTTTTGTGTGGGAAAGTTGTGGCATCACCGGGCTGACACAAATTTCCTACCACCCAGCGTTCCCCCAGGTCTCCCGATAAAAATGGTGCCTCACTCGTGTGGGAGGCCCAAGTACCCGCAACAGGCAAGGGCCCAAAACGTATTGAGGCGACATCAAAGTTGCCTATCACAAAACGACCTGGTTTTGCAAGGGGTCACCTGGGTTTATGGCCCCGTGCTCGGCGGCCAGCTAGGGAAACCTACCAAACCCATGCATTTATAAAAACTAGACACCTGGGGGTTCCAGGGAGGTATGGCTTGCATGGATCCCCCAATGTTTTCTTACCCGAATCCCCTGCAGACCTCAATTTTAGCTGAAAAAATCACTTTTTCCACACATTTTTGTGTTCACAAGTTGTGGCATCACCGGGCTGACACAAATTTCCTACCACCCAGTATTCCCCCAGGTCTCCCGATAAAAATGGTGCCTCACTCGTGTGGGAGGCCCAAGTACCCACGACAGGCAAGGGCCCAAAACTTATTGAGGCGACATCAAAATTGCCTATCACAAAACGACGTGGTTTTGCAAGGGGGTCACCTGGGTTTTGGGCCCGTGCTCGGCAGCCAGCTAGGGAAACCTACCAAACCCACACATTTCTGAAAACTAGACACCCGGGGGGTTCCAGGGAGGTATGGCTTGCGTGGATCCCCCAACGTTTTCTTACCCAGAATCCCCTGCAAACCTCAATTTTAGCTTAAAGAATCACTTTTTCCGCACATTTTTGTGTGGGAAAGTTGTGGCATCACCGGGCTGATACAAATTTCCTACTACCCAGCATTCCCCCAGGTCTCCCGATAAAAATTGTGCCTCACTCGTGTGGGAGGCCCAAGTACCCGCGACAGGCAAGGGCCCAAAACGTATTGCGGCGACATCAAAATTGCCTATCACAAAACGACCTGGTTTTGCAAGCGGGGTCACCTGGGTTTTTGGCCCCGTGCTCGGCGGCCAGCTAGGGAAACCTATCAAACCCATGAATTTCTAAAAACTAGGCACCCGGGGGGTTCCAGGGAGGTATGGCTTGCGTTCATCCCCCAATGTTTTCTTACCCAGAATCCCCTGCAGACCTCAATTTTAGCTGGAAAAATCACTTTTTCCACACATTTTTGTGTGCGCAAGTTGTGGCATCACCGGGCTGACACAAATTTCCTACCACCCAGCGTTCCCCAGGTCTCCCGATAAAAATGGTGCCTCACTCGTGTGGGAGGCCGAAGTACCCACGACAGGCAAGGGCCCAAAACGTATTGAGGAGACATCAAAATTGCCTATCACAAAATGACCTGGTTTTGCAAGGGGGCACCTGGGTTTTGGCCCCGTGCTCGGCGGCCAGCTAGGGAAACCTACCAAACCCAGACATTTCTGAAAACTAGACACCCTGGGGGTTCCAGGGATGTATGGCTTGTGTGGATCCCCCAACATTTTCTTACCCAGAATACCCTGCGAACCTCAATTTTAGCTTATAAAATGACAATTTCCGCACATTTTTGTGTGGGAAAGTTGTGGCATCACTGGGCTGACACAAATTTCCTACCACCCAGCGTTCCCCCAGGTCTCCCGATAAAAATGGTGCCTCACTCGTGTGGGAGGCCCAAGTACCCGCGACAGGCAAGGGCCCAAAACGTATTGAGGCGACATCAAAATTGCCTATCACAAAACGACCTGGTTTTGCAAGGGGGTTCAGCTGGGTTTTGGCCTGTGCTCGGCAGCCAGCTAGGGAAACCTACCATACCCACACATGTCTGAAAACTAGACACCCGGGGGGTTCCAGGGAGGTATAGCTTGGGTGGATCCCCCAATGTTTTCTTACCAAAAATCCCCTGCAAACCTCAATTTTAGCTGAAAAAATCACTTTTTCCACACATTTTTGTGTTGGAAAGTTGTGGCATCAATGGGCTGACACAACTTTCCTACCACCCAGCGTTCCCCCAGGTCTCCCGATAAAAATGGTGCCTCACTCGTGTGGGAGGCCCAACTACCCGCGACAGGCAAGAGCCCAAAACGTATTGAGGCGACATCAAAATTGCCTATCACAAAACGACGTGGTTTTGCAAGGGGGTCGTCTGGGTTTTTGCCCCGTGCTCGGCGGCCAGCTAGGGAAACCTACCAAACCCACACATTTCTGAAAACTAGACACCCGGGGGGTACCAGGGAGGTATGGCTTGCGTGGATCCCCCATCGTTTTCTTACCCAAAATCCCCTGCAAACCTCAATTTTAGCTTAAAGAATCATTTTTTCCGCACATTTTTGTGTGGGAAAGTTGTGGCATCACCGGGCTGACACAAATTTCCTACCACCCAGCGTTCCCCCAGGTCTCCCGATAAAAATGGTGCCTCACTCGTGTGGGAGGCCCAAGTACCCGCGACAGGCAAAGGCCCAAAATGTATTGAGGCGACATCAAAATTGCCTATCACAAAACGACCTGGTTTTGCAAGGGGGTCACCTGGGTTTTTGGCCCGTGCTCGGCGGCCAGCTAGGAAACCTACCAAACCCATGCATTTCTAAAAACTAGACACCTGGGGGTTCCAGGGAGGTATGGCTTGCATGGATCCCCCAATGTTTTCTTGCCCAGAATCCCCTGCAGACCTCAATTTTAGCTGAAAAAATCACTTTTTCCACACATTTATGTGTTCGCAAGTTGTGGCATCACTGGGCTGACACAAATTTCCTACCACCCAGTGTTCACCCAGGTCTCCCGATAAAAATGGTGCCTCACTCGTGAGGGAGGCCCAAGTACCCACGACAGGCAAGGGCCAAAAACGTATTGAGGCGACATCAAAATTGCCTATCACAAAACGACGTGGTTTTGCAAGGGGGTCACCTGGGTTTTTGGCCCCGTTCTCGGCGGCCAGCTAGGGAAACCTACCAAACCCACACATTTCTGAAAACTAGACACCCGGGGGTTCCAGGGAGGTATGGCTTGCGTGGATCCCCCAACGTTTTCTTACCCAGAATCCCCTGCAAACCTCAATTTTAGCTTAAAGAATCACTTTTTCCGCACATTTTTGTGTGGGAAAGTTGTGGCATCACCGGGCTGACACAAATTTCCTACCACCCAGCGTTCCCCAGGTCTCCCGATAAAAATGGTGCCTCACTCGTGTGGGAGGCCCAAGTACCCACGACAGGCAAGGGCCCAAAACGTATTGAGGCGACATCAAAATTGCCTATCACAAAGCGACCTGGTTTTGCAAGGGGTCACCTGGGTTTTGGCCCCGTGCTCGGCGGCCAGCTAGGGAAACCTACCAAACCCAGACATTTCTGAAAACTAGACACCCTGGGGGTTCCAGGGATGTATGGCTTGTGTGGATCCCCCAACGTTTTCTTACCCAGAATCCCCTGCAAACCTCAATTTTAGCTTATAAAATTACTTTTTCCGCACATTTTTGTGTGGGAAAGTTGTGGCATCACCGGGCTGACACAAATTTCCTACCACCCAGCATTCCCCCAGGTCTCCCGATAAAAATGGTGCCTCACTCGTGTGGGAGTCCCAAGTACCCGCGACAGGCAAGGGCCCAAAACGTATTGAGGCGACATCAAAATTGCCTATCACAAAACGACGTGGTTTTGCAAGGGGGTCACCTGGGTTTTGGCCCCGTGCTCGGCGGCCAGCTAGGAAACCTACCAAACCCAGACATTTCTGAAAACTAGACACCCGGGGGTTCCAGGGAGGTATGGCTTGCGTGGATCCCCCAACGTTTTCTTACCCAAAATCCCATGCAAACCTCAATTTTAGCTTAAAGAATCACTTTTTCCGCACATTTTTGTGTGGGAAAGTTGTGGCATCACCGGGCTGACACAAATTTCCTACCACCCAGCATTCCCCCAGGTCTCCCGATAAAAATGGTGCCTCACTCGTGTGGGAGGCCCAAGTACCCGCGACAGGCAAGGGCCCAAAACGTATTGAGGCGACTTCAAAATTGCCTATCACAAAACGACCTGGTTTTGCAGGGGGTCACCTGGGTTTTGACCCCGTGCTCGGCGGCCAGCTAGGGAAACCTACCAAACCCATGCATTTCTAAAAACTAGACACCTGGGGGTTCCAGAGAGGTATGGCTTGCGTGGATCCCACAGTGTTTTCTTACCCAGAATCCCCTGCAGACCTCAATTTTAGCTGAAAAAATCACTTTTTCCACACATTTTTGTGTTCGCAAGTTGTGGCATCACCGGGCTGACACAAATTTCCTACCACCCAGTATTCCCACAGGTCTCCCGATAAAAATGGTGCCTCACTCGTGTGGGAGGCCCAAGTACCCACGACAGGCTAAGGCCCAAAACGTATTGAGGCGACATCAAAATTGCCTATCACAAAACGACGTGGTTTTGCAAGGGGTCACCTGGGTTTTGGCCCCGTGCTCGGCGGCCAGCTAGGGAAACCTACCAAACCCACACATTTCTGAAAACTAGACACCCGGGGGGTTCCAGGGAGGTATGGCTTGCGTGGATCCCCCAACTTTTTCTTACCCAGAATCCCCTGCAAACCTCAATTTTAGCTTAAAGAATCACTTTTTCCGCACATTTTTGTGTGGGAAAGTTGTGGCATCACCGGGCTGACACAAATTTCCTACCACCCAGCGTTCCCCCAGGTCTCCCGATAAAAATGGTGCCTCACTCGTGTGGGAGGCCCAAGTACCCGCGACAGGCAAGGGCCCAAAACTGTTAGAGGCGACATCAAAATTGCCTATCACAAAACGACCTGGTTTTGCAAAGGGGTCACCTGGGTTTTGGCCCGTGCTCGGCGGCCAGCTAGGGAAACCTACCAAACCCAGACATTTCTGAAAACTAGACACCCTGGGGGTTCCAGGGATGTATGGCTTGCGTGGATCCCCCAACATTTTCTTACCCAGAATCCCCTGCGAACCTCAATTTTAGCTTATAAAATTACTTTTTCCGCACATTTTTGTGTGGGAAAGTTGTGGCATCACCGGGCTGACACAAATTTCCTACCACCCAGCGTTCCCCCAGGTCTCCCGATAACAATGGTGCCTTACTCGTGTGGGAGGCCCAAGTACCCGCGACAGGCAAGGGCCCAAACGTATTGAGGCGACATCAAAATTGCCTATCACAAAACGACCTGGTTTTGCAAGGGGGGGTCACCTGGGTTTTTGGCCCCGTGCTCGGCGGCCAGCTAGGGAAACCTACCAAACCCACACATTTCTGGAAACTAGATACCGGGGGGTTCCAGGGAGGTATGGCTTGCGTGGATCCCCCAACGTTTTCTTACCCAAAATCCCCTGCAAACCTTAATTTTAACCGAAAAAATCACTTTTTCCATACATTTTCGTGTGGGAAAGTTGTGGCATCACCGGGCTGACACAAATTTCCTACCACCCAGCGTTCCCCCAGGTCTCCCGATAAAAATGGTGCCTCACTCGTGTGGGAGGCCCAAGTACCCGCGACAGGCAAGGGCCCAAAACGTATTAAGGCGACATCAAAATTGCCCATCATAAAAATGACCTGGTTTTGCAAGGGGGTCACCTGGGTTTTGGCCCCGTGCTCGGCGGCCAGCTAGGGAAACCTCCCAAACATTTCTGAAAACTAGACACCCTGGGGGTTCCAGGGAGGTATGGCTTGCGTGGATCCCCCAACGTTTTCTTACCCAGAATCCCCTGCAAACCTAAATTTTAGCTTAAAAAATCACTTTTTCCGCACATTTTTGTGTGGGAAAGTTGTGGCATCACTGGGCTGACACAAATTTCCTTCCACCCAGCGTTCCCCCAGGTCTCCCGATAAAAATGGTGCCTCACTCGTGTGGGAGGCCCAAGTACCCGCGACAGGCAAGGGCCCAAAACGTATTGAGGCGACATCAAAATTGCCTATCACAAAATGACCTGGTTTTGCAAGGGGCTTCACCTGGGATTTTTGCCCCGTGCTCGGCGGCCAGCTAGGGAAACCTACCAAACCCATACATTTCTGAAAACTAGACACCCGGGGGGTTCCAGGGAGGTATGGCTTGCGTGGATCCCCCAATGTTTTCTTACCCAGAATCCCCTGCAAACCTCAATTTTAGCTTAAAGAATCACTTTTTCCGCACATTTTTGTGTGGGAAAGTTGTGGCATCACCGGGCTGACACAAATTTCCTACCACCCAGCGTTCCCCCAGGTCTCCCGATAAAAATGGTGCCTCACTCGTGTGGGAGGCCCAAGTACCCGCGACAGGCAAGGGCCCAAAACTGTTAGAGGCGACATCAAAATTGCCTATCACAAAACGACCTGGTTTTGCAAGGGGGTCACCTGGGTTTTGGCCCCGTGCTCGGCGGCCAGCTAGGAAACCTACCAAACCCAGACATTTCTGAAAACTAGGCACCCGGGGGTTCCAGGGAGGTATGGCTTGCGTTCATCCCCCAATGTTTTCTTACCCAGAATCCCCTGCAGACCTCAATTTTAGCTGGAAAAATCACTTTTTCCACACATTTTTGTGTGCGCAAGTTGTGGCATCACCGGGCTGACACAAATTTCCTACCACCCAGCGTTCCCCCAGGTCTCCCGATAAAAATGGTGCCTCACTCGTGTGGGAGGCCGAAGTACCCACGACAGGCAAGGGCCCAAAACGTATTGAGGAGACATCAAAATTGCCTATCACAAAACGACCTGGTTTTGCAAGGGGGCACCTGGGTTTTGGCCCCGTGCTCGGCGGCCAGCTAGGGAAACCTACCAAACCCAGACATTTCTGAAAACTAGACACCCTGGGGGTTCCAGGGATGTATGGCTTGTGTGGATCCCCCAACATTTTCTTACCCAGAATACCCTGCGAACCTCAATTTTAGCTTATAAAATGACAATTTCCGCACATTTTTGTGTGGGAAAGTTGTGGCATCACTGGGCTGACACAAATTTCCTACCACCCAGCGTTCCCCCAGGTCTCCCGATAAAAATGGTGCCTCACTCGTGTGGGAGGCCCAAGTACCCGCGACAGGCAAGGGCCCAAAACGTATTGAGGCGACATCAAAATTGCCTATCACAAAACGACCTGGTTTTGCAAGGGGTTCAGCTGGGTTTTTGGCCTGTGCTCGGCAGCCAGCTAGGGAAACCTACCATACCCACACATGTCTGAAAACTAGACACCCGGGGGGTTCCAGGGAGGTATAGCTTGGGTGGATCCCCCAATGTTTTCTTACCAAAAATCCCCTGCAAACCTCAATTTTAGCTGGAAAAAATCACTTTTTCCACACATTTTTGTGTTGGAAAGTTGTGGCATCAATGGGCTGACACAACTTTCCTACCACCCAGCGTTCCCCAGGTCTCCCGATAAAAATGGTGCCTCACTCGTGTGGGAGGCCCAACTACCCGCGACAGGCAAGAGCCCAAAACGTATTGAGGCGACATCAAAATTGCCTATCACAAAACGACGTGGTTTTGCAAGGGGGTCGTCTGGGTTTTGCCCCGTGCTCGGCGGCCAGCTAGGGAAACCTACCAAACCCACACATTTCTGAAAACTAGACACCCGGGGGTACCAGGGAGGTATGGCTTGCGTGGATCCCCCATCGTTTTCTTACCCAAAATCCCCTGCAAACCTCAATTTTAGCTTAAAGAATCATTTTTTCCGCACATTTTTGTGTGGGAAAGTTGTGGCATCACCGGGCTGACACAAATTTCCTACCACCCAGCGTTCCCCCAGGTCTCCCGATAAAAATGGTGCCTCACTCGTGTGGGAGGCCCAAGTACCCGCGACAGGCAAAGGCCCAAAATGTATTGAGGCGACATCAAAATTGCCTATCACAAAACGACCTGGTTTTGCAAGGGGGTCACCTGGGTTTTGGCCCGTGCTCGGCGGCCAGCTAGGGAAACCTACCAAACCCATGCATTTCTAAAAACTAGACACCTGGGGGGTTCCAGGGAGGTATGGCTTGCATGGATCCCCCAATGTTTTCTTGCCCAGAATCCCCTGCAGACCTCAATTTTAGCTGAAAAAATCACTTTTTCCACACATTTATGTGTTCGCAAGTTGTGGCATCACTGGGCTGACACAAATTTCCTACCACCCAGTGTTCACCCAGGTCTCCCGATAAAAATGGTGCCTCACTCGTGAGGGAGGCCCAAGTACCCACGACAGGCAAGGGCCAAAACGTATTGAGGCGACATCAAAATTGCCTATCACAAAACGACGTGGTTTTGCAAGGGGTCACCTGGGTTTTGGCCCCGTTCTCGGCGGCCAGCTAGGGAAACCTACCAAACCCACACATTTCTGAAAACTAGACACCCGGGGGTTCCAGGGAGGTATGGCTTGCGTGGATCCCCCAACGTTTTCTTACCCAGAATCCCCTGCAAACCTCAATTTTAGCTTAAAGAATCACTTTTTCCGCACATTTTTGTGTGGTAAAGTTGTGGCATCACCGGGCTGACACAAATTTCCTACCACCCAGCGTTCCCCCAGGTCTCCCGATAAAAATGGTGCCTCACTCGTGTGGGAGGCCCAAGTACCCACGACAGGCAAGGGCCCAAAACGTATTGAGGCGACATCAAAATTGCCTATCACAAAACGACCTGGTTTTGCAAGGGGGTCACCTGGGTTTTTGGCCCCGTGCTCGGCGGCCAGCTAGGGAAACCTACCAAACCCAGACATTTCTGAAAACTAGACACCCTGGGGGTTCCAGGGATGTATGGCTTGTGTGGATCCCCCAACGTTTTCTTACCCAGAATCCCCTGCAAACCTCAATTTTAGCTTATAAAATTACTTTTCCACACATTTTTGTGTGGGAAAGTTGTGGCATCACCGGGCTGACACAAATTTCCTACCACCCAGCATTCCCCCAGGTCTCCCGATAAAAATGGTGCCTCACTCGTGTGGGAGTCCCAAGTACCCGCGACAGGCAAGGGCCCAAAACGTATTGAGGCGACATCAAAATTGCCTATCACAAAACGACGTGGTTTTGCAAGGGGGTCACCTGGGTTTTTGGCCCCGTGCTCGGCGGCCAGCTAGGGAAACCTACCAAACCCAGACATTTCTGAAAACTAGACACCCGGGGGGTTCCAGGGAGGTATGGCTTGCGTGGATCCCCCAACGTTTTCTTACCCAAAATCCCATGCAAACCTCAATTTTAGCTTAAAGAATCACTTTTTCCGCACATTTTTGTGTGGGAAAGTTGTGGCATCACCGGGCTGACACAAATTTCCTACCACCCAGCATTCCCCCAGGTCTCCCGATAAAAATGGTGCCTCACTCGTGTGGGAGGCCCAAGTACCCGCGACAGGCAAGGGCCCAAAACGTATTGAGGCGACTTCAAAATTGCCTATCACAAAACGACCTGGTTTTGCAAGGGGGGTCACCTGGGTTTTTGACCCCGTGCTCGGCGGCCAGCTAGGGAAACCTACCAAACCCATGCATTTCTAAAAACTAGACACCTGGGGGGTTCCAGAGAGGTATGGCTTGCGTGGATCCCACAGTGTTTTCTTACCCAGAATCCCCTGCAGACCTCAATTTTAGCTGAAAAAATCACTTTTTCCACACATTTTTGTGTTCGCAAGTTGTGGCATCACCGGGCTGACACAAATTTCCTACCACCCAGTATTCCCACAGGTCTCCCGATAAAAATGGTGCCTCACTCGTGTGGGAGGCCCAAGTACCCACGACAGGCTAAGGCCCAAAACGTATTGAGGCGACATCAAAATTGCCTATCACAAAACGACGTGGTTTTGCAAGGGGGTCACCTGGGTTTTTGGCCCCGTGCTCGGCGGCCAGCTAGGGAAACCTACCAAACCCACACATTTCTGAAAACTAGACACCCGGGGGGTTCCAGGGAGGTATGGCTTGCGTGGATCCCCCAACTTTTCTTACCCAGAATCCCCTGCAAACCTCAATTTTAGCTTAAAGAATCACTTTTTCCGCACATTTTTGTGTGGGAAAGTTGTGGCATCACCGGGCTGACACAAATTTCCTACCACCCAGCGTTCCCCCAGGTCTCCCGATAAAAATGGTGCCTCACTCGTGTGGGAGGCCCAAGTACCCGCGACAGGCAAGGGCCCAAAACTGTTAGAGGCGACATCAAAATTGCCTATCACAAAACGACCTGGTTTTGCAAAGGGGGTCACCTGGGTTTTTGGCCCGTGCTCGGCGGCCAGCTAGGGAAACCTACCAAACCCAGACATTTCTGAAAACTAGACACCCTGGGGGTTCCAGGGATGTATGGCTTGCGTGGATCCCCCAACATTTTCTTACCCAGAATCCCCTGCGAACCTCAATTTTAGCTTATAAAATTACTTTTTCCGCACATTTTTGTGTGGGAAAGTTGTGGCATCACCGGGCTGACACAAATTTCCTACCACCCAGCGTTCCCCCAGGTCTCCCGATAACAATGGTGCCTTACTCGTGTGGGAGGCCCAAGTACCCGCGACAGGCAAGGGCCCAAACGTATTGAGGCGACATCAAAATTGCCTATCACAAAACGACCTGGTTTTGCAAGGGGGTCACCTGGGTTTTGGCCCCGTGCTCGGCGGCCAGCTAGGGAAACCTACCAAACCCACACATTTCTGGAAACTAGATACCGGGGGTTCCAGGGAGGTATGGCTTGCGTGGATCCCCCACCGTTTTCTTACCCAAAATCCCCTGCAAACCTTAATTTTAACCGAAAAAATCACTTTTTCCATACATTTTCGTGTGGGAAAGTTGTGGCATCACCGGGCTGACACAAATTTCCTACCACCCAGCGTTCCCCCAGGTCTCCCGATAAAAATGGTGCCTCACTCGTGTGGGAGGCCCAAGTACCCGCGACAGGCAAGGGCCCAAAACGTATTAAGGCGACATCAAAATTGCCCATCATAAAAATGACCTGGTTTTGCAAGGGGGGTCACCTGGGTTTTTGGCCCCGTGCTCGGCGACCAGCTAGGGAAACCTCCCAAACATTTCTGAAAACTAGACACCCTGGGGGTTCCAGGGAGGTATGGCTTGCGTGGATCCCCCAACGTTTTCTTACCCAGAATCCCCTGCAAACCTAAATTTTAGCTTAAAAAATCACTTTTTCCGCACATTTTTGTGTGGGAAAGTTGTGGCATCACTGGGCTGACACAAATTTCCTTCCACCCAGCGTTCCCCCAGGTCTCCCGATAAAAATGGTGCCTCACTCGTGTGGGAGGCCCAAGTACCCGCGACAGGCAAGGGCCCAAAACGTATTGAGGCGACATCAAAATTGCCTATCACAAAATGACCTGGTTTTGCAAGGGGCTTCACCTGGGATTTTTGCCCCGTGCTCGGCGGCCAGCTAGGGAAACCTACCAAACCCATACATTTCTGAAAACTAGACACCCGGGGGTTCCAGGGAGGTATGGCTTGCGTGGATCCCCCAATGTTTTCTTACCCAGAATCCCCTGCAAACCTCAATTTTAGCTTAAAGAATCACTTTTTCCACACATTTTTGTGTGGGAAAGTTGTGGCATCACCGGGCTGACACAAATTTCCTACCACCCAGCGTTCCCCCAGGTCTCCCGATAAAAATGGTGCCTCACTCGTGTGGGAGGCCCAAGTACCCGCGACAGGCAAGGGCCCAAAACTGTTAGAGGCGACATCAAAATTGCCTATCACAAAACGACCTGGTTTTGCAAGGGGGGTCACCTGGGTTTTTGGCCCCGTGCTCGGCGGCCAGCTAGGGAAACCTACCAAACCCAGACATTTCTGAAAACTAGACACCCTGGGGGTTCCAGGGATGTATGGCTTGCGTGGATCCCCCAACGTTTTCTTACCCAGAATCCCCTGCGAACCTCAATTTTAGCTTATAAAATTACTTTTTCCGCACATTTTTGTGTGGGAAAGTTGTGGCATCACCGGGCTGACACAAATTTCCTACCACCCAGCGTTCCCCCAGGTCTCCCAATAACAATGGTGCCTTACTCGTGTGGGAGGCCCAAGTACCCGCGACAGGCAAGGGCCCAAACGTATTGAGGCGACATCAAAATTGCCTATCACAAAACGACCTGGTTTTGCAAGCGGGGGTCACCTGGGTTTTTGGCCCCGTGCTCGGCGGCCAGCTAGGGAAACCTACCAAACCCACACATTTCTGGAAACTACATACCGGGGGGGTTCCAGGGAGGTATGGCTTACGTGGATCCCCCAACGTTTTCTTACCCAGAATCCCCTGCAAACCTTAATTTTAACCGAAAAAAATCACTTTTTCCATACATTTTCGTGTGGGAAAGTTGTGGCATCACCGGGCTGACACAAATTTCCTACCACCCAGCGTTCCCCCAGGTCTCCCGATAAAAATGGTGCCTCACTCGTGTGGGAGGCCCAAGTACCCGCGACAGGCAAGGGCCCAAAACGTATTGAGGCGACATCAAAATTGCCTATCATAAAAACGACCTGGTTTTGCAAGGGGGGTCACCTGGGTTTTTGGCCCCGTGCTCGGCGGCCAGGTAGGGAAACCTCCCAAACATTTCTGAAAACTAGACACCCTGGGGGTTCCAGGGAGGTATGGCTTGCATGGATCCCCTAACGTTTTCTTACCCAGAATCCCCTGCAAACCTAAATTTTAGCTTAAAAAATCACTTTTTCCGCACATGTTTGTGTGGGAAAGTTGTGGCATCACTGGGCTGACACAAATTTCCTTCCACCCAGCGTTCCCCCAGGTCTCCCGATAAAAATGGTGCCTCACTCGTGTGGGAGGCCCAAGTACCCGCGACAGGCAAGGGCCCAAAACGTATTGAGGCGACATCAAAATTGCCTATCACAAAATGACCTGGTTTTGCAAGGGGCTTCACCTGGGATTTTGGCCCCGTGCTCGGCGGCCAGCTAGGGAAACCTACCAAACCCATACATTTCTGAAAACTAGACACCCGGGGGGTTCCAGGGAGGTATGGCTTGCGTGGATCCCCCAATGTTTTCTTACCCTGAATCCCCTGCAGACTTCAATTTTAGCTGAAAAAATCACTTTTTCCACACATTTTTGTGTTCACAAGTTGTGGCATCACCGGGCTGACACAAATTTCCTACCACCCAGCGTTCCCCCAGGTCTCCCGATAAAAATGGTGCCTCACTCGTGTGGGAGGCCCAAGTACCCACGACAGGCAAGAGCCCAAAACGTATTGAGGCGACATCAAAATTGCCTATCACAAAACGACCTGGTTTTCAAGGGGGTCACCTGGGTTTTGGCCCCGTGCTCGGCGGCCAGCTAGGAAACCTACCAAACCCAGACATTTCTGAAAACTAGACACCCTGGGGGTTCCAGGGATGTATGGCTTGCGTGGATCCCCCAACGTTTTCTTACCCAGAATCCCCTGCAAACCTCAATTTTAGCTTAAAAAATTACTTTTTCCGCACATTTTTGTGTGGGAAAGTTATGGCATCACCGGGGTGACACAAATTTCCTACCACCCAGCGTTCCCCAGGTCTCCCGATAAAAATGGTGCCTCACTCATGTGGGAGGCCCAAGTACCCACAACAGGCAAGGGCCCAAAACATATTGAGGCGACATCAACATTGCTTATCACAAAACGACCTGGTTTTGCAAGGGGGGTCACCTGGGTTTTTGGCCCCGTGCTCGGTTGCCAGCTAGGGAAATCTACCAAACCCAGACATTTCTGAAAACTAGACACCCTGGGGGTTCCAGGGATGTATGGCTTGTGTGGATCCCCCAACGTTTTCTTACCCAGAATCCCCTGCGAACCTCAATTTTAGCTTATAAAATTACTTTTTCCGCACATTTTTGTGTGGGAAAGTTCTGGCATCACCGGGCTGACACAAATTTCCTACCACCCAGCGTTCCCCCAGGTCTCCCGATAAAAATGGTGCCTCACTCGTGTGGGAGGCCCAAGTACCCGTGACAGGCAAGGGCCCAAAACGTATTGAGGCGACATCAAAATTGCCTATCACAAAACAACGTGGTTTTGCAAGGGGGTCACCTGTGTTTTTGGCCCCGTGGTCGGCGGCCAGCTAGGGAAACCTACCAAACCCACACATTTCTGAAAACTAGACACCCGGGGGTTCCAGGGAGGTATGGCTTGCGTGGATCCCCTAACGTTTTCTTACCCAAAATCCCCTGCAAACCTCAATTTTAGCTTAAAGAATCACTTTTTCCGCACATTTTTGTGTGGGAAAGTTGTGGCATCACCGGGCTGACACAAATTTCCTACCACCCAGCGTTCCCCCAGGTCTCCCGATAAAAATGGTGCCTCACTCGTGTGGGAGGCCCAAGTACCCGCAACAGGCAAGGGCCCAAAACGTATTGAGGCGACATCAAAGTTGCCTATCACAAAACGACCTGGTTTTGCAATTGGGGTCACCTGGGTTTATGGCCCCGTGCTCGGCGGCCAGCTAGGGAAACCTACCAAACCCATGCATTTATAAAAACTAGACACCTGGGGGGTTCCAGGGAGGTATGGCTTGCATGGATCCCCCAATGTTTTCTTACCCCGAATCCCCTGCAGACCTCAATTTTAGCTGAAAAAATCACTTTTTCCACACATTTTTGTGTTCACAAGTTGTGGCATCACCGGGCTGACACAAATTTCCTACCACCCAGTGTTCCCCCAGGTCTCCCGATAAAAATGGTGCCTCACTCGTGTGGGAGGCCCAAGTACCCACGACAGGCAAGGGCCCAAAACTTATTGAGGCGACATCAAAATTGCCTATCACAAAACGACGTGGTTTTGCAAGGGGGTCACCTGGGTTTTGGGCCCGTGCTCGGCAGCCAGCTAGGGAAACCTACCAAACCCACACATTTCTGAAAACTAGACACCCGGGGGGTTCCAGGGAGGTATGGCTTGCGTGGATCCCCCAACGTTTTCTTACCCAGAATCCCCTGCAAACCTCAACTTTAGCTTAAAGCAATCACTTTTTCCGCACATTTTTGTGTGGGAAAGTTGTGGCATCACCGGGCTGATACAAATTTCCTACTACCCAGCATTCCCCCAGGTCTCCCGATAAAAATTGTGCCTCACTCGTGTGGGAGGCCCAAGTACCCGCGACAGGCAAGGGCCCAAAACGTATTGCGGTGACATCAAAATTGCCTATCACAAAACGACCTGGTTTTGCAAGCGGGGTCACCTGGGTTTTTGGCCCCGTGCTCGGCGGCCAGCTAGGGAAACCTATCAAACCCATGACATTTCTGAAAACTAGGCACCCGGGGGGTTCCAGGGAGGTATGGCTTGCGTTCATCCCCCAATGTTTTCTTACCCAGAATCCCCTGCAGACCTCAATTTTAGCTGGAAAAATCACTTTTTCCACACATTTTTGTGTGCGCAAGTTGTGGCATCACCGGGCTGACACAAATTTCCTACCACCCAGCGTTCCCCCAGGTCTCCCGATAAAAATGGTGCCTCACTCGTGTGGGAGGCCGAAGTACCCACGACAGGCAAGGGCCCAAAACGTATTGAGGAGACATCAAAATTGCCTATCACAAAACGACCTGGTTTTGCAAGGGGGGCACCTGGGTTTTTGGCCCCGTGCTCGGCGGCCAGCTAGGGAAACCTACCAAACCCAGACATTTCTGAAAACTAGACACCCTGGGGGTTCCAGGGATGTATGGCTTGTGTGGATCCCCCAACGTTTTCTTACCCAGAATACCCTGCGAACCTCAATTTTAGCTTATAAAATGACAATTTCCACACATTTTTGTGTGGGAAAGTTGTGGCATCACTGGGCTGACACAAATTTCCTACCACCCAGCGTTCCCCCAGGTCTCCCGATAAAAATGGTGCCTCACTCGTGTGGGAGGCCCAAGTACCCGCGACAGGCAAGGGCCCAAAACGTATTGAGGCGACATCAAAATTGCCTATCACAAAATGACCTGGTTTTGCAAGGGGCTTCACCTGGGATTTTGGCCCCGTGCTCGGCGGCCAGCTAGGGAAACCTACCAAACCCATACATTTCTGAAAACTAGACACCCGGGGGGTTCCAGGGAGGTATGGCTTGCGTGGATCCCCCAATGTTTTCTTACCCAGAATCCCCTGCAAACCTCAATTTTAGCTTAAAGAATCACTTTTTCCGCACATTTTTGTGTGGGAAAGTTGTGGCATCACCGGGCTGACACAAATTTCCTACCACCCAGCGTTCCCCCAGGTCTCCCGATAAAAATGGTGCCTCACTCGTGTGGGAGGCCCAAGTACCCGCGACAGGCAAGGGCCCAAAACTGTTAGAGGCGACATCAAAATTGCCTATCACAAAACGACCTGGTTTTGCAAGGGGGGTCACCTGGATTTTTGGCCCCGTGCTCGGCGGCCAGCTAGGGAAACCTACCAAACCCAGACATTTCTGAAAACTAGACACCCTGGGGGTTCCAGGGATGTATGGCTTACGTGGATCCCCCAACGTTTTCTTACCCAGAATCCCCTGCAAACCTTAATTTTAACCGAAAAAAATCACTTTTTCCATACATTTTCGTGTGGGAAAGTTGTGGCATCACCGGGCTGACACAAATTTCCTACCACCCAGCGTTCCCCCAGGTCTCCCGATAAAAATGGTGCCTCACTCGTGTGGGAGGCCCAAGTACCCGCGACAGGCAAGGGCCCAAAACGTATTGAGGCGACATCAAAATTGCCTATCATAAAAACGACCTGGTTTTGCAAGGGGGGTCACCTGGGTTTTTGGCCCCGTGCTCGGCGGCCAGGTAGGGAAACCTCCCAAACATTTCTGAAAACTAGACACCCTGGGGGTTCCAGGGAGGTATGGCTTGCATGGATCCCCCAACGTTTTCTTACCCAGAATCCCCTGCAAACCTCAAATTTTAGCTGAAAAATCACTTTTTCCACACATGTTTGTGTGGGAAAGTTGTGGCATCACTGGGCTGACACAAATTTCCTTCCACCCAGCGTTCCCCCAGGTCTCCCGATAAAATTGGTGCCTCACTCGTGTGGGAGGCCCAAGTACCCGCGACAGGCAAGGGCCCAAAACGTATTGAGGCGACATCAAAATTGCCTATCACAAAATGACCTGGTTTTGCAAGGGGCTTCACCTGGGATTTTGGCCCCGTGCTCGGCGGCCAGCTAGGGAAACCTACCAAACCCATACATTTCTGAAAACTAGACACCCGGGGGATTCCAGGGAGGTATGGCTTGCGTGGATCCCCCAATGTTTTCTTACCCAGAATCCCCTGCAGACCTCAATTTTAGCTGAAAAAATCACTTTTTCCACACATTTTTGTGTTCGACAAGTTGTGGCATCACCGGGCTGACACAAATTTCCTACCACCCAGCGTTCCCCCAGGTCTCCCGATAAAAATGGTGCCTCACTCGTGTGGGAGGCCCAAGTACCCATGACAGGCAAGAGCCCAAAACGTATTGAGGCGACATCAAAATTGCCTATCACAAAACGACCTGGTTTTGCAAGGGGGGGTCACCTGGGTTTTTGGCCCCGTGCTCGGCGGCCAGCTAGGGAAACCTACCAAACCCAGACATTTCTGAAAACTAGACACCCTGGGGATTCCAGGGATGTATGGCTTGCGTGTATCCCCCAACGTTTTCTTACCCAGAATCCCCTGCAAACCTCAATTTTAGCTTAAAAAATCACTTTTTCCACACATTTTTGTGTGGGAAAGTTGTGGCATCACCGGGCTGACACAAATTTCCTACCACCCAGCGTTCACCCAGGTCTCTCGATAAAAATGGTGCCTCACTCATGTGGGAGGCCCAAGTACCCACGACAGGCAAGGGCCCAAAACATATTGAGGCGACATCAACATTGCTTATCACAAAACGACCTGGTTTTGCAAGGGGGTCACCTGGGTTTTGGCCCCGTGCTCGGTGGCCAGCTAGGGAAACCTACCAAACCCAGACATTTCTGAAAACTAGACACCCTGGGGATTCCAGGGAGGTATGGCTTGCGTGGATCCCCCAACGTTTTCTTACCCAGAATCCCCTGCGAACCTCAATTTTAGCTGATAAAATCACTTTTCCACACATTTTTGTGTGGGAAAGTTCTGGCATCACCGGGCTGACACAAATTTCCTACCACCCAGCGTTCCCCCAGGTCTCCCGATAAAAATGGTGCCTCACTCGTGTGGGAGGCCCAAGTACCCGCGACAGGCAAGGGCCCAAAACGTATTGAGGCGACATCAAAATTGCCTATCACAAAACAACGTGGTTTTGCAAGGGGGTCACCTGGGTTTTGGCCCCGTGCTCGGCGGCCAGCTAGGGAAACCTACCAAACCCACACATTTCTGAAAACTAGACACCCGGGGGGTTCCAGGGAGGTATGGCTTGCGTGGATCCCCCAACGTTTTCTTACCCAGAATCCCCTGCAAACCTCAATTTTAGCTGAAAGAATCACTTTTTCCACACATTTTTGTGTGGGAAAGTTGTGGCATCACCGGGCTGACACAAATTTCCTACCACCCAGCGTTCCCCCAGGTCTCCCGATAAAAATGGTGCCTCACTCGTGTGGGAGGCCCAAGTACCCGCAACAGGCAAGGGCCCAAAACGTATTGAGGTGACATCAAAGTTGCCTATCACAAAACGACCTGGTTTTGCAAGGGGGGTCACCTGGGTTTATGGCCCCGTGCTCGGCGTCCAGCTAGGGAAACCTACCAAACCCATGCATTTCTGAAAACTAGACACCTGGAGGATTCCAGGGAGGTATGGCTTGCGTGGATCCCCCAACGTTTTCTTACCCAGAATCCCCTGCAAACCTCAATTTTAGCTGAAAAAATCACTTTTTCCACACATTTTTGTGTGCGACAAGTTGTGGCATCACCGGGCTGACACAAATTTCCTACCACCCAGTGTTCCCCCAGGTCTCCCGATAAAAATGGTGCCTCACTCGTGTGGGAGGCCCAAGTACCCGCGACAGGCAAGGGCCCAAAACTTATTGAGGCGACATCAAAATTGCCTATCACAAAACGACCTGGTTTTGCAAGGGGGTCACCTGGGTTTTGGGCCCCGTGCTCGGCGGCCAGCTAGGGAAACCTACCAAACCCACAAATTTCTGAAAACTAGACACCCGGGGGTTCCAGGGAGGTATGGCTTGCGTGGATCCCCCAACGTTTTCTTACCCAGAATCCCCTGCAAACCTCAACTTTAGCTGAAAGCAATCACTTTTTCCACACATTTTTGTGTGGGAAAGTTGTGGCATCACCGGGCTGATACAAATTTCCTACCACCCAGCATTCCCCCAGGTCTCCCGATAAAAATGGTGCCTCACTCATGTGGGAGGCCCAAGTACCCGCGACAGGCAAGGGCCCAAAAAGTATTGAGGCGACATCAAAATTGCCTATCACAAAACGACCTGGTTTTGCAAGCGGGGTCACCTGGGTTTTTGGCCCCGTGCTCGGCGGCCAGCTAGGAAACCTACCAAACCCACGAATTTCTGAAAACTAGACACCCGGGGGATTCCAGGGAGGTATGGCTTGCGTGCATCCCCCAATGTTTTCTTACCCAGAATCCCCTGCAAACCTCAAATTTAGCTGGAAAAATCACTTTTTCCACACATTTTTGTGTGCGAAAGTTGTGGCATCACCGGGCTGACACAAATTTCCTACCACCCAGCGTTCCCCCAGGTCTCCCGATAAAAATGGTGCCTCACTCGTGTGGGAGGCCCAAGTACCCACGACAGGCAAGGGCCCAAAACGTATTGAGGCGACATCAAAATTGCCTATCACAAAACGACCTGGTTTTGCAAGGGGGTCACCTGGGTTTTTGGCCCCGTGCTCGGCGGCCAGCTAGGGAAACCTACCAAACCCAGACATTTCTGAAAACTAGACACCCTGGGGATTCCAGGGAGGTATGGCTTGTGTGGATCCCCCAACGTTTTCTTACCCAGAATCCCCTGCAAACCTCAAATTTAGCTGATAAAATCACATTTTCCACACATTTTTGTGTGGGAAAGTTGTGGCATCACTGGGCTGACACAAATTTCCTACCACCCAGGGTTCCCCCAGGTCTCCCGATAAAAATGGTGCCTCACTCGTGTGGGAGGCCCAAGTACCCGCGACAGGCAAGGGCCCAAAACGTATTGAGGCGAAATCAAAATTGCCTATCACAAAACGACCTGGTTTTGCAAGGGGGTTCACCTGGGTTTTTGGCCCTGTGCTCGGCGGCCACCTAGGGAAACCTACCAAACCCACACATGTCTGAAAACTAGACACCCGGGGGTTCCAGGGAGGTATGGCTTGCGTGGATCCCCCAATGTTTTCTTACCCAAAATCCCCTGCAAACCTCAATTTTAGCTGAAAAAATCACTTTTTCCACACATTTTTGTGTTGGAAAGTTGTGGCATCAATGGGCTGACACAACTTTCCTACCACCCAGCGTTCCCCCAGGTCTCCCGATAAAAATGGTGCCTCACTCGTGTGGGAGGCCCAACTACCCGCGACAGGCAAGGGCCCAAAACGTATTGAGGCGACATCAAAATTGCCTATCACAAAACGACCTGGTTTTGCAAGGGGGTCACCTGGGTTTTGGCCCTGTGCTCGGCGGCCAGCTAGGGAAACCTACCAAACCCACACATTTCTGAAAACTAGACACCCGGGGGATTCCAGGGAGGTATGGCTTGCGTGGATCCCCCAACGTTTTCTTACCCAGAATCCCCTGCAAACCTCAAATTTAGCTGAAAGAATCACTTTTTCCACACATTTTTGTGTGGGAAAGTTTTGGCATCACCGGGCTGACACAAATTTCCTACCACCCAGCGTTCCCCCAGGTCTCCCGATAAAAATGGTGCCTCACTCGTGTGGGAGGCCCAAGTACCCGCGACAGGCAAGGGCCCAAAACGTATTGAGGTAGACATCAAAATTGCCTATCACAAAACGACCTGGTTTTGCAAGGGGGGTCACCTGGGTTTTTGACCCGTGCTCGGCGGCCAGCTAGGGAAACCTACCAAACCCATGCATTTCTGAAAACTAGACACCTGGGGGATTCCAGGGAGGTATGGCTTGCATGGATCCCCCAACGTTTTCTTACCCAGAATCCCCTGCAGACCTCAAATTTAGCTGAAAAAATCACTTTTTCCACACATTTATGTGTTGGAAAGTTGTGGCATCACTGGGCTGACACAAATTTCCTACCACCCAGTGTTCACCCAGGTCTCCCGATAAAAATGGTGCCTCACTCGTGTGGGAGGCCCAAGTACCCACGACAGGCAAGGGCCCAAAACGTATTGAGGCGACATCAAAATTGCCTATCACAAAACGACCTGGTTTTGCAAGGGGGGGTCACCTGGGTTTTTGGCCCCGTGCTTGGCGGCCAGCTAGGGAAACCTACCAAACCCACACATTTCTGAAAACTAGACACCCGGGGGATTCCAGGGAGGTATGGCTTGCGTGGATCCCCCAACGTTTTCTTACCCAGAATCCCCTGCAAACCTCAAATTTAGCTGAAAAAATCACTTTTTCCACACATTTTTGTGTGGGAAAGTTGTGGCATCACCGGGCTGACACAAATTTCCTACCACCCAGCGTTCCCCAGGTCTCCCGATAAAAATGGTGCCTCACTCGTGTGGGAGGCCCAAGTACCCACGACAGGCAAGGGCCCAAAACGTATTGAGGCGACATCAAAATTGCCTATCACAAAACGACCTGGTTTTGCAAGGGGGTCACCTGGGTTTTTGGCCCCGTGCTCGGCGGCCAGCTAGGAAACCTACCAAACCCACACATTTCTGAAAACTAGACACCCTGGGGATTCCAGGGAGGTATGGCTTGCGTGGATCCCCCAACATTTCCTTACCCAGAATCCCCTGCAAACCTCAAATTTAGCTGATAAAATCACTTTTTCCACACATTTTTGTGTGGGAAAGTTGTGGCATCACCGGGCTGAGACAAATTTCTTCCCACCCAGCATTCCCCCGGGTCTCCCAATAAAAATGGTGCCTCACTCATGTGGGAGGCCCAAGTACCCGCGACAGGCAAGGGCCCAAAACGTATTGAGGCGACATCAAAATTGCCTATCACAAAACGACATGGTTTTGCAAGGGGGTCACCTGGGTTTTTGGCCCCGTGCTCGGCAGCCAGCTAGGGAAACCTACCAAACCCACACATTTCTGAAAACTAGACACCCGGGGATTCCAGGGAGGTATGGCTTGCGTGGATCCCCCAATGTTTTCTTACCAGAATCCCCTGCAAACCTCAAATTTAGCTGAAAAAATCACTTTTTCCACACATTTTTGTGTTGGAAAGTTGTGGCATCACTGGGCTGACACAAATTTCCTACCACCCTGCGTTCCCCCAGGTCTCCCGATAAAAATGGTGCCTCACTCGTGTGGGAGGCCCAACTATCCGCGACAGGCAAGGGCCCAAAACGTATTGAGGTGACATCAAAATTGCCTATCACAAAACAACGTGGTTTTGCAAGGGGGGTCACCTGGGTTTTTGGCCCCGTGCTCGGCGGCCAGCTAGGTAAACCTATCAAACCCACACATTTCTGAAACCTAGACACCCGGGGGATTCCAGGGAGGTATGGCTTGCGTGGATCCCCCAATGTTTTCTTACCCAGTAACACCCTGCAAACCTCAAATTTAGCTGAAAAAATCACTTTTTCCACACATTTTTGTGTGGGAAAGTTGTGGCATCACTGGGCTGACACAAATTTCCTACCACCCAGCGTTCCCCCAGGTCTCCCGATAAAAATGGTGCCTCACTCGTGTGGGAGGCCCAACTACCCGCGACAGGCAAGAGCCCAAAACGTATTGAGGCGACATCAAAATTGCCTATCACAAAACGACCTGGTTTTGCAAGGGGGTCACCTGGGTTTTTGGCCCCGTGCTCGGCGGCCAGCTAGGAAACCTACCAAACCCACACATTTCTGAAAACTAGACACCCGGGGGTTCCAGGGAGGTATGGCTTGCGTGGATCCCCTAACGTTTTCTTACCCAGAATCCCCTGCAAACCTCAAATTTAGCTGAAAGAATCACTTTTTCCACACATTTTTGTGTGGGAAAGTTGTGGCATCACCGGGCTGACACAAATTTCCTACCACCCAGCGTTCCCCCAGGTCTCCCGATAAAAATGGTGCCTCACTCGTGTGGGAGGCCCAAGTACCCGCAACAGGCAAGGGCCCAAAACGTATTGAGGCGACATCAAAGTTGCCTATCACAAAACGACCTGGTTTTGCAAGGGGGGTCACCTGGGTTTATGGCCCCGTGCTCGGCGGCCAGCTAGGGAAACCTACCAAACCCACACATTTCTGAAAACTAGAGACCTGGGGGATTCCAGGGAGGTATGGCTTGCATGGATCTCCCAAAGTTTTCCTATCCAGAATCCCCTGCAGACCTCAAATTTAGCTGAAAAAATCACTTTTTCCACACATTTTTGTGTGGACAAGTTGTGGCATCACCGGGCTGACACAAATTTCCTACCACCCAGTATTCCCCCAGGTCTCCCGATAAAAATGGTGCCTCACTCGTGTGGGAGGCCCAAGTACCCACGACAGGCAAGGGCCCAAAACTTATTGAGGCGACATCAAAATTGCCTATCACAAAACGACGTGGTTTTGCAAGGGGGTCACCTGGGTTTTGGGCCCGTGCTCGGCAGCCAGCTAGGGAAACCTACCAAACCCACACATTTCTGAAAACTAGACACCCGGGGGTTCCAGGGAGGTATGGCTTGCGTGGATCCCCCAACGTTTTCTTACCCAGAATCCCCTGCAAACCTCAAATTTAGCTGAAAGAATCACTTTTTCCACACATTTTTGTGTGGGAAAGTTGTGGCATCACCGGGCTGATACAAATTTCCTACTACCCAGCATTCCCCCAGGTCTCCCGATAAAAATTGTGCCTCACTCGTGTGGGAGGCCCAAGTACCCGCGACAGGCAAGGGCCCAAAACGTATTGAGGCGACATCAAAATTGCCTATCACAAAACGACCTGGTTTTGCAAGCGGGGTCACCTGGGTTTTGGCCCCGTGCTCGGCGGCCAGCTAGGAAACCTATCAAACCCACACATTTCTGAAAACTAGACACCCGGGGATTCCAGGGAGGTATGGCTTGCGTTGATCCCCCAATGTTTTCTTACCCAGAATCCCCTGCAAACCTCAAATTTAGCTGGAAAAATCACTTTTTCCACACATTTTTGTGTGGGAAAGTTGTGGCATCACCGGGCTGACACAAATTTCCTACCACCCAGCGTTCCCCCGGGTCTCCCAATAAAAACGGTGCCTCACTCGTGTGGGAGGCCCAAGTACCCACGACAGGCAAGGGCCCAAAACGTATTGAGGAGACATCAAAATTGCCTATCACAAAACGACCTGGTTTTGCAAGGGGGTCACCTGGGTTTTGGCCCCGTGCTCGGCGGCCAGCTAGGGAAACCTACCAAACCCACACATTTCTGAAAACTAGACACCCTGGGGGTTCCAGGGATGTATGGCTTGCGTGGATCCCCCAACGTTTTCTTACCCAGAATCCCCTGCAAACCTCAAATTTAGCTGATAAAATCACTTTTTCCACACATTTTTGTGTGAGAAAGTTGTGGGATCACTGGGCTGACACAAATTTCCTACCACCCAGCGTTCCCCCAGGTCTCCCGATAAAAATGGTGCCTCACTTGTGTGGGAGGCCCAAGTACCCGCGACAGGCAAGGGCCCAAAACGTATTGAGGCGACATCAAAATTGCCTATCACAAAACGACCTGGTTTTGCAAGGGGGTTCACCTGGGTTTTTGGCCCCGTGCTCGGCGGCCAGCTAGGGAAACCTACCAAACCCACACATTTCTGAAAACTAGACACCCGGGGGTTTCCAGGGAGGTATGGCTTGCGTGGATCCCCCAATGTTTTCTTACCCAAAATCCCCTGCAAACCTCAAATTTAGCTGAAAAAATCACTTTTTCCACACATTTTTGTGTGGGAAAGTTGTGGCATCAATGGGCTGACACAAATTTCCTACCACCCAGCGTTCCCCCAGGTCTCCCGATAAAAATGGTGCCTCACTCGTGTGGGAGGCCCAAGTACCCACGACAGGCTAAGGCCCAAAACGTATTGAGGCGACATCAAAATTGCCTATCACAAAACGACGTGGTTTTGCAAGGGGGTCACCTGGGTTTTTGGCCCCGTGCTCGGCGGCCAGCTAGGGAAACCTACCAAACCCACACATTTCTGAAAACTAGACACCCGGGGATTCCAGGGAGGTATGGCTTGCGTGGATCCCCCAACGTTTTCTTACCCAGAATCCCCTGCAAACCTCAAATTTAGCTGAAAGAATCACTTTTTCCACACATTTTTGTGTGGGAAAGTTGTGGCATCACCGGGCTGACACAAATTTCCTACCACCCAGCGTTCCCCCAGGTCTCCCGATAAAAATGGTGCCTCACTCGTGTGGGAGGCCCAAGTACCCGCGACAGGCAAGGGCCCAAAACTGTATTGAGGCGACATCAAAATTGCCTATCACAAAACGACCTGGTTTTGCAAGGGGGTCACCTGGGTTTTTGGCCCGTGCTCGGCGGCCAGCTAGGGAAACCTACCAAACCCACACATTTCTGAAAACTAGACACCCAGGGGATTCCAGGGAGGTATGGCTTGCGTGGATCCCCCAACGTTTTCTTACCCAGAATCCCCTGCAAACCTCAAATTTAGCTGATAAAATCACTTTTTCCACACATTTTTGTGTGGGAAAGTTGTGGCATCACCGGGCTGACACAAATTTCCTACCACCCAGCGTTCCCCCAGGTCTCCCGATAACAATGGTGCCTCACTCGTGTGGGAGGCCCAAGTACCCGCGACAGGCAAGGGCCCAAAACGTATTGAGGCGACATCAAAATTGCCTATCACAAAACGACCTGGTTTTGCAAGGGGTCACCTGGGTTTTTGGCCCCGTGCTCGGCGGCCAGCTAGGAAACCTACCAAACCCACACATTTCTGAAAACTAGACACCCGGGGATTCCAGGGAGGTATGGCTTGCGTGGATCCCCCAACGTTTTCTTACCCAGAATCCCCTGCAAACCTCAAATTTAGCTGAAAAAATCACTTTTTCCACACATTTTTGTGTGGGAAAGTTGTGGCATCACCGGGCTGACACAAATTTCCTACCACCCAGCGTTCCCCCAGGTCTCCCGATAAAAATGGTGCCTCACTCGTGTGGGAGGCCCAAGTACCCGCGACAGGCAAGGGCCCAAAACGTATTGAGGCGACATCAAAATTGCCCATCATAAAAATGACCTGGTTTTGCAAGGGGGTCACCTGGGTTTTTGGCCCCGTGCTCGGCGGCCAGCTAGGGAAACCTACCAAACCCACACATTTCTGAAAACTAGACACCCTGGGGATTCCAGGGAGGTATGGCTTGCGTGGATCCCCCAACGTTTTCTTACCCAGAATCCCCTGCAAACCTCAAATTTAGCTGAAAAAATCACTTTTCCACACATTTTTGTGTGGGAAAGTTGTGGCATCACTGGGCTGACACACATTTCCTACCACCCAGCGTTCCCCCAGGTCTCCCGATAAAAATGGTGCCTCACTCGTGTGGGAGGCCCAAGTACCCGCGACAGGCAAGGGCCCAAAACGTATTGAGGCGACATCAAAATTGCCTATCACAAAATGACCTGGTTTTGCAAGGGGCTTCACCTGGGATTTTTGGCCCCGTGCTCGGCGGCCAGCTAGGGAAACCTACCAAACCCATACATTTCTGAAAACTAGACACCCGGGGGTTCCAGGGAGGTATGGCTTGCATGGATCCCCCAATGTTTTCTTACCCAGAATCCCCTGCAAACCTCAATTTTAGCTTAAAGAATCACTTTTTCCACACATTTTTGTGTGGGAAAGTTGTGGCATCACCGGGCTGACACAAATTTCCTACCACCCAGCGTTCCCCCAGGTCTCCCGATAAAAATGGTGCCTCACTCGTGTGGGAGGCCCAAGTACCCGCGACAGGCAAGGGCCCAAAACTGTTAGAGGCGACATCAAAATTGCCTATCACAAAACGACCTGGTTTTGCAAGGGGGTCACCTGGGTTTTTGGCCCCGTGCTCGGCGGCCAGCTAGGAAACCTACCAAACCCAGACATTTCTGAAAACTAGACACCCTGGGGATTCCAGGGATGTATGGCTTGCGTGGATCCCCCAACGTTTTCTTACCCAGAATCCCCTGCAAACCTCAAATTTAGCTGATAAAATTACTTTTTCCACACATTTTTGTGTGGGAAAGTTGTGGCATCACCGGGCTGACACAAATTTCCTACCACCCAGCGTTCCCCCAGGTCTCCCAATAACAATGGTGCCTTACTCGTGTGGGAGGCCCAAGTACCCGCGACAGGCAAGGGCCCAAACGTATTGAGGCGACATCAAAATTGCCTATCACAAAACGACCTGGTTTTGCAAGCGGGGTCACCTGGGTTTTTGGCCCCGTGCTCGGCGGCCAGCTAGGAAACCTACCAAACCCACACATTTCTGGAAACTACATACCGGGGGATTCCAGGGAGGTATGGCTTACGTGGATCCCCCAACGTTTTCTTACCCAGAATCCCCTGCAAACCTTAATTTTAACTGAAAAAAATCACTTTTTCCACACATTTTTGTGTGGGAAAGTTGTGGCATCACCGGGCTGACACAAATTTCCTACCACCCAGCGTTCCCCCAGGTCTCCCGATAAAAATGGTGCCTCACTCGTGTGGGAGGCCCAAGTACCCGCGACAGGCAAGGGCCCAAAACGTATTGAGGCGACATCAAAATTGCCTATCACAAAACGACCTGGTTTTGCAAGGGGGTCACCTGGGTTTTGGCCCCGTGCTCGGCGGCCAGGTAGGAAACCTCCAAACCCACATTTCTGAAAACTAGACACCCTGGGGGTTCCAGGGAGGTATGGCTTGCATGGATCCCCCAACGTTTTCTTACCCAGAATCCCCTGCAAACCTCAAATTTTAGCTTAAAAAATCACTTTTTCCGCACATGTTTGTGTGGGAAAGTTGTGGCATCACTGGGCTGACACAAATTTCCTTCCACCCAGCGTTCCCCCAGGTCTCCCGATAAAAATGGTGCCTCACTCGTGTGGGAGGCCCAAGTACCCGCGACAGGCAAGGGCCCAAAACGTATTGAGGCGACATCAAAATTGCCTATCACAAAATGACCTGGTTTTGCAAGGGGCTTCACCTGGGATTTTGGCCCCGTGCTCGGCGGCCAGCTAGGGAAACCTACCAAACCCATACATTTCTGAAAACTAGACACCCGGGGGGTTCCAGGGAGGTATGGCTTGCGTGGATCCCCCAATGTTTTCTTACCCTGAATCCCCTGCAGACTTCAATTTTAGCTGAAAAAATCACTTTTTCCACACATTTTTGTGTGTCACAAGTTGTGGCATCACCGGGCTGACACAAATTTCCTACCACCCAGCGTTCCCCCAGGTCTCCCGATAAAAATGGTGCCTCACTCGTGTGGGAGGCCCAAGTACCCACGACAGGCAAGAGCCCAAAACGTATTGAGGCGACATCAAAATTGCCTATCACAAAACGACCTGGTTTTCAAGGGGGGTCACCTGGGTTTTTGGCCCCGTGCTCGGCGGCCAGCTAGGGAAACCTACCAAACCCAGACATTTCTGAAAACTAGACACCCTGGGGGTTCCAGGGATGTATGGCTTGCGTGGATCCCCCAACGTTTTCTTACCCAGAATCCCCTGCAAACCTCAATTTTAGCTTAAAAATTACTTTTTCCGCACATTTTTGTGTGGGAAAGTTATGGCATCACCGGGGTGACACAAATTTCCTACCACCCAGCGTTCCCCAGGTCTCCCGATAAAAATGGTGCCTCACTCATGTGGGAGGCCCAAGTACCCACAACAGGCAAGGGCCCAAAACATATTGAGGCGACATCAAAATTGCTTATCACAAAACGACCTGGTTTTGCAAGGGGGGTCACCTGGGTTTTTGGCCCCGTGCTCGGTTGCCAGCTAGGGAAACCTACCAAACCCAGACATTTCTGAAAACTAGACACCCTGGGGGTTCCAGGGATGTATGGCTTGTGTGGATCCCCCAACGTTTTCTTACCCAGAATCCCCTGCGAACCTCAATTTTAGCTTATAAAATTACTTTTTCCGCACATTTTTGTGTGGGAAAGTTCTGGCATCACCGGGCTGACACAAATTTCCTACCACCCAGCGTTACCCCAGGTCTCCCGATAAAAATGGTGCCTCACTCGTGTGGGAGGCCCAAGTACCCGTGACAGGCAAGGGCCCAAAACGTATTGAGGCGACATCAAAATTGCCTATCACAAAGCGACGTGGTTTTGCAAGGGGTCACCTGTGTTTTTGGCCCCGTGGTCGGCGGTCAGCTAGGGAAACCTACCAAACCCACACATTTCTGAAAACTAGACACCCGGGGGTTCCAGGGAGGTATGGCTTGCGTGGATCCCCTAACGTTTTCTTACCCAAAATCCCCTGCAAACCTCAATTTTAGCTTAAAGAATCACTTTTTCCACACATTTTTGTGTGGGAAAGTTGTGGCATCACCGGGCTGACACAAATTTCCTACCACCCAGCGTTCCCCAGGTCTCCCGATAAAAATGGTGCCTCACTCGTGTGGGAGGCCCAAGTACCCGCGACAGGCAAGGGCCCAAAACGTATTGAGGCGACATCAAAATTGCCTATCATAAAACGACCTGGTTTTGCAAGGGGGTCACCTGGGTTTTGGCCCCGTGCTCGGCGGCCAGGTAGGGAAACCTCCCAAACATTTCTGAAAACTAGACACCCTGGGGGTTCCAGGGAGGTATGGCTTGCATGGATCCCCCAACGTTTTCTTACCCAGAATCCCCTGCAAACCTAAATTTTAGCTTAAAAAATCACTTTTTCCGCACATGTTTGTGTGGGAAAGTTGTGGCATCACTGGGCTGACACAAATTTCCTTCCACCCAGCGTTCCCCCAGGTCTCCCGATAAAAATGGTGCCTCACTCGTGTGGGAGGCCCAAGTACCCGCGACAGGCAAGGGCCCAAAACGTATTGAGGCGACATCAAAATTGCCTATCACAAAATGACCTGGTTTTGCAAGGGGCTTCACCTGGGATTTTGGCCCCGTGCTCGGCGGCCAGCTAGGGAAACCTACCAAACCCATACATTTCTGAAAACTAGACACCTGGGGGGTTCCAGGGAGGTATGGCTTGCATGGATCCCCCAATGTTTTCTTACCCTGAATCCCCTGCAGACTTCAATTTTAGCTGAAAAAATCACTTTTTCCACACATTTTTGTGTTCACAAGTTGTGGCATCACCGGGCTGACACAAATTTCCTACCACCCAGCGTTCCCCCAGGTCTCCCGATAAAAATGGTGCCTCACTCGTGTGGGAGGCCCAAGTACCCACGACAGGCAAGAGCCCAAAACGTATTGAGGCGACATCAAAATTGCCTATCACAAAGACGACCTGGTTTTCAAGGGGTCACCTGGGTTTTGGCCCCGTGCTCGGCGGCCAGCTAGGGAAACCTACCAAACCCAGACATTTCTGAAAACTAGACACCCTGGGGGTTCCAGGGATGTATGGCTTGCGTGGATCCCCCAACGTTTTCTTACCCAGAATCCCCTGCAAACCTCAATTTTAGCTTAAAAAATTACTTTTTCCGCACATTTTTGTGTGGGAAAGTTATGGCATCACCGGGGTGACACAAATTTCCTACCACCCAGCGTTCCCCAGGTCTCCCGATAAAAATGGTGCCTCACTCATGTGGGAGGCCCAAGTACCCACAACAGGCAAGGGCCCAAAACATATTGAGGCGACATCAAAATTGCTTATCACAAAACGACCTGGTTTTGCAAGGGGGTCACCTGGGTTTTGGCCCCGTGCTCGGTTGCCAGCTAGGGAAACCTACCAAACCCAGACATTTCTGAAAACTAGACACCCTGGGGATTCCAGGGATGTATGGCTTGTGTGGATCCCCCAACGTTTTCTTACCCAGAATCCCCTGCGAACCTCAATTTTAGCTTATAAAATTACTTTTTCCACACATTTTTGTGTGGGAAAGTTCTGGCATCACCGGGCTGACACAAATTTCCTACCACCCAGCGTTACCCCAGGTCTCCCGATAAAAATGGTGCCTCACTCGTGTGGGAGGCCCAAGTACCCGTGACAGGCAAGGGCCCAAAACGTATTGAGGCGACATCAAAATTGCCTATCACAAAACGACGTGGTTTTGCAAGGGGGTCACCTGTGTTTTTGGCCCCGTGGTCGGCGGCCAGCTAGGGAAACCTACCAAACCCACACATTTCTGAAAACTAGACACCCGGGGGGTTCCAGGGAGGTATGGCTTGCGTGGATCCCCTAACGTTTTCTTACCCAAAATCCCCTGCAAACCTCAATTTTAGCTTAAAGAATCACTTTTTCCGCACATTTTTGTGTGGGAAAGTTGTGGCATCACCGGGCTGACACAAATTTCCTACCACCCAGCGTTTCCCCAGGTCTCCCAATAAAAATGGTGCCTCACTCGTGTGGGAGGCCCAAGTACCCGCGACAGGCAAGGGCCCAAAACGTATTGAGGCGACATCAAAATTGTCTATCACAAAACGACCTGGTTTTGCAAGAGGGGTCACCTGGGTTTTTGGCCCCGTGCTCGGCGGCCAGCTAAGGAAACCTACCAAACCCATGCATTTCTAAAAACTAGACACCTGGGGGGTTGCAGGGAGGTATGGCTTGCGTGGATCCCCCAATGTTTTCTTACCCAGAATCCCCTGCAGACCTCAATTTTAGCTGAAAAAATCACTTTTTCCACACATTTTTGTGGTCGCAAGTTGTGGCATCACCGGGCTGACACAAATTTCCTACCACCCAGCGTTCCCCCAGGTCTCCCAATAAAAATGGTGCCTCACTCGTGTGGGAGGCCCAAGTACCCGTGACAGGCAAGGGCCCAAAACATATTGAGGCGACATCAAAATTGCCTATCACAAAACGACCTGGTTTTGCAAGGGGGGTCACCTGGGTTTTTGGCCCCGTGCTCGGCGACCAGCTAGGGAAACCTATCAAACCCACACATTTCTGAAAACTAGACACCCGGAGGGTTCCAGGGAGGTATGGCTTGCGTGGATCCCCCAACGTTTTCTTACCCAGAATCCCCTGCAAACCTCAATTTTAGCTGAAAAAAAATCACTTTTTCTGCACATTTTTGTGTGGGAAAGTTGTGACATCACCGGGCTGACACAAATTTCCTACCACCCAGCGTTTCCCCAGGTCTCCCGATAAAAATGGTGCCTCACTCGTGTGGGAGGCCCAAGTACCCGCGACAGGCAAGGGCCCAAAACGTATTGAGGTGACATCAAAATTGCCTATCACAGAACGACCTGGTTTTGCAAGGGGGGTCACCTGGGTTTTTGGCCCCGTGCTCAGCAGCCAGCTAGGGAAACCTACCAAACCCACACATGTCTGAAAACTAGACACCCGGGGGATTCCAGGGAGGTATGGCTTGGGTGGATCCCCCAATGTTTTCTTACCCAGAATCCCCTGCAAACCTCAATTGTAGCTGAAAAAATCACTTTTTCCACATATTTTTGTGTTGGAAAGTTGTGGCATCAATGGGCTGACACAAATTTCCTACCACCCAGCGTTCCCCCAGGTCTCCCGATAAAAATAGTGCCTCACTCGTGTGGGAGGCCCAAGTACCCACGACAGGCAAGGGCCCAAAATGTATTGAGGCAACATCAAAATTGCCTATCACAAAACGACCTGGTTTTGCAAGGGGGTCACTTGGGTTTTTGGCCCCGTGCTCGGCGGCCAGCTAGGGAAACCTACCAAACCCAGACATTTCTGAAAACTAGACACCCTGGGGCTTCCAGGGATGTATGGCTTGCGTGGATCCCCCAACGTTTTCTTACCCAGAATCCCCTGCGAACCTCAATTTTAGCTTAAAAAATTTATTTTTCCGCATATTTTTGTGTGGGAAAGTTGTGGCATCACCGGGCTGACACAAATTTCCTACCACCCAGCGTTCCCCCAGGTCTCCCGATAACAATGGTGCCTCACTCGTGTGGGAGGCCCAAGTACCCGCGACAGGCAAGGGCCCAAAACGTATTGAGGCGACATCAAAATTGCCTATCACAAAACGACCTGGTTTTGCAAGGGGGGGTCACCTGGGTTTTTGGCCCCGTGCTCGGCGGCCAGCTAGAGAAACCTACCAAACCCACACATTTCTGAAAACTAGACACAGGGGGGGTTCCAGGGAGGTATGGCTTGCGTCGATCCCCCAACGTTTTCTTACCCAGAATCCCCTGCAAACCTTAATTTTAGCCGAAAAAATCACTTTTTCCATACATTTTCGTGTGGGAAAGTGTGGCATCACCGGGCTGACACAAATTTCCTACCACCCAGCGTTCCCCCAGGTCTCCCGATAAAAATGGTGCCTCACTCGTGTGGGAGGCCCAAGTACCCGCGACAGGCAAGGGCCCAAAACGTATTGAGGCGACATCAAAATTGCCTATCACAAAACGACCTGGTTTTGCAAGGGGGGTCACCTGGGTTTTTGGCCCCGTGCTCGGCGGCCAGCTAGGGAAACCTACCAAACCCACACATTTCTGAAAACTAGACACCCTGGGGGTTCCAGGGAGGTATGGCTTGCGTGGATCCCCCAACGTTTTCTTACCCAGAATCCCCTGCAAAGCTCAATTTTAGCTTAAATAATTACTTTTTCCGCACATTTTTGTGTGGGAAAGTTGTGGTATCACTGGGCTGACACAAATTTCCTTCCACCCAGCGTTCCCCCAGGTCTCCCGATAAAAATGGTGCCTCACTCGTGTGGGAGGCCCAAGTACCCGCGACAGGCAAGGGCCCAAATCGTATTGAGGCAACATCAAAATTGCCTATCACAAAATGACCTGGTTTTGCAAGGGGGGTCACCTGGGTTTTTGGCCCCGTGCTCGGCGGCCAGCTAGGGAAACCTACCAAACCCACGCATTTCTGAAAACTAGACACCCTGGGGGTTCCAGGGAGGTATGGCTTGCGTGGATCCCCCAATGTTTTCTTACCCAGAATCCCCTGCAGACCTCAATTTTAGCTGAAGAAATCACTTTTTCCACACATTTTTGTGTTGGAAAGTTGTGGCATCACCGGGCTGACACAAATTTTCTACCACCCAGCGTTCCCCCAGGTCTCCCGATAAAAATGGTGCCTCACTCGTGTGGTAGGCCCAAGTACCCGCGACAGGCAAGGGCCCAAAACGTATTGAGGCGACATCAAAATTGCCTATCACAAAACGACCTGGTTTAGCAAGGGGGGTCACCTGAGTTTTTGGCCCCGTGCTCGGCGGCCAGCTAGGGAAACCTACCAGACCCACACATTTCTGAAAACTAGACACCCAGGGGATTCCAGGGAGGTATGGCTTGCGATTTATAAGTCTGATAACTACTTTAAAAGGTTAGGTATCCCATTTCCCTGATACAATACGCATACTGTTATAGCTATGCACATAAAACTGGTGAAAGTATAATGTAAAGGGTGTCCTTGTTGAATTATAAAAGCAAAGGGAAGTAGATTTCAAGTCATCTTAAACATGGCCGAACACAACACACTGCATCCTAAGCTTGTCCCTTGTTTACATTTAGATCTGATGGATTATGAAATTCATTTATGTTCTGTAGTATATTTTGTGTGGAGTTTAATTCATGACACAAAGGTGCAATAATAATAACAACAATAATAATAAATCAAGTCTACAGCTACGTCAGTGAGCGAAGATCAGTTTGCCAGGGTTGCCTCATACAGAGACAGTGGGAAGCCTCCGAGCTCAGTGTACGGTTTTCTGCTCTAGTGAAGGGGAGCGGACTGGGAAAGTGGAGTATAAGTAGGCTGTCTGGTTTTAGGTTTAAACCTATAATAACTGATAAAACCCCACTGAAAGAGAAATAGCCCTCACCAGTGAAAACATATAAACACTGAAAAAACACCTGCTTAACCACAAACCAAATGCCATTCAAAGAAAGGAAAAAGAGAGAGAAAGAGTAATTTTTTTCTTTCTGAAGGGGCCAGTACAATGTAACTTTGTTGTACAAGCTGGCAGTAAGAAAGACTGGGCTAACATTATTCTGCTTGAGTTTTGTTGTTTAGGGATGCCACTAAAATATTGTTTCTTCTTCCTTTGGCTTTTTTCAGTTTTGTGGTCTTTGGTCTAAAGATGCAGGGTTTAGAAGCATGTTTTAGGTCTTTTAAATTATTTTATAAACTGTAGAGAATCAGGAAATATCAAAATCATATTTGATATTTTGGCTGCGTTTGATTGTTTCACTGATAGGTAAAATGGCTGGTTTCATAAGAATCTTTCCTAATATGTGTCATCACATTTACCCACAGAGAATGGGTAAAAGCCCTTAATACATCAGCCCCCAGTTTCTAGTGAGTCAGTATTGATAGTAGGTGAATTGCCAACACCTCAGGCTTTAAACATTCAATGCAAGGTATAGTGACAAGTATATGTGAAAAGAGCGCTATCACCAAGCATCTCGGATAGTGGTGAAAATATGACACCAGACTTTTGGAAAACATGGAATGCAGTGTCACTTAGAATGCTCTGCAAAAAAGGTTCTTTCCAAGTTCAACAAAGATTGGAGGGATATTGTTCTTATTTGCAGTGATTCAGCTATGTATATGAAACGTTTGTGTGATGACCTGTCAAAATTGATACCTGAGCTGAAGTGCTTCCCTGTAAGAGATCCTTGCTACTTGTTAGATGGTATGCTGAAAGCATCTTTACAATCTTCAGAGTTACGACTTTTTAGTCCATTCTGGTGAACTGTTTTCTTATGCACAGGAACTAAAACACAAATATTTATCATTTCGTGCTTTGTGTGGCATCAAAGAAAGAGTCATCCCAACTGTGTCCCTTAGCTGATGGTTCTCAGTCCAAGGGGCTATGAATGCTATATTATCCATGTGGCAACCATTTACAGAATTTTTGCTGAGTGATGATGCCAAAGGCAAGAAATGTGAGGATCTTTGGTCGCATATTGATAGTGATGTGAAAAAAGTACACTCTACTGCATTCTTAGATTTTTACAAGAAAACATAACTGCTTTAGTGGACATAATAGAAAACTGGAGTCTGAAAACACCCTTGTCTGCCAAGTGTTCAGCATAATTGGTGTAGATGTGAAACATCTCCTAGAGAGTAGGCTGGGCGACACCTTTAGAGACTTTGGCACTGCAACATGTTCCATGTTAGAGGGCTTGCCACTTGTTAAGCAAAGCAATGTTGAAGAGCAATTCAGGAACTTTTATTTTACAATGTATGAGAAATGGCTGGCAATGATGCATAGAAATGTCCCTTCACCACCAATGGTATTTGAAGTCAATGAAACCTCACTGTGGTACTCTTTACAAGTTCTAGATCTCTTCAGTAAAGGAGAATTTCCTCTGTAGTTTCAAAAGTGCTGCTTTATCTTTGACCGCTTCAATAACTCTGAGGGCATAAGTGCCCAGCTCAATGCAATTGTTGCAGAACCTGCCCTGAGAATCGCAATCTACAACTGCACCAGTATTGGCATGGAAAGCTATGTCAGTGGCCAGAGTTAACAAATTGTGTACTGGCTGTTTTGGCATTGCCCTTCTCAAGTGTCAATGTTGAGAGGGCCTTTTCACAGAAGTTTACATGGGAAGGAAAGAGCGAGCGCACATGACCAAAGACTCACTGAAGAAGTATTGTATGGTGTACTACAATAAGTTTAATTTGCAAAAATCTATTTGGACCTCATATACACTATACCTACACTGTCTATATACCATGCGCTATCAGTGCAGAAAGCAAGCAATAATAAAAGCAAAACGTTCCATACACACAGGAAAAACACTGTTTCTGTTGTTTTTAATGGCGCAAAAATGTGTAACCACTGATAACCACTGTTTTTTTAACGTATTGAAATCACTTGAAAACACTGAAAAAACCCCACCAGAATTTACCAAAAATAGAAACTGAAAACAGGAAAGCCTAAGTATAAGATATCTTTTCTGCAATGCCGCTAAGCTTGTCTGGTAGAGGCTGCCCCTGAAGGGGGAATGAAGGGCCGGCGTAATAACAGCCGCCGGGGGCCTGGAAAAAAACCTGTCTTGGAAGTCATAGCACACTGAACAGGAAAGGTGGTGCCTCCCAAAACGAAAGAGGTGCCAAGGTTGGCACAAACATTTGGGCCAATCAAAGCCCAGGTGTTTTCTGAACCCCTCTATGGGAGAGGGGGGGCACCACCACACTTCAGCCAGAAGAGAGAAGTGGTTAAAAGCAGCACTGCCACTGATGCCACTCTCTTCACGGAGCAGGGGCAGCACGCAGGACAATCGAAGCCCACCCACACCTGGAGCAGCAGCATTGTCGCAGTAGCTGAATGGCGCAAAAAGTGGAACAATTGATGGTAAAGGATGCACACTGGCAGGGTGGTGTGCCGGATGAAGGCAACTTGTCTGGGGATGCCTCATGGCAGAGTGAGTCAGCCGACGGGGGTAGTAAGAAGAGCACTGCACTCACAGCCCAGACCCGCCGGACAGCAGGGCACAAAAAGGATAGACAAGGTAGCGAGTTGAGTCTAACACCAGTGAGAGGCTACCTTTGTGGTCAGAGAAAAATCCACAGCAAAACTTCATTACCCCACAAAAGTGGCATGTATAATTGATGGCATATCAACAAGTAAAGGGTGTCATAAAAAATGGCAGGAAGATTAGAGGACATGATCAATTTATGGCAAATGAGATTTATGACCTGTAACATTATTATGACCCTGTCAGAATGATTTATGATGCTGTCAAAATGATTTATGGCCATGTCAGAGTGATTTATGCCCGACCAATATTATTTATGAATGCAATTACATAAAGTTCCTATAATGCATGTTAATAAAACTGCGGCCAAGAATTCCCAAAAACACAACCCATGCCTGGTGTATTTTGTGCATGAGTCATTATATGTAATGTTTGGAGTGGGCCAAGTGCAGGGATATTGAGACTTTCTGTCTCAAAACCCAAACTGTGGGTGAGGAGGTCATCCCTCTCTGAAAGACTGTCTACCCCAGTGCCAGTAGTGGAACACAGCAAAATGTGAAGCTGCAGCGACACTTTTTCACAGTTAATAATATAAAGTTTTAGCAAACAAATTGAGGACATACTGTGACATAATGGTTCCAAAATTATTTAGAGCAGAATCTAACTTTTGCCTGAGACGTTCTTGCAGAGTGGCACATATGAATAGGAGCCGGTGAGCCCTAGGAATGAAGTACAGCCAGCAATAGCAGTGCCACCTGCAGTACTCCACAGAGCTTTGTCAGCAATAAGTCCATTACGGAAAGATGGGGTGTAGGGCAAAGCCAGGAGCACTTAGACGTGTCTGCCAAAAGGAACTAGTTTGCCTTTCGGGCTGGTGCTCAGTTCTTCCATAGGTTGATGCAGAGTAAATAGGCAAAATGCAGTCACTCACAGTGAAGAGAACCAATTAATGAAGAGGGTTGACCTATTGCCCCATTCTATATGCTGTGTTGGGAGGAAAAAAATGTGAATGGCATCTTTACACACTAATGGATTAAGAGGGCTGAATGAAAGCCCCTGTATGCATGTATGCATTTTATTATAGTTTTTTGGAAACATGAGGCTAGCAAGACTGCTAAATCTAAGCCAGACCTAAAAATACTCAGGCCTAGTGATTATTTTGTATGCATAGGAAGAACCGCAGAAAACAATGCTGCCTTTGTGAATCACTTGCCAAGTTCCTGGGGGTAGATTGATACTTTCTGTAATTCTTCTCTACATGGGTTTCCACACTCAGTGTGATAAAATATTGTGAGCTCCGGTAGACGGCATTATAATAAGGGCGCATTTTCTTTAAAATCGATAGAAGAAGATACAGAATCAAACTAGGAGGTACATTAGAAAATTATCCAAAATTATCACTATTTCCATGAAAAAAGTGGGTTGACTGCAGATTGGAAATACTTGTCGTGTTTTATACAACATTCTTCCCCTTCCTCAAGTCTAATATTAAATAATATGTAGCCATAAAACAAGAATAGAAGGTTGCATATTTAGCATTAAATAAAAATAATAGGCAATCCTCATTAATGGCCTACTTGACTAACTGAGGGTCTTAAGGTAACAAAATAATAATAATAAAAAAATTAAAAATGCTCATAACAACTTCGCTTCAGAGAGAAGTGTTATTTCGGCATGGCAAGCTGTATAGCAAGGAGGCATTTCATCAGAGACCTTCAACAGTGTTTGAGAAGGAGAAGTATAGGAACACTTTGGAAGACTGAAGATGCACATTCGGTGGTGTAGCTAGCCCTTTGGCCGCCAATAGCGGTCCCTGCATTTGCTGCCCCATGGCGGCCTCATTGAAGAGCGTGGGGGGGTGCTGGTGAGATTCCTCCGATTTCTGCCTCGCGACGGCTGAAGAGCGGCCCTGGCGGTGTTTATTGGTCTACCACATGCAGCTGTGCAGTATGCGAATACAAACCAAAAGCATAACACAAAACTTTACATGTGACGCTTGAGGGCCTACCTTGGGAGACATGGGGATGGGGCGGCGGAGGGTGAGTGACTGGGGGCAAGAGAGGGCTTGCACGCCGAGAACCACGGATGCTGCTGAAATACACAACAGGCAGTTACTGAGAACTTGCCAGCGTACGAAGTGGCTAGAAAACCAGGCAATTAATTCAAACTTACTTACTGTGGATGGGGAGCTCCTTTCAAATCTGTGAGCAATAGGCCCTTAGCAAAACTAGCAGCAACCAACGATGCCTGTGACTGTCTCGGTTCATGGGGCACAACAATGGGAGAGAGATGCAGCCTCCTCCCACTCTGCACTGCCTCAGTCACTTGCACACTCAGACGTGCACCAGAGCAGAGGCCCGGCCTGGGGACTAAACCACACATCCCTAAACCAATCCAGATGCTGCTCCTGCTATTACAGCAGCACCTGGATTGGCTAGGGCAGGCAACTTCAACGCTCAGACTGAGACTGGGGGCTGCAGCTTTGAGTCACCCCCGGCTCACTATAGCGCAGGTGGAGAGACGACTGGGAGGCTTCTAGTGCACATGTCAGGCTGGCCAGAGAAAGGCAGCCGTCCAACCCGACATGTGCACTTGGGCCCAGGTGCCTCTAACGAGTATCTGTCAATAATGTTAAGCAAGTTCCTCCTCCCTGAGGCTTGCACTGGCTTAGGACCTGCCTCAGCCTCAATTATGCACCGGGCCACTGCAAAAGCTGACTGCCACAGGCTTCAGGCAGAAATTCAGAATGTAAACAGTTGTACACTTTTATAAATAATACTTTTCTCACATAAGGAGTCGAGGGGCCATAATATAAGTATGGCAATGCCCCAACCTCTAATGGAGGCACCACCCCTGCTTTTACTGCCCTCTTAGAAAAAAATCTTCATTTTATTTACTTTGGAACACCGGCTGCAGAGTGTTGTACAACACTTTTTGTTCAAGTGACTTAAATCACCCCTAACCGCCAGTACCCATTGCAGCAGCAGGCAAGTCTTGCGTGACACCGCCCTCTCTCTCTGTGAGGATGGATAAAACAGCTGTTTTACTGATGCACTGTTATTGTGAACATTTCATTTACATGCGAGCAAGAGCTAAGCCTGCAAGCATTTTTAAATTTTTCACAATGGACTTGGGCTGCCGTGACACGTCATTTCCTTCACCAAGTTTACTATCCTCAGCCCTGTGTGCATTCCATGTCTCCAGCAATCTTAGGCAGCAATAAAAATGTCAAGATAACGCTGGTGATTATTGATTGATATTCTTCTTGGAGTGAAATCGTAGTTTTGTCTAGTGGAATTTTTGACTCAACATAAGGTAGCGCAGAGGGTTAATATATGCCTGCTACAAAGAACTGCAAAGAACGTGCAACATGCAGGTCACACAGTGCATATAATGTAAATATGCCAGTGAAATACTGCTTTTGTCAGAGAGACCCTTTTGTTACTTGCAGTTTCTAATATAGAACAGTGAGCTATTAACTGTCATCAAAGAGCTGCATGCAAACTGCAAGGTAAAGCTTAGAGTATTATGACTTCCCCCCAGACTTTAGTGGTGTGCCTGCCCACTCCAGAGTGCGCAAAGACTGTTTGGTCGGCCCCATGGGGCCGCCCAAACCAGTCATGCACACTCTGCCCTTCTCCATGTAGGCTGCATTGCAGCCTGCATGAAGAAGATGGCCTCCCCACAAGCCGCTGGCTGGGTGGCGTCCCGATCAATCTAGGGGAGGGAGCCAGGCAGTGAAGACGCGGGACCAGGCCGGCGGAAAGGTAAGTTTAATTTTTTTTTTAACAATTAATTTTTAAATTAAACCCCATTGTGACCTCCCCGTGCGACCCCCCTCCCCGCGCGACCTCCCCACCCTCCCACCTGCGAGCCATGCCGACAGCGACTGGTGGAAGAAAGTAAAAATAATTAGGTACGGTCACAACAGAGAGACAGTCAGACAACACATTAGTAGGTAGGTGTAAAAGGACAGGGAGACAAAGGGACAGAAAGAGCGATGATCACATATATGGACACTTTTTGATGTTTACTTAATCTTTAAACACTTTGCTGATTAAATAAGTTTTAGGTATAGGACAGAATTGCATCAGTGCTTGCTCAAATCACTGCTTTTGAGTGATGGAATATTTCAGTTTGCCTGCCCATTCAATGGCTTTCATCTTTGAAAATACCAAGTCCTAACAATAGAGTGTTCTGCGCAAGCCCATTCCATTCTTGGCCTCTTAGCTATGGCCATAAATATGTTGCACAGTAATTCAGTACTTTAAATTCTTTCATACAAATTTATGACACACGTACGTTTGTCAGATGGTTCCATATACATCAAACGCCGTTTACTAAGTCCTGGCATTTACCTTTTTCAAATCGTTGGTATTTAATGCATTGATTCAATGAAGCAGGAGAGAAGTAGAACGACCAGCGTGTTTTGATTTGTTAAATCGAAGCGCAGGACCATGCATAATGTGCTTAGCATAGATGGAGCAAGCTAGGTATCAATGTATTTACTTTTGCATTTCTGTTTTCAAATGATGGCATTTCACAACAAGAAAATAAAAGAACATGTGCTATGCATTCATTTGAATTATCTCAATGCACTTGACAAACATTAAATGCCTTACTTTCTTTTTCATGCTTTCGATCAAATTAAACATGTTTGCCATTTGCAACATGCATTTCAATCACTACACAAGTTTTTTTAAATATTTTATCATGCCTAGTTATCGATAGCTGTTCATTTTACTTGCTGGCAACTGCTTTTGTGAAATAGATTTCTGCAATGCCAGGTGCGTGAAGACGCAGAGTCCTACTTTGAAAATGAGAATAGGTTTCCATTAGTCAAAATGTGTATGGATCACACAGCTATCACAAGAAACACTGCTTTAAAGTGCCCTTTGCCAAGTGCACTTTGGGGCAGATTTACAAGAAGGTGCCGCAGCGTGGCACCGCAAGCCCTTGGCTGCGCCACGCTGCAGCACTTTCAGAGCACAGTAATGCGGCATATTTACAATGATATGTCGCATTCCTGGCCTCTCCCCTGCAGTGGCGCACAGACAGCTGCCATGCGCCGGCGCAGGCACCCTTGCACCATGGTGTAAGGATGCCTGCATCATGGGGAGATTGTTTTTGTGCAGGAAGGTGCCCTTCCTGCACAAAAACAATCACTACAGGCATTTTCCTCTTTCAATGCGTGCTGTAGAATGCAGCACGCATTGAAAGAGGAAAAAAACGAGGAGAAATGAAAAATTTTCTCCTCGTTGCGCCTCGCTACACCACCCCTAGGGTGGTGTGGCATACTGACGCATTTCCAGGTCTACGAATCTTCGTAAATCTGAAAATGTGTCTGGTTCCATGGGTGTTGCGTGGGAACACCCACAGCAACACCCGTGTAACGCCCCTTTCACGCAAAGTGCTGCGTGTAAAGGGGCCGTATTTACAAGGACAGGAAAAGCCACGCAGGGTGGCTTTTCCTGTCCTTGTAAATATGGGGCAGTGTAATGCGCAGCCAAAAAGTGACGTACTGGCAGCGCAAGGGGCTTATAAATCTGCCCCTTTGTTTTCACCAGTGAGGCACCGACGAACACACCAAAAAATGTATTGGCTTGTGGTGATAAAGGCAACTACACTCCTGAGCATTCTCTCTTTCTTTAAATTAAGCGCAGGGGAGATACTTAGGCAAACCTACTAGCCAATTCTTTTCTGTTTTATGAGGTATAGGCTTAGAATGGCGAAAACACCACATGAAGAGCTGTTAGGAACGACTACAAGATGCCATCACTTACCTTCATGTGTTGGCTTTTATATACGCACAAACTGTAACTTCATTCGCTCCAGAACCTCTGAATAACTTTTTTTTGGTTTCTGTTCTTTCCTCTCTTCTTTTCCTCTTGTTTTCTTCCTCAGGTAAAATCTCTCACATCAAAGCGGCTTACCAGTCTAGTGCAGTCCAACTAGGAGGCTGGCCTCGTAGCGTGGAAGCCGACGGATCATTTATACAGCGCCTACGTGTAGCTCACTGACTGCCTGAGAACCAGAGGACAGTAAACCAGATGTTGCATGAGCAAGGACCTGAATTGTATATTTTCTCTTGTGTTTACCAAGGCATTACGGACTACGAGAACCTTCTAGCCTTTACAATGCCTCCATTTCAAAGGCTATCTGCTCACGTCGACCTCCATATCAGCTGGATCCCTGTATATTTTGTTTGTATTTTTTTTTCCTGCCAGGTCGAGTACAGTGGAAAATACGCTTCTGCCAGAAACGTCATTTGTTACGAATCACTGTCCGCCATAAACTGGAAAAATGATATGAAAAGGAATATGCATATAGTAATAAATATACATATTATGCCATCACATTTATTGCACAAAAAATTAGCACAGACGTTTCATTTCACTGATGTCATCATGTTTGAAGAGGAATCCTTGTGTCTTGTCTGTTGTCTGTACATTTTTTGTCAATGTTTTTTCTTGCATTTATTTTTATACCATATTTAAAGAAAACACCTTTTACTCGAAATGTATTAAAATTGATCCTTTTTCTCTGTAAATTTGTGTATGCTGTTTATAGTGCTGTTTTATCTTACATTAAAAGATGGCGGATCTCTTCCCTTTTGGCAAATCTGCTTTCCAGTCTTTGACCTCACACTTCCATAGATACCAGAAGGTAAACAGATCATGAATGATGGATGAAGTGTCTCCTTGTGTGGGAAGTGAAGCCCAATCAATATGTCTTCCTCTCATGACTGCGCCTGCCTTTTACCGTCTGCCATAGACAGCTTTAGCTCTAAGATCATATTGCATCCACAGGTAATACACAGAAGAGCAATAGGTCACACCCCCTCAGCCATTGGTAATTTCAAGTGCTATTCACATTTTGGATCAGCACACATTGCAACCATTTGGAGCATTAACTGACAGTTGTGATGTATGAAGAGTTTTGTCCTTCTGGTGTGAGTCAGTTAGGTAAACGTGTGTGTTTCTCAAAACATCTCCGAGATGCTAAGGATGGGTGCCCACAACAGATTATTACTAGCTAACTCTAATTTTAAACAAATAATATAGCCAACTTATCTAAAGCCCCTTGAAAAGACAGTATTTTAATGTGGTGTATCCATTGTCACAGAAGAAAACCATGGGGACTTATTTAAAAGCCCCTTGCGCTGCCGGTGCGTCACTTTTAATATGGGAAAAAGTGGAAGAACGTTCCTTCAGTGTTGGTCAGGCCTGGTGGACATGTATCTACTCTGGCACTGCCAGATGGACCTTTTTGAAAGGGTTACTGTGTAAATTGTGTTTGTTTTTTTTGCGGTCTGTGGGCCGTGAAAGAATTAAAAAAAAAAAACGCTAACACGCTGGCCCTTTCAAGCTGGATCGTCTTATAATAATGCCAGAGTGACAGAGTGACTGACAGTCGAGCCCACACTGCATGCCTACATTGCACGTAACTACTCTGGATTGCTAGATGTTGTTATAGTACATTGAAGGCAGTGTGTCATCAGCCTTGACACTCAAGGCAGAAACTTAAAATGTTTAGAATACTATACAGAGCTATGAATGCATAATATCCAGACTAATTGGCACTTTTCCGTCCAACCACTACAGTCTGCAATAAAATGGCTTTTTACTGCAGACTTTCCCTGTCCCTCTGGGAGATATTAGATTTTCGCCACTCAAATATGGCCACTTGTTGAGTTAGTAATTTTAAGGGGTTGAGATTTAAGGAGTGTTACCATGTAAAATGTGCAGGTAAGATGAGTGGTCATGTAATGCACGAATAAATAGTAGAAGGCTTTTAGGGCATTCACAGCAGGGACGTTTTAAGGCATGGGCAAAGGAGCATTTGCCCAGGGCCCCCACCTTCCAAGAGGCCAGCTGAGGAAATTTAACTTTTCCTCTAGTTCACTTGTGAACATTTTCATATCTAAATCTTTAATTCAATATTATTAGACAACATAGGGTGTGAATTTGGAAAAAAATGGGTAATAAAATTAAAAGTTGTTCCAAACACCCTCAGAGGAACCCTCATCTACAGACCCCCCGGACCCCGACCACAGTTCAGCGATTCCATCGCTGACTTCGTCAGCACACACGCCATCGCCTCCACGGACTACATCCTCCTCGGGGACCTGAACTTCCACCTCGAGAACAACAAGGACACCAACTCCACCACCCTGATCGACAACCTCGCCACCCTCGGACTGAGACAGCTCGTGACTACACCCACCCACGCCGCCGGCCACACGCTAGACTCCATCTTTTCCGCAAGCCCACACGTCTCCTTCAACCACACCTCCGAACCCCACTGGACTGACCACCACTGCATCCACTTCACCTACAGGAAGCCCACCACGCGCCACCGCACCGAACAAATGCCTCGCCGCTGCTGGAGCAGAGTCACGGAAGACCAGCTAACCACAACCCTCGCCCTGAGCCCACCCGCCGAACCCTCTGACCCCGACACCGCCGCCCGCAACCTCAGACAGTGGATCGACGACTGCGCCAACACCCTCGCCCCGCTCAAGAATCCGCCCAACAGCCACACCAGCAGGAAAGCCACCTGGTTCACCGAAGACCTCCAGGCCTCCAAACGAACATGCCGAAAACTGGAGAAGATCTGGCTCCACGAACGGACAGCGGACAGCTACGCCGCCCACAAGAGCGCCACCCGCAGTCACCATCACCTCATCAGATCCGCCAAAAGGGCCTCACTCAAAGACCGCCTAGACAACAACGCACACAACAGCAAAGAGCTCTTCAACATCGTGAAGGAACTCTCCAACCCCAGCTCCAACACCAACAACATCCAGCCGTCGCGAGACCTGTGCGACTCACTGGCCACCTTCTTCCACCGCAAAATCGCCGACATCCACGACAGCTTCAACACCACGACCGCCCCGGCAACCACCGAGACCACTGCCCCCACAACTACCAACCGCCTGCTCTCCTGGACCAACATCAACGACGAGGACACCAGCGAGCTCATGAACACCATCCACTCCGGTTCACCGCTAGACCCGTGCCCTCACCACATCTTCAACAAAGCCAGTACAGCCATCACGCCCCATCTCCGGAAAATAATCAACATCTCCTTCGAGACAGCAACCTTCCTGGAAAGCTGGAAGCACGCCGAGATCACCGCCTTACTCAAGAAACCCAAGGCAGACCCCAAGGACCTCAAGAACTTCCGACCCATCTCTCTGCTCCCGTTCCCCGCGAAGGTCACCGAGAAAATCGTCAACAAACAACTGACCGCTACCTCAAGGAGACCAACATCCTGGACCCTTCCCAGTCCGGCTTCCGCAGCAACCACAGCACCGAAACCGCCCTCATCGCCGCTACCGATGACATCAGGACCCTGCTAGACAACGGAGAAACAGCAGCCCTCATCCTCCTGGACCTATCAGCCGCCTTCGACACGGTCTGCCACCACACACTACGAACACGCCTTCACGACGCCGGGATCCAAGAGAAGGCCCTGGACTGGACCACATCCTTCCTTTCCGGCAGAACACAAAGCGTCCGCCTCGCCCCCTTCCGATCCAAGGCCACCAAGATCATCTGCGGCGTACCCCAAGGCTCCTCCCTCAGCCCAACGCTGTTCAACATCTACATGGCACCCCTCGCCCACGTCGCCCGACAGCACAACCTCAACATCATCTCCTATGCCACCCAGCTGATCCTCTCCCTCACCGAAGACCCTCACACCGCCAAAGCCCACCTCCACGAAGGAATGAAGGCCGTCGCCGAATGGATGAGGACCAGCCGCCTGAAGCTGAACTCGGACAAGACGGAGGTCCTCATCCTTGGTTCCAACCCTTCAGCCTGGGATGACTCCTGGTGGCCAACATCACTGGGAACAGCCCTGCCACCCACCGACCACGTACGCAACCTAGGGGTCATCCTCGACCCCACCCTCTCCATGACTAAGCAGGTCAACGCTGTTTCCTCATCCTGCTTCAACATCCTCCGAATGCTCCGCAGGATCTTCAAGTGGATCCCCACCGAAACAAGAAAAACAGTCACCCAGGCCCTCGTCACCAGCAGGCTGGACTACGGAAACGCCCTCTACGCAGGAACGACGGCTAAGCTCCTGAGACGGCTGCAACGCATCCAGAACGCCTCTGCACGTCTTATCCTCGACATCCCCCGACGCAGCCACATCACACCCCACCTGAGAGACCTGCACTGGCTCCCTGTCAACAAGAGGATAACCTTCAAGCTCCTCACCCACGCACACAAAGCACTCCACAACTCCGGACCAGCCTACCTCAACAGACGACTCAGCTTCTACACCCCCACCCGCCAGCTCCGCTCGACCAGCCTCGCCCTCGCCACAGTCTCCCGCATCCGGAAAACGACCGCCGGCGGCAGATCCTTCTCCCACCTTGCCGCCAAGACCTGAAACACCCTCCCCACCAACCTCCGACAGACCCAAGACCTACTGGCCTTCAGAAGACTCCTCAAGACCTGGCTCTTCGATCAGTAGCAGCACCACCCCCCTCTTCCCCCAGCGCCTTGAGACCCTCGCGGGTATGTAGTGCGCTTTATAAGTGACATGATTGATTGATTGATTGAACAGGGGACCGAAAATATTTCTTGCCCGGGTGGCCAAAATCCTTTAAATGACTTTGATTCACAGATGTTTTGAATTCCATTTAATTCTCTTAGGGGAACATTTAAAACACATCTAAGTATAGAAAATTCATTATTGAAGAAACTGAATGTCATGCTGTCAACTGCAATGTATAAAGAAAAAAAATCATATAAAGATTAAGATTACTTTTCTGTTTAGGTGTTGCTTTCATTGGATCAGGACATCTCCATTTTAAAAGGAACCAGATGTGTGATTCTTGTATTAGGAAATGCATTTGTCTCATTTATCACACTGAAAGCGGACAATTGATGAACGCATAAATTGTATGATTCAATTTATTATACTTATAGGGGTAGATTTTCAAACAACTTGTGCTGGGTTACAGTCACTTTTCACCACAAAATGTTTTTGGGGGAATTTACTTTCAAGTTTTGTGGTGGAAAGCACCCTAAAAGTAGCACAAAGCAGCGCGGAGCACTGCTTTGTGTTACTTATCGCTGAGGGGGGGGGGTTACATGGGTGGTACATGGGCATTCCCATGCAACCACCCATGCCTTTTGACGCAAACCCGTATCTACAAAGAATTGTAGACATGATTTTGCGCCAAACATTAACGCCATTTCAAAGGAGGCGCTAACAGGAGAAATGTTTTCATTTCTCCGTGCTTTTCAGACTTTGCATGCGCGCTGCACTGTGCAGCATGCATACAAAGTGGGAACAGCTTTGAAACTTGTCTAAGCTTAGTGTTTTGTACAGGAAGGGTACCATTTCTGTACAAAACCTATGCTAGATTCAGGCACGCACCTTAGTGCTATGGCGCTAAGGTGTGTGCGTGGCGCACAATAACTGAAATCAGCACCAGGGGAAAGGGAAGGAGAGAGCCATATATCTGAGGATATGGCGCTTTCCTGCTCCCTCCCTGTCACGCAATGCAGCTCAGCAACACAACGCAGCCTCTTTGGGGGCTGTCCTGCGTTGCGTGACGTTTTTGAAAATCTGGCCCTTAGAGTCTCGAAACCAAATGATTGCACATTTTGATGAAATGATACAATTTATACTGGAATGATTACAAAGAACAGAGTACAAAGCTATATAAAAATAGATTCTGAAAAAAGTCCATGTTGTTTGAAAAACAAACATTGGTACAGCCAACAAGTCTTGGCTCTAAAAGGCTGAGTTATTTGTAAGATTTTGTCAGATTCCATAGACCTCTTGCGATATACTTGTATCATGAGCTATCATGCACATCACCCCCAGTATAGAGACAACCACGTACATCCCACTGGGGACCTATATCATGATTTGTATCATGGACTAGTATACCAATACCGAGACATCCACAGAACTCTCACAATGCAATGCTGTACGGACCTGTATCATGAATTGAAGTTTGAATGGCAAAACATCCATCAAGCTCTAACAATTCACCTTTACACCAATGTTTATCATAGACCAGTACACCAGTGCTGCGACATGTACAAAGCTCTCACAGTGTACTTCATAGCTGCCAAGTTTCCTAGATCCATTTGTGACTTGTTAGCCCAGTCCCGTTTTTGTTTTCTTAAGAATTCTGGGACTTCTAATCCTGCTTTTATACTGTTTTAAATAGAACAACAAGTCACAGAGTTTTAAGAAAAAAATGGGACTGGCATAACTAGTCATGCATTGCCCTGGGAAACGTGGCAGCTATGGCACTTATATCCTGGTTTTCTCTGTGAACGTGCATCCCAAAGCTCAAATGTGTTGACAAGGCATCACATTGCCACTTGAGAGCTCTAAATGACGCACTTCAACTTGAACTGAAGAGTGCACTGCCTATCCCAGCACAGCACCATATACAGAGCTCTTACAATGTACTGTCATGCTGACCCACACCATGCACTGCAGTTTCAGTACTTAGAGACACACACAGTGCTCTCTCAATGCATCACTGTTCTAACTTGTACAATAGTGAGGGAGTGGAGTTTTCTATATCTCAATCTTCTGGTGTAATCATTAAATAACCCCACCACTGGTCGTATGGACCTTGGTTTTCGACAAGGAAAAGTAAGGAGCCATCTATTACATAACAGTAAATCATAAAAGACTTTTAGTACAGTCAATAAAGGGAATTAGTGTGAGTTTTAAAGGTTTATTTTCAGTTTCGCAGGTATCTCAATTTTATTTGTAAGAATTGATCTTTTAGGCATTCAGTGGTGGCTGGCATGGATCTGGAGGGGCGGGGTGGGAGCGAGGGAGTAAGGGGGTGTAAAAAAAGAAAAAGATACCTACCTCCTCGCCGCTCTGTCCCACGTCGCCTCTCCTTCACCGAACAGGAAACAGCCAGGCTACCCTAAGCCAATCACAACGCTGCAATGCAGCATTGGCATGTGATTGGTCTGAGCTCCGTAGTTCGGTGCTCAGACGGGAACTGGGGGCCTGGGCATGTTCTCCACCCAGGCTGTAATGCAGCCTGGGTGGAGAGCATGCTAAGTGAGCATGACTTCAGTGTGCCCACCACTCCTCCCCTGCCCTGCTCTGTGAGCAGAGCAACCCTGCCCCACCCCCATGCTGCTGCAGCAGGAACAAATAAAAAGATAACATCAAGTTATTATCATTTTCTTTTCCTTTCTTTCACTGCTGCAAAGCAGTGAGTGGTCCGACGCTCCTCCACCTTAGCAGAGGAGCCGCCACTGTAGACATTAGTATTAGAAATGAATATTGTCCAATAATTGATATTTCAATATCAGATGAAATAATACATTAGTCAGAATAATAGTGGTCATTGTTATATTGAAGCAAGTGTGTTCCATAAAGGAAATTCCTTAATCTAAATTAATTTGGAATAATAAGAGAAAAGGTGTCAGTTCAGATATCCAATGAAGATTTCTGATGAGAGTGTCAATGTACATGCATAAAGCCTTTGCATTTCAGGTTGGAAAATATTCACAGTCATAAATCAGCAGACATTAAAGAAATAGGCTAAATAACCTCTCATAAAGAGAAATATAAAAATACTCAGAGATGAGCCTCCAGCCAGAGAGTCGGAAAAGGAATTCCTTCTCAACTCTAGGAACACACACTAATATAAACACACACTATTCTATGTTGCAAAATTATTTTCTTTTGTCTTCTACATCCTCCAATAGAATTTCAGTAAATTCCTGGGAACAGGCAAACTCCCCATTTTCACATACTGGTACAATATACTTTCAGACACAAGACCTTGAAAAGTTACATCGTTGGTATCCTGTGGGTCAGACTGTTCTTCTCATAACTCATTCTTCCTGTTGCCTCTTCTCCTCCCGGTGAGAGTCTCACTATCAGTTGTCTAATACAAAGCAGATGCCTATCCACTGGCTAACAGAAGGCTTCTGGAAAGTTACCACATCTGCATCAAAGAGAAAAGCGTGTACAAACAACTTATCAATGTGAAAAACAGGCCTTTCAGTGTTAATGCATTCATTAATCAGTTAAAATGGCATTGACAGTTAGGCTAAATCAAATCAGCACTTTTATTTACTTGCATCCAATAACATTTAAGTACAATTACCTACTACAAATTCTGCATTTAGTATATGTTTTACTTAAAAGTAAGTTTTGCACATTATTTACGTAAGCATTTTGTTAGCGAATACAATTTGTGTCAACTCCAGTGTTTCACTACTAAAACATTTAGAGATCAAATATAATGGATGTCTGTCCTGAACTGCAGTGTGCACTGGTATCTAAGTATTATAAAGCTCTAAGCACTTAATAAATCTGGTCAACACTTAACCAAGAGATGAAGTGTAGCTCTGTTTTTCCTCAAGAAACCTATGTGCCACATTTTTGAATCCAGAGTGAGCCAACTTGTCCATCTATCCTCCTGGGAGCAATACAGTAGAGGCAAAACTGAGATGGGTCTCACGTTTCATTAACATGCCTAATGAGTCAAGTATTTCTTTATTTGATTTGAACATTGCAAATCATAAAATTACACCAATACATTCAGCGAATAATGACATTAAAAAATACGATAACATTTAAATCACAAATGAAATATTCACTGCATCTAAAACACTTGAGCTTAAAACTCCAGAAAAGAGCCATGATAAATAGAAACATACACTAGGAGTGGATAAAATGCAAAGAACTGTAAAGCTGGATGCACTTGTCTAAAGTTCATCCGCCTCAAAAGCAGGCAAATAAATTTACTTCGAAGAGTGTTGAATCTGGGGCAAATAAAAACAATATGCAAAGTATCCGGAATAAAAACCATGTCACAAGTACATATAGGGAGTTCAGAGGTCTTGAGCCACCATGCAGGACCAAACAAGCAAAGGAAGCATATTGAGTCTAAAATACGTTAAGAGTATTATATGATAACAGGACATAGCTAATGTCAGATAAAATTCCACATCACTCGATTATTTGACCGTTTGGTAATGAATCATTGTGCGCTTGGTCATCATAGAGACTTCCCTCTCCGTGCTCGCCTTGGCAAGAAATGCTGTTTGACCCACAAGATGTAATTCTTAGTAATACAATCTGGGTCAAATAAAAGTTCAGGTCTTCCAAGATCTCCCAGAGTACGCATAATGTAATGCAACCATGGGATACAAAACATCCAGTCCAACCCCATACAGTCCCTTAAAATTTCTTTGTTGAATTTACTTCATCTTTTAGCCAGATCGAAAGCCAAGAAAGCTTCTGTTTAAATGAGCACACTTCAAATTCTTCTAGGTAGCACTACATGGACTAGTGTAAAACAAACATTTGGACCTGAAGCAATAAAAAAGGCTGTGTGTGGTATTTGAAGAGTCTAAAATCCAGCACATGCAAAACTTCTCCTTCTGTCTCGTTATCTGTCCTTGAGTAAAATGTATTTGGAAGCTAGTGATCAAGATTACAAAATATCTTCATGTCACAAGGACATTGTCTTTCTGCATACAATTGATTGTTTTCTGGAATAATAGTCCCATATGTACAATTGAAAAAATCCAGGACTACAAGTCCCAGAATGCATGGGTCTAGTAAATTAAAGCCTGGGGATGAAAACAGTGTCATTGTAACATTGGGTCATATGATTCATTCTTGTGTTGATTTTCTTTGTCACATCTGCTCTCGTATGTAGATCGAGGGGTCTTTTCAAATTTATCACGTTTAGCATTGTTCCGAAGGATACCCTTTCCATTTTCCATAGTATATCTATCACAAATAATATGGATGAGTAAACAGTTTGACTCTGGGAGCATCTCTCTGGTATCCAACCCTTGCGTCAGATTCAAGGTAGGACAGGCCCTTTATTTCACCGGGGCAAATCCCCAGTGCGCTGCTGCCTTTGGAGGCCGATTTTGAAAGCCTACGGCTGCTCCTGGTGCCACTGTCACTTTCCTCAGTTTCTTGAGGTTAACTGCATGGGTGAGGCTTTAAGAGAGAGAAAAAAGGGAGGGAGGTAGAGTTAAGGTAGAGATAATGTGATCAGAGAGTGAGAAGAGACAGAAAAGAGAGGGAATGGTTGGATAGAAAGAGAGAGATAATGCAACAAAATTAAGGGAGCGGAGCTCGTTAGAGCAATTGTGCCAGGGCTGCTTTTGGTTCCCCAGTCTAGCTCTGCTGTTCTAAATGTCTGAGAAGCTGTTGTCAACATGGGTCATTTTGTCTAGTTTTGAATGTGTCAGGAAGGCACATAAATAAAAGGTGAGCCATTGTTTGCAGACAAATACGCGAACCTTGGTCTCAGGAGGGTATAAGGTGCTCATCAGGTCTTTAAAAGTGTAACTTTTGGTAAAGGAAATATAAGGCTATAGAGGGACAGTTGGACCTGGCCCTCTCTGCAGGATCACACCCAATCATTTTGCCTTCACTCCTCCTGTTTTGCTGAACTCAATTGGCATATTTAATTTACTTGTAGGTCCCTAGTAAAGTGGTATTACATGTAACCAGGGCCTGTAAATTCAATGCTAATAGTGGGTTTGCAGCAGTCATTGTGATGCCCTCTGAAGTAGTCTTTCTCAGCATGCCTCAGGCATGTCACTACAGCCTGTACTGCAGTTTTAAACTGCAATTTGGACTTGGCAAAATAAACTTTTTTCCAGGCCTAAAACGTCCTTTTTAATGCATATACATTACTGCTAGGGTATGATTGAAACAGCCATAGGGCAGAGTGAATTGTATTAAAAAAAAGCAGGACATGTGTTTTTACATTTTACATGCCCTGGTTGTGAAAAACTCCGAAATTTGTTTTGCACTATTGTAAGGCCTACCTCTCCTATTGGATAACATTGGGTTATATTATTATATTACATTTAATAGGTAATAACATTCGATTGGGAGCACATAGGAATGTCATGTTTACACTCAATTAAATAGCAATTTAAAACCCCCTTGAATGGTAAAATTAAGGGGCATATTAGCAAGACCCACGTTAAAATTATCGCCGTTTTAGCGGCAGGAAACTGCCGCTAAAGCGGCAATAATGGGCTTGCTAATATGCGTTATGGAATTCAATAGAAGCCCAGGTTAGATGTCCTGCACATCTAACCTGGGCTTCTATGAGATTCTATAACGCATATTAGCAAGCCCATTATCGCCGTTTTAGCGGCAGTTTCCTGCCGCTAAAACGGCGATAATTTTAACGTGGGTCTTGCTAATATGCCCCTCAGTTTTAAGTCAACATTTTGAAAATGCCACTTTCAGGAAGTTGGCAGTTTTTTTTCCTAACCATTTGGTGCCTTCAGCCTGTGTCCTAGGTCACATGACTGGGTGTAGTTGGCATTTGGCATTTGTGTAATCCTCCCAGTCAGTGAGACAAATGAGTACTGGGTGTTGGCAGGATGGGCCATCCTGCCAGGATGGTTGGGGTGGAGCTGTTCCCTGCCCAACTTACATTTCAAAGGGCTGCCCCAGCACACTCTAAATGAATTTTAGACTAGCCAATTGTCATCAGAGACCACTTGGAGCCTGGGCAGGGGAAGAAAGTTTCCAGAACCAGATATAGGGTGGTCTAGGAATTTTCCCCACTTCAAAGACTGGCATCAGGTATACATATTGGACCTCTTGAATCACTCATCAGATCACTTCTGGACCTGTGAAGGACTCAGAAGAAGAACTGCCCTACTGACCTGCTGCTGGAAGGACTGCCCTGCTGCCTGAGGAAGGAAGACTGTAACTGCTACTTGAACCCAGGCCTCCAAGGGCTAGTTAGCTGACCTCCTGTTCTGAGCTACAGGGACACAACAAGCTCCAGAGACCCTCTGTCAATCTGACCTTCTGCAACTGGTCTGCTTGGACCTACCTGAGCCCTGCTGGCCTCTGCTAGAGTGAGTCCCCAATCCCTAAGAGGTGTCTCTCCAGGTCGTAGACTCTTGGTTGGCATCAGAGTCCACTCTTGTGAAAGAAAAGGAGCAATATTGAAGTTTTGGGCTCTTAGTGACTGCGAACAGGCCAATTAGTGCAGAGACACTGCTACTCGCACCGACCCAACAGTGACATCGCTACTTCGCGCTACACAGACGAAAGCCCGCAGTGCCTGCGAACATGAAGCTCCAGCAACAACTGTCCTTGACACCTGACTGGATCTCTGGGCTACAGCGACGACCATCCGTGATGCTTTTCTCACTCCTCCAGCTTCCTCTACCACGAACGTGACTATTTGCGCTGGACTTTAAGAAGGTAACTTTTTCAGTGGGATTAACCTGGTCCCAGTATCTGTCCCATGCTCCATCGTGGTCGGCCTGAACTTGTGACTTTCCCACGGTCAAGCACGACCAGATGACCGGGTTTGCTGCTTTGTTCTTTAAGTTACTATACTTACCTAAAACTTTGAAATTACATATCATTGGTTCTACTGATTGAATTGTTTTCATTCTTGTCTGATTTTATTTATTACATTTTACACTATGTTTCTAAATTGGTATGGTATTTTTCTTTTGTTGTGTTTTCACTTTGTTACTGGTTGTGTGCTGCATAAATACTTTACACACTGCCTCTAAGTTAAGCATGACTGCTTTTGTGCCAAGCTACCAGAGGGTTAAGTTCAGGTTAATGAATCACTTTTTGTGGTTCACCCTGACAAGCAATGTGGTTGTTGCTTTAGAAAGGTTTCACTTCCCCTCAATCAACAACCCTATTTCTTACAGGGACGTCTAGTAATGGGTTGTGGTACTGCATGCTTGTACACTCAACTGTGGCGCAAGACTCCAGTGACCTTAAGTAATGATCTGTGGGACGTCACCCTCATTCTCTTAGCCCTTATACCAGGTCTATCTAGTTACAGCCTGGGAAATTATGTCCTTGCAGACACAGTGCTTGTGCCAGGCACAAGCCCTCTAGTAGCATTCTGTGGTAGTTCACCCTGGTGCACACAAATCTCTCATAACAAGCTGGTCATGCAGCTTGTATGAACAGTGTTGGTGCATATCTTCAAAGAGATCAATGGTAATATTAAAGCGAGTACAAACCTTAGATGGGTTTTGGGGTGGATTGAGGAGGGCTGTAGGAAGCTGACTCTCTATATAGTGCACTAAAATGAAGTACACTGTGCAGAGAGTCCAGTGAGTCCCCAGTTGGTATACAGAGGCAAAAGTAGGCTACTAACACGCTATTTGTGGTAGTGTGGGCGAGCTTTTAGGCTTATAAGAGGGTAGTGATAAGCATTTGTTGTACTCACAGAGGAAATCAATGAAACACGCATTCAAGAATAAATCCGAGACCACTTTGCAAAAATAACTCAGATTTTTACATAATTTTCAAGACCAAGAACTTCGTCCACAGGTAAGTACTTTTTTAGTTATGAATTTTCAAAGTTCGGAAAATAGCTCACTGTTGTGCACAATTACGCACAATGAAAGTCTATGGAGAAAAACACAAACATGCATATAAAATCACACAGTCGGTTCTAGGGTTTCATCTTTGAGGTTCAGGGTAGCAGCAGGCCATGGTCCAATATATCCAACAGAAGATCATCTGGAGTGCCCGGATTCGGCCGGGAGCACGGTGCTGAGGTCATTGGTAGCTGGTGCGCTACGAAGAGGGGGCCATCCCAAGACGGGCTGCATAAGGGGACTTACAGGTAAGTCCGGGGAACCCCAAATGAGGGATCAGTTCGCAGGGCCTCAGGACCATGGGAGCACAGTAGGTTCATCGGTACCCAGGCTGGGCGAGCTGGGTGCAGAGCAGATGGGTCAGCCGGTCTCTGTGCAGCAAGATGGTCTTCACTGTCAGGGGCAAGCATGTTGCATGGATGATTTCCAGACAGCTGGGCCTTTCATAAATTGGGTCTCAGTGGTCTCGAAGTCCCTCGACAGGTGTTTGCTTCCTGGGCAGTTGGAATCCGAATCAGACTCTTTGTCTCGGTGTCGGTTGCAGGTGGTCCGGGACCTCGGGTATTTAGCAATGGCATGGCTGTGGTAGGTCCTGGTGTCCTCTCACTTGGTGGGGGGACAGATTTGACCCTCTGAAGCTGGTGTACCTCTTCTTCCTTGGGTGCTGCGTCGGAGTTGCCGCTGCACAGCAAGTCGGTAAACCAGACTCTGTGGGATCAGTGCCTGCAGACTGCAGGGAAGTAGTTCCTCTACTCCAAGGGAGTTCTCTGGCAATTGGTGAAGGGCTGGAGATGGTCCGGGGTTCTTGGAGGCCTCACAGTGGCAGGGCGAGACAGCACACCACGATGGTCAAATCCTTGAGGCAGCAGGCAGGGTTTCAGGCCACAAATTCTTTAGCAGGTACTCTGTTCTTGGGTCAGCAGCTCTTCTTTGTCTGTTGTCTTCTGAGGTCAGTCGAATCTAAAGTTCAGGGTCCAGGGGTGTCACCTAAATACTAAATTTAGGGGCATTTACAGGGGAAGTCAGGTAGTAGTCAATGGCTACCTACCATTAGCGTGTCTACACCCTCTATGTGACCACTGCCTTTGGGGAGTGCGAACAAACCTGACCCTAATTGGCTAATTCCCTCTCAAAACAAGATAGAGGATACTTAAAAGTGGGCTCCACATCACCTGCCCCACCTTAGCGTGGTTCTGACTGAATGTGGATCCACCTCCTGATTTGACTAATTTTCCTGCATGTCCTACCACCAAATGTGAAGCAGGACAGGGGAGTTGGCTGGGTTGCATTTGAAAGGTGGCATTACTTTGAAGCTTCCTGCCTTTGAATGTCATTCCGACCTGAAGGTGGTGCAGACTCTCACCCGATAAGGTCAGCAGGCCAGAGACCACACCAGTGTTTGGTAGGTTTGCAGGGGACCCTCTAAGGTGTTCTGTTTGTGCATTTATTAATAAATCCAGCACTGGCATCAGTGTGGATTTATTAAGATTAGATGTTTGGTACCAATAAACCCTGGGTACAGTATAGCCATCATGGTGCTGGGGAACTCGGAATGATGGGTGCCCATGTACTCTCTATGGTTTCTCTGTGCACTTACAATATCCAAGAATGGACTAAGATATTGTAGGGTCATATCTGCTCATGCAGATATGTCTACACATGGGATATAGTGCACCCTGCCTTAGGACTGTAAGGTCTGTAGTAGAGTGTCTTATCTATATCTCAGGCAGTGTCTGTTGGCATGGCACACAGGGATGTGTGCCATGTCGACTCTTCAGTTTTTTCTGCACCAAGACACACCGCCTGCAGTGGAAGTTTGCATGGTCTCAGTGAGGGGTCCGTAGGGTGGCACAATTTGTGCTGCAGCCCTAGTGGACCCTCTACAGTCCCAATGCCCTAGGTACCAGGGGTACCATTTACTATGGGCTTATAGCGGTTGCTGACATTGTGCTAATTATGGTAACGTTTTGGCAGGGAGCTTTGGCACTGAGATCCTCGCTAGCAGGGACCCAGTGCACTTTCAGTCAAAATCACATCATGTTCAAGGCAAAAAGTGGGGTCTAACCATGTCAAAAGAGGCACTTTACTACAGGGCCACTTAATAAAGGAGAGAGCAAAGAATCACAGGTACCCCCTGGTGGGCTAAATGAAAAAGAAAAGAAATCTTTCATAGAAGGATCCAGTGGAATTAAAACAACTCATCCAATCAGAACACTGTAAGGCTGAAATGCTCCTGGGTGAGACAAACACAAGCCTTAGAAATAAAGCTATTGAATCAAGAGCAGCTATTTAAGATAGTCAACAAAACTATCCAATTGTGAGCAAAAGGCTGACCCAAAGCCCACACAAAGAATATGTTATTGTATTAAAAGAATAAACCTGGCCAATAGACAGATAAGGTTAGCTGAAGCTGAGACCTAAGCAATATGGTTAAGATAAACCTGCAGCAGACATAATATAAAATCTAATCTCTGAGGTGTCATAAGTGAAGCTGCAAATGGTAAACCATACTCCAGAAATCAAGATAAGAACTGTAAAGATAGTATAGCTGGCACAACTAGCACTGGCTTATTACCTGACTTTTAGCTTGGTGTAACTATTCTAGGCTTGCATCTGCAGTGCTTTCGATGCCCCCAGACTCCCAAGACTTTACAGCAATGATAGCATTTCAACCTGTGAGTAATCATTGTGAGATATCAATGTCAACATCCTGAGACCCCATAGAATCCCCATGCAACAAGGGAGCCTGAACAGTTGAAAAATGCTGGGTCACTGCTTGGCCACAGGTCCCCACCATTATGGTAGGCTTATGCTGTGCACATCATGCTTCTATGGTGAGATTAATGACTTCAGCTCCCCAATTCTCCACTGCCAGGATGGAATCCCCACTAGCAAGAAATCCCTGGTTAGTGAATGCAAAGGTGATGATTAATGGCAAGCCATAATGACTATACCCCTGGGTTTTTGTATGCAAAGGTGTGCATGCCTGACATCTGCTCAGTGTTGTTTAATGCATTGCTATAGGCTTCATATTTTCCAAGTAATTAATCGGTAGCAGAACAAGGGTATAATAATTTGATTAAAATATAAATTAGACTAAAAGCAATATTAGAATTCAATGAGTGCAAATAAGGTAAATGTTTTCAATTACATGACAATTACATTGAAATTCACACAATTATTATATATTTTTATCCTCAGGAGAGTTGGCATTTTATTTGCAATTAGAATTTTCTCAGTGGGAAAAGTCTTTTCTTTTTAGATTCAGGGCAGGTCCAGTTTGGCGTCTTTGTGTTTTTCTGATGATTCACAGCATTTGGGGGGGGGAGGGGAGGAAGCAATTACCAGCCTGCCCATGCGATCGAGTGGGTGAACAGTGATTGCTGCATTTTATGTTTTTTTTGTAAATTTTATAAACCCTTCTTCTTATGTTGTCTTTTAACATATTCTGAAACTCCTGGCTTTCCAGAAATGAAAAGATGCGTTACTATTTTTGCAACTGTTAGGTAGCCCAATCGTTTGTTACAATGTGTGCTGCTATTTCAAAATATCAGTTAGAAATAGGAAATCAATGGATGGCTGAGGAGTGATATATATTTATGGTGGTGTCCCCCGTTTGGGAAAATTCATTCTGCAAAATTTTTGATTTTGCACTTTGTAGTACTAGAACCCCTTGGATTTATCAGTATTCATATATTTTCTATTGGTTTTTTCAGTCTGTTTTTGTTTAATGGTTGTATTCTTCTCTTTTAGAAGCAAAGTATTGTACTGTACTGTTTGTGTTGCTTTTAAGATTTTATCTATTAAAATCGAGTAAAGAAATTTTGAATTGAATTTAAATGGAACTTTAACTATTTGAACAATCATTGAAAACATGAATTTGAGAACTGAAATGGATTTTATCTAAGGGAAGGTCTGTTGATCCAAACCATGTTTAACCAAAAGTTCTGAATGAAATGTGACATTTTATTTTGATGTTTCAATTTCATTAAGCATGAACTTGGAAAAATAACTTGACACTGATCTTTCATGTAAAGTAAACTGCTTGGCTTGTATGAGAATGCTGAAGGACCTCAAAGCAGTTACAGGTAAGCAGAGGTATGGCAAGTTCAAGCTAAACTGACTTGGCCCAAAAAGTGTCATCTACTGGAGGTATTCCTGCTCCAACAATGGTTTGGGCCATTTTTGATTATATGATCACCTCTTTCGGCATCTAAAGGTGATATCTCAATGAACTTTTCAAAAGGTGTTATGACAAAGACCTGTGATGTAGGTTTGCCAAATCATTACACCTTAATCACTAGATGGGTTGGTAATAGGCCCTTACACCTCCATGGAGAAAACGGGATCAGTGACAAAATATCGGAAACACAAATATCGTGTGGACAGAATATATTGTGTTAAAAATATCGAAGACAAGAATATCGAGTAGGTAAGTGCAAATAGGTATGTATACATTTACTATTCTTACCTCCAGATCTGTGTACCTTGAAGATATATATATTTTCAAGGTACATATATGTGAACTTATATATATAGTAAAACTTTACTTACCCATAGAAAATGACAGACACAATATTCTTGCGCTTGATATTTTTGACACCATATTCTGTCCCACGATATTTGTGTTTCTAATATTTTGTCCAAAGAACGAGAAAACGTGATCCTACATTGACAAGACATCTCAGGAACTGAAGAGTCACCTTAGCGTTGGCCACACTATTCAAGGAAACCTGGTTAGGAAAAAATGTGATCCTGTTCTTGAAGTTCTCCTTATCCCTAACAAAGACACTTTTGCTGATAACTCTTGGCTAGCAAGAAAGACTCTATTTCCCAAGGCTGTTGCCTCAGTCTCAGCTGACCATTATAAAAGCAAATCAGTCCAGGTGATAGATCCCTGCTACAAGTTATTCAATACTCCCATCAGAACACTCCCAGAAATAAACATGACCAAGAAGGGACGCATGATAGACTCATTTAAGTACTCAAGAAGCCTATTTGATAAATCAGCATAATTTCCCACCATAACTTTTCAGCGGGTAAGGAACATGTGCTTTGGTTTAGTTCACTTTTCTTCTATGAAAGGGAGAGGAGTTGGCCTAACGGCTAGGGCGGTCGACCTCGAATCTGGGGAACTGGGTTCGAGTCTCGGCAATGACGCTGAACATCCTGTGATTCTGGGCAAATCACTTAATCTCCCCGTGCCTAACAAAAATGAATGTGTCCTCATGTAATGCAACTGGTGCCATGTAAAGCGCTCTGATACCCGATTCGGGTCAAATTCGTGCTATATAAAACTCTGTAAAAAAAAAAAATATATGATCGTTAAAAATATTACAGTACAAAAATGCAGATGCAATAAAAACAAAAACAAATGTTTGGTAAAAGATACATATTCAAACATGAATATAACCAATCAGCAGTTCATTTCACATATGTGCAAGAAGGTGGGCTCATTTTTTTTGCAGGATGTTCCACGTGCCACATAAACAAATAAATGTCATCTTTTGGACCAGCTGATTTAATAAAACAGGCACCAATATTCACAATATAGTGATTTACATTCCAGTTGTATGAAAGATCCATCTTGATTCTCATCATGAAGGAATACATGAACTTCTCTCTACTTTAATGAAAGAGAGCCTTCTAGGTTTTTTTCATTAATATATTGTAGTGTATTGTATTGTAATTGCAATTATATAGCGCTTACTACCCCTGTATATGCTCATCTTCTCTCCTTAGAGAACACCTATTTTGGAGCCAGTGGCTTCCCATTCACCTTTAGCAAGCCTGACTCAGAGGGAGGAGTATTGTGTTTTGGGTAGCATCCTGTGCCTAGTGTGTATAATAAATAAAGAAGTATTGGGGTCCAATTTTCCCTTTCGAATCTGCTGCCAGAGCTGCTGAGCACTAGGGGTGGGTGAGTAGAGCAACTCTGCCCACTCACGGAACTGCACGGAAATCCACAGAGTTTTTATGCAAATGCGCAGAATTCCAAGTATTGCAACTCCACAAGCTCTGCCACCACTAATGCACACACAAACACATATGGGCACACTTTTGAAATATAACAAGCCCTGAAGCGGAGCAATGCAAGTCACTGAGATGAAAACCATACCGCATAGTTAAAAATGTGCAGAACAGTTTTGCTCCGAAGGCCACAGCTTTTGGTCTCTTCTCTTGTTGCTACATATGTACATGATTACATGCATAATTTCTCCAGTGTATGCGTGCCACTGCCACCCCGCCTGAGTCAGCTGAAAGGTTCCGCCACATGGTCTTACCACCTGCTTCCCGGGCTCATAAGTGCAACTGCCTCTGTTCAGTTCTCTACCAGATTTCAACTTAAGAAAGCATGGAGACGCAATTGAAAAGCTGGAACTGACAAGCTGTAGAAGGGTAGTGGAATTGGCTGTTCTGTCTAGACAAACACTTCCAATAGACTGTAAAAAAGCACATTGAACTGGTTTGAAAAAGCAACACCTATCAGAGTGGCGCTACAAGGAAGAACCTCAGAAAGCAGACTCCTGCCGCCCCAGAAATGATTACCCATCCTCTTATGGGCTTTGATTTCACTGCTCTCACCGAACTTAGTAAACCGTGCTTTTTTGAGAGTAGTGGTGGGTGCCAGTAAACTCCGCCATGTGGTGTAGGTGGAGTTTTTGCCAAACTCCGTCTTCCAAGCAGAGTGCGGAGTGACAAAAACACTGTGAACTCCGCCGGCGGAGCAGAATTTACCACCTAACCATAGTGTGCATGCACTCAATGGTTCTACTTCTATATGTGACCCTATGTGACTGATGTATTTGTGTTTCTATATATGTATGTGTGTGACAGTGTGCTCACTAGCTGTGTGTGTGTGTATGTGTATGTGTGTGCGTGTTTGTGTGTAAGGCCCTGCACTCTGATTTTGCGTGCGTGTACCTACCATTTGTGTGTGCATGTGTAACAAGGCCCAGTGCGTGCCGCCGCTGAAGCTAGGCTCTGATCTTGTGATTCGGTGCTTGGCAGGAATACGTTTACTTGCTGAATTATTTTAATACTGGTTCAGCTCTGAGGCGATCAAATGTACCTGCAGAACAAGCGGAGCCCATCCTACGCTCCCGCACCCTGGTGCTCACGAGGAAGGGGGGCATGCCCTGCCCTCCCGATGCCTGTCCACGGAGTCCAAAGAAAGTAGGACCTGCCCTAGGCTCCCGCTCTCTAGAGCCCTAATGGAAGGGGAACCTGTCCTGATCTCCAAATCCAACCCCTGAGTTCCTGAGGAGAGGGAGTCTGGCAAAAATGCTGATAAATGGCACTGCTACTAAATACAACGAGAGAGAGTTGTGAGCTTTCAGCTGGCATACACAGGGTAGGGAACACATAAAGAAGAAAAAATGTATGAAAACGCAGAGAGAGGAACGCATTGGAAAACAATGACCATGACAGATAAAGATAGGAAAGAAAAAGTAAGGATGAGAGAAAAAAGTTGTATAGTGACAAAGGGAAAAAAGAATGGGGGAAGAAAAGAAGGGTGACAGTAAGGAAGGAAACTTGACAGCAAAGATGGAAGACAGGTGAAAGGATGAAAGAATAACTGGATGGAAGAGTGAAAGGATTGACTGGTGGAAGTGTTAATGGATGGAAGTATGGAAGAATGCACAGATGAAGAGTAATTTAATGGATGGTCAAAAGACAGATGGAGACATGCACATATTGATGGATGGATGGGTGAAAAGATGTATGGATGGGGCATTAGGCGGGTATATGTACAGGTAAAGGCTTGGACAGTATAAATGGATGGATAGATGGAAGGAGGGTGAAAGGAACTCTTCTTAGGAGGGTCAAATTTGCTCGCTTCACACACTCTGTCTGAATAGAGGTTTGTTTCAAGTGGAGGGTATTTTAATGTTCTGCCTACTCCCTTAGTCTGGAGCTTGACACCCTCCAGTCTACAGTAAATCACACAATTGAGATTGAAGAGTAGATCTCTGCCCAAAAGATTAACTGTACTTGAATTGCACTACTAACTGATTGTCCTCCTCAAAGGGACCTATCTTTACAAGAGCCCTTGTGAGAGGATTTGATGTAATGGCCAGAGCTGCTGACTTTAGACTAGGAAACCAGGTTCAAGTCTCGGCGTCAGCTCAACATCCTGTGATTCTGGGCAAATCTCTTAATCTCCCCATGTCTAAAAAAGCAAAAATGAATGTGTCCTTGTGTAATGTAACTGCTGATCATGTAAAGCGATCCAAAACCTTCGGGTCGTGTTTGTGCCATATAAAACTGCAACAAAAAAAAATCATGATAACATAGGTTTACAGTCTGTTTGTTAGCAATGCCTACAACTTGGACTTATGTTCCAGAGAGGGGTAGGTTTGGGACTTCCACTGTCACTACTTACAGTAGAAAGGGTAGCACGTGTGTCAATCTAAAATGACACCTGGTGGCCATTCACCTCAACAACCACAAACGGAACACTCTGATCTTCCCCCAAGACTGCCCCAAGTACACATCTTCCTCTCCTCTCAGGCAACTTCATTGTGGCTGATCAGACCCATAGTCTCTGGAAATGTTGAAGACTGGGAACTGTTAGAAACTGCCATGATTCTCAAAAGAATATGGGTTAGCTCTGGGAGATGGGGCCCAGATTTAATAAAGACTTGCATTGCCCTTGCATCACATAAAGTGACGCAAGGGCAACGCAAGCCCTTAAGTAAGATTTACTACACCATGCAGAGCCACCTTGCATTGATTGCTCTGCATAGCATAGTAAATCGCCAGTAACGAAAGGCAATGCAAGTTGCTGCCTTGAGTTACTCTGCCCTCGGAAGGCGTTCCATAGGTGGTGTGTTCCCATGGGTTATGTGACGTTACAACGCATGCCATTACCCCGCATGCTGTTGCAATGCCAAACTTTACCATGACTTGCTGTCGGGGGAGCACTGGAAGTTGGAATAGATTAATTTTCTATTCCAACTCCAGTGTGTGCAACAGTAGGGAAGGTGTTGGAGTTAAATCCAACACCTTCTACCCACCGCTACACACCTTTATCGTTGCAACGGCATGCGGGGTAAATGCATGCATTGTAACGGTTGCGGTGTAAAGGCTGTTTCCCGTTCCCATGCATTCATCCATGGTTTTTGGCACATTCCCAGATTTACTAACAATAGTAAGCCTGGGAATGCGTAGAAATGCTCCGCCTTTCCAGGGGAGGCGTAACAAGGAGAAATATTTTCCTCATTTTTTCCTCTTTCTATGTGTGCTGCATTCTGTAGCATGCATAAAAAGAGGAAAAGGCTCAGAGGATTGTTTTGTGCAGGAAGGTATCCCTTCCTGCCCAAAACCAATACTGCCTGCAAAGCAGGCACAGTAGGCACCGTTGCACCATGGTCAAGGGTGCCTGCATTGGTGCTTGGCAACCACTACAATGCCAGTGCAGACAGAGAGCTGAAGTGCTTGATATCTTGGTAGATCTGTCACATTCTTGCCCTCTCCATTTGACACAGCGCACCAAATTATCTTGCTGTGTTGTGCTGTGCCAAAAGTTAGTAAATCTGCCCCTGGGTTAGCATTGAACCTCTGGTTTCCCTTGCTTTGCGGTGCCATTGGGTCTTGGGGCATCTGGATCATTAGAGTCTGGGACATACTAGGATTCTGAGGTATCTGCACCTGTACAGTTTGTGCTGGTACCGTATTCATGTTTTGCATGTCAACATCACCTGATACTCTTTTGGGATTAAGCAGACATTTCCTTTTCCAATGTCCTAGTTTGTTACAGTAGTGACACAGGTTAGACCTCTTGAGAGTCGCCATATCTATTCTGATATTTGGATCAATCCGTACACCATGACCTCTACCTTGAAGAACATCATTCCCATTTTGCATCATTTGCCCTTGTCCATGAAACTGGGCTCACCGCATTCCACCACCAACACCATGATTGTAACCTGCATTTCACATGTACAGACCACTGTGGAATACCTTTTGTGCTAACTTTGTCTATGCCAAATTGTGCTAACTTTGTCTGTGCCAAAATGAACTTCTCCTTAATCCTTTTCTGTTTCGTTTTGAATTAATCACTGTAATACTTCACATAACAAAGTATTTCATCCAAGGGTTTGCTTTGCCAGCAGAAAACATTTTGTTGAATATGGGAACTAATCTCCGTTCGCAACCTAAGAAGAAACTGAGACACAAAATTACACAGATATCTGCTCGGAATTTTCGACAACAGTGTGCTGTCAAAACACCTGCATTAAATGCACATGGTAGGCATGCACTGACTCCATAGCCTCTTGTGTGGATCAATCTCTTTCTGCGGGCCTTAATTTTAAAAAAATGTATCACTTGATCATACTTCATCTTGACCTCATGAGCTGGAGCATTTGTCTGATTTACCCTCAGAGGTTCCGCTGTTGGCCACTGTATCAACTCTTTTACATTCAGACCACACATCACTAGGAACCAGAAATTCGAAAAAAGTATTCAAATTGCAACACATTCAAAATATTCACAAACCGCTCAACTTGTGTGCACCACCTATCAGGATTCTGTCTCCATTTAAGAAATTGATTGGTAAATGTAACAATATCACCACGACTCCAGGGCACATGCACAAACCCTTCTCCGTGCACATCTCTTAGGGGATACTGACTCATTTCAGAGTCACTTTGGTCACCCTTTTCGTCGCGGTTCATCCCATGTGGACATCATCAGGGCTCAAGATCACAATTGGTGCACTGACTCTATTCTTCAATATGTTGTATTAATCTTTGTACATTGACCCAAATACATCCTCCTGTTACCATTTTCTTCTTGTCCGTAATAACCTTACTCCTCCGTGACTCCTGCTCCTCTGGTATTTATCTAGTCGACCCTGATGATGTCCACATGGGACGAAACACGTTGGCTGAATTGAGTTGACTGCTTCTGTTGATATTATGGACTGAATACATTTGAAATTGATAAAATCAACCTAAGACTCCCAAGAGACTATTTGTGATTGGATCTAATTGAGCAAATTGATCAACATTACGATTTTTGAACTATTGAAAAAATAAATTATAGATTGATATTTACACGCTCCTTTTCTTCTAAGGATTGAACATCTCTAATCCAGTTCAGTGTCAAAGAAATGTCTGCCCTATCCTCCAACATTACAGATATGTGTCACATAATCAGAGATGCTATGTGATGTGGCCATTCAGTCTGGGCGGTGGTGGGTAAGACTAGCTGCACATGACAAGTAAACATCACTCCTTGCTTGGGCTTGTATGCTGTTAAATATCTGTTCCACTGTACCTAGATGTTACTCAAACACAAGAGAATGCAATTCAAGTAACACACATGTGTTTCATGGCTGCTTGAACATGGTTCATGTTCACATTGACCACACAAAACACAGCCAAGGTTGTCATCAATATCCAGGTCTAGACCCAACAAATGTGTGACCAATCTTCTCCACAGTGCCTAACGAGCAACATAAGTGTCTACTGATATAAAGGTTTAAATGAAACACAGATTGTCAGTGAAATGCAGCCTTACATGTCTCAATATCACAATGTATATAAGGCAATTAACTGCAACCCTATAATTGCCTGAATTTCCCATGTCACCAATGATACCACTGGGCCATGACTTACAAGTACAAACTTATATTGGTCCCATTATATCAGTATCAATCAATGGATGACATCCATGGGCATGTTTGGACCTCAACATATTGAACAATTCTGCCATGATAACATGTGTCAGTCTTCCCAACTGACAGCAACCGGATAGTTCATCATCACGTCCTACAGCTAACCCATCATTTAAACTCAAGGGACACTCTACAAGCAGGACAGCATCAGTCAAGTACCCTTGTTCCAGCAAGGCCTTCACAACACTGTCTCACCATCCGCAATAATATGACCACCATAAAAACTAGCCAAACATGTAAAAAACATGTATGTAGATACTAACAAGCTGGCCTTCAATTGAATTTAAAGTGCAGCCATTTGTACTGACTTGTCCAGTGGAGTTTGGCTGGGTGCTCCTTTGACAGTTGGCAGATTCAATGCACAGCAGTGATATTTTATGCTCTTTTAATGGCCACACTGCTTTATTAGGTTGCATGGTTGTGATGCAGCGGAAAGCTTGGCAGATTTTCATCTCATTATAGCATTTCAAACCATACACAACAATGGGCCCATAAACCTATCAACACTCTAACGTTACAAGGTATTCACCATCCTAATTATTCAGCTCTTGGTCCTCCAATTGATCTTTTTGTTGAGCTAACAGGGACTTGGATATTTAGAGAATGTGAGGCAATTTCCTTATGAGGACCTGGAATAAAGAAATGCCAAATACATGCCTATTTCATCACCAATACAGAGTTGCCGTCGACAAACCTTAAGACAAGAAAATTTAACTCCAAGAAATGACACATACGATAATGATTACTCATGGAAACATTTATCTGAAGCCTCAATTTGAATGGTCAGAACATGAAATCACATTTTATAATCAGATTTAATAACAATTAATTAGTACAAATAGCCACACAATATAACCCAGATTCACTAAGAACATTTGATAATTGCCTAGGAAGAGAGAGAAAACATGAGAAATATCGAGACTCAACATTTAGTTCATACAAATCAATTATGGTTGACATATTGTCCGTCTTCAATAGCGATCTGAATAAGTCAGAACTGAAGCACAGTGTGCCACAGAAAGGAGTCAGTTAACCCTTCAGCTGAAAGGTTATTTCCAGCCCAACCTTACCAGCCGGCAAAGTGCAGGTTCCAGAACAGTCAGGAAAGTTCCGTTCAAAGTTTTTAGAATCAGAGTTCAGTCCGACAGTATGCCAGGCAGGGAAATTGGAAAATGACAGCCAGCCCCGAGTCCTCCTCCAATGGGCAATTATACTTCCAAAGGTCTACGGTTTACTCCCACAAAGTATCTTTTTAATCTGCCCATATGGTTTTCATTGGTTGTTCACAGTGGGCTGCTCATGGTGCGATCAATATCTCACTAAACAATCTGGAAGCATTAAGTAATCCTTTTGCAAATTCATCAAGTTCCAATTGTATTTTATTTCCATCCTTTCCTCCGAAGTAAGAAACTTCACTTTACTCACACTCTGTCAGTTCCCAAGAGCTCTCTCTGGGTTTGCAATAGTATTGATACATTTCTGTCACATGTGTTGCTAAATCAAAAGTTACTCCATTGTTGTAGAATACAGAAAAGAAACTTCACGAAATGTTCTCACAGTGGCTAAAGTGACTATTGCAGCTAGATTCGGCCTTTTGAGCATGTCAAGAAAAAAGATTCAGAGACCTACATGAAAATTTTGCTGAATCATTGCCACATTATAACTAATATAAAACATACATTAATATAGGTATTTCGGCTTTCTTAATTAATTCAATCATTATTCTTCTTTAAAGGTTATATGTCAATATTAGGCACTACAAAAAAATCCTATGCATGTTTATCATTTTTCAAAACAAGTATTAACATGTCATTGGGGGGCGCTAGGTGGCGCACGAGCGGAATGGCCGTCCTAACGTGAGGCTCCCGCAGCCTGGTATCAAAATCCTTCAAATAATCCTGCCCGGATGGCAATGACGGCAGAATAATTGGCGATTTGAGGAGCCTGAAGCGTCGGGACTAAGCGACCTGAAGGTGCTGAACATCTGATGCTGCTTGGTGCCGCAATCGACGGCTGTTACATTACCGCGGCGAGGGGCTGCGCGGCCCGGCTCTGCTACTGGGCATAAGTGAGCATGCAAGGTCGGTGGTCTCCACGCTGCGAGAGGGCCTCCGCGCTGCTGGCAGTGGGACCGCTGCGGTGAGTGCTACCCTGCCGCGTCAGTGCATGCCACATCAGACGAGTGACGGAGCTTGAGGGGAACGACCGCCTTGGTCTCAGGTGACGGCCTCCCAGTTAATACCCTGAGGTGAGGCGTCCCTACACCTGGAGCCGCGCGGGTGACAGGTCGGCCATAAGCGGCAGGGGGCCCTTCACGCATAGCCTGCACAGCCGGGACTGGGGCATATGTGATTGAAGCTGCGGTTACAGAGGGACTAGCTGCATGCACAGACAATCCTAACTTGGGCCCTGCTGATGGTTAGCGCGTGCCCCCAACACAGGTTGCGCATTTGGGCAGCAGTAGAAAATGGCAACGGGCGCCGTGTGATAGCTGCTGCGGGGTGGAGCGCCGGGCCTCATCGAGATATATAAAGGCAATAGTGAACTTTCCGGAACAGAGTGGCTGCTCTGTCACGGCCTCAAGAACGTGTAGACCCACGCCAACTCACAAAGGGGCATCATTGTGGACTGGTGCGAATTGCGGCATAGCTGAGGCGGCCAACAGTCCCTCCCTGGCTGTTTGCACTACCAAATTGTGGCCTGTGGAGTGCTCCTGCGGGGGCTATCTCAGTGTAACCGATAATACAGAGAGCGTAATAAACAGTGTCGGGCGCAACATTATTCCCCGCCCAGGAACAAGTATCCGGTGCATTATTGTTTAGCACTAATAATGGGGAAACCAAACGCGAGGCAACCACGGCTCACCTTTGATGCTAAGAAAAGTGCCCGCTCGCAGCAGACGGAGGCAGAGGGTGGCGCCGAAGTGCAGATGAGGGAGTCATCACCCTCCCAGAGTGAGGACATGAAAGCCCTGCTGCTGGAGGTCAGGCAAGGCCTTGCAAGCATCGCTGACAAAATGGATGCCATGACTACGCGAATGGACACTATTGTCCATAAAATAGATGGCCATGAAGAGCGCATAAAGGAGACGGAGCGCCGCATTTCCGATGCTGAGGATGCTCCTTCTCACATTCAGAATTCTGTGTCACAAATGGACAAAGTACTGAAAATAATTGCTGCAAAGAATGAGGACCTCGAAGCGAGAAGCAGACGAAACAACATTCGAGTTTTAGGCGTGCCAGAAAGTACAAATACGGGCAAAATGGAGGAATACATAGAAAAGATGCTGCTGGCTGTGGTGGGGGTGGACCTGCTCTCCCCTGACTTTATAGTCGAACGGGCACACCGATCTCTGGGCCCGAGACCTCCACCTGGTAGTACGCCCCGACCCATTGTCGCACGCCTCCTTAATTATAGGGACCGTGACGTCGCCCTCAGGGTGGCAAGGGAGAAGAAACAACTGACTTTCGAGGGCGTACCATTCACCATATATCCGGACTTCACTGCAGCCGTACAGGAGGAGAGGCGCAAGTTTCTTCCGGTGAAACAGAAGTTACGACAAGCCCAGATTGACTATGCCCTAATGTATCCAGCTCGTCTTCGAGTTACTCATCAAGGGAAGCAGATGTTTTACACAAAACCACAACAAGTCGAAGAATTTCTGAAACATCTCAAGTGCCAGAATGCTACAAGAGCTACTCCAAGTGCCTCGCCAAGATTTTCCTCACCAAATACGGACAGACGCTGGAATAATATGTACCCAGGCGCCCATTGGGGGAGATCAGGGACACTCCACGGTTGGAAAGCGGCGGACACTACTGTACATTGATCCCATTACAGCGAGTCGCTGGCGCGCTCTAGCCAGTATAGCCACATGATGGGCTAAAGGAGATAAATATCGCCAGGCACCCTCATACCCTATTAGGGGTCGAAGTTTCCATCTCGCAGTCCCTGAAGGGCGAGGGGTACCTGTGTGCCGCCTAGGAGTTTCCCCCCTTATGGGAGATCCCCCTTACTGCTTCTTATTTTCGATTAACTTGCATAGTGTTGTACTGTTTTACAGCGAGCATTTGTTATTGGTGCTAGGGAGGGGGGTGGGTTAGACATATCTGGCATGATTGGGATGCTTCAGTGGGTGGGGGTGGGTAGGGGGGTTGTTGGTATGACTTTTAATATGTACATGCTACAGCAAAGGAGACGTACTGATGCTAATCTTCTTGTTCTCTTCGCAATCAGCATTGACACGCACTGGCACTGTTTTTATGCAAATGGGGAGTATGTCTGACTCGTTAGCTTAACAACAGCTACGGATATTATCTTGGAATGTCCGCGGGTTGGGCGACCCGCGGAAATGTCGACAGATACTAGCTTACTTCGACCGCCACCAGATAAACATTGCCATGCTTCAGGTAACCCATATTAACCCACAGCAGACTACCACGTTCGCTAGCAAATGGGCTGATTATAGGATATTCTCTTCATACTCCTCTTATGCAAGGGGTACCGCAATTATCGTTAAGAAGCGGACACCTTATACACCAATAGGTACGGTTATAGATCAGCAAGGGAGGTACACAATTGCATGGGGACGACTGGGCACGGACTCGGTCTCTTTGGTGTGTTGTCGACACTCCTGACTTTTTCACAAACCTCTGGGGGAAGATCATGGGCATAGGCTTGACCCATATCATCTGGGGGGGAGACTTCAATGTGGCCCTTAACCCGGCAGCAGATAGATCCAACACCGCCTCATATCACTATACTAAATCCCAGGCAGTCCTGCAGGGGATATTAGAGGAGGGAGGATTACTTGATTCCTGGCGCCAACTTCACCCCACTTCAAGGGAAGGCACACACTTCACGACACAGGCTGCAACCTGGGCCCGGCTAGACTATTGTCTACTTTCACGAGGCCTGGGACCAGCCATTCGGGACGTTACACACCTAGCCAGAACCTTCTCTGATCACTCCCCCGTGAAACTTGAAATTGCACCGCCGGGATATGACGTACCGCGGTGCTGCTGGAGACTACAGCCTACAGCGTTATTGGATACAGCTTTCCATAGTGAACTGGGGGAGGAGATCCAGGATTTCTTCCAGAGGAATAGGGGGTCGGTGGACAGCGTGGAAGCGATATGGGAGGCCTTTAAGGTCACAATCAGAGGGTATTGCATCTCCAAAAGCTTTGGGGTACTTAGAGATATACAGGGCACACTGCTAAAGTTGGAAAGGGACCTCAGAATGCTTGAGACACAGCTTACAGCAGGGGAAAGGGGACAGGCGCAACATGAATTTTGAGAGAAACTATCGGAATATACAGACACGAAGTTTAGGGGGAAATACTGGGCGGCTCGCAGGTATGGAGAAGGCGAGCGGCCTGGGAAGGCCTTAGCGGATGTGATAAGGTGGCCACGATTCTCGAACCACATACTGAAAGTCGTGGGGCCTGGGGAGGTTTTGCAACATGATACAGCTGACATACTTGAGACGTTCACAGCACATTACTCTACATTATACACCTCGCAACGGAGAGATATTTTCGAGCTTGACAGCTTCCTCGGTGATGTAGCGATCGGATGCTTGGGCGACTCTCAGCGGGAGTTCCTAAGCGCCCCTTTTGAGCTCGACGAACTCCGTGAGGCGATAATGCAGCTGAGGTCCGGCAGGGCTCCTGGTCTGGACGGCCTTCCTGCTGAATTTTATAAAAGTTACATTGACTTGATGGCCCCAATTCTGAAGGAGCTCTTTGAAGAATCCCTGGAAGCGGGCATGCTTCCCCCCTCTATGAGGGAGGTGCTTATTACCTCCCTTTTGAAACCGGGTAAACCCCCAGCTTCCTGTGATTCGTATAGGCCGTTATCACTCATAAACTGTGGCAATAAAATCCTGGCGAAAGTCATTGCTAATCAGCTTGCCCTCTTGATGGACAAACTTGTCCTCCCGGATCAATCGGGCTTTGTTCCCGGTCGTGCTACCACACACAATCTCCGCACCCTGTTTTCTGTGCTCCAGAATGTGGTTCCCGAGTTCCCCCTGGCTGCAGTGTTCTTAGATGCCACCAAGGCATTTGATTCATTGGAGTGGGATTACCTTCTTGGAATACTGCAGCGTATGGGCTTTTCCCCCCTCTTCATGTCCTGGATACGATTACTATATTAGTGCCCCACGGCGAAAGTATTAATAAACGGTCATTTATCATCTATGTTCCCCATATCGAGGGGCACCCGACAAGGATGCCCATTATCCCCCTTATTATTCGCCCTTGCGGTCGAACCACTGGCGTCCAAGTTGCGACAGCATCATCAGGATAGGGCGCTTAGCTGTAATCTCCGCCAAATTCTAATTTCCCTATATGCGGATGATATCACCCTTTATGTACGAGACCCTCAGCAAAATCTTAATCCTCTGTTGCGGGAATTCATTGTCTTTGGAAAACTCTCCGGAATCCATATTAATTGGGGGAAATCACAATTATTCCCCTTAACGCCTGCGGTCACTAGATTCCCCCTAGACTTCCCACTGGAGTGGTGCGAAACTGACCTACGTTATCTTGGGATCCGGATCTCTGGGGACCGGGAAGAATTGCTACGCCTCAATTATGGCACAGCTATGGATCGCCTCGCAGACAGTGTCACCCGCTGGATTTCACTGCCTCTTTCGCTCGCGGGCCATGCTTCTCTAATTAAAATGGTGGTGCTGCCGCAACTTTTGTATTTATTCATGAATATACCTTATCATCCAGGCCGTTTTTTCTTCAAGACACTTTGCACAGAAATGATAAGGCTGTTCTGGGGGGGAAAACAACCGCGGCTACAATGGTCGATACTCACGAGGCCTTACGCGCAGGGAGGATTTGATATACCAGGTTTTGAATTATATTATATATGTGCACAGGCCCATTATGCCTATTATTGGATTAAACCCCCCAAGTACATGCCGCAGGTGGCGGCGGAGCATTGGCTGGCTGACCCTATCCCCCTGAATGGGATGTTGCACGCGCCTGCTCGCATCCGTGGCATAGCGCCCACTACTGTAACGGGCACGGTTAATGCATGGCATCGCATTATGGGTCTCCTGCAGGCTCCCGTGTTATATTCACCGCTGCTTCCCTGTCCTATCACCCTCGAATGCCCTTGCTCCAAGAAAGGGGCTTTCTAAAGGTATGTGAGCGCACCAACATTACCAGTTGGGGAGATCTCTTTCATAATGGTGCGTATCGCTCCTTGGAACTTTTCTTTCGTGAGATGCAACCCTCCTCCCTCGATATCTTTTTGTATGCTCGCCTTCGACAGGGTGTACGCTCTTTGCTTCCGGAATTTCCTCAGGAGCCTACAAATCTCGCACCACTACACCGGATGTTGGCAGCCCTAGCACTGAGACATTTGGTCTCTACACTATATCATGATATACGTGCACAGCAGCCACAGCCCCCTAACAACTCCCGTACACATTGGAGTGCAGACCTAGGGTATGAAATTACGGACGAGCAATGGAAGTATTGCTGTCTGCAAACTGCACAAATTTCTGGCAGCTGCAGGTTGCGTATCATACACTATAAGTTCTTACAGCGCTTATACTACACCCCTGCAAAGCTGCTCCGGTTTCAATTGAAAGATACAGATCGCTGTGAGAGATGTAACAGTCCGGGGGCTGATTTCCTGCATTTAGCTTGGGAATGTCCACGGGTGCAAGAGTACTGGGTGCAGGCTTTTGAGGCCCTGGGGAGAATGACATCTGCCTCGTTGGAGTGTAACCCTCTCATTGCTCTTTTGAGCTACACGGAACAGGTCCCCAAATCATACCGTCGATAGATTACTATATCTCTATTGCTGGCCAAGCGTAGAGTAGCTTGCAGGTGGGGTAGGGGGCGAGCCCCAAAATTTAAGCAGTGGCTTGATGATCTAACATACTGCCAGGAGCAGTTGGCCGTATATGCTGAAACGCTCCCGAGTGCTTCTAGGCCTACGGATATATGGGACCCTCTCCGGGGCAACCTTTTGGCACGAGCTGCGGAGGCTTCAACTGACACGATATCGGAGGTGGGGTCGTAGTGTGGCCGCTGACTCCCCTGCTTCCCTCATCCATCCCAACGTCAGAATCAATATGGCGTAATGTGCCTTGGGGCGATACTGTGTCACTCTCGAACCCCCCATCTCACAACAGGACGATCCCTCCCTCCTTTAAGTCCGAGATAGACGGCATGTGTATTGTATCATAGCTCATCTCCCTCACTATCAACTGTAATGCGAGGTGTGTCATGTGAATGTACTGGGGAAGAATTAATTTGCCACAACAGGATATTGTATTGTGAATAACTTACTCCTCACATGTCTTCCCCTTGCCTCTGTGAGACAAGACTGATGAATATACAATCTTTACCTATGTCTGTACTTACCAGCTTCAAAGACTGTAATGCATGCTAACTTTGTTTAAAACCAATAAATAAATGTTTAAAAAAAAAAAAAAAGTATTAACATGTCATTCTGTAGTTCACATTTTTATCACATAACGTTAAAGTAAGTGGCAGGTTTACATACTATCGATCATTTCTAAATTAAACATTTTAATCATTTCAGGTGCCTTATAATGCAGACATTAATTCATTTTGACACAATTTTGAAGTTCTCATCAGCACACTTTCTAAGTTAATTAACTTTAGTTTCTCAAAACATGTGATTACATGCATAGGTAAATAGTCTTGTTTCTCTCTCTTTGTTTACGTTTCACATTACCATGTTTTCAAACACTTCTGCATGCTTTTACGATGCAGTATGAAATCTCACTTTTTTCGACTTAACCAGTTGACATTGTTTAAATCAAGAATAATGGTCGTAAATCTCTTTTGATGGTGAGAATTGATAGAGGCAACTGTTATTTAACATTTACGCTACATCAGTTGTTTCATTGCCATGACCACAGACTGAAGTATGAGGCACTTTTAAACTGTGATATTGGCTGAGTGATTTAGTACTCATTGCCCCATGTATGTTATGTTCTGGTGCGTCAAAAGTCTCATTACACAGCTAAGACGAGAAAGGATTTGTCATTTAAAACAAGAGTAAGGTTTGATTCCAATGCTCAAGGAAACTCATTTGACCTCTGGCACATCCTTGCTGGTGGAAGGGTCATGGGTGTTTTGTAAACTATTGACTTTATTCTGGTGGGGTCCTGGTGATAGTTCATAAATCTGTTCCTTTTAAATATAATAGGTCATTGGCGGATCCAGAAGGTGGGTAACTATTATTTTCCTGGTTACTAGTGGGCCGCTAAATACAGTTGGTTATTGTTAACGAACCCAGCAAGGACTTTTCTGTCTTTTTCAAGGCAGTTGCTAGAAGATTAATATGCTACCCTGACTGCCATTATGGGATTTGAAAAATTGGACCTGATTACCGTTTAGTATAGATTGACATTTAAACATTCGACAAGTAAATGTGTCAATAAATATTAAAACACTATGGGGCATATTCTCAAGGACTCATCGCCGAGTTAATGGCACTTTAGCGCAGCTAAAGTGGCGAAAGAATTATCGTCCCATTCACAAGCTGGTGCAAACTCCCCACATCGCCAGTATACCAACGATGGCTGCCGCAAAAAACATCGCCACGGATGAGAGAGACAACTAACGCTAATGATATGCAGAGTAGGCGTTCCCGTGCAAAAACACACGAAAACACCACTTCGCGATATTCTCAACGACCAGCCTGAACTGCGATGCGACCCAAAAACAGGCGATAAGGCGCTTTAGCAGAAGGGATTTAACACAAGAACGATGGATTTAACCCAGATCTTTTGACTGGGGGAGAATGTTTGCATTGTCAGCATTCCGTCCATCATTTGTTTGCTGTAACACTTTTCGCCCTAAGTGGGATGGGTATGCCCAGACGTGGGTCCTTTGCTCACTGTGCCACTGGATTCAAGCTAGCCTGGCTGAAGAAGGGTGACATACCCTGAAACCGGTCCCAGGATGCTTGTTTCCGGTCCAGGGAGGACCTGGCCTGGCAGTTCGGTCTGGACTGTTCCCATGGCGCACAGGGTCAAGACTGATTTGCATATGGCTGGGTCCAAACTGGGGTGGCGTAGTGGGCAAAAGAACGATGGAGTTAACCCAGATCTTTTGACTGGGGGAGAATGTTTGCATTGTCAGCATTCCGTCCATCATTTGTTTGCTGTAACACTTTTTGCCCTAAGTGGGATGGGTATGCCCAGACGTGGGACCCTTGCTCACTGTGCCACTGGATTCAAGCTAGCCTGGCTGAAGAAGGGTGACATACCCTGAAACCGGTCCCAGGATGCTTGTTTCCGGTCCAGGGAGGACCTGGCCTGGCAGTTCGGTCTGGACTGTTCCCATGGGGCACAGGGTCAAGACTGATTTGCAAATGGCTGGGTCCAAACTGGGGTGGCGTAGTGGGCAAAAGAATGATGGATTTAACCCAGATATTTTGACTGAGGGAGAATGTTTGCATTGTCAGCATTCCGTCCATCATTTGTTTGCTGTAACAATTTTACTGGTGGTAAGCAGGACGACAACCTGCAGTATAAAGGGAGCCCAGCCCAGATCCACATTGGCAGACCAACACATGTCATGGAGCTACTGATCATGCAGCTCGGAGCCCCAAGAGGCCCACAACACCCACCGCCACCCCCACAGGCCCCCCACCCCCCCAGGACCACCCCCTCCAGACTACCACCGAGGCAGCGCAGAATGAGACAGCGGTCCTTCCGAAAACGCACTAGCCTCGGAGACTTAACGCCAGAGGAAGTCATTGCCCACTGCAGGCTCAAAAGGACGACCATCCTCCGCATCCTGACCCACATTGCCCACAGGCTGACGGTACCAACACAGCGGAGAACCAACATCCCTCCGCAGACAAAGCTGCTGGCTGTGCTGCACCTGTTGGCCTCTGGTACCTTCCAACCAACAACTGGCAGAGTCGGAGGAGTCTCACAGCCAGCCCTATCAAAGTTCCTCACACCAGTCTTGGATGCCATCATCAGCTTGATACCCCACTACCTTCACTTCCCCCACACTGTGCAGGAACAGTTGGAGACCAAGCAAGGCTTCTACGCCATAGCTGGCTTCCCGCACGTGTTGGGGCAATTGACTGCACACATGTCCTACTTGTGCCCCCTGCCAACACTGCACACAATTACCGCAACAGGAAGCACACGCATTCCATCAATGTGCAGGCAATAGTGGACCACCGGGGACTCTTCACCAACGTCGTCGCCAACTACCCAGGCAGTGTGCATGATTCCTACATCTTCCGACAGTCCATCATCAACCAGCGCTTCCAGGATGGCACCTACGGAAATGCACTGCTCGTCGGTAAGTACCAACGGAACACACCACACACCTCAACTCCACAATCAGACAACTCACAACTGTGGGAATGCACACGTTACAACATCACATACGACATGCCAAACAACATGCCCACCTACCAGACACAACAACACATGGAACTGTGGTAACAGGGGCCAGACATTTAGACAAGCCATCCACGTAATGGCACCTCTGCCACAAAATAGCAGGATGTGGTGAGAGGCAGGAACCAAGTATGTGCGAGGGAGGCAAGTGACCCATGAATCAGAATGTACACAATGCCAAGTGTGGCGGGGATGTGCTGGACAGACTTAAGTATGCAGAGCACAGACATGTCCATGTGGACATATAGTGCTGGTGTTTGTAGTGTCGTAGACAGTGGGCGCTACCATGTCACCTCAGGCAGTGGGGTAGACCCTGGACATGTAGCCATGTCATCCCCCCTGTAAGAGTAAGCGGAGTGGGCTGAGCCAGCATAGGAGTGGCAATCAATAGCCCGGGGCTCAGGGCGTTGTTCACTTCCGGGATGGCCCCCAAGGCAACTACTGCGTGTGTCTCTGTTCCCACCATATCCTGACCATAGGCCTACACACACGTGGCCGACCACCTTCAACGGCCAATATCACAGTGTTGTTGTCAGGCTTGTAGACATGCGCAGACAGTCATGACAATGGTGTGTCCTAGGAGTGCAAGTGTTGCAACCGCGCAGCGCACACAAGTAAATAGGCTCGGGGGGAGTGAGGAGCAGCTGTGAGGCAACGTACTACACATGGATGCCGCTCATTTGCCACATGAAAGACATGTCAGACATGTATCCCAAAGTCCCACACATCACACACCAATATACTAATAAGCCTGCCAACACAGAATGCCGTACCACCGATTGACACATCTCTCTCCCCTGGCACAGGTGATCAAGGATATGCACTCTGCCCGTGGATGATGACACCCCTCCGAGCCCCGAACACCCAGGCCCAGAGGCAGTACAATGCGGCCCACATACGCACCAGGGGCATTGTGGAGCACTCATTTGGCGTGTTGAAGTCACGTTTCAGGTGCCTGGACATCACAGGTGGAAGACTCCTGTACAGCCCACAAATAGTGTGCAAGATGATCATTGCATGTTGTGTGTTGCACAACATATGTGTACGCACCAATGCCCCATGGATCCAAGTGCCTGATGCACCCGACTACGATGATGAAGATGAGGCAAGTGGACCACACCCCAGTGCAGCAGCAGCTGGAATAGCCCGAAGGGACACTATCATTCACAATTTCTTCACATAGGCACGTCACATGGGGACTGTCCTTAGCAATCATGGGACAGGTCACAATGACCACAGGCACAGCATGTGCAAATAAATTCATTCCTAGACACATTCCCTGTGTGCATGTCACTCCTCTGCATTGGCACATCGCTCGGACAAGTGTATGTGGAACATTTAGTGCTGTCAATTGCACCAATGGCAATTGGATGGTGGGAGTGTCACCTCTGTTATCGGGATCCTGTTTTCCTGCGGACTGAACCGCGTCTTCCTCTTCTTCTTCTCCTTGCCCTTCCCTGGCCCGAGGTCCCAGGCTGGTCCTCCGTGGGGCTTGTGGGGTTCGGGTTGTCCTCTGTACTTGCTCCAGCTCCCTCCATTGTGCTTCTCAGTTGTTATGTCTTTTTTATTTCTTTCTGTCTTTTTTTATGCTTTTATGGTGATTTTACCCGCCTGACGTAGGAATTGCAAGCCTGCCGCTGCTTGTCGCCAATTTTTCTATCGCGGTGGGGCCCATCGCAACTTTTTTCATGTTCGGGTTGAGATTTTTATCGCCGTCCCGGTAGTGTTATCGCGGACATTTGCCGCATTATTGGGGTACTATCGCATGGTCTGTAAGATAAACCTAATTTCCCTTGGAAATCACAATATATAGAGGAATCTCATTCATACACTACTTACACTCCAGATCATTCAAATCACTCCCAAAATTTAAAACATGTACAAGGTCTCTCTATAATAAACCCAAAATCTGATGTAGCGTTATCACAATTTTATTTTGTACAATTCATAAAAAACAGATAAATTTCATATAAAAATGTATTCATAAAAAGTATACATAAAAACATTCATGTGGTAAATACAAATCACCTACATTTTCATCACAGAAAATACTATCTAAATTAAAAACATCCCCGTAAAACTCTCTCAAAGTGAAAATGAAAACCCAAGGAGGCACAATGATATTCACTGTTGCTAGCATAGATCCAACACTGTACTTAATAAACAGAAAAAACTGGTGAGAATCTTGGTCTTATCCAAGTTAATCTGATTTGTTGGATTCCCAGAAAAGACTAGCGTCGACGCGTTTCGGTGGTATAAACAATCCTATACAAAACCACCTTCTTCAGGACTCAACAATAATGTGGGTTTGTTCTTGTGGAAAGTAGATTGTTATCTGCATAGACAAAAAGAGAAAATATATATATTGCATCAATGTTTCCTTTCTGTAATCCAATGCAGTTTTCATTGTAACTTAACTTATATCACACATGCTGTATATATTGAGATCCTCCTGTACATTATAAAACTGATCATATTAACATATTGTAAGCATATTGTAAGCATATTATAAACATACCTACTAGTACGCTACATCACGATTTTGTTTTTACCCAGGAAAACACCCTGATTTATCAAAAGAAAGGGGGGAACTACATAATCTAGCACTCATGTCTCGTTTTCTCCATCCACACACTCTCAATGCTCACCTTAGCCAAGTTGTACTCGTTTCCTCACTTAAAATGGGAAATATAGAGAAAATGGCTTTGTTTATGTAAATCTGCCGATACTCCTAATCCTGGGCGTATTTTCAGGCCCGGAACATTTTGGCCATTGCTGTGTGCCAAAAATAAAGGAACAAAAATAAGAATAAGGGAGGGGTTTCTTGTACTTATTGCGTTATTATTCTAATATTTCTAAGAACAAGACCAGTTTATCTTACATGATTCTCTCCCCCCATTTTCACTCTTTACCTTGTATAGACATCGGGGCATCGGGAGACCGCAGTAGGTTGTCTCATGGGAATCCTCACGGAACCAAATCGGTTCATCGGATGAAACCCCTCCCATGCCCCGATTAGCTGCATATTCTTTCTTTTAATTGTTTTTTGAGTGGTGTCTGTAAGTATACCGACACCGGGTCCACACACCTTAGTGCGTGTGTTGGTACTTCACTTTCTCACGTGGCTTTCACTTTGCCACTCACTTTTATTCTCGGTCCTGAAGAAAGCCCATTTGAATTTTTTGATGGGCTGAAACATGTAGACCACATCACCTAAAACAACTACAGATTATTATTTCTTGTTAGTTGATTTCACATAGTTTTTAACCATACCCTGAGCCGCCACTAATAAATTTACTTGGCAAGGATTCTCAGAGGTATTTTTAATATTTACATCACATTTTCACACTACACCTGCTCCGCTGTAATCAGGCGTCGTAGCACAACCGGGCGGCATTAGGCCTCCCGGTTGGGACCCCAATCATGACGCATGACACCAACTAGGTTGGTGTGTGAGGGGTCTTTTAAATATACCTAATGGTCCTTGGACTTACCACACATAGTGATTGATAGATCTCCACTATTTCAGGGTCCGTCCATATTGTTTCTTTGTAACTTTACCCAGGGGATTAGGACGTACCCCAAAATCCTCGCTCTCTCTTTTTGTTTTTCGGATAAAATGACATGAACCATGACATCAGGGCATAAATGCAGACTGTTAGATTAGGACGAGAAAACATGCATCACCATAACATGAACAGTGAAAGCAATCACACTAATCTAGCACACCTGTGCCTCTTTTACAAGTTATGCAGTAATGTGAGCACCAAGCGTAGGTTACAGGGTACCTGCCCACCTACTCCCATGCAGATGGTAATGTCCAGGATGTTCCCTCCTCCAAGAATCTCCATCGAGGTTTTCCCCCGCAATTGCCAAAGGACCAATACCTGTAACAACACACCCCAAGACAGGACCCGAGGTATGAATCGAAGGGGAGACCTCGCTGGGTCCCCTGTGTGTAGTGGAGTGAAGGGCAGCAGCCCGCAATCGCACGGGGCTTCTGCTGCATGTAAAACTGCCACAGCCGGTGAGGAGACCTCGCCGGGTCCCCCACCCCAATGAAAGGGAGCTGCTCGCCCCCAGCAGGTCCCGGGGCCAAGGTAATGGGACCGGGAACCACCATGAGGCCACCCAGTGTAATGGGACCGGCCAGCTTGCTTGGATCAAGGGAAATGAGGGACTGCTCCGGTCAACACTTGAGTTTCCACCACTCACCAGGTCTGCTTCAGGTCCTCTGGGTGAAGGTACGCCTGCTTCTGGTGTCGCACCGAGGGTCCTCGGGCTGGGGCTTCAGCGTATGCACCCCCTGCAGCACCAACTCTTCTCTGGGATGGCTTGGCTTCCGCCACGGGCTCCGCTCACAGCGTCCTTCTTGGCAATGGGGCCCTTGCTAGGGGGGTTCCCACGGTGCTGCCGGCGATTCTTGAGCTACAATCCTGGTTGCTATGGCAACCCGGCAGAGCTTCAGCGAGGCTCTTCTGTAGATTGGGCCCCACTGAGGTGGGTATTTACAGTGCAGCAGGCACTTCTCCAGCAACGAGAGCCCGGTTCACTGCGGGTAGCACAGGAGCAATCAGTTGGGGCTCCCCACGGCCCGTATTTCACAATCCCAAGGGGATCAACCAAGCACTGATCCTATCTTTATGAGTAGCGCTCACCACTCGCTGTGCACAACAAGAGCCAAGGAGCAGAGACAGTGCTCCCCACGCGCTGAACTAAAAAATAAAGCGCTCCTGTCACTCCAAAACCAGGCAGTGAATAAACAAACAGACAGAGGCATACAGAATGGTAAAGCAAGAAAAGGCCCACTTTCTAAAAGTGGCATTTTCAAACACACAATTTAAAAACCACCTTCACTAAAAGCTGTGTTATTAAATTCTGAGTTCAGAAAGCCTAAACTTCATTTCTCAATCTTGTCCCAATGGAAAGTTACACTTGTAAAATGTTACAAGGCAGCTCCCATGTTAACCTATGGGACAGATAGCCTTTCAATAGTGAAAAATGAAATATACAGTATTTCACTATTAGGACATGTAAAACACACTAGCACATGTCCTACCTTTCACATACACTGCACCCTGCCCATGGGGTACATTGGGCCTACCTGAGGGGTGCCTTACATGTAAGAAAAGGGAAGGTTTGGGCCTGGCAAATGGGTGCACTCACAGGTCAACATGGCAGTTTACAACTGTGCAAGCAGACACTGCAGTGCCAGGCCTGAGACACATTTACAGGGCTACTCAGGGGCAACTCTGTCCACCAGGACAGCAAGCCTCAGTGGCCACTGACAGCTATAAGTGATAAGAGCCATGTTTCATGCTTCTCAGGGCTCTCTAACCTCTGTGGTGCCAGAGAGTAGGGGGCTGTAGCCCCAGGTGGCTGGCGCCCTTGGTCCACTCTCCGTCCTGCCAGGTCAGTGATGGCATCCTGACACTGGCCCACTGGCCCACTGGCCCAGGGTCTGTACTCTGAGGCTAGATAGGAGACTGGGGCGGGCTCTCCCACACCCTGTCTTTCCCCCCTGGGGCTCTGAACCCTCTCACCTGGAACTGGAGCCCCAGACTCCAGAATTGTCAGGGTACCTGTGGCAGGTGTCCTGCACAATTCTCCCATCAGTTCAGGGGTGCTATCCTACAACTAGTACACCAGCCTAGTGTCTGTACACTTAGGCTGGACAGGGGTCAGCGGTGATGCTTCCCTCTCCCTGCTCCATCTTCTGGGGCTCTGCACCCTCCTACCCAGAGCAGTACCACCAGAAGACAAACTGGTAGGGGCACTGCTAGCAGTTGCCCCTTCCTCCAGGTCAGGGGGACATCCTGAACCTGGCCCTCCAACCCAGGGTCTGTACCCTTAGGCTGGACCTGTGCCTGGCAAGCCAGGACTTCCGGGGGAGCACACCCACCTCCCCAAGGGAAACACACTCCTCATGAGTCGTGCAAGAGTCTGCTTGGCGCAGGTCTCCAGCCTCCTGTCCACCTGACAGTGCATAAAGACCCCCCAGACCAGAAGTGGCCTCACCAGGGTCAGTCCTGGAGTGCTCTGACCTCAGTGCTGTCAGCTCCTGACCCATATACACGTGAGATGTGATACAGCAACAAAAGACTTCCCTCTGCCATCTGGGAGCTAAGGGGATGGTGTCGAGAGTGAACAGAATATTGAGTCTGTGAGGATGGAACCATCCATTGGAAGAGGCTGGAGAAAGGCTCTTGACTGAATCTGTGTGGTCTATCGATGAACCACTGAATGATTATAAGGAAGTACTGTTGGGGAGAAAGCCTAACACTAGCTCCCTCTTTCAATGTGCAGAGGCTCGAACTGTATTCATGATTGAATCAGTATTAGAAGTGTGAGAAAATACTATATTTCCACAGTTATTTCCAAGTAGAAACTACAGGAATTTATTAGGGTGAGGAACATGTCTGTAATGGGGAAAGTATGTGGCTGTCGCATGGAAAGACTTCATCATCGTTACTACCCTTTCTGACGTCAAAAAACTCAGAATGGGAAAGCAAAGCTATGGAAAAAACATTGGGGCATATTTACAATGAAATGGCGCAGCGCGGCGTCTCAAGCAATTTTGCTGTGCCAAGCTGCGTCATTTAAAAAATGCACACAAATACAGTGCACCCCTGTGCACTCCCCTGTGCCAGTGCACAAACAGCATCTGTGCGCCTACGCAGGCACCCTTGCAACATGGTGCAAGAGTACCTGCATTGCAGGGATGATTGTGATTGTGCAGGAAGGGACAACTTCCTGCTCAAAAACAATCATTAATGGCATTTTGCTCCTTCTATGTGTGCTGCAGAATGCAGCACATATAGAAAGAGCAAACATCGAGGAGAAATAAAAGTATTTCCCCTCATTGCTCCACTTTAACGCTACCCCTGGAAAGCGTTTATTTTTGGCGCTGCCTCAGATTTGTAAATCCTTGTAAATCTGGGGCAGTGTCAAAAAGCCATGGGTGTTGTGTGGGACACCCACAGAAACACCCATGACACGCCCTTTGACGCCCCTTTGACGCAGAGTACTGCATGAAAAAGGGCCATATTTACAAGGCCTTGTAAAGCCTTGTAAAGCCACGCAAACTGCCTTTGCATGGCCTTGTAAATATGGGCCAACACACAGTGGCACCGGAGCGCCAAAAAAGTGATGCTCCGGTGGCGCTAGGGTCTTGTAAATATGCCCCATAGTTCAGCAACAGACATTCTCCAGGGCTATTTTAGCAAATGCTATTCCTGTGTTTGCCAGGGCGCCCTCAGAGGATGGCCCCGGGGGCACCGAAGAGGTCCGTCTTCGGCCGTCTCCACTGACATCAGGGGGGCAGAGCCCAGTTGCGGTCACGAACCGGGAAGAGGGTTAAAGTGAGAGCAGACTGTGGGAGAATAGGAAAGACGGAGAGAACGAAAGGAGAAAAAGAAGCGGAACAGCCCGAGGAGCGGAGGTCTCGAGAAACGCTGACGGCGACCAAGCGGGAGAGAAGGAGGACACAAGGGAGAATGCGGGAGAACCACAGGACGAGGAGGCGAGCGTCCAGCCCTGGGAAAAGACGTCCCCAGAGGAAGGCTCTAATGACGAGGCGGCTGTGACCCTGCCAACGGGTCACGGCTATAGGCAAGTGTTGCGCAGAACAGGGCGTGTGCTGGGAGGGTGGCTGCTTTCCCAGGCCATTTACACAGGCCTGTAGGGAGGGACTGCGGGATAGAGGGAAGGGAGACAAATCCCCCTTATTTTTGTTTGTGGTTAATTTACGTTCTTCTTCGGTTTGTCTTCGGCATCACTGGGTGATATAGGGCCACAGAGAGGGCTGATACTGTGAGGGAAGAGGATGTAGCCTTACGGCTAGAGCAGTCGATTTGAAGCTGGGGAACTGGGTTCGAGTCTTGGCAACGACGCTCAACATCCTGTGATTCTGGGAAAATCACTTAATCTCCCTGTGCCTAACCAAAATGAATGTGTCCATCTGTAACTAAACTGGTGCTCATGTAAAGCGCTCTGATACCCAGTTTCTCGGGTCAAGTTCGCGCTATATAAAACTCTAAAAAAAAAAACACAAAAAAAGGGCATATAGAAACAGGGGTCACCTGATGCAAGGTCTCCCCTGAATAAGCAGTTAACACTCCCAAACGGTGTGAGGAAACACTGTGCCTCCTCACTTGGGTAAGGCGGTGAGACTAAGGAACAGAGGGGAGGGAGTTGTGTGTTAGGTGTAGATCGCCAGAGCAGAGGACCTGTTCACTGATAGCCTCTCCTTCTTTTCTTCTCTCCTGAGGGGACGACCGACGTCAAAGGGGCGAGGAACATAAGCCGACGAGGAAAAGGAGAGAAAACAGAACCCAAAAACAGTGAGGAGTGCTGAGAGACCACGAACAGTGACCATCCCTCTCCTGGGTTATTAAACCCAACCTAAGTGTAATAATAAAAGCCATTTCTACAAGCCATACAGTCGTCCATTGTACTTGGGTCAGTGACACTGTGGAAGGCAGAATGTGATCTTATCTTGTGTCTAGGATGGATTTAACGGCGTAAGTGGGCCTGAATCACAAAGAAAGTGATTAATTTACACTCATGGGTTCATGACTCAACATGAGCGCAGATCTATGAGGTTTTTTTATACACAATTATTTTTTTCATGACAATTAAATCTGGAATCCTAAGCTAATTGCACCTTACTTCAGGCAAAGTTAAATCAAATCCTGGTTATGCTTTAGGCGTACCATTTCTGCCAATTTAATTGAACATGTGTACAATGTTTACCTTCTAAAATGCCAGCCTCTTTGTGCCCTTTGTAGCGTCCTCCCCAGCCCAGGCACTCACCAATGACTACGCCACACACGCAGATTAGTTTTACACATCTCAAATGCGAACTCAACATTTAAACCTGCATTCACTTCACTACGATCTAACACTTACGTCACAGGTCTACAGAGTCCATCAGAAGCAAAAGGGTTCTGTCATTTCTAACTCACACAACACTATATCTCTCCCTTTGGTAAATAAAAAATTAAAATTTTTACAAATATATATATATGCAATTATAACTCTTCAATGTGCCCTCGTGGTGCTCTGATCACACGTCCTGATCGTGTCTTTGGAAATTGGGGACAGGCAGTCGGAGTGACTGTGATCTGCATTGGTGATGTGGAAACAACAGCAGTCAAGGGATTTTCAACTGTCCATTGAGACCCGGTCTCTATGTTGACATCAATGCCCCGCAAACGATGTGCCACATCTTAGAAGTGGGAGGAATCTCGTGTAATGAACTTCCCAGGACATTGGGCAGTCACCATGTGTCCTTTGCTGGTCACACCATGAAAACATCAAAGGGAGCATCTGATATTTGCTTTCTAGATTGATGAATAATTCATGAGATTGGCTGACACTGAGCGCGGAGTCTTTGCTGCCACGGTCTGCTGTCTCTAGGACCCACTTCTTCCATGCCATCTCTATAGCCCTGTATTGTACTGGCCTCGGGGTCATCCTGGACAGTCTTTGGAACTTTGACCTCCTTCTTGGTCTCCATTGGAACCCTTTTATGGAGACCTATGGAGTTGTTCTGAGCCACTACTCTGCAGCTTTGGTGGTGTGCCACTTCGTATATGCACAGCTCCATAAGCACAACCCCTGTGCTTCTTCTGGGGCCACTCCGCCCAGCGCAGTGGTATGATGACTCTCTTTAATCAGTTCTGGTAAGTAGCTAATCGTTTCTGTATTTGAATGATTGTGCTTTTAGACGTCTCTTTGTACTGTTTGACACCTGGTTGATCTCTGCCTCGCAGCATGTCTGATCGCAGCTTTAACTTGCACTTGGCTGTCACTACATGCTGCTCTTTCAAAACCTGGTTGCATCCACCTTTAGTGTTATCACTCCGTATGATGTATGACGTTAAGTTGTGTATTAGCGTGGTACCTCTATTTGTGGCCTTGTCATCTGGTTCTCGGCCAACGATGTGTAGACTTTCTCAGTGAAGCTTCCATTATCATCAAATGCTTCACACCGGCTGGAGTTGCACTTTGACTCCACAAATGCCAACATCGATTCTGCACTTCAACTGAGGCCATGTGGCATGCATGAGTGGTCTGCTGGACCACGTCAGACACTCTGGGAGAACACTGTTAATCTGCCTGTTACTTATCCCCTATCTCGTCACCAGTTGTACCATCCTCCCCAGCCCGGGCACTCACCAATGACTACGCCACACATGGAGATTAGTTTTACATGTCTTTATTCACCAGTTTGTAAATGGGAACTCAACATTCTAAACCTGCATTCACTTCACTACCCTCTAACACTTACGTCACAGGTCTACAGAGTCCATCAGGAGCCATAGGGTTCCTTAATTTCTTGCTCACACGACCTTTGCTGCTCACACCATAAAAGCTTTGAAGGGAGCATCAGCTATTTGCTTTCTAGATTGATGAACAAGCACTCGATCTCCTCTTGTGAAGGTAACCTCTTTTGCATGCTGTCGCTTGTCCGCATAGGCCTTCATTTTCCTTTTACAATCCAAATCTTTTAAACGGGTCTGTTGGTCCATTGAGGTAACTTGATCATCACGGCTCCCCAGAACTTCAAGGTTGCAGGGCTTTCACCTGTGGTCGAGTGAGGGGTCGAACAGTAGGCCCGAAGAGTGGAATATAAGACAGTTTTAAGGTTGAGTTTCTCTAATACAGCTCTCTTCAAAGTACTCATGAAGCGTTCGGCAAGGCTGAGGCCAAAGAGGTGTGCTTTTCTGATGCTTCACAATGAGATGACTGAGAAAGTCTGTGAATTCTCGACTGTTGAAAGGTGGGCCATTGTCAGACTTTAGAATCAATAATCACCATCAAGTGATGCCCATTGTCAAGAGGACCGAAAAAGTCTACAGCAATTCTTTCCCATACAATCCATCCCGCTCCGTGCGTTCGTATCGTGATCCGGGTCACGATACGAACGCATGGAGCGGGATGGATTGTCAAGGTGCACTCGCTTAGAGACCTACATGTAGAGGGAATCAAAGAAAACCGAAGTGCTACTTTACACGACGGAGTGGATTACCGAGCACCACACCTGAATTGGATAGAAACGCCGGAACAAGGGAGAATCACCTTTACACTTTAAGGAAAAGTTAGAACATTCACACACAGCCGGGACGGAAGTAGAACCGGCGGAGAAAACGAAAAAATATCGTTTGTTTGCTAGTCAGCCCTGAAGAAGTCGTGTGGGTTACTGCCCACGACGAAACACGTGTTGGCTGGGCATTTTTTGTGTGGAATAAAGAAACGACAGAACATCCTACGACTTGTTATTAAGAAAGCATCAACAATAACTGATCAGATTGTATTGTGTGTGTTACATGAATTTGAAAAGGACATATGATATATGAAAAGATACTTACCTTCTTGACACCAGCGTGTGCATAGGACAAGCACTCCTGTACCACTAATCTTGTTTTATTTATTTCTCACATGAGCATCAAGGACAAGAAGAGGGATGGGCCTGGAGGATCCAGCGAGGCGGGCGAGGAGCTCGATGTGCCACTGTCTCCACAAGTCCCTCAGCAGATGGCTCTGCTGGCCCAAGTAAGTTCTCCTGTTGTTAATATTATTATTTACCTAATGTTTATCGCTTCACATTTAGAATTAATTTTCCTTTTTTCTGTGCCTGTCTCCTAATTCTTTTCCAATTCCTCTTCATTCTATTTGTTTGTTTCCTAAATTCTTCTTATCCCTGCATTATCCGATTAACTTATTTTCTATATTTCAAGTTACTGCACTTGACATCAAACTGTCTGTACTAGTCTGTCTGTTCTGTAGCTTCCTTTCTTAGGTTTTGTCTGTAAGCTTTCCCTCTTGCCTTAAAAATCTTGGGGACTGGTGGTTCTGTAAGACTCAAGGAACCCATTTTAGGTCAGGTACTACTACTCTACTGTGAAGATTGCATGCCCAAGTAAGGCATTGTGCACATGTCTGTTGAGAAGGCTTTCTTTTTCTTGCTCATGCTCAGACTGTAAAACGAGAGAGTGGCCATGGTGGACCCCAATGTTGTGTGTGTATTATTACCATAGTATACCAGCAGTTGAGGACAGTGCAGCATGGCTCGGAGTATGAGGACAGCCTCATTGCATTTGCCAACCAAGACCATAAGTCTTTTGTTAATCAATTATTCCACCCCTTCATTGCGCTTCAGTGACTCAGATTCATCATAGTTCTGCCCCTCCATTACAAAATGTTTTTGGTTGGCTTGACTACCTGGCTTTTCAAACATTGCCAACTAACAAAATGGTCAACGTGATATTTTGATAGACGATACTGTAACCGACCTGTAGTGATGTATTGTGGTTGTATATTGCTAAAAAGAAAGATAATGCAGGAAGCGTATCTGGCATCTAAAATCAAATGTGTAATGTTTTTTTCTAGCCGCACAGAACACCAGCGCTGGAGCCGGCAGCGAGCAAAGCAAACACAAGGGCACCAGTGGAGTGGATGCGGCAGCAGCAGATGAAGGGGGGTCCCAGCGGCGGCAGGGATGGGTGGTGGTAAGTCATATTGCTTGCTGATTGACAATTAGTAATATATACTCACTCAAGGGTGCTGACTCATGAACACTCCGCTTTAGCAGCTACAGCGAGAGTTGAGTAGTTAATGGCCTCTTCTATCTGGAACTCAGCAGACAAAGGTTGATAATGAAGTTTAACAACAATGGGTTGATAGAAAAAGGAAAAAAGGATAGAAGAAGAACAATGGGTGAAATGTAATATGAGTGAAAGGATGCATGGCTGAATACATGGGTGAAAGGATGCATATAGATAGGGGAAAGGATGCATGGGTGGGTGGAGGATGGATGAAAGCATATACACCATGAAAGGATGTCTGCCTGGGTGGGTGAAAGGGTATGGGTGAAAGGCTGCCTGACTGGGTGAGTAAAAGGAATGCTCGGGTGGGTTAAAGCAGGATGAATGAATGTGTGAAAGGATGCGTGGGTGGTCAAATGGATGTTGGTGAAAGGCACTTTGGATAGCAATAATTAGATGGATGGAGATATGTGGGTGGATGGTTTTCAATGGTGAAAGACTGAATGAGAGAATGTATGTAAAGCTTAAATGGTGATGGATAATTGCTTGGATGAAGAAGGGAGCTCTTCTGGATAGGAGCGTGCTCATCTACTTCACTTGCTTAGAATGGTTTTATCAAAGCTTTGATTTAAAGGGTTGGAGTGGCATTTCTATCTACTCCATTGACTCACAGTATTTTTTTAAGCGAGGCAGAAATTTGCATTTTGCCAGTGCCACCCATGATGACCTAACCGCTGCAAGGTTCAATTTGTCACTGCAGTGTTGGCTGTGCAATGTGTGTCTGCTTGAGTTAATGTGGCATTTACAAAGTTTTCAATGCATGGCAATGTGAAAAGAAGGTGTGTTTTCCCTTCCCTCCCAGTTCCCAGTCAGTCACTTCCTAGTACTTCTACAAAGACAAGAAAGGATCAGAGCAAGAAGATCCAGCACCAAACGTTACTACGTATAGTAGCCTTTAAGTATCCATGACAAATCGGTGCAATGGGTCTGGGATGTGATCCACATGCACCCCACAAGGCAGTACAAAAACCACCACTAACAGAAAACACACAGATGACCCTGCACCCAAAAACTCCAATGATCTATTAATAATAATTGTACTAGTTCATCATATCAAGAAAACAAAACAAAATATAATACAAAAAGCTTCCCAAATGAAAAGACCAGACAGTAATGTATTTGATTGTAGAAAACGTTGTCCCTTTATTCCAAAAGCTTCATTCTTTAAAATTCACGACACAGTTGATAGCCAACGCGTTTCGTCCCACATGGGACTTCTTCAGGGCTCAAAGACTTCTGTGATTGCTGTATTTGTTTAGAAGCTGAGATGTGCCGTTTGGATCAAAAGGCAAACAGTGTGGTCTATCTGATGTTACTATTATATCTTTACATGTACACAGCATCCATTATTCATCATATGGTCAATCAGCCAGATATAATGATTTCGGGATATGTATCTCCCTCCGCGTGTATGCGAGCGTCCGATTCAATGAAAATTAAAAGAGAGTCTTTTAATTTTCATTGACATCAGATAGACCACACTGTTTGCCTTTTGAGTGCAGGGTCATCTGTGTGTACTTCCTAGTACTTCACCTCTTTATTCTTTCCCAAGTTCTGGCCCAGCCTTCCCAAAAATTTGAAAAATCCATTCTTTGCCTGCGCCACATTTTTCTAGCCAAGTGATATATTCCATCATGGCATCCATAACGGATTTACGCCAGTTCAAATTCTTCCCTTTCGCATTGTCAACCAAAGTGACTCAGTAGACAAAGCTTAGGCACATGATGATGATCAGTAAAATGTCTACTTACCGGGCCTAATCCCTCTAACTTACCCTGCAGTAGAGTAATTTAAGTTTCCTTTCCTTACTGCTAAGCAAATGTATTTGTTGGAAAAATTAATTATAAAGAGTGGTGGAAGGTGAGGCCAGGGAGTAAAGTGGGACTCAGTAACTGCCTTGACTTTTGCAGATGGAATAGTCTTTGACGAAAGTGTCAAATACAATCTATATAATGTTCGTTAATCCTTTCGCTGTACTGCAGTGCATCACTTTTCCCACCATCTACTTAGGGCAGACAGGATGTCCGCATGATTGATACGTGACGTGTATCAATATTCAACTGCCTTGTAGTCAGGTTAAGATTTAAAGGCATTTTGGAGAAGAGCAGGGCCACTGGAATAAGATAATTGTCTATTACAGCTGCCCCAGCTGCAGACTGCAGAGTGTAGCAAAGTATGACTAGTAATGAGTACAACTAGGGCGGCAGCTGAGCTAGCATGCCTCCATTAATTTAGCACAACAAGAGAGAGAATACTTGTACTCCATAGTGCATAATGCATTACTCATTAATGAGAGTTAATTGATTATCATTTTTTCACACAAAGTGTCTGTTTAGGTTTTCTTAAACTAAGAAATTCTTGAATACAAAGAAAAATAACAGGTTTTTTTTAAAACTGGTGTGCTGTGTTTATATTCTGCCTTAATTCCTTTCAGACAGTTAGTGCATTGGCCATTTGCCTTTAGTTTTATGTCAGGCATGTGTGGGTAATGGCTGTGACTCTAATCACATCAAATCGAATGGCCCTAGGGGACCAGCAATGTACTGCTACTGTGCCACCCACTACATAATTTTAAATAAGTGTTTTGCACAGAGCATAGTTTATGATTTCTCTTTTTTTCATTCTAGCTACTCATGCTGTCCATGGTCATCCAAATCTGCAGGATGTAGCAGCCAGGCTGGGGCAGCAGAACCTGGAGGCGATTTGTGATGCGTACCGATGGCTGGTGGCCCAGGAGGAGGCCACTGGGTAGGGCCCCAGCCAGCCACCATCGCCTCCAGCCTCTCAACACCGGCGCCGCAGTCTGCTGGCAGCTGCCTGCCGGCATTCCATCACTGTTGCAACCCCTCAATTTCTGACTGCAACTTCTGCTGCATTATGCTCAGGCTTGACTGCCTGGAAGCCAGGCAAATCAATATTGAGGGGCACCTTAAAAAGCTCCTGGCCGCCCGTTAGTGTCCTCTTCTGCCCCTTTTTTAACCTTTATTTTGGTGGGTAGGACTTGTGGGTGGGATGGGGGTTGGGACCTGGACAGTTCGGACTTTAGCTGTACTTTTTTCGAACATTTTGGACATTGGTTGGGGATGGGCAGAATTGTTTGAGTAGGGGGTGGGCCAGTTTAGGGCTGAAGGGGTGGGTTTACATAATATGGTGTTGTACTTTGGGTAATAAATATCGTTATTATGCTTCAGATCTTTTTTCTGGTATTTTACTTTGTGCTGCTGCCTTTTTGCTCAGCAGCAGTCTGTTTTTAAAATCAACTTATAGTGTATAACAGCCAGTTATGTGGTACCCTTGTAATATTACTACTCGCCTAGTCTCTGCAGTCTGAAACTATATGGACCAATAAGGGGAGGTGGGGGAGGTTCCAACATTCCCCTTTTCATTGCCTATATTTCCTACAACAACAACGCTCCATAGTTCTCTTACCTCAATAGATGAAGCGAGGGTTGCATGGTTTCCCATGGTGCCATGGTGTTGGTAGTGGCTAGTGCACTAACAATGAAGGAGAAGCGAGGTCCCACTCCCACCTTGGTGAACTCCAACTGTATTATTAATCAGAAGGATTATTCATTTCAGGCAACTAAATTTAAATAAAAACTGAGTTAGTGGGTTATATATATTATTATATAATTGTTTTACAAACAATTAAGACCAGACTACTATGCAACAAAGAATACCTGATAACAAAAATATAACATGGAGTACTAAATTATTCAGAGCAATGAGGAGCTAGTATTTTAATTAAAACCAAAGTAGCAAATACTCAAATCGCAAAAGGGGCAAGGTTAAACGTTTACGCAACACAATGCCTGAATGATGATGCTGATGAATGATGTTCTTCTATATCTAAAATATCGATCCCTTTTATGCGTGGTAAGTGGGCCAGTGTGGGCTATTGCTTTGGTAATAGAAGTAGAATTGAAGATATTGCACTGAGTTGGTGTTGCTTTCACCACATCCACTGTTATGTCCCGTATAGAGGCCCTAATGTAGACCCATTCATACATGCCCTAAAATGGACGTATTCGTATTTGCCCTAATTTGGTCATATTCGTACTTGCCCTATTATGGTCAAAGTCGCATATGCCCTATTACGGTCATAACTGTACATGTCCTATTATAGTCATGATTCCTTATATAGGCATGATCTTTCACCTACATTGGTCCTCGCTAGTACACAACGAGCTCTGAGGGCTGAACGTTATCTAGTCTGTGGTTTTGAATACAGCAGGGTTTTTCCCAACACAGGCCCACACTGTACTCATCAATTATGCATGGCTCTCTAGGAATACACCACCTGCATAATATGTTTGTACAAAGTTCACCCCTGACGTCTTCCTCACGTCTAACAAGGGCCAATACAAACCATACGAAGCAACTAGAGTCTTCAGGGTATAAATACACCACATCTTACCCCGGTAAGGGAGAGGGAACCGAGACTTCCATGCTGACACACTGACCAGAGACATTGAGGCTCCTGCATGCAGTCGATCCAGCTGACAGCGGTCTAACACAGCCCTTGCGGGGTGTCCAACTCGAGACCAGGACGGGGTCCCACACTCTCTCTATTCAGGTATGGGGGTTCGACTAAATCCTAGAAGGATTCTTGGCTCTTAGGCTTTTAGACCTACACACATATGCTAGGTACACTCAGGTACATCTAGTTAGGCATCGTAGGAGTACGCTCACGTTCATAATGCTTTTTATACTCATGTATGTATTCATGATTATTGCAATATGGTAGAACTGTTCTATCCCTTTGCTTTTATCGTACTGCTGATAATATATCTCTGCTATTGTCTGCTGGTTGCCGCAGCACATATATTTTACACTAGAATAACAACTGTTCAATAAATACTTATTGAAACGCCCAGCCTGTTTATTCTGTGTAACTCTCTGAGACAAACCGAATAAGTAAACACGAGTGACTGAGCGAAAGGTAGTACATTGTTTCCACGATTCTGAGGAATTTGGGTTGTCATGATCTAAGGTTGCCAGGAACTAATCTCTCTCCGATAAGAGGAGATTCTAGTGGCACTGTGAGCTAGCTAATGCAAATCAGGCTAACATACGCGGTGGGGGTGCACAGAGCCAGTCAGTCACCAAGCCCACAGTTTATGTTATCCAAACGCGCAGGTCCTGCATGGGTACTATAGGAACTACATGACATGGAGCCACCAACGTTGGTTGGGTACTTATTTAACAGTAGAATCTGAGTAGTTCAGTCGTGCTATTCTCAGAGAACCTACTCACAAAACCCCAGAGATGTCTGGAATGGGTGGGCACAACATCCGCCACAGCTGAGTAGTACGAGAATACTATTTATTGGCTGTTGGTTAATCAAGCTTGAAGGATATTTAGTTCCTAAATTGTGCATAACACCTCATCTTAGTTCCCTTTGAACACTTCTTCTTCTAAAACATGTCTGATACTGAGACAGGGGATCAAAGAGTTGGCCTGATTTTCTTAACAGGAGAAGAAGATCCTGAGGATGCAATACAGATTGCACCAAAATTCAGAAGGACAGTCACCCTAAGACTATTAGAAAATGGTTTACAAGCCAAGGGTGGCATGGTAGTTTTCGTGATTGAGGCACACGAATCAAACAAAACAGAGGTATTCTATTCATGGGTTACACTCCTAGCAGCAAATGCCATAACAAAGACATTTCACTACTATTTGAGAGGAAATGCACCAAGGGAATATGCCCCGTTCGAGGACATAGAGATTCCACTCACTTACCAGGAAAATTTTTACTGGTTTAATGGCGCCCTACCCCACGTATGAGGAAGAGTAAGATTAGGCCCGCTCGGAGGAGACAGGGCCACATGGCCAATACTAGCCGCTTACACACCCCATCCTGACATTGGAACAATGCCACAGCCAGAATTACTCGTACAACACAGAGATTTAATTAAAATGTACAGAAACCTGACACAATTCGTCATGAGGACTTTAACAATCCAACCTGCACCAGCTGCAGCAAATAGTACTCCAGTCCAGGGTACAGGAAATAAAATTACTCCTCAAACATTACACGCAATAATGGGCAAAATGCCCGCAAAACGCGAACAAATACCATTCTGGATAGCTCAGAAAATAACTCAGCTTGAGGCAGTATTCCCGAATACTACCACCTATGAAAAACACAGAATTCTAACAATCTGCTTGCCCATGGGGATCACACCACAAGTAGAGGATTGCACCTCTTGGGGTTCAGTCTTTGCTGCCATATATACCAGAACACATGGTATCCCGTCCTTAGCAGTAGTGCCATACGTATTGAGACAGATACAAAATGAGTACGGAGCAGAGCCTGCCCTTAACTTAGGGATGAAGTTACTAAATAACTTTGAGCAGGTATCAGCCATAATACTAGCTAACATTAAGGGGGAAGCAGCTTCAGTGGCGATCCGCCAACGCCTAAGGGAGTTCGGTCCAATAGATCAACAACACGAACTACCCAAAATAATTGAAACTGCATATGCAGAACTAGGCAGAGACAATCTAGGTGGGAAAGCACTAAAACCACAACTGGTGGGCAGTCCTGAAAAGGACACTACAAAGCAGATGCCTACTTCTTCTAAAAAGAAGTGGGAAAATAAAAACAACAAAAGTCTAAAGACAGCAGATCTCAATCCAGAGGTAGGTCTCCTCAACAGGAGCCCACTGAAAGGAGGTAAAACCTCAGGAATAGGGATAATATTAAAAAACCTGACAGGTATCAGGATACTGATACACGTTCCTCTCGTTCCTTTCAGGGTTCATCAAAAAACTCCGAGAGGGAAGGACGGTCAGAGGAGCGTACAAAGTCCAGAGACACGCAACGCGCTGCGGACTACGCACCTAAAAAAGAAAAACAAAAACAGAAACCTCAGTTCAAAAAGAAGAAGGTACCAGGTCTCAAGATCAGACATGCCCAGAATTCTGAGGACACAGCTTCTGAACGGGGAATGGGCTCTGACGATGCTAGACAGCGCAGCAGAAGTAACGATAGCTCGCCAGAACCTGAAGGAATTTCTGGTGACAGCGGAGTTGAGTGAGTATATCACGGTGGAAACACCTGATACTCGGGTAAGTGTCCCACATAAGTTACATGAGATAACACCCCGGATGGAGGGGGACAAGCCCAGAAAAGTTAAAGGTCTCTTTTGGGAAAATGTTTCATCTGGATATGACATCCTATTAGCAGAACAAGACTGGCCGCCAGCATTCGTCATGGAGTGCCCTAGGGGAGAAACTGTAATTTTTCCAGCCTTTTCCGACCTCGTTCCCATACATTTAAAATATGCATAAGCACAGGAGTGGGCGGTTGCCCTAGCTCCAGCATTGTATAAAAATCATGTTGGTTGGGATGAGGATTCAACCCACCACGTGATCCCATTAAAAGTTTCCCCAAATGCTCAAAGGCAATACCCTATAAAGCAGGAAGCTAAAAAACAAGTCAGGGAGATCCTAGATCAACTTGAATACCAGGGGGTGATTGAAAATTGCACTTCACCTCTGAACAATCCTTTGTTCCCCGTAGCCAAACCTGACAACACATATCGTCTAGTTTTAGATTACAGACATTTAAATACTTGCACAAAGACATTTGCAATTCAAAATGCACACAGTGCCGCATTAATGAATAACATTGTGCACAAAAAATACAAAACGACACTTGATATCTCAAATGGATTTTCTGCCAAAATATAGCGCCTGAAAGCAGGTATCTGACCCCATTCAGTGCGTTAGGGTCCCAGCGGCAATTTTGTCGACTAGCCCAAGGGTATAAAAATAGCCCCAGGGTATTTTCAGCAAGAGTAACAGAGTTACTCCAAAATTTGGATGAAGAAGCATTGTCTTATGTAGATGATATTTATCTGACAGACGATGACTTACCGAGGCACTTGACCAGGGTGAGCACCATCATTATGGGATTCGCTTCTGAGGGCTACAAATTTAACTTTAAAAAATCAAAAATTGCCCACCTCAGTGTCCTATTTTTAGGATACGAGCTGTCAAGTGAAGGAAAAAGCCTAGCAGCTAACTCTTTAGAAAAGTGTGCGCTGCTCCAACCTCCAAAATCATTAAAGAATTTACAATCAATTCTGGGATTCCTAAATTTTGGTCGAACATACATTTTGGATTACGCAGAAAGAGTAAAACCTTTCTACGACTTAATAAAACCTGATTTTTCAGTCAGACAATGGACACAGGAAAATACAAATATCCTGCGTTCCTTACAGGAAGACATGATAGCTTCTAAACACTTACAGACACGCGTAAACGTACGCAACTTAGTGATCCGAGTAATAGCGGGTCAATGCGGGTACACTTAGTTGACTTTCAATGAAGGCGAAACGGTACCTGTCGCATACAAATCACACCTGTACACAAACGCAGAGATGCGTTTCACTTCAACAGAAAAAATCCTGACAGCAGTGCAGACCGCTGTAGCAAGAGAAAGAGCTCTGGCTCAGGGAAAGCGCATAATAGTCGTGACCCGAGTACCAGCTTTAGAAGCTATTACAAAAGCTAGCATTCCAAATCCGAAAGCCTTACATCCCAGATGGATACAATGGGCTAATTCTCTTACTGCAACGGATGTTGAATACAGATTTGATCCAAGTTTAAAAACACAAGCATTTCTGCAATACGAACAAGAATATCCTCTACCAAATTAGATTTTGCCTCTAGATCAGTATGAATACATTATTTACAGTGACGGATCTGCTCAACCAGCCATAGGGAGTAAGCAAGCTTACAGCGCAGCGTGTGCGATTGCTAAAGGTCGCATGCACAATGGAAATTTCCATCTGAGTTGCACTAAAACGCAATCTCTAGGAGATTGCACGGCTCAGTTGGCAGAACTAAAAGCACTGATACTGGCACTTATAAATACGGAACATGAATTCCCCACTCTAATTGTGTGTGATTCCTTTTACTGTGTACAGTCGTACAATGAATATTTACATCATTGGGAACAAAACGGGTTCAAAGATGCAAAAGGTGGCACAATTAAGCATAAAATGCTATGGGAACAGGTAGTGGAGTTGAGAAACGAACTACCAATGGCTCACGTGATACATACACTGAGTCATCAGCGTGATGGCGTTCACGTTGAAGGGAATTCATTGGCTGATGAAGCTGCAAAGGGGGCTGTACGCACAGCCGCCGTAGCTGCAGTTACTCGTTCAAAGACGAGAGTAGACGGCAAGATTATGGTAGCTGTCAATGCTTCACGCAAAGGCAGCACAGCAGTACCAAAGAAATTTCCACTCAAGTACTCCTACAAGTTAGATGCACAAAACATTCCATATGCTCAGATTCCTGGAGTGGGGGATATAGTAATACCAAATATGGATCGTAGGCAAGGCTTAATTGTGGCAGCACACGAAGGGAAAGGTTCTGTACATAAGGGACTTAGGGAGACTGTTTCTTTGTTGAAACAACACTACTGGTGGCCCGTGATGAGAAGCCAGATTAGAGACTATGTCTGGAACTGCGACATCTGCAAGCAGATGGAAGGGTCCACCGCAACACGTCCAGTACAGATACCATTGTTAGACAGCATTAGGTTGTCCGTCTGGTACGTCCAGCTCAAGTTTCCTCGTCGTGTAGTTCCTATAGTACCCATGCAGGACCTGCGCGTTTGGATAACATAAACTGTGGGCTTGGTGACTGACTGGCTCTGTGCACCCCCACCGCGTATGTTAGCCTGATTTGCATTAGCTAGCTCACAGTGCCACTAGAATCTCCTCTTATCGGGGAGAGATTAGTTCCTGGCAACCTTAGATCATGACAACCCAAATTCCTCAGAATCGTGGAAACAATGTACTGCCTTTCGCTCAGTCACTCGTGCTTACTTATTCGGTTTGTCTCAGAGAGTTACACAGAATAAACAGGCTGGGCGTTTCAATAAGTATTTATTGAACAGTTGCTATTCTAGTGTAAAATATATGTGCTGCGGCAACCAGCAGACAATAGCAGAGATATATTATCAGCAGTACGATAAAAGCAAAGGGATAGAACAGTTCTACCATATTGCAATAATCATGAATACATACATGAGTATAAAAAGCATTATGAAAGTGCGCGTACTCCTACGATGCCTAACTAGATGTACCTGAGTATACCTAGCATATGTGTGTAGGTCTAAAAGCCTAAGAGCCAAGAATCCTTCTAGGATTTAGTCGCACCCCCATACCTGAATAGAGAGAGTGTGGGACCCCGTCCTGGTCTCGAGTTGGACACCCCGCAAGGGCTGTGTTAGACCGCTGTCAGCTGGAGCAACTGCATGCAGGAGCCTCAGCGTCTCTGGTCAGTGTGTCAGCATGGAAGTCTAGGTTCCCTCAAGGTCTGGCCTCAGCGCTCGGCTGACGCTGGAACTGTTATAAAAGATTTGCGAGTCTTTATCGGCACATACGCAGTTGGCACGTTACATTCTGACCGTGGTCCGGAGTTTAGCTCTCGGGCTTACAAAGAGGCCATGGAAGGAATGGGCGTAGCATTGCGGTACTCCTCTCCGTATCATCCTGAGGGAAATTCCGTTGTGGAGAGGAAAAACCAGGACTTAAAGCAATCTTTAACAGCTAAGGTATTAGGCAAGGGCGGTAGATGGGTCGATCACCTTTATGGGGTCCAACGAGCTATCAACAATCAGCCAAGAAGCTCTCTAGGGGGTGTCACTCCTTACGAGGTCCTATTTGGGACAAGAATGTGGGTACCTGATCTTGATTGTGAAGGCACAGTGGCGGATGAGAAATCGTTTGATGTCCATGAACGTTTGGCTGTTTTACAGGATCTAAATGAATCCAGGACACAACAAAGTAACGTGCTCCAGAAACAGACCGCCACTGAGGAAGTCAAGACAGTAACAGCAAGACCTGTCTGGATCCCAAAAATTGGGGATCTGGTCAGAGAAAAGATTGCAGACAAGAAAGAATTTGGGCCACCCTACAGAAAGCCTGTACCGGTCCTTGCAATCCAAGGCACAAGAACTGTACTTCTGCCGCCTCTTGCTGGGAAAAAGGAGAAAATATTTGTCTCAATCGACTTATTCAAACCACACTATGTGGCCGATACTAAACAGTAGGCCACGTGGACTCCACAGTAGCAGAAGCCCTCCTCTCGCTGCAATCCAAGAAGTCCAAACAGAAAGACTCATCACGTTTGAAGAGCCACCTGTACGGAATGAAGGACTAAGCAACGATGCTATGGAACTCGTTCCACTTCAACAAGAAATTCATCTTCAAAATGAAAATCAACTTAACAACCAAGTTGCAATCAGACCGACTACAGACATCTACGTCAACATGCCTCGTCAAGAGCAAAATCCGATTTCAACAAATCCCGATGCAATTCCTGCAATTGCTCGAACTGCTTCTGGCTACTTCATGAACTTTGATACGTTTTCACTGGATCCAAGCGAGCCGGAAACTACGCCAGCCAAAAAATCATGCAAACAGAAACTCACTGACTTTCTGAACTTTTTTAGAAAGACTTACCTGGTGTCACCTTGGATTGAACTATGGTATATCACTGGGATTTTATTTTTTCTTTTCTGGCTAGGTTTCATTATAACTTTTAGTATGCTTATTAATGGACGATACCTCCAGCAGAGCTCTACAGCCCAAAGAGTCCATTTGATTTTAAAACCACACCAGTCTTCACATCGTGAACCAAGAGACTTGTCTTCAATGAACATCACAGCAGTTCCTATACCGGACGGTATAGTATGGGACAATATTGATTATGATATATTCGGTCCGACTGAACTTTTAAAGCCTAAACATGTATTTAAAATTTCTTTAAGTGATATTGTTACCTCCAGTACATTTTCTAATGATTGGGACACTGAAACTGTAAGCAATTTAATGTTTGATTTAGAAAAAACTGCAGCATTTCCGAACAATGAAATGTTAGAAGGTACTTCAGACTATGATACATTGTACTGTTATCAACACTATGGTCATCATTTCTTGCACAAATCTATAACACCTAGAAATGTATTTGAATACCACCAGTGGGAACACTGCCCAACTCCTCCAAAAGGTAGTTCGCAAACTTTTGCACAGAAATTCACATACTTTTCAGGGTTTAATACATCAGACCCAAATTCATTTTATTACAAAGTGGCAAAAACATCAGCACAGAAAATTATGTTAACTAACACCAAACATATTTACTCTGCTTCCTTTATGGCCCAGTTGTCTACACAGGGTTTCGACCTATGGAAGGACACTATAGATTTAAAATCAATCTGGGGTTCTAGGGACTGGCGAGTCCAGGGAACAGAAGCGCTATTTAGAGCATGCCTCATTCCACAGCAGATTATATTTCTGAATGAAACTGTGCAACAGACATCCTGTCTTGGACTAGCCAAGAATAAGGAACTGAACTCACCCGGGTTTCCTACACCATCACAGATGGTTGGGGGGCAGAATTCAACTACACAAGGGGTAGGATTAGATGACATTCTCCAGTACAACAGATCAGATCCTGATTGGACGAAATGGCTGATTTGGCCCATTGACACAAATACCTGTCAACAGAGATTTATGAATACAACTGAAGGGTTTAGTATCCATAGGCCAGATACACGCTATGTACAGAGACAACACCCAGGGGTAGTGACATCCTACAGTGTTGGGAAGTTGTGCCTTGATTGGCTAGAGACCTCAACACTCACAGAAGTTAAACATCACTTGACCTTACTCACACCTGATGTAGACCTTAGGGATTTCTTGCTAGGCCCAAGGAAAACACGTCAGAAACGTTTCATATATGCAGGCCTTTATGCCTATTATAATGAAAACTGGAAGATATCCCAACAGGAGGCCGCAGAAAGAATACGGGAAATAGACCGTATTAACTTAGAAAAGGCATTAGCTGTAGTGGATAATGGGTTAACAACTTTGACCTCCAGGATTTACTCGTTAGGCAACATTGTGTCTTCGGCAATCGACATATTAGAACAGGATCTGGCCTTGTTACAACACGGGCAATCTCAGCTACGTTCTATTATGATGTTAAGCTGGACGCTGCAATCTTTGTGTTCAGGCTATGTGCCCTGGCGTTTTATAAACACCACGTCTCTGTTCTCAGAATACAATCTAACTGATAAACAGACAGAAATGGCACTGAGGGGAGCCAAATATACAATGCTGCATATTGAGAAACTGGAAAGGTTACCATTCACTGTAGCCAAATCACCATCAACTGAATGGCTAATTCATGGCCAAATCACTCTGCCGGTCACTACGTTTCAGTTTCAATATTGCCTTGAGCAAAGGCAGGCAGGCAAATATGAGAAAATGGGTAAGGGATACATCAAGGAAACTTGGGATTACTATATAGATATCGATGCCGGAATGGGGATCGAGAAGTGTATCTGAGTGGTATAAACTGCAAGAACGCTTTAAGCGGTTCTCTCATGTGTCAAGATATTTCTCTGCACGGAGCCTGTAGCGGTTCAGTAGCGAACCTATCTTGTCACATGTCAGGGACCCCAGCGGCCAAGATCACGCCGGTTTTCCAGCTGCTCTCGAATGAGAGTTACTTAATGCTAAATGATCAAGGTTGCTGTGGGATGCTTCCGGGCGTCGCCTATCTGGTCACTGTTAACTCCAGGGTTACTTGCTGTATGCAAGTATTGTTTCCGCCACTGAACACAGTCAGAGAGGCGCCGCTATGGCCTTCACTGAACGTTTCTTTCATACAATTTGATACTCTGAGCAGATTGAAAGCCATGCTTTTACAGCAACCCGTGCCCTTAACCTCCGCTCGAGAAACCTATGAACTTCAAGTTGCAAGGACCTCGACTGAGATACAGGCGCTTATACGTACAAACTGCCCCTTTCATTTCGTAGAAATGGTGGGATGTATCTTCAATATGTCTGATACGAGCGGTATTGTACACCTATTTAAGACCATAGGGTCAGGACTGTTAAGCACCTTTCAGACAGTCCTCGGAGTAATCCCAAATTTTATACACTCCGTATTGGGAAGCGTATTTGGAGGACTCCCGCTTATCCTATTGCTGGTTGCAGGGGTCCTATTCATAATACTACTGCTACGCAATGGACGGCTCAATTCCAGAGGGAATGGTGGACATGCTCCTGGAGTGGAAATACCGTGAACGCATGGTACAACTTCTGGGCATTTCGTGCCTGCGAGAACTCAATGCCTCCTAGTTTCTATCCTTTCGACCAGTCTGGGTAGACTGCATCTTACCTGTTCTTCGATGCCTGCTTTGCGGAGAAGAATGCATGTTGGATCTTTGTCTAACATTTCCATCAGATGCGCCTCCGGACACGGATGCAATGCTGGACCCCATAAAGGCCCATGCTCTGCATTGTCCCCAGCGGCTTCCAATTCTGATGAATGCATTCCTGGAGAATCCACAGGTGCCGTTTGCTCCTGCTGGGTTAGGTGACTCCTCCACAGGCACCCAGGTAACAACTGCCGCACGAGCTGCCGCAGCACAGACTGTTGGTAGTGCTACATACCACCTATGTGCGATTGACGTTCTCTGTGAGGCGTTGGATTTGTCGTCTTCAGTAGCTCACACAGATAATGTTGTGCTTCCCAGCCAGGACACCTAATCTCGAATTGGCTCATCTAGTCCTGGGAAAGAATTCGGCTTCTCCACTCGTTCTCATAATAAACGAGCAAATTTGGAACATTTCCTAAATTGACACTTTCGCTTAAGAAAAGCATGGCCTTCTTCAGCTTTGAGTGACGCAACTTATATAGAGAAACAAAATAGAAATTTCTTTTTAGTGGCAATTGGAAATAGCTGAATTGTAACATTTTTTTTTTTTTACAATTTTAAAACCATGTTTTTACTTGCTTTTAAAATGTTTTTAAATTGTCCAGATTTTAAGTATGGTCATTGTAATCCTGTTCGGAAGGGGAATGGGTGTTATGTCCCGTATAGAGGCCCTAATATAGACCTGTTCATACATGCCCTAAAATGGACGTATTCGTATTTGCCCTAATATGGTCATATTCGTACTTGCCCTATTACGGTCATAACTGTACATGTCCTATTATAGTCATGTTTCCTTATATAGGCATGATCTTTCACCTACATTGGTCCTCGCTAGTACACAACGAGCTCTGAGGGCTGAACCTTATCTAGTCTGTGGTTTTGAATACAGCAGGGTTTTTCCCAACACAGGCCCACACTGTACTCATCAATTATGCATGGATCTCTAGGAATACACCACCTGCATAATATGTATGTACAAAGTTCACCCCTGACGTCTTCCTCACGTCTAACAAGGGCCAATACAAACCATACGAAGCAACTAGAGTCTTCAGGGTATAAATACACCACATCTTACCCCGGTAAGAGAGAGGGAACTGAGACTTCCATGCTGACACACTGAACAGAGACGCTGAGGCTCCTGCATGCAGTCGCTCCAGCTGACAGCTGTCTAACACAGCCCTTGCGGGGTGTCCAACTCGAGACCAGGACAGGGTCCCACACTCTCTCTATTCAGGTATGGGGGTTTGACTAAATCCTAGAAGGATTCTTGGCTCTTAGGCTTTTAGACCTACACACATATGCTAGGTACACTCAGGTACATCTAGTTAGGCATCGTAGGAGTACGCGCACTTTCATAATGCTTTTTATACTCATGTATGTATTCCTGATTATCACAATATGGTGGAACTGTTCTATCCCTTTGCTTTTATCGTACTGCTGATAATATATCTCTGCTATTGTCTGCTGGTTGCCGCAGCACATATATTTTACACTAGAATAACAACTGTTCAATAAATACTTATTGAAACGCCCAGCCTGTTTATTCTGTGTAACTCTCTGAGACAAACCGAATAAGTAAGCCCGAGTGACTGAGCGAAAGGTAGTACATTGTTTCCACGATTCTGAGGAATTTGGGTTGTCATGATCTAAGGTTGCCAGGAACTAATCTCTCCCCGATAAGAGGAGATTCTAGTGGCACTGTGAGCTAGCTAATGCAAATCAGGCTAACATACGTGGTGGGGGTGCACAGAGCCAGTCAGTCACCAAGCCCGCAGTTTATGTTATCCAAACACGGAGGTCCTGCATGGGTACTATAGGAACTACACGACACCACCCCACCAAGTGTGTGATCAATTAATGGTGTAAATTATAAAGTCACACCTCAATAACTCACACAGCCTGGTGGAAGAGGGTTAGGGGTTTGATGAATGGATGAGAAAGGGAATTTGGGGAAAGATGTGACAAAGACAAACACTACACAAAGACAATATTCATCTGGGCAATGAGCAGCCAATCATCATCAATCTGTTGTGGGAGGAAAAGGAAACGAAGGAATGATAATGACACAGTTAACTTAAATGCAATGCAACCCAAACAGTCTGTCAGCCCCAGAGAGACTCAAGTTATATTATTAGATATCTAAATGTTCTGTCACCTAATAATACAAATTATGTAGGAGTGAGGCGAACAACACACACAGTTCTAAAAATGATTATTAAAAGAAAAATGATACTCTATTACCAAATTGGGAGGTGCATCTGCATTCTTTTTGGATTGTCCATCAATCTTGGGTTCCTGGTTGATGCGGTCCGGTAAGGTAATGGTGAGTGTTATGGTGCTTTTGCCTTTTTGTGCAGGAGAAGAGAAGGTCTGCGGATTGTAAAACAAAAATGATATTGTAGGACGAAGGAGAAGGATAGAAGCAAAACTTTATAAGGAGTGCACCAAGAAGACTCAGAGGCAGCGCAAGAGAGCAGAATACTCCTTTTTGCAATCATTCATTTTATGACTGATGTGCGATCAATTATGTGAGAGCAATTAAAACAACCAACAATCACAGACAAGTGGTTCCATGTACTATCGGTCTGATCAAACTTTCAACTGTCAAAATCATCATCATAATAATAATAATATGTAGCCTAGCAGGTGCATAATGTGATGATCACCACATGTCTGTCTCCAGTTACCTATAGCAACAGGCCCCCACCCAACCACCACATAGTTTCAAATTTGAGCCAGCCAGCAATCACACTCAGCAACATTGCATTTCACAAATCAAGTAAAATCAATGCACCTCTCTCACCACCACTCCACAGAGTTGAGTAGGCCACTTAGAGTCATCACCAAATGTTGGCTTTTGTGAAGTTGATAACTTCCTTCTTCTGATGGTAGTTGTTGAAGTAGTCAAGCCCTGAGTCCTTCCATCATCCTCCTGACTCTGAGTAACTAACGTGTCCAAGCACGCACTGACTGAGTCTCGACTCGAATGCGATAGATCGACCTGTAGTTCAATGCTGTTGATGAACAACAAGAGAAACATTGGGTCATTCTTTGTCTAGACTAGATTTGTGTTTGTTAGCTAAAGGGACTGGTTTTGGTCAGGTCTTTGAGGAGTGTGAAGCAGAAAACAAAGCAGTGTGGACCCAGCAAAGATATCTCGCTAAGTGTCAAACGGGAAGGAAAAAATCACCTTCAGGAAAAAGAATTATCATCCGTTGTTAGGACACAAACAAAATCAAGTTTAATAGTTATAGTTGAACAATAAACACCCAGTCTCACTGCCTGCCACCACATGAATCATCTCAAAACGTTCACAAACAACAATCATTCTTAATATATATCAACCTTTGGTACGTGCATGTCATTTACCTGTTATAATTCAAGTGCGGTGACGATGGTACATTGCGGATCCATTGTTTCACAAAACACACTTTGGCCAGTCTTGTTAATCAAATAATGTGGGGCAGTCTTGCTAGGGGAATAAAGAAAGAATAGATAGGTATGTGATGGAGGCAGTCACCAATTTGTCTCTCCAATGTCCTGTCCCTGAGGGGAATGGGGGGTAGGCTTCTTCGCTGTACACTGGTCCAACTCCAATCCAGCAATAAAATGTGTCTAAAACAGTGGGGCTGAATTAGTCAGGAGGGCACAAACAAACAAAATAATGTTCCCCTAGCTATATCTTTTTTTGTTGTCAAAGTAGTTGGTGATAGAAATAGAATTTTCTATGGTTGGTGGCCCAGGCCTGGTAATTAGGCAAATACAGTTTGTCCTCAAACTCAGGTGGTTCGCCCAGAAGTAGGTCAGCCAACACACTACTACCATGACCTGAGTCTGACCATTCACCCTCATCCCCCTCCTATTGTACTTCAGGTATGGTGTAATTCTGTAGTATGAAGTGCTGATCCATATTGATCATGGTTAATCTCTCCACATTTTGGAGTGACAGACTGGCCCTTCTCACAGGGACAATTGCACCAGCTGCACTGAACACACACTCAGTGGACACACTGGCACCTGCCAAGCCAGATCGCTTATTGCCAGCCTGCTGAGCACTGGCTATTGGCGTCTCTTACCATATCACTACACCAATGGGATTTGATCAAGATAGACCTCTATTGGGTCATCCAGATAGGCCTGGACCATCCTCTAAATAGTCATTGGTGCTCCACCTTGCTCAACCTCTTTTGTGTTTGCCTCTGTACTGGACTTAAGCCTTGCCTTTAGAAACCAATCATATGCAGATTTTGGGGGTGATACTCCTGTTCTTGTTGTTGCTGGTGTTCTTTTGTTGGTTTTGGCTGCTGTGAGCCAACAGCACTGCCCTCAGGCTCTGAATTTGAAGGCTGTACCACAGAACTTGTGCCCTGGAGGAGTTGGCCTCTAATTCCTAGCCGTTATTTTTCTAGGTCACTGGCTTGCTCGGCAATCCACATCTTGTAGTTTAAAACAACCCCATCTGAAAAAGGAATGAAAGTGGCCAGTACTTGTTTGTACCGTGGATCAAGAATTGTAGCACAGATGTAATGTTTGGATGACACAATGTCCCTTTGCACCCTTGTATTAAATGATAAGCGAAGGACTAAGCTCTCCACCAACTCATGCACATCTTTTCTTTGTCCACACCTGCATACATTTCAGACACCTCCTTTAGCAGTTCCTGTAGCATATGCAACAATGGGATAGCTTGGCCTATGGTACTGTCCTCCTTGCTGATTTCCCGTTTGAAAACCTCAAAAGGAAGCAGCATCTCAAGCGGTTGATCAGGCACCATTGGTCCATCTCAGTGATCATGCCTTTCACAATTGCAGTCCCTCTTAGCATGACATATTCATTGATCGGTCTGTATTACTCAAACAGATGTTGCAACATGTAATAAATTTAGTTCCAACTTGTTGACACCTCCTGTATGAGTGCTTTAACTGGCAATCTATTATCACACTGAATGCGCTCAGCTGCTTCCAGGCTTTAAAAGAATGGCTGAAATGAGTGCAGATTCTACTGCAGGCGGACAGCAAATTGCTGACTCAGTTTTCTTTTTTGAGAAAGTCCTGTACAATGATGTTGATGCAGTGCGCCAAAATCAGGACCCTGAAATAGCCAACTCCTGCCATGGCCTTAACTATATTACTGCCATTATCCATGGCAACAAATCCAATGTTAAGCACTTTTGGTCGCAGTCATTCAAGGACCTTGTTGTTAAAGTCTTCCAAGATGTTTGCAGCAGTATGGTATTTCTCCATGGCGAACATGGCTACTCTTGCATGCTTCCAAGCACCTTTAAAAATCTCAGCAGTGTCTACACCTACAGATATCATTTCTCTGACCCCCACATAAGAGATCCAGTGTGCAGTGATGCACATGTAATCAGTGGTTTGGCAACTGGTCCACATGTCTGTCGTCAGGTGGATAGTGTGAACAGCGCTCTGCTGCAAAGCTTATCCTTGCAATTTCAGCACATGGTGATGTAGCGCTGGAACAGCAACTCTGGCAAAATAGGACTGACTGGAAACCTTCCATTTCGGGCCACAAATTCTAGAAAACCTACCTCTTCCACAAAAGAAAAAGGGAGGAAGTCCAGCACTAACATTTTAGCCAGCTTTGCATTGTTCAAACGTGCCGTTGGGTGGTTACGTTCATACTGCCCCTCCTGCCTAAACATGCCAGGAATAGTAGCCTAGATTTTTTTCTTTTCTGGTGCCACTGATGCAGGTGAATTCTTGAGAGCAGACGATGGTAGGCTCAATGTGCGTCTCAACGGGGCAGTCACTGTATGCTCTTGCCTTGGTGTCTCAACCTGCGTCTCTTGCCATTGCGATGTTGCTGATGTGGGCGATACTACTGCACTGCTGGGGACAGGACTGATTTGCATAACGAAAATGTCTACCTCTTCTTCACCTTCCACTGTGATCGGATCGGATTCCCTGCTCAGCCTTTCACCCCCTTCACCAACACCACTTGCAGTTTTTTGGCCGCTAAAGTGCTCCTCCCACTGGATTGCGTTGTGTTTTCTCAAATGGGTTGTTTAGCCTTCAGTACCATAGTTTGTACCAAGGTTACCCCAACTAACACTTGTTACGCAAAAGGAGCATATGGCACTGTTCAGCTCCTTCTTGCTAACCGTAAAGAAGTCCCAAACTGGGGAGATCCACTTTCTGACACGGGTGCCACTACCAATGTCAGATGAACTGGCGGTAGGTGGACATTTTGACATTTGCCTCTCTACAGTGTCTACTTATACTGAGGTGGTTATGGATGTAGGTCGCTTTGGGACCTTGAAAATATGCCAACTGGCAGTGGTGGTGGTATCTGTGACACATCCCTCAGAGCAGGTTGAGACGGGGTAACATCCGTATCCACTGTGGCTGGGCGAACATTCATGATGACAGGCTTGTTGTCATCCTCCTCTTATACATCCATAACATAAGGCTTTCAGGAACCTTCCATAGCCTCTCCTTGCGTGTCTCACTCTCAAACTGAGGTGGGATCCAAGTGGAGTCTTGGTCATCAGAAGGGGGGCTTGGAGAAGAAGATGGTGGACTAACCTTCCTTTTTCTTGCTGAAGATCTGAAAGACAATGGATCTTCTGAAAGAGTGGCTTCTTCTACTTCCTCAGCATGAAGCTCAATCTCCTGAACTGCTCCTACTTCAGGAGGAACTACTATTGCTGGCTGCAGCTGTTTTTGTCCACTTAACTGAGTTTCCTGCAACGATTGGGTACTACAAAAGAGATACGTCCATTTCAACATCACTGCTCGTTGGCATTACCGTGATTAGACTGGCTGCCTCTGTGACAGACATGGGTTTGGGCCTAGGTTGGGGTGGGTCTGCTGATGCGGGGGTGTTGCTCCCAGCTTGCTCCCTGGAGGCCGGTGCGACAGGCATATGTTTGCCGAAAAAAAGGTCCTGGCCGGCACACCAGTGGTGGAAATTGGCTTCTTCTCCTCCCCACTGGCCACTTTCTTGGCAGTATCTTTCTAGGAGGCCATCTTGAATCTGTCAGGTAGCAGTGACATTTAGCTTCACAAGCTGAAGAAATGTCTGTGTTGTGGGTCACGCATTACATTGTGCACTGGCCTTCTGTCTGGCAGTTCTGTGGGTAATTTTCTCTCTTGAGCACCTAAAAGCAAACAAGCAAGAAGAACATCAGTGAAACGTGGCATTGTTGCAGTTCAATTAGAAGTATAATTTAGCGTGGTTACTTAACTTATTATAACATAAATAATTACCAATACAGTGTATCCAATATCCATTCGTAAAACCACACCAACATAAACTTTCATGTACACTCAGGAAGGATAAGAAAGAGCAATAACAACAAAGCACAGATGTAACTGTTTGCTTTATGTGCATCAAGTTGGGAATGGGATGTGGCAGGTGACAATAGAAAACTGACAATGGAATAATCCTTAGAAAATGAATGCTGTTTTGAAGCTGTGCGTCACCAATAGCACATGGAGTTGATACCTGATGTTAGGAAAATGTGGAAAATAAAATTAGAAAAAAATAAAGAAATACAAAAAGTAAAGAAAAATGTTTTTTTTAAAATTTAAACATTGCAAAAAAATGTTTTTTAAATTACAAAAATTAAGACATTTGAAAAAAATAAAAAATACAAAAATACAAAAGTGAAAATAAATTCAAACAAAATTTGCAAAAATGTTGCACTGGCCTTGGGGTCATCCTGGACAGTCTGTGGAACATTGACCTCACTCTTGGTCTCCATTGGAACCCTATATTTTTTATGGCGACCTTTGGAGCTGTTCTCAGCAGCTTTAGTGGTGAGCCGCTTCGTATATGGACAGTTCCGTAAGCAGAACCCTGGGTGCTTCTTCTGGGGCCACTCTACCCAGCGCGGTGATATGATGACTCTCTTTACTCAGTTCTGGTAAGTAGCCAATCATTTCTGTATTTGAATGCTTTTGCTTTTAGGTGTCCCTTTGTAATATTTGACACCTGGTTGATCTCTGCCTCGCTGCAAGTCTGATTGCAGCTTTAACTAGCGCTTGGCTGTCGCTATATGCTGTTCTTTCAAAACCTTTAGCATTATCACTCCGTATGATGTATGGCGTTAAGTTGCGAATTAGCACGGTACCTCTATTTGGAGCTTTCTCATCTGGTTCTTGGCCAACGGTGTGTATACTTCTCAGTGAAGCATCCATTATCATCAAATGTTTCACACTGGCTGGAGTTGCACTTTGACTCCACATATGCCAACGTAGATTCTGCACTTTGACTGAGGCACATGTGGCACGCACGAAGTGTCTGCTGGACCTGGGCAAACACTCTCGGAGAAAACTGTTGATCTTCGAGTTACTTATCCCCTATCTCGCCACCATTTGTACCATCCTCTTCAGCCGGGGCACTCACCAAAGACTACCCCACACAAGGAGATTAGTTTTACACATCTTTAGTCATCAGCGTGTAAACGCGAACTCAACATCCTAAAACGTCCCTCACTCTACTTCGCTCTAACACTTACATTGTTGTATTCCTCTTAGGGTGTCCATAAACGGGCTTTCCAGAATCATGTCCTTATATAGGCACAATTCGCCCTGCCCTTATATAGGCATAAAATCCCAGTCCTTATTTAGGCATTAAACCGTGCACTCCAAATACAGGCATGGTCTCCGACATCCGTCCACCCTAACGTCACAACGAGTTCGTGAAGAACAGACCCTTAGGCTGCGGGAGTTTCCCTAGCCCAGGACTATTGATTTCTTCAAGGACTCATATATTATGCATGAACCATTATTCCTTAGGGGTTCATTCATGACGTCTTCCGCTGTCCGACTCACGTCAATGCTAACATTCTGAGGTAATTCTCAGGTATAAATATACCTTCCCTAGCCCCTGTAAATCAGAGGAGACCTCGACTTCAGAGGAGCCCGTTTCCCGGCCTGACGCACTGAGAAGACGCTGTCATCCCTGCACGCAGAGAGTCCAGCTTCCAGTGATCTGACTTCCCTTGCGGGGTGTTGGAGTTCGAGTCTGGCAAAGAGATTCCTACCTCTCTCATTCTTCAGGTATGGAGCTGACTAGAACCTAGAGGGACTCTTGGCATACTAGGCATACTAGGCATACTAGGCATACTAGGCTTAACATACTCTTAGTATACCATAGTAAGGAATACTTCACCTACTTCATACCTCTCCCTACACCTAGGTTAGGTTAGGTACATTGGGGTAGAACTAGGTTAGAAACGCATCGCATGAGTACTCGCATTTTTAGTCTATGTTATTTATGTAAATGCATATATGCTACAAAGATAATGCTATCGCAGTATTATTTATTTCTACTGCTCACACTGTACATTATTTATCTCGCATACTGTCTTGTGATCGTAACAGCACATTTTACTTACACCAGAAAGAAGACTGTTCAATAAATCTTTTATTGAAACGCCCGTCTGTTCTTTCTGTGTAACTTGGAGAAAACTAAGCATGCACGATTGAGCTGAGTGAAATAGTTATCTATTGTTTCCACGACTCTGGGACACGTTCTGATTCTAAAGGGAAACAAAGTGGTCATGTTTTGCGGCTGCCAGAAACTACTCCCTTCTTGTCGTCAAGGAGTTTCTAGTGGCCTCTGAGCTAGCTGGCACAAGTAATTAAGTTTAATGTACTCGATAGGGACATACTGACCTTAGTCCTATGTCAAACCTATAGGATATATTATTCCAATGCGCAGAGCCTAATAGGGAAATAGGAGCTACACTACATGGCGCCCAACGGTTTGGTAAGGCGGTAATTCAACGTTAGATACTGAGTAACTCAGCCGTGCTTTTTCTCCCAGAGACCCCTACCCATATACTCCAAAAGACGTCTGGAGTGGGCAGGGTTAAGTATCCACCACGGCTACATATGGCAGTACCCTATATATTAGCTGTTTGGTTTGCTCAACGTTGAAGGATACAGTGTTCCAAAAATATTGTGCACCATATCTTTGTTTCCTTGAAACTTGTTCTACATTTTTCAAAAAACAAAATGACTGAAACCGGAAACGGTGGAGCTGCGGCTGATCCAGCCCAAGCAGCAGTTTTTAACATTACAGGTTTAAATGAAACCGAGGAGGGTGTTATAGACATCACACCAAACTTAAGAAGAGCCATCACTCTAAAACTTATAAAACATGGCCTACCACCAAGAGGCGGTAGAGCAGTTTTCGTGATAGAGGCACATGAATCCTTTCAGACAGAGGTATTCTATTCATGGGTAATATTTCCTGAATCCAATCCAGTAACACACATGTTTCACTTCTACAAAGAAGATGATCCACCAGAGGAATACATTCCTTTCGAGGATATTGAAATTCCATTAACATACCAGGAGCATCAGCTCTGGTTTAAAGGCGCCCTAAAACATCACAGAAACATTACCAGGCTCGGTCCACTAGGTAGACCAGGAGCAACATGGCCGATTCTAGCCGGCTACACACCTCATCCTGAACTTGACATAATGACAGATGAGGAATTACTTACTCAACTTACAGAGTTAATAAAAATCTACAGACAATTGGTCCAATATGTCATGCGGACTTTCACAGTCCAACTACCATTAACAATTCCAAATCAAACTCCTCACCAGGGGAATACACTAAAAATTACACCACAGACTCTATACGCAGTCATGGGTAAAATGCCCACAAAACGTGAGCAAATTCCATTTTGGATAGCTCAAAAAATTACTCAAATCGAAGCAGTATTTCCAAATACTAGCCCGCATGAGAAACACAGAATACTGACAATCAGTTTACCGATGGGGATCACACCACAACTGGAAGACTGCACCACTTGGGGCTCAGTCTTTGCTGCCATCTATACTAAAACACATGGCATTCCGTCAATTGCGGTAATACCAGATGTCCTGAAACAAATTCAAAATGAATACGGGGCAGAGCCTGCTCTAAATTTAGGTATGAAATTACTGAAAAATTTGGACCAGGTCTCAACAATAATATTATCTAATATTAAAGGGGAGGCAGCAGCAGTGGCGATCCGCCAACGATTAAGGGAATTCGATGTTACAGAACATCAAACTGAGCTACCCAGAATAATAGAACAATCTTATGCAGAATTAGGCAGAGATAGTTTGGGTGGAAGACCAGTGAAGCCGAAGCTATCTGAAAGTCCTGAGAAGGACTCAATTAAACAAACTCCTACATCTTCTAAAAAGAAGTGGGAGACTAATAAACAAAATTCAAATGAGAAACGTTCTCAATCCCGAGGTAGATCTCCTCAAAAGGAGCCCTCTGAAAGGAGGTATAACCTCAGGAATAGGGATAATTTGAGAAAACCTGACAGGTATCAAGATACTGATACACGTTCCTCTCGTCCCTTTCAGATCTCATCACAGACTTCGGAAAGAAGAGGACGAACAGAACATATAGAAGAACGCGTGAAATCGAAAGACGAAAAACACGCTCCAAAAACTAAAGCAAAACCTCAATTCTCCAAAAAGAAAGTAGCAGGTCTGAAGATCAGACATGCCGAGAATACTGAGAACACAACTCAAGAATGGAGAATGGGCTCAGACAATGCTGGACAGTGCAGCAGAAGTCACAATAGCTCACCAGAACCTGAAGGAACTTCTGGAGATAGTGGACTTGAATGAGTACATTACAGTTGAGACTGTAGACACCGGGGTTAGTACTCCACAAAAGTTATATGAAATAACACTCCGGATGGAGGGAGATAAACCTAGACAGGTGAAAGCACTTTTTTGGGAAAGACTATCAAAGGGCTATGACATACTTCTAGCAGAAAAGGACTGGCCACCACAATTTGTCAGGGAGTGCCCACACGGCGAGGACATTATTATGCCTGCCTTCTCCAACCATATACCAATGCACCTAAGATATACATATGCCAGGAAATGGGCAGTAGCCCAGGCCCCAGCATTATATAAAAATCATGTAGGATGGGATGAGGACTCACCTCACCATAAAATACATCTAAAACATGAACCAACTGCACAACGGCAGTACCCAATAAAGCAAGAAGCTAAAAAACAGATCAGGGAGATCTTAGATCAACTTGAATATCAAGGGGTGATTGAAACATGCACCTCCTCAATGAACAATCCTTTGTTTCCTGTCTCCAAACCAGACAATACATATCGTCTAGTTTTGCATTACAGACACCTAAACACTTGTTCTAAAACTTTTGCAGTGCAAAATGCACATAGCACAGCATTAATGAATAACATTGTGCGCAAAAAATACAAAACAACATTAGACATCTCAAATGGTTTCTTTTGTCAAAACATAGCACCTGAAAGCAGGTACTTAACAGCATTCTCCATAATGGGGACCCAGCGTCACTTTTGTCGACTCCCACAAGGGTTCAAGAACAGCCCAGGTTTATTCTCAGCGAGGGTAACGGAGTTACTACAAATTTATGACAATGAGGCATTGTCCTATGCCGATGACATCTATCTGACAGACGATGACCTGGACAAACACTTGAACAGGGTGAGCACCATTATACTGGGTTTCGCCTCTGAGGGCTACAAGTTCAACTTTAAAAAGTCCCGAATTGCCCATCTCAATGTCCTATTTTTAGGATATGAGCTTTCAAGTGAAGGCAAGAGCTTGGCAGCTAACTTTCTAGAGAAATGTGCGCTGCTCCAACCTCCAAAAACGCTAAAAAACTTACAATCCATCCTGGGTTTCCTAAATTTTGGAAGAACATACATTCTAAATTACGCAGAAAGGGTTAAACCTCTCTACGCATTAATCAAACCTGATTTTTCAATCAAAAACTGGACACAGGAACACACAGAAATCTTGCGTTCACTCCAGGCTAACATGTTAGCAACAAATCACTTACAAACACGTGTAAGTCAACGAAATTTGGTGATCCGAATAATTTCGGGTCAATGCGGATTCACCTACTTAACCTTCAATGAGGGTGAGAAAATACCAATCGCATACAAATCTCATTTGTACACACAAGCGGAAATGCGCTTCAGTTCAACTGAAAAATTCTAACAGCAGTTCAAACCGCTGTAGCAAAAAAAGAGCCTTAGCCCAAGGGAAACGCATTATTGTCGTAACCCCAGTACCGGCTTTAGAAGCGGTCACAAAAGCAAGCATTCCAAATGCTAAAGCATTACATCCAAGATGGATACAATGGGTTAATTCTCTTGCTGCAACAGATGTTGAATATGTTTTTGATCCAGATTTAAAAACACAAGCATTCCTGCAATATGAACAAGAATGTCCTCTGCCTACTGAAATTCTGCCTCTCGATCAGTACGAATTCATAATTTACACTGACGGATCCGCACAACCCGCAACAGGGAGTAAGCAAGCTTACAGTGCAGCGTGTGCAATCGTTAAAGGTCGCATGCGAAATGGCATCTTCAGACCTATGGTCACAAAAACTCAATCTCTAGGAGATTGTACAGCTCAGCGAGCTGAACTACAAGCATTCAAACTGGCACTTGAAAGTACAGATCGAGAATTCCCCACACTAATAGTGTGCGATTCCTTTTACTGTGTTCAGTCGTATAATGAATATATACAAAACTGGCTTGAAAATGGTTTCAAAGATGCGAAAGGTGGCACAATAAAGCATAAAATGCTTTGGGAACAAGTAGTTCAGTTGAAAAACGAACTACCAAAGGCTCACGTGATCCACACACTGAGTCATCAACGTGATGGCGTTCACGTTGCAGGGAATTCATTGGCTGATGAAGCCGCAAAGGGGGCTTTTCAGACGGCTTCCGTAGCTGCGATCACTCGTTCAAAAACGAAAATAGACGGTGAGATAATGTTGGCTGTCAATGCTTCAAGCAAGGGCAGCAGTGCAGCGTTACCCAAAAAGTTTCCACTCAAGTACTCTTATGTAATTGATGCGAACAACGTTCCTTTTGCTCGAATCCCTGGAGTGGGGGATAGGGTAATTCCAAACATGGAACGTAGAGCAGCCTTGATTTATGAAACACATTTGGGGGAGGGTCTGTCACATCAAGGGATCTCTAAAACAATTTTAACGTTAAAAGAGATGTACTGGTGGCCTGGAATGAATACAGAAATACACATATTCATCAATAACTGCTTGGACTGTAAATTACAGCGAGAGAGCCACCAGACACCATGCTGCGAATGCGGCAACACAGTACAGACACCACTGTTAGACAGCATTAGACTATCTACACGCCTGCGTCCTACTGGACAAGTGCGATCCCACAAATACTGAATCAAGGTTCCTATGGATATGGTCACAGCGCTCGGCTGATGCTCGAACTGTTATAAAAGATTTGCTAGTCTTTATCGGCACATACGCAATAGGCACGCTACATTCTGACCAGGGTCCTGCGTTTAGCTCTCGGGCTTACAAAGAAGCCATGGCAAGTCTGGGCGTTGCATTGCGGTACTCCTCTCCATTCCATCCTGAGGGAAATTCGGTTGTGGAAAGGAAAAACCGGGACATAAAGCAGTCTATAACAGCTAGGGTATTAGGTTCGGGTGATGGGTGGGTCAAACACCTTAATGGGGTTCAACGCTCATTGAACAACCTGCCAAGAAGTTCTCTAGGGGGGGTCACTCCATATGAGGTCCTATTTGGGACAAGAATGTGGGTACCAGACCTTGAACACGTAGGCACAGTGGTGGAAAGTAAACCGTTTGATATCAAAGATCGTTTGGCTGTTTTACAGGATCTGAATGAATTAAGAACGAAACAAAGCAACGTATTCCTGCAGCCAACCACCACTGGGGAAAAATCGGCGGTCCCAGCAAGGCCTGTCTGGATTCCAAAAGTTGGGGATCTAGTCAGAGAAAAAATTGCGGACAAGAAGGAATTTGGACCTTCTTACAGACAACCAGTACCTGTCCTAGCAGTTCAAGGAACAAGAACAGTACTTCTGCCGCCCCTTGCTGGAAGAAAGGAGAAAAGATTTGTGTCCATCGACCTCATCAAACCACAGTATTTGGCCAATACTAAACAGTAGGCCTCGTGGACTCCGACCTAGTAGCAGACACACTCCTCTCGCTACTATCCAAGAGGTTCAGACTGAAAGACTGATAACTATCGAGAATTCAGCTGTAACAGATGAAGGACTAAGCAACGCTATGGAACTCATCCCTCTTGAACACCAAGTAACAGTTCGTCCAAATACACCTGTCTACACCAATGTAGCAAGTGATCAACTGGTTCCAGCGATTTCTACAAATCCTGATGCAATTCCAACAATTGACAGAACTGCTTCTGACTATTTCATTAACTTTGATACGTTCTCAGAAGATCCGAGTGAACCTGAAACTACGCCAGCATCATTCAAACTCAAGCAGCAAGTACAAGACTTTCTTCACTTTCTGAAAAAGGCTTATCTGGTTTCTCCATGGATTGAACTCTGGATTATATCTGGACTTTTTGTTTTCCTGCTCTGGCTAGCTTTGGTTACAACTGTGAGCGTGCTTATAAGTGGCAGATACATCCATGTGAACACTGAAGGAAAAGATGTGAACGTACTTTTGAAACCTCATAAATCTTCCCATCGTGAAGCAAGAGACTTGTCATCAGTGAACATCACAGCCGTTCCTATACAGGATGGTATAGTGTGGGACAAAACAGATTTTGATATTTTTGGCCCGACGGAACAATTGAACATTCCACATTTATTTAAAATTTCACTAAGTGATCTAATTTCGTCCAGTACCTATTCTGATGATTGGGACTTTGAGACTGTTAATGACATAATGTTTGACCTAGAAAAATCTGCTGCATTTTCTAAAAATGAATATTTAGAGGGTTCATCAGACTATGAACAACTGTATTGTTATAACCACTATGGTCATCATTATTTGCATAAATCTGCATATCCAAGAAATGTGTTTATGTTTAACCAATGGGAACATTGTCCTACACCACCAAAAGGTAGTTCAAAAACATTTGCTAGTAAGTTTCCATATTTTTCAGGTTACAATACATCTGACCCAGAAACATTTTACTTTAGAAATGTAAACAAGACAGGACTGAAAATTATGTTAACTAATACAAAACAGATTTACTCTGCAGCATTTATTGCCCAACTGTCTAGACAGGGTTTCGACTTATGGAAAGACACAATAGACACAAAAACTGTGTGGGGTACTAAAGATTGGCAAGTACAGGGTATAGAAGCTTTATTTAGAGCCTGTATCATCCCTGAACAAATAATGTTTTTGAATGAAACCGTCCAACAAACATCTTGTCTTGGATTAGCCAAGATCAAAGAGATGAAAACACCTTCTGTGCCAACTCCTGCAAGTGATAACGATACACAAGCAGTGGTGACAGTTGACAATATACTACAACTCAACAGATCTAATCCTGATTGGAAAAAATGGTTGATCTGGCCCACAGACACGAATAACTGTCAGGAAAGATTCCTGAATAAAACTCAGGGCTTTACTATTAATAGGCCAGACCCAAGATACGTCCAAAGACAACTTCCGGGGGTAGTAACAACATACAGTGTAGGAAAATTATGCCTCGATTGGCTGCATAAGTCTACACTACAGGATGTGAAACAACACTTATCCTTACTTAAAAAGGACGCAGATCTTAGGGAATTCTTGCTTGGACCAAGAAAACCGCGTCAAAAACGTTTCATATATGCCGGCATTTATGCTGCCTATAATGAAGCATGGAAAGTGTCACAGATGGAGGCCGCAGAACAAATACGTGAACTTGATCGTATTAATTTAGAGAAAACACTCTCTGTGGTCGACAATGGGTTAACAACTTTGTCCTCCAGAATATATTCATTGGATGGCATCGTATCCTCTGCTATCGACATATTAGAACAAGATTTGGCGATGTTACAACAAGGTCAGTCTCAATTATGTTCTATTGTGTTATTAAGCTGGACGCTGCAATCTTTGCGAGCGGGCTATGTGCCTTGGCGTTTTATCAACACGTCAGCTCTGTTTGCAGAATACAATCTAACTGATAAACAGATTGAATTGGCACAAAGAGGAGCAAGGTATACAGTGCTGAGCATTGAAAAACTGGAAAAGTTACCATTCACAGTGGCAGAAAAACCAGCTACAGAATGGCTTATTCATGGCAAAATAACATTACCTGTGACTACTTTTCAGTTTCAGTATTGCCTCAGACAAATGCAAGCAGGCAAATATGAAAGGTTGGGTAAGGAATACATTAAGACATCTTGGGATTTACCGTATACATATAGATGTTGGAGTGGGGATCGTGAAGTGTTTTTGAGCGGTACACACTGTAAACGTGCACTGAGCGGTTCACTTATATGTCAGGACATTTCTTTACACAGGGCTTGTAATGGTTCTGTGGCAAATTTGTCTTGCCATCAGCAGGGTACACCAGCTGCTGTGATTAATCCAACGTTTGGACAACTTTCGAATGGGAGTTACCTCATGTTGAATGATCAGAGTTGCTGCGGCATGTTGCCAGGCATCCCATATCTAGTAACGGTCAACTCCAGGGTCACTTGCTGTATGCAAGTATTGTTTGACCCAATAGACACAGTCAGGGAGTCGCCTCTATGGCCTTCGCTGAACGTCTCTTTTATAAGATTTGATACTTTGAGCAGAATGAAAGCCATGCTTTTACAGCAAACAGTGCCTTTGACCTCGGCCAAAGAAACCTATGATCTACAAGTAGCAAGGACTTCGGCTGAGATACAGACTTTAATACGTACAAACTGCCCTACACATTTCGTGGAAATGATAGGACGTATCTTCAATATGTCTGATACAACAGGAATTGTACATGTATTTAAGAGCATCTGCTCCGGTCTGCTAGCACCTTTCCAGGCAATACTCGGAATCATCCCGAACTTTGCACATTCAGTGTTTGGTGGCATACCATTAATTCTAGCACTTGTTGCCGGAATTCTATTTCTCTTCCTGCTATTGCGCTATGGCCAGCCTATTCGCAGACATCACTCCGAGCGAAATGGAGAAAGCTCTCCTTGAACGAAAGTGCCGTGAGCGAATAGTACAGCTATTGGGCATGACTCGTCTACGGGACCTGAATACCACGTGGTTCCTGTCATTTAGACCAATCTGGCAAGATTGCATCTTACCTGTTCTACGTTGCCTGCTATGCGGTGAAGAATGCGTGTTGGACACCTGTCTAACATTTCCGTCAGCAACGCCAACGGATGTCGATACTTTGCTGGTCCCGATAACGGCCCATGCTCTGTGTTGTCCCCAGAGGCTACTAATCCTGATGTCAGCATTCATTGAGATCTCACAGACGCTTCCGGCTGCTGCCGAGGTACGAGAAAGATCTACAGGCACACAGGTAACAACGGACGCGAACATTGCTGCGGCAACCTATGCTGGAAGCGATTCTTCCCATCTCTGTGCAATTAATCTACTACACGAGGTGTTCCAACTGACACCAACTACAGTGGATGATGTTTTGTCTATAGAAATAGATGATCTCATGTTTACACCAGACCCGTAAACTGACTCTGATTCAGCATACAGTGTTCCAGAGATGCAGTAACAATTTGGCCTTCATTTTAAAAAAACTTGGAACTCTACCAAAATTGAACTTTTTTCCCCATTTTTCGAACAAAAATGGCACTTCAATCTGCTTAAAGTAGAACTAGCCCTATAGTACAGACTTCGCGGTACTTCCACGTACACTTAGTCATCTTGTGTGTCTAAAACAGTTCATTAATTTTTATGACATGAAATGACTTTGATTTTTGAACAACTTATCGATCATTTTCTGTCACATGTAAATATTACTGCTTATTTCATTCCAATTGCATTTATTTTCTAACTTTATGCCTGAAATGAAAAGCATTGCTTAATATGTACAGTACCTTTTTGCATTTTTACTATGTTTTTTAATACTTTTAAGAAATATTTTTTAAAATATGCGGTGCTCCATTTAATGTTTAGCATTTTAAATGTTTAGCATTTTAGTATTATCGTACACACGAAAGTGGAGTGGGTGTTGTATTCCTCTTAGGGTGTCCATAAACGGGCTTTCCAGAATCATGTCCTTATATAGGCACAATTCGCCCTGCCCTTATAAAGGCATAAAATCCCACTTATTTAGGCATTAAACCGTGCACTCCAAATACAGGCATGGTCTCCGACATCCGTCCACCCTAACGTCACAACGAGTTCGTGAAGAACAGACCCTTAGGCTGCGGGAGTTTCCCTAGCCCAGGACTATTGATTTCTTCAAGGACTCATATATTATGCATGAACCATTATTCCTTAGGAGTTCATTCATGACGTCTTCCGCTGTCCGACTCACGTCAATGCTAACATTCTGAGGTAATTCTCAGGTATAAATATACCTTTCCTAGCCCCTGTAAATCAGAGGAGACCTCGACTTCAGAGGAGCCCGTTTCTCGGCCTGACGCACTGAGAAGACGCTGTCATCCCTGCACGCAGAGAGTCCAGCTTCCAGTGATCTGACTTCCCTTGCGGGGTGTTGGAGTTCGAGTCTGGCAAAGAAATTCCTACCTCTCTCATTCTTCAGGTATGTAGCTGACTAGAACCTAGAGGGACTCTTGGCATACTAGGCATACTAGGCATACTAGGCTTAACATACTCTTAGTATACCATAGTAAGGAATACTTTACCTACTTCATACCTCTCCCTACACCTAGGTTAGGTTAGGTACATTGGGATAGAACTAGGTTAGAAACGCATCGTATGAGTACTCGCATTTTTAGTCTATGTTATTTATGTAAATGCATATATGCTACAAAGATAATGCTATCGCAGTATTATTTATTTCTACTGCTCACACTGTACATTATTTATCTCGCATACTGTCTTGTGATCGTAACAGCACATTTTACTTACACCAGAAAGAAGACTGTTCAATAAATCTTTTATTGAAACGCCCGTCTGTTCTTTCTGTGTAACTTGGAGAAAACTAAGCATGCACGATTGAGCTGAGTGAAATAGTTATCTATTGTTTCCACGACTCTGGGACACGTTCTGATTCTAAAGGGAAACAAAGTGGTCATGTTTTGCGGCTGCCAGAAACTACTCCCTTCTTGTCGTCAAGGAGTTTCTAGTGGCCTCTGAGCTAGCTTGCACAAGTAATTAAGTTTAATATACTCGATAGGGACATACTGACCTTAGTCCTATGTCAAACCTATAGGATATATTATTCCAATGCGCAGAGCCTATTAGGGAAATAGGAGCTACACTACAACATCACAGGTCTACGGAGTCTATCAGGAGCCAAAAGATTTCCGTCATTTCTAAGGCACACAACACTACACCTTTGACAGTGGTAAATAGTCAGAGTGGAATTTATGAATACCAACAAAATCACATGTTCAAGGCTATACACACTTTGAAGCACCCACTTCCCATCCCTTGCATTGGATTTGCTTCTGTGAAATATTGCATGATCATGAGCTTAAACTTCTGCAGGCATTCCTTGCAGACATAAATCTAGATATTTGTGGTCATAAGTCTGATTTTCAAATGCTAATGCTTTGTGAATCTGGCCCACTATTTTCAGGTTGAAGTGAGTATGATGAGTGAGGTGGAAAATAGAGACAAAGGCATGTGGCAGTAATTCACATGATTTTGATGCCAGGAACTTAATCTGGGTGACCAGAGTGACAGTACGTGATGAAGGGCCTGATGTGTTAAACAATTTTGAGTTCATAAACCCTGTGATTTATGAACACAGGGTTTTTGAATGCAAAACTATTATAAGCAATGTACTAAACCCATTTTGTGAATCGGAAAAGCCCTTCCAACTCACAAAATGGGTATTCGATCCACTCAATTAGGAGGTGTGTGAAAGGGGCATCCCCTCCAACTTGTGAGTCACAATGTTATCAATTGTGTGTGATTGCATTTGTCAGTAACTGAGCAATGGTTTATGACTGCAATTGTGGTCACAAAACATTGAGCAGTTACCGATACCTCAAATGAGGTAGCAACTCATTCACAAAGGGGAAGGAGTCTCTTTGGGACCTTACACTTTGGGAATCCTTTAAGAAGACGTGGGCAGGGAGGGAAAAAGACAGCGTTCTAGGACTGCTCCCTTGATGTATTCCCAAACAGACATATATATTTTTAAAGCAGCACATATTTCAGTAAGAAATATGGGCTGCTTGGAAAAAAAAGGTTTCTTGTTTGGGAAGGCAAACACAGGGATGTTGGTCTACTTTTCCTTTCATGCCACTTTGCCTATATTTGCAGTCAATCACAAGCAGTCACAAATATCGATCTGTCTAATTATTATTCATCATGCAGGTCATTCTGTGACCCTCTACAACATGAGATTTTGTTCCGTGACCTATTAGTACATAGTTCACATTAGAAAATCAGAGACAGGTCGCAAAAAGTCAGTGTGCAATTTGTGACCACTTTTTGCAACCTGTCTCTTTGTTCATTGGGCCTATAGTGCCATTACAAATACATGAAAATCAATTAAAAGAATCAATAATCATACAGTCATACAGCTGCACAGATGAATCATGGAAAAGTGTGGAAATGTGAACCTATATTGTGTTGTAGTGATGAAAAGAAAGTGGAAATGTACTGAGCGGTTGATGAGATAATGGTGCAGGTGAGGAAAAAGAAGAGTTAACACTACAAGAGAAAGAAAGCAGTGGAGCTAACTAGATGGGCATTCTTAGTTTCTTTTACCCTTTGGATTAATGTATTATAATTTTTATTATAAGAGAGGAGCCAGTGTGGGTTGTTATGCCACTGTAAAAATAAAGGAGTTGGGAGACTGGAGACTGGAGGTGTGGTTAGCCAAGAATGGTGAGTGAAAGGGTCGATGAATGGAGAGTGGTACACAGAGGTTGTCACTGTACGCACCGCTTCCCTGAGGCAACAAACAAGTTTGCAATAGAAGCTCTGTGTTTCGATACTTTTCTGGAACAAGCATAAGATCTGTGAGGTGAAGTGAAATTGACCATATCTGGGCAACCCACTGTAGTCGCTGGTTGTGTTGCTTCTGATTGAGGATTACCACGTCACTCCATGTCATTACAGACACTGTCTACAGTCTTGAACTTTTCACATACTGTTACAAATGGGTTCGGCCCATGTAGTTATACACATATGGGGAAATTTTCCTTAGAGTGCAGTTTTGCTTCGCTTATACCTACAAGTCCCGTAAGGTATCAAACTGGGGTAAAACATGTATGGCAATTTTGAATGTGCAGTTCCCAGGATCCTACATGTACACCTTATGGGTCATTCAGAATTTTCATATTTCTCTCACTCAGCTCAGGATCAAAGGCCAAGTTACCTGCACAAACTGAGTAATTAACATTACTTCACTCTGCTCCTGAGGAAGAAGGGGTAGAGAAGAAAACCTGCATCTGTTAATTAGCTGCACAATGTACCAGGGTTCGGACAGCCCAGGCCCACTAAACAAAGGAGAAAGCCCAGACCTCTGGAGCTAACACAGGAGGGGACTCCCCTTTAAAGGTTTGGTGGGAAAGTCCCTTGAAATGATGCCAGCTAGGGTGGAGCTAAGGCACCCAGAGGAGATGTGAACTGGGATGACTTGATGATGCCATCTTGAATTCCCCAGCATGCTGTGCAGGAGGGTTGGGACAGTGTTGAAGGGGTGATGTGGCAAGCTAGGAGTAGCCGGGGTGCCTGGCTTCTAGAGCTTTCTACCCCCATTAAAAATCTCTGGCACAAGGGAGAGAAAAGGTTGTTGTTGGAGTTGGACACTGGAATTTGATGGCAGCAACATCATGGAAAGCTGGAAGGACAAGCCCCCTGATGCCCTAATGGACTAAGGACTTTGCCTCCAGGACCAGTGAGGCTGTTCCCTTATACTCCCTAAGGACTAGTTGGGGAAGATCTGGACTTCTGTGCCACAGAAAAAGGTGAGGAGCACCAGAGACAAAGACCAGGAAAAAAGCTGGTGCAGGAAGCCAAGAGAACCAGCTCCCTGCAAAGTGTGCTGCATTTGCAGTCAGGAGGCTTGCTAAAAAGAATCTATGTAACTAGGGCTCACCACCAGGAGCAAAACGAGCCCAGGATTGCGAAAATCAGCCCAATGAGGCATGAGATATCAATGGGAAAAGTGACTGAGTGCATGGGGCTCCAATGCTAGTCTATCAAAAAGAACCGGGGTGGGCCTGTGCCCGAGGATTGATGTAAGCTACATTAATTTTTAATGAGCCTGGGAAGGGGTATGCTTGGGGGCCTCGCCAGTGCTCTACAAGGCCTGGGACTCCATCCCTTGGGCTGGTTTATGCAACAAAGTGGCCCACAACCTCATCCCTGGGCCCTCCACCATGGAGAGAAGTGAGGGAGTGCTTTGCACTCCCTCCTAAAGAGACAAAAGTGTCCCAGGACCCCCATCCCCTGGCTCCTGCGGGGGGAGTGCTGCCATGCTTCCCGCAACACAGGAAAGGGGCCTGGGCCCCCTATGTGAGAAAAAGGAAGGGGGAGCACCGTTGCACCCCCAATGGCAGAGCAGGGCAACCGCCACAACACCCTGCCCACATGGAGTGGGCAGGGAAAATGGGACTGCTGCTCCTGTGCCGGCAGAGACAAAGCTGGCCAGGTGGGGTGCCAGCAGGGGCAGCGGGTGGTAGGCTCCTCGCGCTGCCCCAATCAAAGTCAATGGCAGGGTTCCCAGGTGGGACCTGGCATCCCCTCCAAAAGTAGAAGAAGACTTGGGGCAAGAGCCCTGTGCAACATCAGAAAAGCTGTGACCGGAGACACTAAAAATAAAATGCACACTCCTGGGAGGAAGCACCTCATAATTCCCTGCATGACTTTTGTTTTGCTCAAAAGTTTACTCTATATGGTGGCCCCCGGATGGCAGGGTCACTAAAAACGCTAAAAAGAGAGTGTGGGAGGAGCTGCAGTAGTGCAGCTGTTCCTTCACAATGTTATTTTAGAAGTGACCCTACGACTGCAGGATCAAATAAATTATGACCCCATTGAGTTTTCACTCTAAAGCAGAGCACTCATAAGGTGGAACTTTTGCTCTTCAGCAGGGAGTGCAGGGGCTTCTAGGGATTAGTTCTATGGTTGCCTTCTATGTGGCCTGAATGTGTTAAAGAAAGACACATATATATATTATATTGAGATTAAATTGCTTTATTAACAATGTATTGTTGACAGTGATTTTTCATGAACATTATGAATGTTTTATTGACACTGACTGCACTGAAACATGGTTATCGATTATGGTGATATGATGGGATTTTTAACATGTGGGTTTTTGTTTTTTAATGTGGTGAACCTTTGACAATGCCAGTAGGCTTGCTTTATATATTAATGTGATGACCATTGACAAAGCCAATAGGCTTATCATAAATGTTGTTGTGCTGACCCTTTGTCAAAGCAAATGTTGTTGTGCTGACCCTTTGGCAAAGCCAATAGTCCTGTGTAAGAAACTGGGGGGCATATTAGCAAGGGCTTTATCGCCGCTTTAGCGGCACTTTTTGCCGCCAAAGCGGCGATTTTTTTATCGCCCTATCAGCAAGCTGTTGCTAACAGGCATAAGCGACAGCTTTCTGGCGATAGCGGCCCGTTTTCCCATCGTCTTGCATGCCAGCGATAATTATCGCTAATGACATGCAAGGTAGGCGTTCCCAACTAAAAGCGACTGAAAACAGTCGCTAACACAACTTCCCCCTATTAGCAACGCAGGCGAAGCGATAAAAAAATTTGCGCTAAGCGCGAATATTGCTAGAATTTAACACCTGCTAAAAACATGACTTGCCTGTTTGTTGTATGGGAGGTGGATTGTCAGGCTAAGTCCCCCATGGCGTTAATGCGTGAATATCGCTGGATTTCCAGCGATATTCACGCATTTCGCCGCTATCGCTGGATATTTTATCGCATTGGAGATAAACGTTGCTAATAGCGTGTTATCTCTGTGATAATATCCAGCGATAGGCGGCGATAAAAAAAAACGCGCTAAGCGCGGTTTGCGATAATTATCGCAAGTTGTTGCTAATATCCCCCTGGGTTACTGGTTGGTGAGGGGTGAAACCCAACTTAAACAGGAACCACAATCCTTGTCAGGGTGAAGTCATAAGCAAACCATAAATTAATCTGTGCTCAACCCTCAGGTAGCTTGGCACAGAGCAGTCAGGCTTAACTCAGAGGCAATGTGTAAAGTATTTGTGCAGAACTTCAAGCACTAACACAGTGGAACACACCACAAAAAGGATTCACACCAGATTAGAAAAATAGAGTAATTTTTAATGAATAAAACAAGACCAAAAACAACAAAAATCCAATCAGTAGAACCGGAGATATGCAATTTTAAATATTTTATTGAAAATAGTGCCAAAAAGCACAAACCGCAAACTGTGGATATCTGGTTATGCCGAAAGGGACAAAGTCACAAATGTAGGCTGACTGCGATGACATGTGTGCTGGCTACAGGGACCCAGTTATGCCCACTGAACAAGAGTGTAGGAAGGTAGGAGCTGACTGCATAGTTACCCCCACTTTTTGCCTGGTGTTTTGCTGGTTTTTGACTAGTCTGACTGGGATTCTGCTAATCAGGACCCCCAGTCTATCTGCTTTCTCCCTTAAATTGACATACATGTACTTTGGTACACTCCAGATTGGATACTGGGGTACCCTTATAAGTCTCTAGTATATGGTACCCATGTACCCAGGGCATAGGTACCCCAGAGGCCTCCCATGGACTGAAACATGTATTATGCCACCCATGAGAGGCCATGCAAAATGAAACTCCAGGTCTGCTACTGCAGCCTGTGTAAGATGGTGCTTGCACCACTTACCTTAGATATAGGTTCACTATATCTATAGGTCACTACACTTAAAACTTATAAGTCACCACTATAGCAGGCCTTATCAATCCTGAAGGCAGGGTGCTGTGTTTTTAGTGAGAGGGTGCCCCTGCATGAGCAGAGCCTCTTTGCAGCCTTCGGAGACCATTCTCCCGGGTTGTCTGTGACTCAGCCGGGCATATAGGTAGAGGTGCATTATAACCTTGCGGTAAATGCTATCTCGAAAACGGCTGCATAGAAACATATCGTGTTTGGTATCAAACACCTTGGAATCATACCTCCACACCAGTAACTGGTGTGGGAGGTATGATTCCACTCTTCAGAAGTGAGCTTCGTGGGGTCACTGGTCTAACCGGTGCCAGCCTTCTCGACCCGGACAGCACAAAATGGATGCTGCCGACCAGTGACACATTTCTGCCCTCCTGCTGCTGAGCCAAGCTTGAGCAGAGGAAGGCAGCACAATAGGCATCCTGTCACAGGGAGGTGTGACCACCTCCCAAACAGGATTTAGTGTATTGGGGCTGGGTGGGTGCACTCTGCGAGTGCCTGAAAGTCTGCATCTGGGGCACATTTGGTGTCCCTGTGCATAGTCCAGCTCAAACCAGTTCTGGGAGCCATTGGCTCCCGCTCTGGCGCGAAACTGGACAAAGGACATGGGTGTAACCACCCCTCTGTCCTGACCCTCCCCTAGGAGGGTCCCCTGAATCTGTCCAACATTCTCCCGTGGGTACAAAAGGGCTTACCTGGCTGTAAGACTTTGGATTTTACGTGGACAAGATTGTGCAAGAAGAAACCACTGACCTTCGACCATCTGGATACTCTGGACTTTGCTGGACTTCGACTGGGCCCGACTTCATCTCCCTCTCCGTCCAAAGCTTTGTCTGTGCCCGTGCTCCATACAGGCTCTGTGCAGGACCTGTGGTGCTCCCAAAGACAACTGAAGAATCTCCCTTGGCGTGAAGGAGTCACTCCACTGCTTCGCAGGCACCTAAGCGCAATTGTCCAGTCTGCTGCTCCTGAGCTCCTGCGGACTCCAAAGATTTCAGCAACACAGGAGGTGGGTTTCCGAAGGTCCCTGAGGTTGAGCTGCCCTTTCACTGAGTTTGAGGCCAGTATCCCTTGTGGGGACTGCGTGACCTGAACCCCTGTGCACAGCATCAATTTGCAAGTGCATATGCTTGTTCGTGATTCCCAAGCTTGTGCATTGGGCTCCCTGTAGTCCTGACCCTGAGCAGTATTTGCACCAAAGAACTCCAGCCTCCTTCCACTGAGTGCTCCGTGGGCTGGTACTTTGCAATGTTGCTCAAGGTCCCCTTGCGACTCCTGGTTATCCAGCCTGTGGGTCCTCCTGAGGGTCATCTCAATTTCTGTTGGGCTTTTCTGGTTGCTCCAGACGTGCCCTGACTCCCCATTGCTTGGTGAGTCCCCTGGACCTTGCTGGTCCACACCGTAACCTGCTTGACCTTCCTGCATGGGTTGCTTTTGCCAAGGCTTGTTGGTGCTCCAGCCGGACACGGACCACTCAGCACTCGACATCCTTTGTGGGACAGCTCACCTTTGGCTCCTGGTTGTCCTTGACATCTCCTGGTACTCGTGGCTGCAGAGTCAAGCATCCCTTCTTCGCACCTGAAGCACCCGACATCGGTGGGCATTCGTCCACTGAGCCCCTGGTCACTCTGAAGTGACCCAGACTCTGTCCCCTCTGCTTTCAGGTTCCATCTTCCTCGACTCCAGGCTTGGATTCCACCGGACCCTTTTCACCTTCACGGCAGCAGTACTTCTTTGCAGCGCTCCATTGAGAACGACAGCAGTTTCCGACGCCACTTCCGACCTATGCACCCGGCTCCCCTGGGATAGGAACTCGGGTACTACGGTATCCACGGGTGGGGTGGCTCTTCAAACTCTTAAGTTCCAACAGGGTTGCTCGAAATCCTCCTAGAAGGGTCCTTAAACATTAAAAGTGTAACCGCGACTTCCCCATAGAATTGTACGGAGCCCGCGGTCGTGTTCCCACACTGCACCCAGCCTCCGTGGGGTCCCTATCTACTCACCATGGGTGGTTCCTTGGGGTCTCAGCGATTCTACGTGCTCCAGACCTTGTCTTGATCTCAGTCGTGACTGTTATACCACTATTTTAGTATATGGTTTGGTCTCCCCCTGGAGCCCACTGTGTATTGTGCTACTTACAACTGTTCTATTGATCTCGTATTGTGTGCTTTGTGTTCTATCCTCGTGTAGAGGATAGTAGAGAGTGTTATATTAATAAATACATATTTTTATATAACTACTGTGTGGTTCTCCTTTCATTTGGTCATTCAGGAGGTGATGTTCTGGTAAAACAAGCTGCTTTACATTCCTTCAAGATTAAGCCTGAAGGCTGCTCTCCACAGCTACCACTAGGATTGCTTTCTAAAGGTTATCTTTGACATCATAAGGGTCGTTTGGACTGGTACAAGGTGCCCACTTTAATTAGTGGACAGCATATACCAGGCCAACTTCTCACATTGGTGTGCAGCGGTTGGGATTCAAGCTTGCTATTGTTTTACCAGATAAATCTCATTGAGTGATTAACTGAAAACCACTAAAGTATTAGGCACATATAATATTTCAAGATTAGAATAAGTAAGTTCTACTGAACTTGGGGTTGGGTAAGTTAAGGGTCTAGCACACCCTTTCTCCAACCTGAGAGAGTTTAGTTTCCACTAGGTTAGGTAGGTGCATACACCACACCACACTTAGTATGTCTTCTAGAGGAGAAGCCAGTGGCTCTCTGCCTTCTAGGTACAATGGTCTTACATTCCAGGAATTGAAGGCCATGTGTGTTTCTAGGAAGCTGAAGACAGGGAGAAATGCAAACACCCAACGTCTCATTGAGGTGTTGCTCTTAGATGACCTTAGGAAGACCCCAGGGTCAGATGAGGTGGAAAGAGTGGGTGGGGCAGGGAATAAGGACAGGCCAGGAAGTGAAACCTTCTTTGACCTAGAATCAAACCCTGACCAGGAGGATCAAAATGATTCCCACCTGGACAACTTAGATCTTCTAGGAGGTGGGGGAGAAGGCCCTAGTGTTCCTCTCTTCACTCCTCCAGGAAGAGTGCAGAGTTTACCAAGGAGATCTTGATCTCCCTCTGCTGAATCTCACCATTCAGGAACTTCTATAGGGACCTCCATATCGAATAAGAGAGATAAATCTTATGATAGACAGTGCCAATTTCTAGAGCTTGAGAAAGTCAAGCTTAGGCTCAGGCAAGAGCAATTGGCACTAGATAGGGAATCCGTAGAGCTCCAGAAGGATTGAAAAAGATTGGGACTAGAGTCCCATGGTGGCAGCAACAGTGTCCCTAGGATTAAGGAATATACTTATGATCATAGGAACCTGAGCACGATAGTCCCTCCCTACCATAGTGGGGATGACATCCACAAATGGATAACTGCTTTAGAGAGGGCCTGTAAGGTACAGAAGGTCCCTCAAGAGCAGTGGGGAGCTATCTTGTGGCTCTCCTTTGCTGACAAAGGTAGAGATAAGCTCCTCACTGTTAGAGAAGAGGATGCTGACAACTATTCAGTCCTGAAGAGTGCTCTCATTGATGGGTTTGGCTTAACCACTGAACAGTACAGGATTAAGTTCAGAGACACCCAGAAGACATAGACTCAGGACTGGGTAGACTTGGTGGATAGTGCTACAAAGGCCCTGGAAGGTTGGATACTTGGCAGCAAAGTGCATGACTATTTAGGATTGTACAATTTGATTATGAGGGAGCAGATCCTTAATAATTGTCAAAGCCAGCTTTTGTACCAGTACCTGGTAGACTCAGATCTGACTTCTCCCCAAGAATTGGGAAAGAAGGCAGATAAATGGGTCAGAACCAGGGTGAAACAAAAGAACCAGGGCGGGGACCAGAAGAAAGATTCTTCAAAGACCCAATAGAAAGGTGGGGATAAGTCAAAAGATAAGTCCTCTGAAGGGCCCCAAAAGTCCTCTTCTGGGGGTGGGTCCCAAACTCCTTCCTCCCCTGACAAGAAACCTTATTGCTTTGTCTGTAAGAAGCCAGGCCACAGGAAAAATGATGCCATTTGCCCTAAGGTCAGCAATAAGGAAAATATTCCTCCAAACACTACTTCTGCACCTCCTGGTACTACAGGTAGTAATCCCCCAGGTGGTGGTAGTGCACCCAAAAATTTAGTTCGATTTTCTTGGGGAACTGAGGTGGACCCTGGCCTACTCAGGTCCCCCTCACAGGCCACTTTAGTCTGTGATGGTGGCATGGGGTTTGCCACTTTTACTGTCAGTCCCAATTCCTTGGGCAAGTACAGACAAGAGCCTCTGATCAATGGTCAGAAAGCTGTAGCCTATAGGGACACAGGGGCTAGTGTCACCATGGTGACAGGAACCCTAGTGCCCCTAGCCCAGCTTTTACCTGAGTTCAAGTACCAGGTGACCAACACTGATGGTGTAAGGACAGATCATACCATGGCTATAGTCAATCTCAGCTGGGGAGGGGTCACTGGACCAAAAAGAGTGGCAGTGTCCCCAAACTTGCCTGTAGATTGCCTCTTGGGTAATGATTTAGAAACTTCAGCCTGGACTGAAGTAGAACTGAAGGCCCATTTAGAAATATTAGGCCTCCCTGAGAGAGTTGGTGGGACCCTTAGGGCCTCAGTCCAACCTCAGGAAAATTTTTGAGTAGTGGAGCCTGAAATAATGGCCCACTCTGCTCCACCAGTGAGCACAGGGGATGAAGAAAAGTCTTCTTCCCCCCAGACTATAGGTAAGGGTCAGCTTCCTCAGCGAACTGATCCTACCCCTTGTGAAGGAACTGCCCCAGAGGTGGTCAGGCCTGTCCTGGCAGAACCACTGAGGGCAGGGGACCCTTCCAAGGAGGTGCCCAGTCTGGAGCAGGTATCCTGCCCCTCTCTACCCAGCCTCAGTCAGCCTAGGGCTGCAGAGGTCAGGGATGTCAGTGGACCCCTAGGGGCCCACTGTCCAGAGGAACCCCTCATCATCAGATTAGGGACACCCAGACTAGTAGCACTAGCCAGGTGAATATTCCTCAACCTTCTGAGGAAACCCTCTTACCCTTAGGTAGTGACATCCCCCAAATGGACTCTGTTGGGCAAAGGAAAACCTGTGACAAGACTGTCCCAAACCTTCCCTGGCCCTCCATGGTTCCAACCAGAGGGACTCAACCTCCAGCTGTAGGCAGCCAGAGGTTGACCCCTAGGGCCAGATATAACTCAGTCATGGAAAGAAAGGCCTCCATGGTGACCAGTGCTCTGAGGAAGCTGAGACCAACCCTTTTAAGGCCTCACTTCCCTACTCAGGCACCCCACCAGCCTATTTCTTTACCAAAGCAAACTACAGGTAGTTATCCCAAATTTTGGAGAGCATCCAAAACCCTTCAGGGTAGGGACTCCTTAGCGGTCCATAAGACAGGGAGTATCCATGCTAGTGCAGGACCTTCCTTATATGGCCACTTAGGAAATAAAGTCTCAACTGGGCAAGGTTAGCCTTATCTCCTTTCGTTTGGGGGGGTTATGTAGGAAGGTAGGATCTGACTGCATGGTAACCCCCACTTTTTGCCTGGTGTTTTGCTGGTTATTGACTAGTCTGACTGGGATCCTGCTAATCAGGACCCCAGTCTATCTGCTTTCTCCCTTAAATCGACATACATGTACTTTGGTACACTCCAGATTGGATACTGGGGTACCCTTATAAGTCCCTAGAATATGGTACCCATGTACCAAGGGCATAGGTACCCCTGAGGCCTCCCATGGACTGAAGCATGTATTATGCCACCCATGAGAGGCCATACAAAATGGAACTCCAGGTCTGCTACTGCAGCCTGTGTAAGATGGTGCTTGCACCACTTACCTTAGATATAGGTTCACTATATCTATAGGTCACTACACTTAAAACTTATAAGTCACCCCTAGAGCAGGTCTTATCAGTCCTGAAGGCAGGGTGCTGGGTTTTTAGAGAGGGTGCCCCTGCATGAGCAGATCCTCTTTGCAGCCTTCGGAAACCATTCTCCCGGGTTGTCTGTGACTCAGCCGGACAAATAGGTAGAGGTGCATTATAACCTCGCGGTAAATGCTATCTCGAAAACGGCTGCATAGAAACATATCATGTTTGGTATCAAACACCTTGGAATCATACCTCCACACCAGTAACTGGTGTGGGAGGTATGATTCCACCCTTCAGAAGCGAGCTTCGTGGGGTCACTGGTCTAACCGGTGCCAGCCTTCTCGACCCGGACAGCACAAAATGGATGCTGCCGACCAGAGACACATTTCTGCCCTCCTGCTGCTGAGCCAAGCTCGAGCAGAGGAAGGCAGCACAATAGGCATCCTGTCACAGGGAGGTGTGACCACCTCCCAGACAGGATTTAGTGTATTGGGGCTGGGTGGGTGCACTCTGCGAGTGCCTGAAAGTCTGCATCTGGGGCACATTTGGTGTCCCTGTGCATAGTCCAGCTCAAACCAGTTCTGGGAGCCATTGGCTCCTGCTCTGGCGTGAAGCTGGACAAAGGACTTCGGTGTAACCACCCCTCTGTCCTGACCCATCCCTAGGAGGGTCCCCTGAATCTGTCCAACCCTCTCCTGTGGGTACAAAAGGGCTTACCTGGCTGTAAGACTTTGGATTTTACGTGGACAAGATTCTGCAAGAAGAAACCACTGACCTTTGACCGTCTGGACACTCTGGACTTCGCTGGACTTCGACTGGGGCCGACTTTGTCTCCCTCTCCGTCCAAAGCTTTGTCTGTGCCTGTGCTCCATACAGGCTCCGTGCAGGACCTGTGGTGCTCCCAAAGACAACTGAAGAATCTCCCTTGGAGTGAAGGAGTCACTCCCCTGCTTCGCAGGCACCTAAGCGCAACTGACCGGTCTGCTGCCCCTGAGCTCCTGTGGACTCCGAAGATTTCAGCAACAGAGGAGGTGGGTTTCTGAAGGTCCCTGAGGTTGAGCTGCCCTCTCACCGAGTTTGATGCCAGTATCCCTTGTGGGGACTGCGTGACCCGAACCCCTGTTCACTGTGTCCATTTGCAAGTGCATATGCTTGTTGGCAATTCCCGAGCTTTTGCATTGGGCTCCCTGTAGTCCTGACCCTGCTCAGTATTTGCCCCCAAGAACTCCGGCCTCCTCACACCGAGTGCTTCGTGGGCTGGTACTTTGCAATCTTGCTTGAGGTCCCCTCGCCACCCATGGTCATCCGGCCTGTGGATCCTCCTGAGGGTCATCTTGATTTCTGTTGGGCTTTCCTGGTTGCTCCAGATGTGCCCTGACTTCCCATTGCTTGGTGAGTCCCCTGGACCTTGCTGGTCCACACCGTAACCTGCTTGATCTTCCTGTGTGGGTTGCTTTTGCCAAGGCTTGTCGGTGCTCCAGCCAGACACGGACCCCTCAGCACTCAACATCCTCGGTGGGACAGCTCACCTCCAGCTCCTGGTCATCCTCGACATCTCCTGGTCCTCGTGGCTGCAGATTTAAGCATCCCTTCTTCGCACCTGAAGCACCCGACATCGGTGGGCATTCGTCTACCGAGCCCCTGGTCACTCTGAAGTGACCCAGACTCTGTCCCCTCTGCTTTCAGGTTCCATCTTCCTTGAATCCAGGCTTGGATTCCACTGGACCCATTTCACCTTCACGGCAGCAGTACTTCTTTGTAGCACTCCATTGAGAACGACGGCAGTTTCCGACGCCACTTCCGACCTATGCACCCGGCTCCCCTGGGATAGGTAACTCGGGTACTATGGTATCCACGGGTGGGGTGGCTGTTCGAACTCTTAACTTCCAACAGGGTTGCTCGAAGTCCTCCTAGAAGGGTCCTTAAACATTAAAAGTGTAACCGCGACTTCCCCATAGAATTGTATGGAGCCCGCGGTCGTGTTCCCACACTGCACCCGGCCTCCATGGGGTCCCTATCTACTCACCTTGGGTGGTTCCTTGGGGTCCCAGTGATTCTACGTGCTCCAGACCTTGTCTTGATCTCAGTCGTGACTGTTATACCACTATTTTAGTGTATGGTTTGGTCTCCCCCTGGAGCCCACTGTGTATTGTGCTACTTACAACTGTTCTATTGATCTCGTATTGTGTGCTTTGTGTTCTATCCTCGTGTAGAGGATAGTAGAGAGGGGGTTATATTAATAAATACATATTTTTATATAACTACTGTGTGGTTCTCCTTTCATTTGGTCATTCAGGAGGTGATGTTCTGGTAAAACAAGCTGCTTTACATTCCTTCAAGATTAAGCCTGAAGGCTGCTCTCCACAGCTGCCACTAGGATAGCTTTCTAAAGGTTATCTTTGACCTTTGACATCATAAGGGTCATTTGGACTGGTACAAGGTGCCCACTTTAATCAGTGGACAGCATATACCAGGCCAACTTCTCACAAAGAGCACCTTAGATCCTGGTTGCGGAGCGTGTGAGGTTCTGCTTTGAGAATGCGTCGTACATCGGCTGGTTCTGAAGAGACTGCGAGGCTTGTGAAGCGGAGTCCTGCATTGTCGTCGAGGCTGCAGTTGATGAGAGGCCTGCGATGTGAAGGCCTGGGTTGAGGATTCTTTGTGCAATGACAGTTCTGATGCGACTGCGGGCTCAAGTTTGTTGCGGAGTCCTTGCGCTGAAAGAATCCTCCCAGCTGAGGTGATGCGCCGCCTCTTCCTGGGTTGAGCTGCACAGCAGAGGAGATGCATTGGTTTTGCTGGATACACAGATGGGCCCTCAGAGCACTTTCAGGCCCACTTCCAAGGTTCCAGGACTGAGGTGGCACCACTTGGCAGGGTAGAATTCACAGTTGCAGAGTCCAGGTGCTGGTTACACGAGACTAGCCCTTGGAGTCACTCTGGTGGTCCTGGGTACAAGTTTCAGGTCAGCCCTTTTAACTCAGGCAAGAAGGCAGCAGGCAGCAGGTCAGCACAGCAGGTAGCAGTCCTTCATGGCAGCAGTCCAGCATAGTGGTATTCCTTTCAGCACCACAGCAGCCCTTCTTCCTGGCAGAGTTTTCCACAGGTCCAGACGTGTACTGAAGACTTGGTATCTGAGGTCCAATATTTATACCTTGTGCCTCCTTTAAAGTGGGGGAAGCTTCTAGAGAGGTTTCCCTTTGATGTGCACAGGTTTCCTGTCTCCTCTGCCCTGGCTCCAGACAAACTACATGAGGAAAACAATCCTTTATGTGAAGGCAGGACACAGATTATTCAGGTGTAAGTGGGGTTGTGCATAACTTCGCCCATCCATCCTGCCAGTGATGGCCCATCCAGGCACACGTATACTCTTTATTGTGTGAGGCTATCTAGGAGGAATTCACAAAGCCCAACTGTCAGCTATAACCAGTTATGTGACCCAGAGACAGGCTGTGGGCACTAAATGGCTAAGGCAGGAAAATGCCAACTTTCTAAAAGTTACTGTTACTGTCAAAGGGTGCCTCATTTAGGCCCCCAGCTGCTGCACTGCTATACAGAGAAGAAGTGCTCCAAGTAAACCATTTTTTTCAAAGTAAACCATGTAATCCGATGTAAACCAATTCATGATTCAAACATGTAGTCGTTCCTTTGTCTATCTATAGAATCACTCCGGAGACAGCGAATATTAGACCAGAATCTTTTTATTCTTTTTATTCATGCATTTTCATATGCCTTCTGTTGCCCATCCAGGCTTGTACATTGGCACGTGCAGTCTTCCAAAATTACGTAGCAAACACTTGTGTAAAACCCAATGCATTTCGAACCAAATAAGTTCTTCATCAGGGGTCACTGAAAAAGTTAGTGACCCCTGCATATGAAAATGCATGCATTTTCATATGCCTTCTGTTGCCCATCCAGGCTTGTACATTGACACGTGCAGTCTTCCAAAATTACGTAGCAAACACTTGTGTGGAGACAGCTGAACATCTCAAAAATTTGGGCAGACTCTTTGGACGGCAAGTTTCATCGTTCGTTTGGGGCACATGTTGAATTGAGAACTTGAGAGACGTTTAACAGTTGATATATTCATACCGGATTATTTTTGTTTTGGCACTGCAATGTTTTTTCATTTTTTGTTGAATTTTCATGCTTCATGTCCACGTTTACTTTTACAGGTTTAGTGGGTTTTTTGTACTTATAGTAGCGTTTAAGGTCGGGTGCATTTATTTAGTAAATGAGGGAAATGCATTATGGGATTTGGAGGAGTAATTAGGTTTCACATAACATGTAAGCACTAACCACATTTGGTTATTGGTTTTGTTTAATTAACTTATCAATTGGACACACGTGGGAGATTAGTATTATAAGTATGGTTTTGCGCGGGAGGGAAAAGGGTGAAGAGTTTCTAATTCAGTTTGTGAGGCACGCGCAGGTTGATCATGCCGGTTACGGCTTGTTTGAGGTAAATCAACACACTTTGATCGTTTATGCACGCAATGGGGAGGTGCAGGGGTGTCTTTTTTGATGTATTTTTAGTATTTCAGTGAATCCTTATGTTTCATGCCCATGGTTATTCTTACATGTTTTATTTTTAGATGTTTCATTGTCTCTTTTTGCATTTAGTTGATGCGATGTGGGTTGGGTGTATTTTTCACTGAACGAGGGAAGTTTTTGAATTTCAAGGGGGTGGTTGGGGGAGGGTATAATTGAGGTTTGTAAGGGTGATAAGTGTTCTCATTTATTTTTTAAGTTTTGGTTCTCGAGCGATCGGTTTCAATTGTTGTTTCTAACTTTTTCAGTGACCCCTGATGAAGAACTTATTTGGTTCGAAATGCATTGGGTTTTACACAAGTGTTTGCTACGTAATTTTGGAAGACTGCACGTGCCAATGTACAAGCCTGGATGGGCAACAGAAGGCATATGAAAATGCATGAATAAAAAGAATAAAAAGATTCTGGTCTAATATTCGCTGTCTCCGGAGTGATTCTATAGATAGACAAAGGAACGACTACATGTTTGAATCATGAATTGGTTTACATCGGATTACATGGTTTACTTTGAAAAAAATGGTTTACTTGGAGCACTTCTTCTCTGTATAGCAGTGCAGCAGCTGGGGGCCTAAATGAGGCACCCTTTGACAGTATCTATGATATGCTGTGAAAATGGAACGGTACACAGCGCTGACTTGCACGCACCTCTTTGGCAGTTTCAGCATCAATAAAACAATTTAAAGGAAGGTGTGCATTCGCTACTATTCCTCTAACTTTTAAAAGTGGCATTTTCAAAATTGTAATTCAAAATCCAACTTTACCATGAAAGAGGATTTTTCATTACAATTCCACAGACACCAAACATGACCCTGTTTTCCTGTTCCCATTTGGAAGTTACAATTTGTTAGACCCAGCGATTTCTGGCTAGCATGGACGCATCGAAGCCAGACATAATCTACACTCCTAGATAGGATGAGTTCGATACACTTGTCAGATAACCTATGCTCACCCTCTGGTAGCTGGCATAGAGCAGTCAGGCTTATCTTCAGGGTCAAAGTGTAAAGTATTATTACACCACTACCCTCGCACACTGAGTACACTACGAAAAGACTCCATAGTGTATTTGTATTTGGATTTTTGGTATTTATAAAGCGCATCAATCATCCCAAGGGACATCACGGCGCTAGGAGAGAATGCAAATGCTAAACGGATTACTCTTGGTCTAAATTATAGGTAGTTTCAGTATCTAGGAAAGAAAGTGGTTTTCAGTTTTTTCCTGAAGAGTACATAATCGTCCGTAAGGCGTAGAGCGAGTGGGAGGTTGTTCCATAGGACCGCTGCTGCCTTAGAGAAAGATCTGTCACCCATTCTGACCTTGTTTGTGCATTTGACTGAGGCTAAGGCCTGATGGCGTGATCTTAGGTTCCGTGAAGGAACATGGAATTCTATCCTATCTCGTAGGTTGTAAGGGCCTTTTTTATGTAGTGTTTTGTGTGCAAAACACAGGAGTTTGAAACTAGCTCTTTGTCTTACTGAAGCCAGTGAAGCTCTTTTAGGCAGCTGGAAGCCGAGCTGAATTTCTTTTTATTTCAAATTAGCTTGGCGGCAGCGTTCTGAACCACCTGAAGGCGGGAGAACAGATAATCGGCCATGCCCACGTAAAGGGCATTTCCGTAGTCCAGCCTGCTCAGAAACAGAGCTTGAGTCACCAACTTTCTACATTTTAGGGGAATCCATGGAAAAAGTATTCTGAGAAGTTTTAGGGTGGCGAAGCCCTTTCCACAGAACGTGTGGACTTGTCTTTGCATAGATAAGGCATCATCGAAGATGATGCCCAGGTTTCTTGCAAACTGCTTAGGTACAGGGGCGGTGCCCAAGGCCTGGGGCCACCAGCTGTTGTCCCAGATTGTATGGGCTCCTCCGAAAAGTAGGACCTCCGACTTTTCGGCGTTTAATTTTAAACAGTGTTTGGACATCCAACCTGCGAGTTCCGATAGGCAGTTTATGAGGTTATTCTTAGTGTCGATATTAGACAGCCTATTTGTAAGGGGAATCACCAATTGCGTATCATCAGCATATGAGCAGATTTCAAATCCCCATTTCCTGCTGATGTCTGCCAGAGATGAAACGTATGTATTAAAAAGGGTGGGGCTCAAGGTCGCTCCTTGGGGGACCCCGTGCTTGATGCTTTTTGCGTTAGAGGAGCAAGATCCCATTTTAGTTGTTTATGTGCGATCTTTCAAAAATGATGCAAACCATGCTAGGGCTTTATGGCAGATCCCTTTTTTGTGCAGAATTCGTAATAGATTGGTGTGGGAGACAGTATCGAAAGCTGCACTAAGATCTAATAGGATCAATGCTACGGCTCTGCCCTCATCGACAAGTAGTCTGATGTTGTCTGATATGGCTAACAGGGTGGCTTCAGTACTGTTATTGGTCCTAAAACCCGTCTGAGAAGGGTCAAGTAAGTTGTTAGACTCCAAGAAGGTAGTCAGTTGTTTGTTCACTAAATGCTCCAGGACCTTGGAAAGGTATGGTAGCTGGGATATGGGACGGTAGTTTGCTGGATCATGAATTTTAAGGCCTGCTTTCTTTAATAATGGGAAGACCACTGTTTTTTTCCATATGTCTGGGAAACAGGCTGATTCTAGGGATTCGTTAAAGTTTCTGGTGACATAAGGGCATAGAACTGACCCTAGTTGTGAAAAGATGTAATATGGGCAGGGATCAAGTGGTGATCATGCCTTGACCTCAGACATTGCTTTGGCTACCTGCTCTTCCATGAACGGAGTCAGAGCGTCTAGATGGGCTTGGGCCAGGGGTTTGGGTGCTAGACTTTCCCAATCAGTATCGGTATCTTCAGATGCCTTGTCAAAGGACGTGTACATTTTTGACACTTTATCAATAAAGAAATTATTGATCAATTCACAGTTCTCTACCGTGGGTTCCATAGTTTGTGCCAGGTTAGAGGGATTACAGAGTTCTCGAACAACCTTGTATAGTTCTTTAGAGGAACTGCCATTGTCTTCGATTCTTTTTGAGTAATAGTTTGTTTTTGCCTTTTTCAGTGCAGCATGGTAGTTTTTCAGTTTGACTAGATAACTTTGTCTATCTACGCTGTTTTTGGAAAGCCTCCATTTATGCTCGAGAGATCTGCATTTCCTTTTCTTTAACTTTAACTCTGGTGTGTACCATTTTTCCGAGCGAGGTTTGTTAACTATATTACTAACGCGTTTGGGGGCGCATTAAATCAGTGATTTTCTATCTCTTGTTGTAGGTGCAGTACCGATGTGTTGACGGATTTGCAGTGCTGTGTAGAGGGTTCACAATGAGTGAAGTGGTTGGAAAAAGATTCCTGGGTGACTAAATTCCAAGCTCTTTTACATGTCTGAAATGTTGGTTCCATTCTAAGATGTTTGTTTGGTAGATTGATTGAGAAGGAGATCAATGTATGATCTGTTCAGGGCAGTGGTTTTATCTCAAGAATGTTAGTGTCTTTTATGTTGGTGAACAGTAGGTCCAGGGTGTGTCCGGCTATATGGGTAGGTTCAGAGATTAGCTGGGTGAGTTGCATTATTGCCATATCGTCTTCCATGTGTTTGACCCCGGGGTTTGAGACATTTTCATAATGAAGATTGAAGTCTCCAATGATTAAAAACTGATTCTGTTTTAGGCAGAGAGGGAGTTGGGAAAGTAAGTTAGTGCTTAGTTCGGGGTAGAAACCAGAGGGGTTGTAAATAACTGCCCCTCCCAATAATAGTTGTTCTCTTTCTGAGACTGAGAACGGTAGAATTTCAAGCGTATCTATTTGAGTAGTGGTGGTGGTGATGCAGGAGAGGTGTTTTTTTATATATGATGGCGGTACCTCCACCTTTCTTGCCTTTCCTGTTCTGTTTTAGAATTTTGTAATCGGGTGGTAGGGCAGCGACAATATCAGGCGTGTTATTGTCGTCAAGCCAGGTTTCAGTAACGAAAGCCAAATCTGGGTTTAGCTCATCTAGAGTTTCCTATACCTCGATACTGTGTTTTGGGAGTGATCGGGAGTTAAAGTAGATACAATTCAAAGCCTGGTCATCAGGTTTGCGATTAGTTACTGTCTTGATGGGAGTAGGCTGAACCTCTTAGCTTGTCCATTTACAGTTGAGGCAAGTGAAAGATCCCTCCAACTCAGTTGGAGATAGTTTCATGTGGCACTTGGTTTTTTGCTCTTTTGCCAGCTCAAAGAGCCTATTTCTTGAGTAAGTGCGGGGTAGTGTTATTTTTGGGGTAAGAGGACCAGGGGTTATGGCCCCTGGACCCGGACGGGCGCAGACGGGCTTGCCTTAGGTGCGCCTTCGGCGCGCCCGCGGCTCGGCCGCACAGCGGCACCGTTTTTATATTCTGATGTGGCTCCTCCCTCAGCGCTACCCCCGGTGACTTCCGGTTTTCGCGCTAGGAGCTACGTGTCGGTTTCCTGTTTCCCCCGCCCGTCGGGTAAGTGCGCTTCTGCCCTAAGCTGTGGCTAATGGTTTTAACTTTGTCAGCTTTTAGCAACTTTCACTTCTAACATGTGTAAATGCTATCACAGTACAAATCACGTGATATACAGCGCTTTTAAAACTGTTTCTGGCCAATTAATAACAATAATAACGGTGCAGATTTCAGCTGTTCAATCAATTTCAATTTCAATCAAAGACGGTGCAGTTTAAAATCTGTTTGGTTAAAAATCAAATTGGCGGTGCAGTTTATAAAAGCTAATGGTGCAAAGCCCAAATACAAATACAAATACAAGGAAACAGTTATTTGGTTTCGTCCATCCAGATTAGGCCATCAAGGCACCCAGTGGTACCTTCACGAGTGCGGGATCACTATCCCCCCCCTTATCAAAAGGTTGTGACACCGGAAGCTGATGTGCTTCCAATTTGGAGAAATTATATCCCCCAGGTGGAGGTGCGAGCCACTGTTGCTCCAGGAAGCCAGCTGTGTGTGCACCCAAGGCACAACGAGACCTCTTGGGTCCAGTCATGATGTTACCAACGACAGAGTACCTTGCGGCTTGGGTCTGGGGATAGGGAGCCGGCAACCTTGGACTGAGGCTGCGATGTCAGGCACTGTTGTCCTCCCAATCTGGAGGTCGGAGACAGTCCAGGCTTCTGGCTCGGGTCCCGCGGACTCTGCAAACTTCCGCTAACACCCTTCGGATATCCCATGCTACTAAGTGCGAGCAGCACAGGCTTTCAGTTGCAAGCTCAGGTCCCTCAGACTTCCTCAGCTTCCCCAGCGCTCCTTGAACTCCTCACGTTAAGGCAGCCCAGGTGGGCCACTGATCTTTACGAGCACACTCCTCTGCAGAGTGTGATTACTTCATACATCAGGACTGTCCTTGTCCCAATGGCAATAATTTCCACCAGTTTCCGCCTCACCCTGCACGGCCCTTTACAATTTTGTGGAAATTGGGAGATCCTTTGTTTCCCTGGGGTCTTGTAAACAGGAGGCCAGCCAACCGGCCCTTGGAGATTGCTTAGGGACCCGGGCCACGGTAATTGGCAATTAGATGCAGGCCAGCAACATCCAGGCAAAAACACCAAGTGATAGTCCCCTTCCTGGAGCACAATAAGCTGCAGACCACCACAAGTCTGCTGATAATCCAGTTGCAGGTCCTCCCGCCCCAATGGTTCCTCTTGTTGATGTTCCAGCGTCGAACCACCGTAGTATGGTTCCAATCCCGGAAGCGTCTCTAAACTCCAGAGGATGAAGCCCCAGTAGTTATACCCACAATGGCCTTTGAAGATGAGATCAGTTCAAAAGGCCACCTTTGAAAGGCACAGGGCCCCTTTAAATTTGGGGGCATATTAGCAAGGAATGGAGATAACTATCGCTAACCTAGGTTAGCTTTAGTTTGTTTATCGCCGTCTATCGCCTTTTACATTCGCCTTGTTAGCGACGTATTATCAACACGTCGCTAACAGGCGATAGCTGCACTGAAGACTGCCGCCAACTCCAGCACGATGGTGATGTGAAAACCTGCGTTAGCGTGTGAAATCCAGCGATGATTTCACAGCGCTAATGTACAGCTTGCTAATAGGCAGGTGTGGTCTCAGCCTGACAATCCACCTCCCATTGTCAAGATGGCTAAGTCAGGTTTTGACCAGGCGTAAAATACCAGCGATAATCGCGGTTAGCGCGACTTTTATTATCGCTTCGCGGGTCCGGGCCCGCATTGGTAATAGAGGGAAGTCGTGTTTGCGACTGTTCCCATGTTGTTTTAGGGAGGAACGCCCACTTTGCATGCCATTAGCGATAAATATCGCTGACATGCAAAGCGGGAAGAAAAACGGCTGCTATCGCCAGTAAGCTATCGCTAACGGCTGCTAACGACAGCTTGCTGATAGGGCGTTAAAATTATCGCCGCTTTAGCGGCAAAAAGTGCCGCTAAAGCGGCGATACTGCCCTTGGTAATATGCCCCTTAGTCCTGTCTGCCATCCTACCCTGGGAAGCTTGATAAATATCTTTAGTAGGGCCAGGACCCTGCCCCTTGGAATGCAGGTGCCCATTCCACCCGCTCTTATCCGCCCCAGGAAGGCCCATCAGAGTCAGAGGTCTGCAGTTTCCATTGAGTTCCCCTAGTTTATGGCCATCTATCAGGAATGCACAGATGTAGCTGTCCCCCCAGCACCCAGATGTGGATTGGAGACAGGCTGAAAGGCACACAGAGAGCCACGAGCATTGAAATGCCCACTTTCCCGAAATGACATTTCCACATAATTAATCTTAAATCCGCTCTCACTACCAGGAGAGGATTTGCCATTACTAATCCATCGATATCAAACACCATACTGCTACTTTTCTGCAAGTAGGAAATACAGCTCAATAGCCTGTCCATATATCCCCCATTTTAATCATTGCGAGAAGCAAGCCTCACAGTACTGAACACACCATCCTGTGCTATCAACTACTAGGCCTTGTAGCGTACACGTGCCCATGCCCTACCTCTTCCCTACACAGGGAGTACTCAGTACAGGGAGGACTCAGATGTAGCGCGAGACATGCAGAACATTGGCAAGTAGCTTTTAAATGCCAAGCTCAGAAACAGTAACCTGCACACACAGGCCCCGTCATGGCATACCTGTGGTATGTTTGAAGAGCTACCTTCATGGATGGCACAACCAGTGCTGAAGGCCCACGGAGTAGCATATTTTAGTTATATGCCCTTGGGATATGTCTTACCACTGGACAAGGGACTTACAGCTAACTCAAATTGGCCAAACATGTATACACCAATCACCAGTATGTATATGACAAGCACAGCGCTTTGACACTGAAGGGCAGTGTCAAAGCACGCAACGTCCTAAGCCAGCAAAAAAGGTCCATGCAGGAGGTTGGAAGCCACAAAGTCAGGGGCGACCATGCCAAAGGATGCCAGGTCAAACGCAGCTTATTAAATGTAATAAGTTAATTCCAATGTGACCTATGGGAGAGGTAGGCCTTCAGCAGTGAAAAACTAATTTAAGAGCTTTTCACTATCAGGACATGTAAACCTTAAGAGTACATGTCCTACCTTTATACCCTGCCCTGTGGGCTGTTTAGGACCCACATTGGGGGTGACTTACATGTATTAGAAAGGCAGGTTTTAGCCGAATATAGCTGTTTACAACAAATGCGTTGTTCACGCATTCCTTTACAACGCGGTCGTTACAACGACCGCGTTGTTGCCACACAAACCATTACATTGCAAGTCGTTTCAATGACTTGCTGTAGGGGGCACGCTGGACTTAGGAATAGTATTATTTACTATTCCTACTCCAGTTTGTGCAACAGCAGGGAAGGTGTTGGACTCTAAATCCAACACCAGCGCGCCCCCTACAGAAAGTCATTGAAACGACTTGCGATGTAATGGTATGCGTGGTAACAACGCGGTCGTTGTAAGGACCGCGTTGTAAAGGAACCGCGTTGTGGAGACATCATTGTAAACCCTGTTTCCGGTTTTGGCCTGTCAAAACGTTTATTTTGCCAGGTCGAAATGACAGCTTACAACTGTACACAGGCTGCATTGGCAAGACTGAGACATGTTTAAAGGGCTACTTAAGTGGGTGGCACAACCAATGCTGCAGGCTCACTAGTAGCATTTAATATACAGGCCCTGGGTACAGATAGTACCATTTTACTAGGGACTTATAAGTAAATTAAATACGTCAATTGTGGATAAACCAATGTTATCATGTTTTAAGGAGTGAACACATGCACTTTAGCACTGCTTAGCAGTGGTAAATTGCACAGAATCCAAAGGTCAACAAAAACAAGACCAGAAAAATATGGAGGAGTAAGGGAAAAAATTGGAGAACGACCCCCTAAGGCTAACAGGTCTAACAGTCTGCCTTATTTAAAGTGCCCCCCCCCATACTGTGATGTTTTAGCTTGTATAAGTGTGGCATACTGTGATTTCGGGTGTCATGACCCAGGAGGGGTCAAATGTGATGCCAGAATGTCACCAAAGGTTTTCTATCTGCTGATGTATATATTTGTAAATTAATGTGTAGTATTTAGTAATGGGGTGTTTGTTCCCAGTAAGGGAAATTGTGGACCTATTACTTGAGCAGGCCTCCCATTCTGCACAAATAATTACCCAATTTCTTCCAACTACAAATCATTGTTTTCAGGTGCATGAGACTAATTAGCTCAATGGAATAAAATTAAGACTACAGCACACAGGATGCAGAAGGTTATCACATACAAATTTAGGATTGGAAACAGGGTCTGTGTAGTATTCTCATGTTACGCTGTAATGTTCCCTTTTACCTTGTTCCTAGCTGCTCAGCCAGTGTGAGTGTTCTTAGTAGAATGTTGGTGTGATTGACATGTGTGGAATGCTTGGGTGACTGGTGTGAGTGTTGTCAGTTGGATGATGGGCTGAGCAGCTAGCAGGCTGCTCCTGGTGGGGCTTGCTGTATATACTTCCTAAGGACTTAATAAACTTCAAGAAACTCAACTCGGCTACGTCTACTATGTCACTTGAACACGTGGGGCCAGCCCATTACATTTTGGCGACGATCTGGAACTTATGCCACGCACTACAGGTGGTCTTATGGAAACTTATGGTTTTATGGAAACTTAAGATGAAGATTACGAGAGTTTTACATGTTAAAAAGGACCTACTAATTTCACAGAAGTACTTTGTTAATTTGGCAACACAGCCTGCGCAAGAAGACTTACTGGAGTAAGGTTTGAAACTAAGGAACTTTAAAAAAAAACAGGAAACTGGAACAGCACTCTTCGCAGCCCCACCAGTGTCAATAACATCGGACAGCCCCAGTCATAGCGTGCGGTACTCAGTTTCATGTTGCCATATCTGCAAGTTCTGCGTCTTCAAGGAGGGTAAGCCTTTTGATTTTGACTTGCTTCATGTGGACTCTAACTGCACTGACGCTTGCCACAATTAGTCTTCAGTCACAAGTTACCATGAGATACAGTTTGCTAATCTCAATAGTGTTTTTAATACAACCGTGTGATGGTGTTTGCCACTTTGCTGCATCGGTGTGCAACGAAACGTGTGGTTGCGCAAAAGCGGATCTTGGATGCATCTTACATTGCCAGAGGCAAGTGGACATGCTGTAGCTGCTCGTTTGACAAGATGGTTTGTGACATTTTGTTTACTCTGGAGACGGGTGGAGTACGCAAACTTTCGGGCTACATAGGGGCTAATATGAGCCACTTTTGGTCCATTATTTGTTTTGAACACTTGAGATTTGTTCACAGTAAAGGCAGTTAAACCGCCGCTTGTCTCCTTAAACAAGGCACGAGCTGTGCCTAGCGCGCGCAAGCATTTTTTCAAAAGAAGTTTAGCGCGTGCAGTCCTACCTGTCATGCTCTCCTGCTTTCCAGCGATGCCTCCTAGGATCTGTTGTGACGTATTACTTCTACAAGGCATCTGGCTGACACACGACGTTTCGGAGCACCTACGTGCCGGGAGCCACCCGGCACGACGTGATCAGCGTGCCGCCATCTTGGATTCTCCTTGTATTGCCTCTACCTGGTTTAGTCAGTCCGGGTACAACGTGAAATGCATGTTTTTCATCTGGTCGCAGCTCTTACTCTACCGACGTGGTCTAAATGGAGGAACTGTTGACTGCTTGTTTGTAAGCATATTGTGAAACTGTTGACGTGTATTCCAACAACTCTTTGGCAATGTGTGGTTTCCTTTTCTTCAGGTATCGATTTGGCACACTGTTGTTATGTTGCAGTTTCCACATGTCCCCTCATACAGCTGGCATAGATCAACACCGTTTGAAGCAGTCCTGTATAACATGGACAGTGACTCATTTTAGCAACGCTTTTCGAGCCTTTCAACTTCAGTGGGTCTCGTCTCTCCTGCTTTGTTTCACCTTTTTCAAAGTCTCCAGGATCTGATTCATCTCCACGTTGTTCTGTTTAGATTCCATGTACGCCTGTCCCTCATCATTGCGGTGACAGGCACACCAGTGCATATTTTAGTTTTTTTTTATCACTAGTTTCTATTCACTCAAAGGAAAAACAAGTTACGTATTTTGCATTACATGTCTTATGCTTTTTGGTAAACTGATTTCTTTTGTTGGGTGCACCCACCCTCACGACTGTACTACTTTGATGGTTTATGCATGCTCTCTTTTTAGATGTTGTCGCATCCCTGCCGAAGGGATGGCAGTGGGTCTTAGTCCTGTTTCCCTTCTTTACGTTAATGTCACTTTTTGCTGTTAACCCTTTCGTCGTTTGGGTTATGGGGTTCTTTCCCCATTTGCGTATGTTGGACATGACACTTCTTTGCTTTTTGGGTGTGTTTGGGGGTGTCAGTCCCACCACCTCATTTTATGTCATGTTGTGTGTAAGTCGCCCTGCGCCTGACCTTGCTGTGTCCAGTGTGTAAGCCGCCCCGCGCCTCACATATTCTTGTTGTGTGTAAGTCGCCCTGCGCCTCACGTTTTCATGTTGTGTGTAAGTCGCCCTGTGCCTCATGTTGTCATGTTGTGTGTAAGTCGCCCTGCGCCTCACGTTGTCATGTTGTGTGTAAGTTGCCCTGCGCCTCATGTTCTCATGTTGTGTGTAAGTCGCCCCGCGCCTCACCCTGTACTTTTACGTCGTCATGTTGTGTGTGTAAGTCACCCTGTGCTTCACGTCGACGTAATGTGTGCGTTTTCCACACTGTGCTGCACCTGTGTTGCTTTCTCGTGCTGCACATGTTCTTGGGTGCCAGTCCCTTGCAACATTAGTCTTTACAGTGCTTAGCTTATGGGTTAGTCCCATCCTATCTTAGCATTGTCCCTTACATGAGGGGTGGCATTTTTGCCACAGTCTCCTTAGTTGAGGAGTACCTCTTTGGGTGTAGTCCACCCACAGCGTCTTAGTCTTGGGTTACGTTTCCCTTTTACTTTCATATTGGTTGTTGCTCACTTGGTATCCGTGAGCTGTTCTTACACTTCTTACCTTTTCACCTTTTGTTCACTTTTAAAGGAGGAGGATGGTGTTAGTATGTGTTTTTATACTTTCATTCTCCTTTCCTCCTTTGTTTGTCTGTTTTCCCTCTCGTGATGTGGTTTTACCATTCATCCCAGGGTTTATGGACTGTTTTCATAACTTGTACATTGCTGTGTATAGTTGATTTCCTTTTAATGTGGTTCTAATTATTTTTTCAATATAAAAGGAAGAGGATATGTAGTATTCTCATGTTACGCTGTAAGTTTCCCTTTTACCTTGTTCCTAGCTGCTCAGCCAGTGTGAGTGTTCTTAGTAGAATGTTGGTGTGATTGACATGTGTGGAATGCTTGGGTGACTGGTGTGAGTGTTGTCAGTTGGATGATGGGCTGAGCAGCTAGCAGGCTGCTCCTGGTGGGGCTTGCTGTATATACTTCCTAAGGACTTAATAAACTTCAAGAAACTCAACTCGGCTACGTCTACTATGTCACTTGAACACGTGGGGCCAGCCCATTACAGTCTGTAATGTGTTGAAGAGAGATGGTCATCCTATTCTGATTAATTGTAGCCGTGGTGATAATGTAACATAAAATCCTTGCTAAATGGTGAGCAAAAAACAAACTTGTACAGTTAGCACACATATTGAGGCAGTGTTCCTAACTGTACAATGTCGTAAGTAGACTAATATTTGCTTATTGAGATTTATAAATGTTCATTTTAATGTGAGTCATACGTTTTCGTTATGGTAACTGAACATTAGCGACTGTCAGCATTAGTCATAATCTCTTCAGCAACCTGAATTTGGGAGGGAGGGGGGCAAGCCAACACCGAGACCCATTTTTGTGTGTGAAAAAGGCCGCTTTATTGAAAACAGGTGCATATCACAATGTCCAACCTAGGCCATTGCCTTACAAACTAAAACCTCACTATACATAAAATAACTGATCCTCCATTTCCCCCACCCCCACCCCTACGATCCCCACATAAAATCCCCCACCCTGCCGATAACATAACATTACATAACATTCCATAACAATCCCATTCCACAGTATTGCAGTTCCAAACTCCTGCCATCTAATAAAAACCTACAACCCTATCTGTCCTTCTGCAACTGTAACTACCTAACCTCTATTCTAAACTTATCCTACCTGCCTAACCTTTCCCTGGCCCTGCCCACAAAACTTCCAACATTTAACTAAAAACTTCTGCCAATCTGGCCAACTTTTGAACAACCCCGCAGCACCTGTTTCAAGCGACAGCATATACAGAATTCACCAGAAACCTATGCACCTGTCCCCAACAAAAATGGCCAAACCCTAAAACATACCTCTCTGAACCACGCCTACCAAAAACCCTTAAATAAAGGGTGGGCGGGAGGGACAAAAAGCGAATTCCTGCTACGCTCCCAGCCACCAGGTCACCAAAACCTAAACTGGTGGCTGGGAGAGGGAGGGCTAACCCCTTGTAGTCTTTGGTCTATCAAATTGAGTTGGGCTACGTTTGGGCTATTCCCAACGTAGCCCAAAAGCTTTACAAAAATGGCCACTGCCGGCCGCCCCTCCCCCTCCCAAACTGCCCGGAGGGGCAGACGTCATGGGGCTCGGCTGCCCCCCAAACCCCCCTTGGGAGGGAGGGGGGCAAGCCAACACCGAGACCCATTTTTGTGTGTGAAAAAGGCTGCTTTATTGAAAACAGGTGCATATCACAATGTCCAACCTAGGCCATTGCCTTACAAACTAAAACCTCACTATACATAAAATAACTGATCCTCCATTTCCCCCACCCCCACCCCTACGATCCCCACATAAAATCCCCCACCCTGCCGATAACATAACATTACATAACATTCCATAACAATCCCATTCCACAGTATTGCAGTTCCAAACTCCTGCCATCTAATAAAAACCTACAACCCTATCTGTCCTTCTGCAACTGTAACTACCTAACCTCTATTCTAAACTTATCCTACCTGCCTAACCTTTCCCTGGCCCTGCCCACAAAACTTCCAACATTTAACTAAAAACTTCTGCCAATCTGGCCAACTTTTGAACAACCCCGCCACCCAGGAAAAAGCGGGAGCATAGGCGGAGAACCGCCTCCCCTTTTTTCTGCCCCCCTGCCCTAATAGGAGGGTTTTCTTAACGACTCTGGACATTCAACATCCTAGCCAATACTTCCCCAATCTCCAGCAAATACAAGTCCATACCCAAACGGGACAAATGGACTCCATCACCTCTAAAAAATTCCACTGTGTCAAACTTAATCTCCCTATGCGCAATCCTGGAAAAACCCAATTCTCTGCAATAACGCACCATTTCAGTGTTCAGTTTTCTCCGAGCCCTGTCCTCCGCCCCAGGGTTGATAGCCCCTCTCCAAACCCTACGCGGAATAAACTCCGTCCAAATGACAGAGCACCCGAACCACTGGCGCTTCAACAGGGCCAGGTCCCGCTTCATGCTTCTCATAAGGACCAAACCCTTCTCCCTGACCATGTCATTTTCCCCCAGGTGAATCAACAAAATGTCGGGGCACCTACCAGCCACCAACATACCATTCAATGAACGCAGAAGTTCCTTCCACAGCATGCCCCTCGCCCTTTCCACAAAACCTTGAATAAATCTTTATTAAAACCCAAATTTTCTCCGAAATAACTGGCCCGCGCCTGGACCTGGGCCCACTTCACGAATGAATGTCCCACTATCCATATGGTTATCTCCCTGGCGAGGGGGCCTCCGACCGAACCTGAAATGGAAAAAACTGCGTGAACAGACGAAAACACATAACCGCGCTATATCCCTCCTGCAGCGCCGCGAACATAACTCTGGTAACAGTCCGACGACCCTCTCCCCAACCTCATAATGTCCCCTGTTAGACCTGGCATCATTGGCGCTGGTCTCCCTTCCTCTTTTCACTTCCTATCTTTTATGTTGGCTGGATTTAGATGCTCTGGGCACTGTGCCACTGCCAATCAGTGCCACAGCGCGAATGCTCCCTGTGTAAAGATAACTGTATGAATTGGGATAACCATAATTGGCTCGTTTGGTTTACCTGTCAGTCCCTAGTATAAGTGCACTGTGTGTGCCCAGGGCTGGTAGACCAAATACTGCTGGTGGGCCTGCAGCGCTGATTTGCGCTACCCACCGAAGCAGCTTTTAAAGTATGTCTGTGTAGCATGTTCTAATAGCGAGTTACCCTCCATTTCACTGTTTACTATTGTGAGGCTATCCGTTCTCATAGGCCAGAATGGGCAGGCTGAGTATTACATCCCATAATCCTACCTGCCCCCAGGAACCTGATCGGAAATTCGAATTTGATATGTTTAAGCTCAGGACATTGAGATATATCTTTTAGTAAGGATCATTTGCATAACCCGTGTTCGCAAATGCCTCTGCTAGAAACGAGGTATTTTCTTGCCTAAGCTTTCCTGTAGGCTTTGCTAGTGTGTGTATTGGCCGTCTGGTTTGGAGCAGCAGAGCCAGCTGGGTCAGACCTGGCTGGAGAGAGAGATCGGCATTTAGAGTATGGGGAGGGGTGACTCTTTGAGCTGAGCAGGGCCGTGCCTGGCAAGGTGAATGATGGCTCCACCTCCCACTCGGCGTCTGATAGCAGACCACGTGATTCTCAAAGGGCAGGATGTCACCTCGTAAACCAAGTGCTCCCCGACCCCACCGAACTAGTTCTGGCTGGATTCAGTGATTTGTGACTGTAGAGAACAAAGACTTTTTAGGTATAAAACGCTGCGCTGAAACCTTTTTCAAGTGTGTTCCTTCTGGATGTCAAGACGAAACTCTGTCCGAGTGAACAGAGGAAAGGACTTTGAAACTTTCACCAAGCTTGCTGAAGAAACTACCCGAGGGCCTGAATTGAGAGTGCCTCCTGCTGAAGTCTCAGGGACATTAGACTTCATCCCGACAGCCGTCTGAATTCCTGTGCTAGGGATTCTACTTGCAGGTGAGGCCTCCGTCGAGTAATCCGGAACCTCTAGTTCTACTGTGAGGAATGCGGACTGGTAACCCTTGTTAACTCTGTGTGTGGGCCGCCGCAGCTAAGAGAGAGCTGCCGCCGCTGAGCGCCCACCTTAATTTGAACCTTCGGAACCTTCGCTGAACCTGTGTGGGCCACCGCAGTTAAGAGAGAGCTGTAGCCGCTGATTGCCCGCCGTTGTGCCAGCCTGGTCGAGATCATCCTGTGTCCTGCGGGCCGCCGCAGCTAAGAGAGAGCTGCTGCCGCTGAGTGCCCGCACCTTTGCTGACTTTGCCTCATCGTGATTTGTCCTGTGGGCCGCCGCAGCTAAGAGAGAGCTGCTGCCGCTGAGTGCCCGCACCTTTGCCGACTTTGCCTCATCGTGATTTGGCCTGTGGGCCGCCGCAGCTAAGAGAGAGCTGCTGCCGCTGAGGGCCCGCACCTTTGCCGACTTTGCCTCATCGTGATTTGTCCTGTGGGCTGCCGCAGCTAAGAGAGAGCTGTTGCCGCTGAGTGCCCGCACTTGTGTCAGCTGTGCATCATCGTGATTTGTCCTGTGGGCCGCTGCAGCTAAGAGAGAGCTGCTGCCGCTGAGTGCTCGCACCTTGGCCAACTTTGCATCATCGTGATTTGTCCAGTGGGCCGTCGCAGCTAAGAGAGAGCTGCTGCCGCTGAATGCTCGCACCTTTGCCAACTTTGCATCATCGTGATTTGTCCTGTGGGCCGCCGCAGCTAAGAGAGAGCTGCTGCTGCTGAGTGCTCGCACCTTTGCCAACTTTGCATCATCTTGATTTGTCCTGTGGGCCGCCACAGCTAAGAGAGAGCTGCTGCCGCTGAGTGCTCGCACCTTTGCCAACTTTGCATCATCATGATTTGTCCCGTGGGCTGCCGCAGCTAAGAGAGAGCTGCTGCCGCTGAGTGCCCGCACCTTTGCCAACTTTGCATCACCGTGAGTTGTCCTGTGGGCCGTCGCAGCTAAGAGAGAGCTGCTGCCGCTGTGAGCCCACCACGGAGCTGCACGACGAGAGTCATCGCCACCACCAGCCCGGGCCGCTGCAGCCGCGTGCTGCTGCCGCTGAGAGCTCGCCTGTCCCCGAGTGCCCGAATCGTTGTGAGTGCACGTTGCGGACCACTGCAGTCGAGAGATGTGGTCGCTGGGAGTCCGCCTGTCACCGTCTCCGCTTCTTCGAGAAGCTATGTGCTGTGTCCCCGTCCAACGGCAGGTATCTGGTGCGCAACGGGTCGCGTAGACCGAAGCCTTGAACTCAGTCGGTGCCACGTTCTGGTGAATACGTTATTGCCTTTTTAAGTACCTACTGATTTACATGCATTGTGACTGGTTAAAACGCTTTTGAGAGTCTTGTGCTAAGCCTTAGATAAAGATACTATTTTTCTATAGCTACTTGAGTTGTGTCCTTTTGTGGTGTCGTTACTGCCTTATTGTGCATGGTCATAAATGCTTCACACACTGCCTCTGAGATAGGCCTAGCTGCTCGTGCTATGTTACCACAGGGTTGAGCAGGGGTATCAAAGGGGGTAGCCCACTTGCTCTGACTTAGGAAGAAGGGTCCCTATCTGGACATTGGCGCCAGCCATTGCCAACTAGAGACCCCCATTTCTAACATTGGTGGCGCAGATTTTTTTCCCTCTTCGAATGTTTTTTGTTTTTGGGTTGGTTGTTCTAGTATTGAATTGTTGTTCGCAGCCATGAGTACTGCTAATATGGGAAGGCCAACATCCAATGCTTCGGAGGATCTCACCTTTGAGGAGGAAAGATTAGATACCTATACTGCCATTCAGCTGAAGTCATTTTGTAAACGATTCGCAGTCCCCGGGATAGGTCTCTCTAGGAAGGAGGAGTACCACAAGGCGCTGAAGGCCTGGTGGGAAGCGAGAGAGTCCGCTGGGGATGAGGAAGAGAATGCTGGAGGGCAGCAGGATGATGCAGTAGAGGAAGGGGGAGATAGAACACCCTCCAATCCAGGTACTAGTGTATCCCAAAGGATCCTGACCCCAGAAGAGCTGGAGGACAGGGAGAGAGATAGGAGGCATAGTTTGGAGATGGCTAAATTGGAAGGTCAGAAGGACCTTGAGAGTAAGAAGTTAGACATTGAGAAGAATCGATTGTCAATTGAACTTGAGAAAATAAGAATGGAGCATGAGAGAATGTTGAGGGAGATAGAGATCAGGGCGAGGAGTGTCCCAGTCTTCCCCTCTGGTGGCAGCATACCGTTAGTAACTCCTGATAGTAGAGTTTATATTCCTAAGGATGTCATTAAGGATTTTCACAAGAGTGAGGATATTGGGCAATGGTTTGCCGCATATGAGATAGCAATGGTGTCCCACCGGGTCCCTGAGAAGGATTGGGGAGCGGGATTGTGGGGGCGCTTTGTGAGTGATGGTAGGGATACCCTGTTGGACCTGCCTGAGGAGAGCAGGATGGTGTATGCCCATATGAAAGAAGCTTTGATGACCATTTATGGTTTGACCCCAGAAATGTACAGGCAGAGGTTTAGGACCTGTAAGAAGTTGGAGGGTACCACGTGGGTTGAATATGTGTCTTTTTTCTGCAGAGCAATGGATCGCTGGGTAAAGGGTAGCAAAGTGGAAACTTTCGAGCAATTGTATGATTTGTTTGCGTGGGAGCATTTTTCTAGTAACTGTTTTCCAGAGCTACGCCAGCACCTGATTGATAGCAAGCTGACTAACCCTAGGAAGCTTGCTGAGGAGGCGGACTGCTGGGTGAACACCCGGGTCCGCAAGGGTTTTGTGGGAGACTTCGCCAGAGGTGGGCAGGGTCCCCAGCAGAGAAGTGGGGGGACAAGGGTAAGCCGAGGAGTTCCAGAGAGGGCCCTAAAGTAATTCCCAAGGGAACCAAGCAGTGGTGTCCCAGCCTCCCCCTGAGAAGAAGCCAGTGTCCCCGACAGGTAGGCCTGTTCAGAGGGGGCCACTCACTTGTTTCAAGTGTGGTCAAGTGGGCCACCGGTATTATGATCCCCAGTGTCCCCAGAGGGACCCCAATGCATCCCCTCGTGCACCACCCCGTGCACCATCCCGCCAGATTGCCAGTGTAGCCCTGGGGGGGAGGAGGTAGAGGTCCAAGGTGGGTGGGATCCCGTAGAGTTAACCTTTGTCTCGCTAGGAGACTTTGAGAAGGTCCCTAACCTCACACTGCCTAATAACACTAAGAAGTACCGGCAGTGGGTGACCATCAATGGCCATAGGGTGGAGGCTCTCAGGGACACCGGAGCTAGTGTGACTGCTGTCAGCTCCCGGTTGATGTCCAAAGAGCAGGTTGTCCCCCAAGCATTCTGCCCAGTAGTGTGAGCAGACAACTCAGAGAGCCAGTGTGAAGTGGCTCAGGTTCCCTTCGAGTGGGGGGGGGGTCTCAGGAACTCTTCAAGTGGCTGTGAGGCTCGCCATGCCTGTAGACTGTCTGTTGGGCAATGATCTAGAGAACTCCCCATGGGCTACGGTGGAGAGAAAGTCTCATTTGGAAATGTTGGGTCTGCCTGAGAGGGCGTGTGCGACCACTCGGTCCATGACAGCTCAGAAAGATGTTCAGGAGGGTCTGGAGCCTGAAAGTATGGCTCAGGCCCCTGCCTTAAAGAGAAGGGGTAGGGGGCGTGGGAAACCGGCCCCCGCAGTTCCCACGGTCCAGGAGGGAGCAGACCTTGAGGGGGATGCCCTGAAACCTACAAGGGAACAAGTGGCTGAACTGGGGGACCTACCGGAGCTGACCCATTGGCAGCAGGAAGGGGGGCCCTCCAGGGAGGAATTTTGCGAGCAACAGAGAACCTGCCCTTCTCTTGAGGGGGTGCGGCAACAGGCCGCCGCCCAGGCAGCAGGTGATCAGACAGGGTCACATTGGATCTTTTGGGAGAATGACCTCCTTTACAGCGAGCCTAAGGTTGCTGAGCCTGGGTCAGCCCGTGTGCTGGTGGTACCCCAGCGCTTCAGGACCTTCCTACTGGGGTTGGCTCATGATGTGCCACTGGCCGGACATCTGGGGCAGACCAAGACCTTTGAGAGGCTGGTCACCCACTTTTATTGGCCGCAGATGCGCAGGAGCTCAGATGCTCACTGCAGGATGTGTGAGACTTGCCAGGCAAGTGGGAAGAGTGGGGGGAAGATTAAGGCCCCACTACAGCCCTTTCCCGTTGTGAGCACCCCATTCGAGAGAGTGGGCATTGATATTGTGGGGCCTCTGGATCCCAAGACAGCCATGGGCAACAGGTTCATCCTGGTCTTGGTGGACCATGCCACCAGGTACCCTGAGGCCATCCCGCTCAGGACAGTGACGGCCCCGGTGGTGGGAGGGGCACTGATGGGGATTTTCTCCCGTGTGGGATTCCCCAGAGAGGTGGTGTCCGATAGGGGAACTAACTTCATCTCCAAGTACATGAAGTCTCTGTGGGAGGAGTGTGGGGTAACATATAAGTTCACCACTCCTTACCACCCCCAGGGTAATGGGCTGGTTGAGAGATTCAACCAGACCCTCAAGGGCATGATTATGGGCCTAGGTGAGCCCATGAGGCGTAAGTGGGATGTCCTCTTGCCATGCCTGTTGTTTGCTTACCGTGAGGTGCCACAGAAGTCCTTAGGGTTCAGTCCCTTTGAGCTGCTCTATGGTCACCCGGTAAGAGGGCCTTGGGTCTGGTCAAGGAAGGCTGGGAGCAATCTCCCAGGAAACCTCCCCAGGATGTCTTTAGTAACATGCTGGCCTTCAGGAACCAGACTCGGCGTTTCAGGAAACTTGCTGAGGCAAACCTGGAAGCCAGCAAGGAAGAGATGAAATGCTGGCACGATGAGAATGCCACTCTGATCGAGTTTCAGCCTGGACAGAAGGTTTGGGTCATGGCCCCGGTGGAGCCCTGTGCGCTCCAGGATAGGTGGACCGGCCCCTTTGAGGTGGTGGAGCGCAAGAGTCCTGTTACCTACGTGGTGGACTTGCAGTCTCCCAGGAACCCCTTGCGGGTCCTGCATGTTAACCGCCTGAAGCCCCACTTTGAGAGGTCTGAAGTGGGCATGCTTCTGGCCACAGATGCTCGGATGGAGGAGGAGAGCGAGCCCCTTCCTGACCTCCTGTGTGCAGGGGAGCGAGATGGGTCAGTGGAGGGTGTGGTCCTCTCCACCACACTGACCCCTGAGCAGCAGGGTGATTGCGCCAACTGTTGGGGCAATTCAGTGATCTGTTCTCCCTGGTACCTAGTGTCACTGATTGGTGTGTCCATGACGTGGACACTGGGGACAGTCCTCCCATTAAGCACAAGGCTTACCGAGTGACTGACCGGGTAAGGGCCTACATTAAGGATGAGGTTACCAAAATGTTTGCCTTTGGGGTGATTGAGTCCTCTAGCAGCCCTTGGTCCAGACCAGTGGTCCTGGTACCAAAAGCTGCAGTGCCTGGTACCACCCCAGAACTTCGGTTCTGCGTGGACTATCGGGGCCTCAATTCAGTCACGAAGACTGACGCGCACCCCATCCCCAGAGCTGATGAGCTCGTAGATCGGTTAGGGGCTGCAAAATACCTCAGCACCTTTGATTTGACGTCTGGGTATTGGCAGATCGCCTTGACCGAGGGAGCAAAGGAGAGGTCAGCATTCTCCACACCCGACGGGCACTGCCAGTTCCGGGTGATGCCCTTTGGAATGAAGAATGCCCCTGCCACCTTTCAGAGGCTGGTCAACAGGGTGTTGGTTGGGCTGGAAGACTTCAGTGCCGCCTACCTGGATGACATTGCGGTGTTTAGTTCCTCTTGGGAGGACCACCTGCGCCACCTCTGGGAGGTATTGATGGCACTGCGGAAGGCAGGCCTCACAATCAAAGCCAGTAAGTGCCAGATTGGGCAGGGTTCTGTAGTGTATTTGGGGCACCAGGTGGGGAGCGGCCAGGTGGCACCCCTTCAGCCCAAAATTGAAACTATCCTGGTGTGGGAAGCCCCCCAAGACTCAGACGCAGGTGAGAGCCTTCTTAGGACTCACGGGGTACTACAGGAGGTTTGTCAAGGGATATGGCAACATTGTTGCACCCTTGACTGAGCTGACTTCTAAGAAGCAGCCCAAGAAGGCAAACTGGACTGACACCTGTCAGAACACTTTTGACGCCCTGAAGACTGCCATGTGCACCGCACCCGTGCTTCAGGCGCCCGACTTTTCAAAGGAATTTGTTGTCCAGACAGAGACGCCTCAGAGCATGGTATAGGGGCTGTTCTGTCACAGATCAATGAGGAGGGACTAGACCAACCGGTAGCCTTCCTAAGCAGGAGGTTACTTCCCCGGGAACAGAGGTGGAGTGCAATTGAGCGTGAGGCATTTGCTGTGGTCTGGGCGCTGAAGAAGCTGAGACCATATCTTTTTGGGACTCACTTCCGGGTTCAGACAGACCACAGGCCCCTTAGATGGTTGATGCATATGAGGGGTGAGAATCCCAAGTTGTTGAGGTGGTCCATTTCCCTACAGGGTATGGATTTCACGGTGGAACACCGCCCTGGTACAGAACACGCCAATGCTGACGGTCTGTCCAGATTTTTCCACCTTATTGATGAGAACTCCCAAGGGGATGGCTAGTTCTCCCCACATTTCAGCTGGAGGGGACGCGTGTTAGACCTGGCATCATTGGCGCGGGTCTCCCTTCCTCTTTTCGCTTCCTATCTTTTATGTTGGCTGGATTTAGATGCTCTGGGCGCTGTGCCACTGCCAATCAGTGCCACAGCGCGAATGCTCCCTGTGTAAAGATAACTGTATGAATTGGGATAACCATAATTGGCTTGTTTGGTTTACCTGTCAGTCCCTAGTATAAGTGCACTGTGTGTGCCCAGGGCTGGTAGACCAAATACTGCTGGTGGGCCTGCAGCGCTGATTTGCGCTACCCACCGAAGCAGCTTTTAAAGTATATCTGTGTAGCATGTTCTAATAGCGAGTTACCCTCCATTTCACTGTTTACTATTGTGAGGCTATCCGTTCTCATAGACCAGAATGGGCAGGCTGAGTATTACATCCCATAATCCTACCTGCCCCCAGGAACCTGATAGGAAATTCGAATTTGATATGTTTAAGCTCAGGACATTGAGATACATCTTTTAGTAAGGATCATTTGCATAACCCGTGTTCGAAAATGCCTCTGCTTAAACGAGGTATTTTCTTGCCTAAGCTTTCCTGTAGGCTTTGCTAGTGTGTGTATTGGCCATCTGGTTTTGGAGCAGCAGGGCCAGCTGGGTCAGACCTGGCTGGAGAGAGAGATCGCCATTTAGAGTATGGAGAGGGGTGACTCTTTGATCTGAGCAGGGCCGTGCCTGGCAAGGTAAATGATGGCTCCACCTCCCACTGGGCGTCTGATAGCAGACCCCCTGATTCTCAAAGGGCAGGATGTCGCCTCGTAAACCAAGTGCTCCCCAACCCACCAAACTGGTTCTGGCTGGATTCAGTGATTTGTGACTGTAGAGAACAAAGACTTTTTAGGTATAAAACGCTGCGCTGAAACCTTTTTCAAGTGTGTTCCTTCTGGATGTCAAGACGAAACTCTGTCCGAGTGAACAGAGGAAAGGACTTTGAAACTTTCAGCAAGCTTGCTGAAGAAACTACCCGAGGGCCTGAATTGAGAGCGCCTCCTGCTGAAGTCTCAGGGACATTAGACTTCATCCCGTCAGCCGTCTGAATTCCTGTGCTAGGGATTCTACTTGCAGGTGAGGCCTCCGTCGAGTAATCCGGAACCTCTAGTTCTACTGTGAGGAACGCGAACTGGTAACCCTTGTTAACTCTGTGTGTGGGCCGCCGCAGCTAAGAGAGAGCTGCTGCCGCTGAGCGCCCGCCTTAATTTGAACCTTCGGAACCTTCGCTGAACCTGTGTGGGCCGCCGCAGTTAAGAGAGAGCTGTAGCCGCTAAGTGCCCGCCGTTGTGCCAGCCTGGTCGAGATCATCCTTTGTCCTGCGGGCCGCCGCAGCTAAGAGAGAGCTGCTACCGCTGAGTGCCCGCACCTTTGCCGACTTTGCCTCATCGTGATTTGTCCTGTGGGCCGCCGCAGCTAAGAGAGAGCTGCTGCCACTGAGTGCCCGCACCTTTGCCGACTTTGCCTCATCGTGATTTGTCCTGTGGGCCGCCGCAGCTAAGAGAGAGCTGTTGCCGCTGAGTGCCCGCACTTGTGTCAGCTGTGCATCATCGTGATTTGTCCTGTGGGCCACCGCAGCTAAGAGAGAGCTGCTGCCGCTGAGTGCTCGCACCTTGGCCAACTTTGCATCATCGTGATTTGCCTGTGGGCCGTCGCAGCTAAGAGATAGCTGCTGCCGCTGAGTGCTCGCACCTTTGCCAGCTTTGCATCATCGTGATTTGTCCTGTGGGCCGCCGCAGCTAAGAGAGAGCTGCTGCCGCTGAGTGCTCGCACCTTTGCCAACTTCGTATCATCGTGATTTGTCCTGTGGGCCGCCGCAGCTAAGAGAGAGCTGCTGCCGCTGAGTGCTCGCACCTTTGCCAACTTTGCATCATCGTGATTTGTCCCGTGCGCCGCCGCAGCTAAGAGAGAGCTGCTGCCGCTGAGTGCCCACACCTTTGCCAACTTTGTATCCGCGTGAGTCGTCCTGTAGGCCGCCGCCGCAGCTAAGAGAGAGCTGCTGCCACTGTGAGCCCACCACGGAGCTGCACGACGAGAGTCATCGCCACCACCAGCCCGGGCCGCCGCAGCCATGTGCTGCTGCCGCTGAGAGCCCGCCTGTCCCCAAGTGCCCGAATCGTTGTGAGTGCACATTGCGGACCACTGCAGTCGACAGTTGTGGTCACTGGGAGTCCGCCTGTCACCGTCTTCGCTTCTTCGAGAAGCTACGTGCTGTGTCCCCATCCAACGGCAGGTATCTGGTGCGGAACGGGTCGCGTAGACCCAGGCCTTGAACTCAGTCAGTGCCACATTCTGGTGAATACGTTATTGCCTTTTTAATTCCCTACTGATTTACGTGCATTGTGACTGGTTAAAACGCTTTTGAGAGTCTCGTGCTAAGCCTTAGATAAAGATACTACTTTTCTATACCTACTTTAGTTGCGTCCTTTTGTGGTGTCGTTACTACCTTATTGTGCATGGTCATAAATGCTTCACACACTGCCTCTGAGATAGGCCTAACTGCTCGTGCTATGTTACCACAGGGTTGAGCAGGGGTTATCAAAGGGGGTAGCCCACTTGCCCTGACTTAGGGAGAAGGGTCCCTATCTGGACATTGGCGCCAGCCATTGCCAACTAGAAGTAGTATAAAGATGGTCAGATGCACCCGTACTACTATTGCCCACAACCACTGGCTTGCTGGGAAAACTGTAGTACTGTTGGGAAACGCTACAGGGGGTGGGGGTAGCCGAGGAGGTAATAATAGATTCCCTCGTCCTCTCCTCCAGTGCTTTAACCATCCCAGTTCCACAAACATGCCCAGGATCGGCACGGCTACGATAGACACAACCAGAAACTGAGTCATCCCAAGTACGGAACAACCGTGTATGAGCTAGGGCTCCTGTTTTAGTCGGGCCGCCAGGAGCTTTAAGTCAATCTATTTCTTCCATGGAAGTTAAAGCATCAAATCGGTTGCTAGTGGAAATCTGAAAAGTATGTTGGCCGCACAAATTTGGTTCGCCCCTCTTCTCTCTGCGACCAATACTCCCTTCTGTTTTATAGAAAAAGCCCAGCGGGACGCAATTGATATCATCCTCCTTGATATAACAATTGCCCGCCCTCTCCAATATGTGCTGAACCAATCTGGGGGATCTGAAGCTAAGAACCACACAATCACCTGGGAGAGACATAGAATTTACCCACCCAAGGAACTCTACGAACCATCTTAAACTCACGAAAAAGAGGTTCCTTGATACCAGTCCTAACACTCAACAAATGTAGTGCCTTATTTCTAAGCGTGGACCAGTGCTCCTGCACTCCAGAAGGGAGCACTGAGACGTTGGACAGAACAACTATATGTGGCGTGGCTTCCGGGGGTAGGTGTAAAAAGGTCTGGATACTCAGAGGGCTGGAAATGGGGGGCTGATGTATCTGCGGGCTAGTGAGTCTCTCTACCTGCTTCTTAGTAGAAAGTAAGGGCTTTGTGATTTGAGGTCGATTGTCAGATTGTGTTACCTTGGTGGCAATACCTGGCAAAGATGGAGAGCAACTTGCACTACTGGCCATACCCCTAGATACTCCCACTGGCCTCTCATTCAATTGAGTTGTGACCCCACCCACCGTTGTCCCATTGGAGTTGTTTAGGGGGAGATTAACAATACCCATCTCTATTTTATCAAGTCTTTCTTCAATCAGGGACAACTTCTTTAATATGGGATCGATCAGTGCCGATAGTTTATGTTCAATCCTAGTACAAAGATCTCCCTCGTTACTCAAGTTGGAGGAAACACATACATCCACTGAGCGAGGCTGGCTAGTTGAACCACTACTAGCCATCATGTTACTAATGCTCGCGATAGGCTCCCCTTTACGTTTGCCAGATCTAAGGGGCATGTGGTTATTTTTTGATGGTCCTCGGGCTTTCCTCTTTTTAGACGGTGGTTCAACAATAATGACATGACTAGACTTCTGACCACTGGTGATAACCAAGGGGGTATTAGGAGGACTTTCCACATTTCCTGGGTTAGAGGAGAGAGAGATCGTTTGACTACTGTAAGGAAGGGGAGACAAACCGCTCTGCTGGTCAGTAGCTTCGATGGTAACTAACTCACAGCGCGGGAGAAGTGGGGGAGGGCCAGGGATACAGACGGAAACTACTGGTTCGAGCAATAGCCTACGTTCAGTGAGCTGTATTTGGTGATTTAACACTGATTCTGCCCTGGTAAGGAGCGCATCGAGAGTCCCCACAACCCCCGCACCCGCTGTGGGTTTGCGTTTGTTCATAATGTCCAAGCACCACAACTAGGCTTACCCTAGTCACTACTCCAACCCACACAGCCACACAAACTAAATGTCAGACGGGTGGCCCAGCCCGGCCTTATCCGGTCCCTGACGGGCACAGACGGGCCCGCCCTTGGCCCGGGCTTCGACCGGGCTACGTCCCGCGCGCGTCCCGCGCCGCAGTGGGAGAGGCAGCACTATAAGCGCGATGACAAGCGCCTCCCCCTCATCGCAGCACCTGTGGCAGCAGCAAAGAGTTCTGGGACCTGTAGTCCCCTTCCGCGATGTTGGACCCCTCGCGGGAATGCCTGGCACAGGAAATGTTGGCCCTGGGACTCCTATCCCACCAGGGCATGCAGAGCGTGCAACAAAAAAGATGGAGCAGCTGAAGGTAAGTGAAAACTCCCGTGCCGCGGGGGGAGAGGCAGCGCTATAAGCGTGATGACAAGCGCCTCCCCCTCACGGCAGCACCTGTGGCAGCAGCAAAGAGTTCTGGGACCCGTAGTCCCCTTCCGCGATGTTGGACCCCTCGCGGGAATGCCTGGCACAGGAAATGTTGGCCCTGGGACTCCTATCCCACCAGGGCGTGCAGAGCGTGCAACAAGAAAGATGGAGCAGCCGAAGGTAAGTGAAAACTTGTATTCATGTATGCAATTGTTAGTATGAACAATACAAAGTTTAATAAATTAATACTGGGAGGAGATTGCTTCCGAGCAGGTCTCATTATGAGTTCCTGCTCCATCACCTGCATCACATAAACTGTGACTTTGTCTCTGGCCATCATTGTCTCCAGCAGCCCCAGCATCTGCTGCTTTTTATCCATCGAAAAACAATGGTCCTGGACCTAATTTCCAAAGGATGAATCAAATCACCACCTACAATACTAATTTAACAAATTATTTGCTGAGCCCAATTCCTGTTGGCTCACAGTAATTAATTACAGGCAGTTTACTAATGTGCAACAACCACAGAAAACATTTTCCTTTTCAAGAGTTTTATTCCATCATATTTAATAAAACAATATGTACTTTACTGTACGTGACACTGAAAGACAAAGGAAGGGTTGCTCCAGGGGAACGTGCAAGAATAGAAAAGTGCTCTAGCTGTGCAAAGGGTGAATAGAATTCAGATATTGCGGTGAGAGAATAGATTATAAAAAATTCATTCATTTGACTGATGTATAATTCTCAGTCTTGGTTTCTACCTGACCACATTTTATCATTCCAAATCAATTTTCAATCGATTTTGAAATACACAATACAAATCTTGTGATGCACGTTACAGTTAGGGACTGGTGGTCCAGGTTAGATGTATATGGGCGTCGACTTTTCGACCCGTCTTGGGGCTCAAGGGAAAACTGGGGGCCTCGGCCTGCGGGTCTTCCTCAGGACGGTTGGGGCAACCTGAGTGTAGGTGTAATGTCTTGGTTAAACACCTACTGAGTAAATGAAAGGGATAAGGGTTGTGCACAAAATGGGATAAATAATCTCATAATTTAGCCAGACATAACTTAGGCTTACCCGCTAAACTTCGCTGGGTTGGGGAACCTCCTATTGGATTAGGCGTAGTGTGCGTTCCCATCTGTAATTAAAAAAGGGGGGAGGGGGCTAGTTGAGGATATATAGGTGAGCGTATCTAAAGGGCCGAACATACACGAACAACACCAAGTTGTACTTACCCATGAATGAAGGGTAAAAAGGTAATGGCTATGGCTTCCAATACAGTCAAGGGGCAATCAATGCAGGAGCTGTAATTAAATTAAACCCGAATTAAAGGTCTATTAGTGTGGAGGACTCCTGAGGGAAGAGATCGAGGCTATTGTGTGATCTTACATTCCCTTACCTAGGCAGACAAGGTCCGGCGCGATCAATCCGCTCGAGTTGCTGGCAGCTACCGGGTTTGCCGCGAGGACGTTATTTAAAACGTACTGTGAGCGTGAGTCTCACGCTGGAGCCGTCGCTCAACATGGAAGACAGACTCCCACCGCTGGTCGCGTGGGGGAAAGGGTAACAGCAAGGCATGGATGATATAACCCTTCCATAGCCACCAGATGTCTGAGTTAAATAGTAATAGTCCCCTAGAAAATACGATTTAAAAAGATACACGCTAAAGAAAAGTGCAGACATACACAATGTGGTATGCTGGAACAGCTGAATATTCATTAATATCAGTGTGTACAGAATTGCCATCCCATACCATTGTCAAGAACACCTAGTTAACTGATAATATCTAAGTCAAAGGCAAGACATACTAGAAAATCTGGTGTATATACATAGACATTCAGTGCAACCAGAGTGGTGGTAGAGCCATAACAGATAAACAATTCCACACAAACTAAATACATTATAATATGAACAGTTTGAAGTGAATAGCTATGCAGTGTGAATATATGATCATAGTTACAAACTATATCCACGCGATGTAATATCATACAATAACAGAGACATTCTCTATGCCAAGGAGTAATAGCCTGTTATCGGTTTATTTTGTATTAAGACTATGTACATCTAATGTCGCCTGCATGATGGTGGTACCGCGTATAATATATTAAAATTCGTACAGCATATATACACTTTTTGCACTATATAACAAATACAAAAACAGGCAGTTGATCAAAAGTGAATAATTATACAGTGTGGCTAAAAAATGGGGAGGAGCACAATAGGCAGCAGTACTTGGTCAATGATGGATAGTTTAACTGTTATTCAGTACAGATACTTGCTTGCTAATCTCCTCATATTCATTAAGCCCCCGTGCTCTGGTGTCAAACAGATGTATGAACCTACATTCACGGATGCTTAAGACATTGTTCAGATTGCCTCCTCTGGGATTGGGTTTAACCTTTTCAATGACCCACCACTTGAGACTTTCCGGTGTATGTCCAAATGTGGTGAAATGATCCACGAGTGGTGCACCCTGTGTCCTACATCGTATGCGGCTACAATGTTGTAAGATGCGACACTTGACTTTTTGAATGGTCTGGCCTATGTACATGAAGTCGCAAGGACAAGTAATGGCTTAGATGACTCCAGCGGAGTTACAGTTGCTATGGTCCTGCAGTACATGTGTGCAGTCATTATGTGTGAATTGCTTTATTTCTTGTAACATAGGGCAGGCCTTGCAGTGGCCACACTTAAAATCGCCTTTAACCGGGGGTATACCCCATAATGTCGTTTGGCATGGGGTGTTAGGTGATGGTAACAGGGATTTCACGATATGGTCTCTCACGTTCTTGCCCTTTTTAAAAAGCGTGTAGAGGTGGTGATATATTGCCCAATTCGTCCGAAATCAAATGCCAGTGCCGGTTGATGATCTTTTTTATGGCATGGCTCTTGGTTGAGAAAGTAGTAGCGCAAACTATGCGCTCCTCATTCACATTACTCCTCTGTCTGGGTTCAAGGAGGAATTCCCTGTGATTATGCCATGCCCGTTTGCGGGCTTTTTTGAGGAGTCTAAGGGGGTATCCCCTCTCAGTTAAGCGTGACAATAGGCCTGCAGATTCGTCAAAGTAATCCTCCTTCTTCGAGCAATTACGACGCAACCTCAAGAACTGGCCAAAGGGTAGGTTATCCCTGAGGTTGCGTGGGTGGTGACTTGTGTAGCGCAGCAGTGTGTTGAGTTCGCTACTCTTTCTAAAAAGACTCGTGTATAGTGTGTCTAATTCCACTTTTATACTGATGTCTAAAAAATGAATTGAGTCTCTGTTAAATTCCAGTGTAAATTGAATGTCATTTGAACATGTGTTAAGCCAAGTATGGGAGGACTTGAGTTGTTCCTCGTTACCTTTCCATATGATCAGCACATCATCTATATAACGGCGCCATAGTTCTACACACTCAATATATGGGTTGCAATTGTTTAAAACATATTGGTGTTCATAGGCGTCCATATAAATGATCGCTAGATTAGGGGCGAAACTGGCCCCCATCGCCACGCCCTTTGTTTGGAGATAGTATTGGCCCTGAAAATAAAAGTAATTTTTGGTCATAGCGATCGTCAGAAGTTCAATAATGAACTCTGTAGGTACTTTGTGTGGTGCTGGCTGGTTGTTCAATACTGATTCAATGCACATAAGGGCCGGGGCCTGTGGAATATTGGTGTACAGTGCGGTGATATCCATTGTGGCCAGTAAGTTAGTTATAGGATTATATGGGCGTTCGTCCACCAATTGTATAGCCTGCATCGTCTCTCTAAGGTACGTTGTCGTTTTTTCTGCTATGGGTTTTAGGAACACATCAACGTATTTACATAAGGGTTCCAATAGTGACCCACACCCCGAAATTATAGGTCTTCCTGGCGGATCCTGCATACGTTTATGTATTTTCGGCAGGGTATAGATGGTAGGCATCCGAGGATGCTTGTTATTGAGGTAGTCATATTCGTGTTTACTCAGATACCCTTTCTCCAGGGCGCTACTGGTAGTCCTTTCTATCAGGTTACTTATCTCTTTAGTGGGATCTGTTCTAAGTTTCTCATAGTTGCCTGCCACGTCCAACTGTGAGAAAATCTCCTTTTTATAGTCATCAAGGTTCTGTACAACTATCGCTCTGCCTTTGTCGGCGGGCTTGATAACTATACTATTGTTACTCTTAAGTGTCCCTAAGGCTTGGCGTTCGGCTTTGGTAATGTTGTATTTGACATATTGTCTGTTTGAAAGAACTTTACTCACATCCCGCATCACTACCTGTTCGTACGCCAAGATCTTGTGTTGCATTAGGTGTGACGGGGGGTTGAATTTAGATGGTGGTCTAAGACCACTTCCAGAGAAGGTTGGTTGATAAGGGATCTTTTGGAAGTGGTATTTCAATCTTATTTTGCGGAAAAACTGGTGGAGTTCCACCTTCAAATTAAAGTTGTTGGGCATCGAGGTAGGGACAAAGGATAACCCTTTTTCCAAGATTTTTTGCTCTTCGGGTTTAAGAGTGTAGTCTGATAGGTTTACCACCGGGTTTTCAGGTGTATACACTACCATCTGTAGTGTTGTTTCCGTGTTTGTATGTCGCCATGTGTCTCTTGTTGGAAGTGTATCGGTCTCTTGGCCCTGCCCCTGCCTCTGTTCCAAAGTGGTGCCTTCGTACCCCTGGGTCTGCCCCAGGGGCGGCCCCTTCCTCGCTGTTCCCACCATGGATCTTCCGCTAAAAAAGGATGGTCTGAGTAGGTGTAGTCAGGGTTAGATGTGGAAGTAGTGGGACCTGGGCGGTCAGTATCACTGCTTGAGCTGCTTCCTAGTGATGAACCTGAGAATGTTGTGTGCCTTCTGAAGCCACCTCTCCCTCTACTAGAGAAAGTACCCTGTTGTTCCCTTACGTAGTATCCTTCTTGTAGGTAGCCTTTTTGTCATAGAATTTTATGTCCTTGGTCACTTTTTCTAATTTGGTCGTTTGTGTATACAAATCAAAGTCACGAATGGTTCTTTCAAGTCTTTCTAAGGCTTCTTTAGCATTGCTAAGTGCTTTATCATCAATACTCTCTTTCTCCAATTCTGTTATTTCCTTAACCAGGCGTTCAACCTCTTCCACAGCGGTCTCAATCCCAAGCACCATCCAGTGCCTGGAACAATTATTAGAGTTCAGTTCAGTTCAAAATTATGTTTATTTAGACCATAGTCTTTAAACAGTGATAGTACCAATAAAAACAACAATATAAAACAACACAATTTATACATTCTCAGTGTGAAAAGTTGATAAATTATCGGTAAGGAGATAGTAATAATGACTTTTCTGCACAGGGCATCACCATCCTTTCTAAAAATTGTACAAAGCTTAAAACATCTTTAAAATACTATACAAATATTTATCCTTATAAAATAGAATTAATTTAAGATTTATAAAATTAAAGACTAATTCTCCCTAAGGAACCTTTTGACTTCCTTCATATAGTTCCCTAGTGCAATCGCAATCTCGAGATTAGGCATTTCAGTAAATAATTTAACCGCCTGTATCCGCAGTCTTATATCATATTTTAAAAATATTGGGCGAAGATATCTTTTACGCTGCTCTAATACTGTTGCACAGTCTAACAGGATGTGCAATATATCACCTTTGGTTCCCAGTGTACACTTACAGTACCCATCCTGATACAGCATTTTTGTTTTTAATTCTTCATTTACTATCCATGGATTTATACCTATTCTCAGTCTTAAGATCTCCTGTCTATACCAATAATTTGGTAGAATATCCAGATAAGGAAACCATTTTTCATTTAGCCATGCATCTCTCATGAATTGCACTGATTTTTTCTTGGCCAGATAATCCATATCTGCTTGTCTTGAGGCTTCTAGCCCCTTATTTCTGATGTCTCTTTTACAGAATTCTACATTCAGGGTTTCTGGACAAATTTTTACCTTTACATTCTCACAAACCAATACTATTTCCTTCCTTATCTTTTTAGCCCATTTTAGATTGCTACATTGGATCTCTTTCCTACACCACTGAGATATCTTTTGGCCTGTTTCTAAGTCCAAGCGTTTCCAAAATCTTATTAAAATCATTTGTGACTGAACCCTCCATGCAGTAGTGCCTAACTCATTTCTTATTGCTTGAATCATTGACGAGTGTGGCAATGACAGAAGAGTTTTCAGGCACCTCCCTTCCTCTAGATCCCAATCTTGTTTACCGCTTAGATAGAGAACTTCTGCTCCATAGAGTACTTGTGGGGGTATCATCGCACTAAAAGCCTTTAACAATGGTCTGTGAGACATATCTCCATAGTCTCGATTACATTTTTCAGACCACAGATCGATGTGTAAGCTTTCGCTTTCTGGGCTTCTATGTGAGTGTGCCACTTTAAAAACCTATCAAACCACATCCCAAGATAGCGATATTCATTCACTATTTCTAGCTTCAGATCTCCTAAAAACCAATTAAAACTAATCACTTTTGTCCCAAAACATAAAATTTTAGTCTTTTCCATATTTACAGTTAAGAGTTTCCTTTCACAATATTCCTTAAAAATATTCAACTTCCTTTGGAGGCCTATTTCAGTCTGATCCAGAATTACCAGATCGTCAGCGTATAAAAGGCAGGACACTTTATTTCCATCCATTCGTGGACTGGCACTTCTTTCGACCTCTAAGCTTGCTGGTAGATCTCCTAAAAATATGGCAAATAGCAGAGGGGCCAGCACGCAGCCCTGTCTAAGGCCATTCTTAATTGCTATTTTGGGCGTCAATGAGCCTTCTGTGTCTCTAATTATTTGTGCCCAATTTCCACTATGTAGCTCTTTTATTAATGCCAACAGACCTTCGGGAATATTTCTCTTTACAAGGGTATCCCAGAGCACCTTCCGGTCAACTGAATCAAATGCTGCACGGAAATCAACAAAGCAACAACACAGCTTACCGTTTTGTTCTATTGATTTACGTGCCACTGACCACAGAGCGAAACAGTGGTCAATTGTGGAGTGGCCTTCTTTAAAGCCCCCTGTTCAACTGGTACAATTGAAAATTCCTCTACCCAATTCTGTAATCTGTTCAAAATTATTTTTGAGAAAACTTTTTCCCCAATGTCTAATAAGTTAATCAGCCTATAATTTTGTGGTGCGTTCATATTACCTTTTTTATGGACTGGCCTTATTATAGCCCCTTTCCAATTCTTTGGTATTTGTCCACCATCTAAAATTACCGAGAACATGAGGGAAAAGAATCTCACCCACCAAATCATCTGTGACTTTATTATTATTGCTGGGAGATTATCTGGTCCTGCAGCTCGTGTTAATTTTAATTTACTTATTATCTCTTTTACATTCTGTTCTGCAAAATCCGGTTTCAATTCTTCCATTAACTCTTGCCACGGCTGGGGCGCTTCGACTTCTTGTTCTCTACGAGGGCTATACAATTCCTTCAGATACCTCTCCCATGCTGCCTCGTCTACTACACAATTCATTGCCCCTGCTGGATGATCAGTTGCTGCTTTTACCAGCTTCCAAAACTGTCTTATGTTTTTTGATTCAATGGATTCCAGCAGATTTTCCCAGCATTTGTCTTTGTACGCCCTTTTTGCACTCACAATCAGTTTTTTGTATTCTCCTTTCAATTTATTAAGATAACTTTGACTATTATGGTCATTTTTTTACTGATGTTTCTTATAGCTTTCCTTAGCTCTCTTTTTTTCTTTAGACAGTCTATAGTAAACCATTTTGGCCTCCTAACTGGCATTTTTTGTTGGTCTATTTTATCTTTTTTAATTCTATTCGAAGGCATTGCACCACTTGGTCTATTTTTCCCTCATACCATTTCAGCTTCTTAACCCCTAATTCTCCCAGGAATATCGTCTGTTGGAATTTTCCTAATTTTTCCATATACTCTTCCGTTAATCTAGTTGTCACTCTTTTAGAATATTCTACTTGTTGTAAAATTACTTTATCTCTGGGTTTCGGGGTTCCCCCTTGAATCTTCAACTTCAGTGGGTTGTGGTCACTGCCTTCTTCCCTAAATATCTTAAAATCCAATATGAGTGAAAAATTCCAGGCAAACATAAAGACATAGTCTATCGGGCAATTCTGAGTGCCTATTGTAAATGTCTTCTTTGCTGGGCAGTCTGATTCTAATCTGCCATTCAGGCAGAATAGACCCTTCGTACCTAGATAATTGCCCAGGTCTTTATCCTGTCTTGTTGGTTCACAGGCAAGGAATGTTGCTTGTTTTATTTCATATGCGTCTAGTATATCCCTTTGCCAAATGTCTACCTCCTTTGGGTACAATTTATGATTAAAATCTCCCACGATAAAAAACATATCCAAATCATACTTTTCACATAGCAAATCTATATCATCTTTAAAATACCCCAACTCAATTCCATACTCCTTGGCATTCTCCCATTGCATATACACATTTATGATGATCACATTTTCATTTTTTGTTTCAGAAAGCAGCAAGGAGAGTCTACATACCAGGAGCCACTTACATTTTACTTTCAACAAAATCGCATTGTTAGCTACTTTTGTTGACAGTAGGGTCATAATCCCCCCTGCCGGGCGACCAAAACTTTTTTTCTTTGCTGGTCGATGGAACTGGAGAAAGCCGTCAAATATTGGGGTTTCGTCGCATAGCCAGGTTTCTTGCAGACAAATAATTTCAACATTTCTTCCTAATTTATTTATACATTCTTGTTTTATTATGTCTCCAAGACCATTTATATTCCATGATAAAAGATTTAGGCTATGCGACACCCCTTTATCCTATTCAACCTCACTTAAACCTCCATCTTCCACCATATCTTCCCTAAACCACTGGGAGGGACCTGCCAGACTACTTCTTTGACTCCAGTTACCCCATAAGTTATCGGTAGCTGAGTTATTGACTACTACATTCAGGGTACTCCCTCCTTCTTCTTTACCCTCCCGAAGCCTCACTTGTCTCTTACCAAGACCTCCATGACATTTAAGGAAGCTGCTGCCTGGATGGCAATATCCCTTTAGTTCTCTCTCTGTGATTAACCTTATACCTTCATGCTGTATCTCTCTCTCTGCTTCCAAAATTGCCAATTTTACCAGGTCAGAATAGAGTAGTACTCTTGTAATTTCCTTTCCATTTATTTTTTCTATAAAGCCCACCTGTCTCAAATCTTTTGTTCCTATTCCCCTCAGGCTAGGGCATCTAGAAAATGAAAATAGGATTTGGGATCTATTTAAGGGTATAATTTTCCTCGTTTTTTTCCCCTTTTTTCTGAATACTCTGGTTCGAGGTACAGCCATTTATTGCTTCCCACCTCTATCCCTATTTCGGGGTCCTCTATACCCCCTGTCTGGTAGTTTCCCACCTATCGTACCCCTGTTTATTTTTTCCCTTCTATTTTCCTTTTTTGTGGGTCTGTTACTCCTTGACTTTGATACTTCTGGGATTTTATTTTGTTACCCACATTGTTTAATTTTAGATCCATTTTTACTTTTGGTTGATCCTTTTTTGGGTCCTTTTTTGGGTCTGTGCTACTCTGAATATTTACTTTCTTATTGGGGCCCTTCTTCTTACCCTCAGCTCCGGGGGTCTTAGTGGGTACCCTTATCAATGCAGGGATTTTTAAGTTAACCACTCTCTCCTTTGCCTTATTCTTTCCCCTTATTTCTACTTTAGATTTCATCTTTCTGCTTATATTTCGTTTGGCTTGGCCCCTATTATACCTGGAGCTATATCTTATATTTTCCCCTCTTCTTTTTACCAACATTGGATATTTCGATATATAAACGTTTTGAGAGGTTTCTGCCATTTCTTTCTGTTCTGTAGACTGAATATCTGCTACTGGCCTCATCATTTGCGGCATCTGACCTCTGATGCCTTGCAGCTCCTCCTCAATCTTTTTCAAATATAGTTTTTGCATATTCAGAGCCCCATTGTTTAACATTGTAACTTCCAGTATCCCTTTCAGGGTTTCCTGGAGCATCATCAGTATGTCCATAAGTGATTGAGAGGGGGTTGCAGAGATGTCCAAATTTTGTAGGCTGTCTCTCTCTGAATCATCTATTCTTTCTATTCTTGATAGTTCCTGCTGGTCCTGCTGGTCTTGATTTCTACTCTGTTTTGAATGTAATACCGGGGTATTTAATATGTCCCCACAGTCGGTTCTCTTCTCTTGACTATTATTCTCCATTTGGCCTTGGGGCACCGGTTCCTGTGTTTGCATTAGAAACAGTCTGGGGGAGGATGACAGTCGCGGTGCTGTTATTAAGGGGTGTTGACTTAGAAGGGACTGCTTTATCAGAAATGATGCCTCCAATAATTCTTCGGAGAGTTCTACCATGCCAATTCCATTTTGCACTACACCCACTTCCACGGGTTCCACTGGTTGATCTATCCGTTTATAATGTTTACCTAAGAAGTCCTTTATAGATGTAGGGGCTAACATACTCCCATTGATCACTTTCTGGGACTTTTTAGTGGCTTTTTTATTTTTACTCTTTTGCGGCACCATTTTTGGCCTCTCTCTGGCGCTTGCCTGACTCTCCTGTCTCTCTTCTAGGGTCCTAATCTCCCCGGAAGACTCTCTCCTTCCAGAGCATTGCTCCGTCGTTTTCTGCTTCCTTTTTGGTGCCATTGTCCTTTATCTATCGTGGGCCAGAACCTTTTTGTGACGCTCTTAATCGTTTCAATTATACTGTGCGTCTGATTTTAATACTCTTCCTTGCTTTATCCCCTTTCCTTGCCCCCTATGTAACCAAATTGTCAATTAGTAAGCGCTTGAGCGGGGCATTTAGGTACTCCAATCATCCATCCATTCGTTCTTGTACTTACCTCTGTTGTGCCTTAGCCCAGCGTTGCCTGCCAATTTTCCTTTGAGATTATATAACTGCATTAATGTCCTTACCGCCTCTCCCTTCCCTCTTTCTTTCTACTGGGGAGACGCTCCAGTTGTGCACACCCGACTTTCCAGATATCTTCTTGGGTGTGCAGGGTCTCTTATAGAAGCAACCTTTCTGCTTTCTCCTCCGCTCCGGGGCTGTTCTCCTCCCCTGCCCGTGATTTCCTACAGGGCGGGGGCTCTCTCACTGGAGCTTTTTTCTACCGCTCCCGCGGTAATCAGGTCCCTTCGGTTACCAGCGGGGCCCGGATTGCCCGGATTGCCCGGTTTTGTTTTTATAAGAGGTCCGATGTCCGATGTCCGATGTGTGGCACGTTTGATTTTCCTCCCGTACCAGCACCCGTATCTTGCAGCTCAAAGTTCCTGCTGCTGCTGCGGTGATTGCGTCTTTGGCATCGTGACGTGACGTAGCGTGACGTAGCGTAGCGGCTGGCGGCGAGCTGGGCGGCAACAACAGAGGTCTCTCCTCCTCTGTAAAGAAAGCACCGACAGACTGAATTATTAGAGACAAAGCTGAAGTTTACCTTAAATTTATGGTTGTCCACAAATATCGCCGGCTCATTTCTAACTTGTAGTCCTTTCGGAATTACATTAGATTGTAAATATTTGGCCAAAGTGTGACCGTGTAACCTTGTTCTAATCAACTTCTTCTCTAAACGTTCTAATTTGGATATTTTTTCATTGAGCGTGAGGTCAATACTAGAGGTTGACACTCCTAAGAGACTTGCACCGCTTTGGGCTTGTAACAGACGATCTATATAGTCGTCACTGTATGATAGTGTTTCTCTTTCAGACATTGTTTGTGTGGGTTACAATAGTGTATAACAATTAGAACATAACAAACATTGAATATTTACATATTTAAACATAAAAAACAACACAAAAAACAATGAACCCTCGCAGGCAATCCCTGCACAAGGTAGCCATTATGAAAAATGGGGTGACCCAGTGGTCCTGGACCTGGGTATGATATGATACAAAAAACAATGGTCCTGGACCTATTTTCCAAAGGATGAATCAAATCACCACCTACAATACTAATTTAACAAATTATTTGCTGAGCCCAATTCCTGTTGGCTCACAGTAATTAATTACAGGCAGTTTACTAATGTGCAACAACCACAGAAAACATTTTCCTTTTCAAGAGTTTTATTCCATCATATTTAATAAAACAATATGTACTTTACTGTACGTGACACTGAAAGACAAAGGAAGGGTTGCTCCAGGGGAACGTGCAAGAATAGAAAAGTGCTCTAGCTGTGCAAAGGGTGAATAGAATTCAGATATTGCGGTGAGAGAATAGGTTATAAAAAATTAATTCATTTGACTGAGGGAAGAGATCGAGGCTATTGCGTGATCTTACATTCCCTTACCTAGGCCCCCAGTTTTCCCTTGAGCCCCAAAACGGGTCGAAACGTCGACGCCCATATACATCTAACCTGGACCACCAGTCCCTAACTGTAACGTGCATCACAAGATTTGTATTGTGTATTTCAAAATCGATTGAAAATTGATTTGGAATGATAAAATGTGGTCAGGTAGAAACCAAGACTGAGAATTATACATCAGTCAAATGAATGAATTTTTTATAACCTATTCCCTACTCATGCCAGGAGGTAAATATATCCAAGCCATCCCCATGCCGCCCCCCTCCCGCGGGCTCCAGTTCCTCTGAAATGCAATCTCTCTCCTCCTCCCGGAGCCAGCCCCCGCCGGCCCCCACCCCCTCCTTGCCCTCTTCTCCCTCGGAGTGGCCCCCTGCCTCAACCCAACCGGCACCGTCCCCCATGGACAAATCAGCAACCCCAGGGTGAAGGGCCCAAGGCCCTCCCTCCCCCCCAACCCGCTGCCCCACCAAGCCTGACAAACCTCCAAAACCTGGGCCTTCGCCCCACCACGCATTGCCCCCATGAAAATCCCCTTTTACTGGGGCCCCAACACCGGACATATGCCCCCTCCCCTGGGCCCCCCACCCTCCCAGTGCTGTCCTGTTCCCCAGCGCCCCGCTGGACATGCTGTCTCTCCCCGCATGGGGACCCGACCGGAGAGCCACGAGGCACTCTCTTCCGGCAGGCCCCTCCTTGTCAGCCGGAGCCTCTCGCATTGCAAGAGGCTCATGTTGCACTAGCGGGGCCGCTCTCCTGGAAGAGGTGCGGCCCCGCGTCCTCGGAGACCCGGCCGGGGAGACGCGAGACGCGCTCCTCCGGCGGGCCCCACCCCCATTTGCTCCTGCCGCATCCTCCTTACTCATACGAGGCTGCGGCGCCTTACGGACCCCTGTGGTCGCACGTTTGTTACGCGTGCGGCCCCCTTTGCTTACCTGCCCCTTCTTGTTCCTCTTGGGGGCTGAGCAGGCCGCGACGGCGGCTGCCACACCCGCGGACGCGCGCCTCGTGGTGCGCGAGCTCCCCGAGGCCTCCGGCATCAGGAGGTCGAGCCGGCCTGCTTCACTGAGGAGGCGCACCGCCTCCAGAACGCGGAAATCTTCGCTGGCCATGGTCGATAGCTTATCCTAGCCCCCACTCAATTAATCCTCTATGAAAACTCACACAAGCTAACTGCTGCCACAAAAAACTAACCACAAAAAGATAATTCCTGCTAAGCTCCCAGCCACCAGATCACCAAAACCTAAAATGGTGGCTGGGAGAGGGAGGGCTAACCCCTTATAGCCTTTGGGCTATCAAATTGAGTTGGGCTACGTTTGGGCTATTCCCAACGTAGCCCAAAAACTTTACAAAAATGGCCGCTGCCGGCCGCCCCTCCCCCTCCCAAACTGCCCGGGGGGCAGACCTCACGGGGCTCGGCTGCCCCCCAAACACCCCTTAGTATATTAATGTGACAGCTCAGCAGTTTTTAGCACTTAAGTGGTTCCAAGTATGTGAAAACACAGGCCACGAGTCCAAATATGATTAGTCTTTCAGCTTTTAGGTGAATAGTTTTGCAGAATTCTTTTACTGCATCAGTCTGACATCTAGTGGCCAATAACGTTTGTCTACATTTTTTCAGTGAAAAAGAAACACTAATAATACAAGCATTTGCAATGTAATAGGTCTCGAAATTGCGAGATTTTGACCCATTGGCATTGTAAATGACAATGCCATTTATTTGTGTTAAAAAAAACACCTGCAATAATAAAAGGCATTGTCATTTACGATACCAATAGGTCAAAGTTTCTAAAATGAGAGACCTATTGCATTGCAAATGCTTGTTTTTTTTGCTGCCAAATATTGCTGCTTGCTGCCCACTGGGAAATGCTTTGCAATGCCATTTGCAGTGCAAGCATTGTGGAAGTTAATAGCACATAAGGTGGACGTCTTGGAATGGTATTTTTCACTTAATTTACTTTGTATCTGGCTGTTGTTGTAGTGATACAAGATGGCTATCACATTGCATTTAAATGGGGCATCTAGTTGCAGCGTGACTGCCATCTTTGAAAGGTAGAACATAATAAAGTATAACATATCATTTGGAACATGACCTTTGCCAATGCTTGCACTGCAATAATACAAACACTGACAAAGACATGCCTGTGACCGGTGGGAGTCAGTCATCCATCTTTGCTATGTCCAGGTTGCACCGAAGAGCCTTGATATAGGGGAACAAGAGAACGGTGGGAAACAATGGAGTTCCAGCCAAGAAAACAGAGGGAACAAAGGCGGAGGTGGTGGGAAAGGGGCTGCAAGAGAACATGATGCATCAAGGAGTAAAGAGTGACAGTGGATGGCAGGAAGCAACAGAGTAGTGGAAAGGTGGGTGGGGTGAGGGGGCCATAGCCAATGCCTTTAATGAGCAGGTACTGCCCGGAACGGAGTACCTGCACTTCTTTCATTTGAAAGAATGAGCACCGGAACTTCTCAGCACTGCTACATTTTATGGGAGAGTACCAACACTTCTCAGGAGCAAACACATACTCTAAATAGTTACTACCTGCACTAATATATTTCCATTCAAAGCATTATCTGAGAGCAACAGGGAGAGAGGAGCGATGGAAGGAAGCAACAGGGTGAGGGGAGGGCGGGTGGAGAGTGTGGGGTGGCGCTGTGGCGGGGAATGATAGGGAGTGAAGAGTGATGGGGGAGCATTAAGCTATAGCGTGTCAGGGAAAGACTAGGCGGAATGACACATAATAAAGTCAACAGCATGCAGTGAGAAAACCAATTGCCTTCTGGCTGATCCATGATGTGAATGGTTTAAGTGGATCGACCATAATACCACCATCTTATTTTATGTAAGGTATTGGAAACAATAGGTCTACCACGATATCTAAAAAAATGTGTGTGTGTGTTATTGCTCCAATGAGGGAGTGTGTACAGGTTTGAATGGTGGTCGAAGGACCTGGTTGTAAAATGTTATGAGGGTCATTGTAGTATTATTCTTAGAAATTACAAAACTGGAGTAAATAAGAGCAGAAAAAATGTCCCTGACGGATCTCTTCAGAATCCTCATAATTTTTTTCTGGCGCTTATGTATTCTCAACACTAAGGTTTGTGTATAGCAAGGGAGTCGCGCCAATCATGTATATGTAACGTTTGTAGCTCCTTATAATATGCGCCAAGTTCCATTTCAAGTAGAGCCACTGGCCTCTCACCTCCACCTGGCACGCGCCGTCGCCGCCATTGCCCCTCATTATAGATGTACAATCCTGCTGGGGGGGGGCCTACTCACAGTCGTGACAGAGACACCGGCACACTCGTTTGTAATTCAGCCGTCGGGTCATGTGCGACCTTGGCCCCTTTATTATATACCCTCGGACTGAGCCCGGTCGCGAGGGGTGCTGTGCGCGTGAGTGTCGTCACGTAAAGGCCGGGTGGCACTCTACAATTGAGGCGCTGGGACTGGAACTCTCCCGAAGGCCGCGCGGCGAGGCCAGCCATGGCCGCCGCGGCCGTCGCTAATGAGAAGCCTGCAGTCTGACAGACCATCGCCTTCCGCTTTCGCCACGCGCACCGGAGGAAATGTTTACTTCACGCGCCTCACAAAGTAGAGATTTAGATGAAAACAAAGGCCAGACTCCAAGTGTGATATTACAGTGTTTTTGTCACTCTCTTGAAGCTCCATTACTATGGGAACATAGCACAATGATTTATGTATGAGTGTCAAGAATATGCCTTTACGCCTCTGTCACTCACTCCTTGTGCTTTCACAACTGCTGTTACTGCTAACATCTGAGAATTTCCTCGTGGTAATCTGCTTAATTGTGTAGCTGATAATGCACACTACTGTCTTACATTCAGACGTCACTGAAGCTATATAAATAACCTATAACATCACACAACATACCATAATACAGTGCATATCGCCCCGTTTAGCACTCACTTCTAGGCGCTATGGTGGCACTGACTACATAAATGACAGTAATACACAAGAAAAGAAGCACAGATTTTTTTCAGCACCTTATGGTGTGTAACAGTCGCACTCTCTCAGCAATGTGCGTGAGGATGTCAGCCTGAACTGAGGCAAAGCAGGCACTGAAATCAAAAAACAAGCACTGGGGTCGTGCTTTCACTTTAATGGTGGCCCCGCTACTTTCTTTAGACTGGGCTCGTCTAAACAAAGGTGCGCGTCCGCTATTAAAGTGAAAGTGCAGAATGGGGAGCTTTTTCAAATAAAAGCATTTGTTTCTCAAGTCAACAAACAAATGTTTTTTTTTAATAAAAGTGCCCCATTCCGCGCTTTCACTTTAAAAGCGGACGCGCACCTTTGTTTAGACGAGCCCAGTCTAAAGAAAGTAGCAGAGCCACCATTAAAGTGAAAGCGCGGAATGGGGCGCTTGTTAAAAACAAAAATAGTCCATAAACAAATACATAAGACCTACAGTGTAAGTAAACTGCATTTGGCCGGGGCTCATAGCTTCCAAACGGAAGTGATGTATCTGGAGCACTGGTCAATAAGGAGCCACGAAACAAAAGCGTAGAGTCATGAACCAATGTTAGCAGCAGCTGTAATTTCACTCTGTAGAGTGATTACAGCAGGGCTTGCAGATAGCGCAAGCGCACTGATGCTTGACCTAAAAAACCACAGGCAGACATACTAACGTATTTTTGCCGGTTTGCGTCACAACCGGCGCAAAATAATTAATTGCCATTTACTTTCCAGTGCAAACCTTTCTTTGCCATGGAAGGTAGCCCTAAAGTAAGTAGTTCTAGCAGTGCCTTGAATTGCTTTACATCAATGGTGCGTTCCATTGGTGGTATATGAGCATTCTCATACGGCCACCCATGTTTTTTGATACAAGGCCCTATTGGCTAACATTTGTAGAGGGGGCTTGGCACCAAAAGATAATGTTTCTTTGATGCTGACATTAAAAAGGAGAAATGTCTTAACTTCTTCAAACTTTTTTGACTTTGCATGTATGCTGTACTGTACAGCACACATCCACATTTGCAAAATAATTTGTCTCAGAATAGTGTTTTATACTGGAAGGATACCATTTCAATACAAAATCTAAGATAGACATCACACAGACACCATTGCATTATGGTGCAAAGGTGTGTGTTTAGCGCTAGCCAGCTTGATTTTACACCAAGGCTAGAGAAGAAAGCCAGAGAGCCATATCTTAATAGTAGATATGGCACTATCCTGGTCTCTCCTTCTCACAGAATGCAACGCAGCACAGAATCTTCGGCTTCTGCACTGCATTGCGGGACAACTTTATAAATCTTCCATTAAGTTTTATAAAACGCATTAACACTGGCACTTCTCCCGTTTCTAAATAGTGTAATTAGCACATAATTTCATTATTCAATTTATGGCACTCAGTTTACTCAACTGGAAGAATGAGTGTGCCATGAACTTCTGACTTTGAGAAGACTGCATTTGTCAGCAGCGAACGTTTAACACACTGAACCATCATCGCACGGTAAACAATATTATCCTTTTAAAAAACAAAACATGCTGATAATACTATCTCCTCAGATAAGCGAAGCTTATCTTCCCACTGTGGTTCCTCCTCTCATAGCAGGCGCCACTTTGAAGCAAAAACTTGATGATGGCTACTCTATCATGCCTGTGTGGCACGGTGGAGTTCTGATCACTATATGTGAGTACTAGAAATGTATCCCAAAATGGTTCATATGCAGCCTGGCCTATAGGGAAATCAGGCAGTGCCCGAAAGACTGCTCTGGCATGCCGGTGTGTCAACCCTTTTTTTTGGCTGTTTGTGGGACTGTTTTATGGTCTGCTGGGCCGGTTTTTACTGTTCATTTCCCAATTTGCACACATGGGCCCCTTTTTGTAGATCCCTCATACACTAATGGGGGCACTATTATTTTGGTGCCCAGGCCTATTTTCTGTCCCAGTCTGACCCTGTTTGAATGGTCATCATGCTTAGAGGAAGCTGTCAAAAATACTGGCAGACTGACATGCCTGAATTGAAAGGCTGTTCTACTGTCATGTTCTGCACCACCACAGCAGCCTGCTGTATGCCTGATAGGTAGCTACTCTCCCATAGGGAAAGCTACCTCCCCTTAGTCCTTGTGCTAGGGGATGGAAAAAGTGGACATTTTTCCAACAGAAGTCCTGTTATTTCCCACCTCTAAACCAAGCCTTGAATTGAAGACATAGGAGCATATTTACAAGAACTGATGCATTGGCATCAATGTGTTTGATTTTTTGTGCCTGCCGCAAATGCCCTAACGATGCCATGGATGCGCTGTATTTACAATACAGTGCTCCATGGGGCAAGGATTCACATATCCGCCATAAATTTTGATGCATCTTTTAACGCTAAAGTGACGCATTGCTGGAGATGGTCCTAAGACTGACACAACTCCAACAATGCATCACAACACAGAGGCGAGTCCCATGTCAAAAGCCCTGCATCAATCCTTACTGCTGGTTTGAGAAGGCACAGGGATTTTGACGCAGTCAAGTCGTAGAGTGATGCAGTGAAAAGTTGTAAATTTCACTGCGTCATTGTACGTGGCTTTTAACATGAGAATGCCTACCTACCCTGCATACATTATACCTGGCGCAGGTATAATGTGAGGCATACATCTACAAACTGACACATTGGGCCCAATGCGTCAGTTTGTAAATATGGAGCTGTGTGGAGCACTGATTGCGCCGCTGCAGCGTCAAACAAAAAGGACGCTACGGTGGTGCTAGCTCCTTGTAAATATGTCCCATAGTTCTTCAGCATCATCTATCTGCTGCAAACTTGGGGCCAGATTTAGAGTTTGGCGCACGGGCCACTCCGCCACAACATGACGGATATCCCACCCTGCCTTATTACAGGTTTCGTAAGATAGAAGGATCGTGCTGTGATGGATTGCCTGGTTACTCACCGGTAATCTTCATTACTCTGAGTCTTGGTCTTCCATTTCCATTCCTTACACATGAGCAGTTCGCCTGCACCACAGAAACTATTACCTAGCTGAGGTCAAAATACTTCTCCCAATATGGCGCTGCCTACCCAGCATGCATAAAGTGGGAAGCACGTCATTAGGACATCCTGAGAATACCAAAGTAACTCATAAGAAAGAAAAACAAAAAAACAATCACCATAAACAGAAACCAGGGAGGGAGGGCTCAGGAATGGAACGGGTAGGCCAGGACTCTGAGTAATGAAGATTACCAGTGAGTAACCTGGCATTACCTCCTCCTCCATCTTCCTGTCCCATTCCTTACGCATGAGCCCATACCCAAAGCACATGGTGATTGATTCACACAGAAACCAAAAATGATGCAACATACTTGATAGTGAATGCAAAAAATAGCACAAATCACAGATCATGGACAGCCAACAAAACATGAGTGCCAAACTCAAGACTGTAGTGGGAAACAAAGGTGTGGGGTCAGGCCCATGTAGTAGCATTCCAAATGTCATGGAGTGATGCACCCTGGAACATTGCCAAGGATGAGGAAACACCGAGTCGATCGCCCGTAGACCAAAAGAGGGAAGAGGACGGTGAGCAACCATGTGAGACAAGACAACAAAGCACAACACCCATCTAGTCAAAATGGACAAAGGAGGCTTGAGACCCCTCCCATAGAGACCATAGGCGACACACAAGGAAGCCACCTGCCCAAATGCACTGGAATGGCACAGGTAGATGCAAAGGGCCCACAACACTTCCAGAGAATGGAGAACGTCCACCCCCGGAGAAGACGTGTCAGGAGAAAACACCAGAAGGAAAAAACCATAAGGTCAAAGGAAACCAGGGGTGCAAAGTAGGACGTGTCAACGCCAGAAGCCCCAATGGAAGACCACGGGCGGAGAACGGAAAGCAGGAGACAGGACTCTAAAGCAAAAAAACCTCCTTAAAAGGCGAGCCACCAATGGAGAGAAAGAAGACATAACTGAGCCCCTGAAGGCCAGCTTGAAGGCCAGTTGGGCAAGGAGAGTGGAGATCGCTAGCCCCAACATAAAACCATCCCCCCCAAAAACAATACCCTGACCAAATTACACGAAAACAGGTGACAGACCTGACCCCCTACACCAAGAGAGGATGTGGCTTAACGGCTAGAGTGGCCAACTTTGAAGCTGGGGAACCAGGTGATTCTGGGCAAATCACTTAATCTCCCCGTGCCTAAAAATGAATGTCTGTCTGTAATGCAACTGGTGCTCATGTAAACCACTCTGATACCTTCGGGTCAAGTTTGCGCTACATAACACTGCAAAAAAAGAAAAGTCAAAGTTTCTCCAATGACGACTGTGAGACGCCAGGGGTGAAGAGCCAACAGGGACAACCTCACAAGTGCCAAACTAGCAGCCGTAGGCGCAGGAGAGAGGACGTGCTGAGGAGAGGAGCAACAAGCAGAGGTGGATGTATGGGAACCTACCAATGCAGACAAAATGTCAAACCCTCAAGAAGGAGAAACCACTGTATCGAGACTAATATGGAACAACCAGAAGAACCTCCGTCTGCACCACCCGAATCCCCCTGGGAACCCAGGAATTCTAGGGCCAAGGAATGGAGAAGGCTTCTATTGCCCAGGCCAAACCTCAAAGGAATCAGGCCACAAACTGAGGGAGAAGGGCCAACTTCGCAAAAGCAACAGACCCAGCCAGGGAAGGCTGAACCTGGAGAGAAACTGCCGAAATAGAAGGGGTACACCCAGCTCAGAGAAACCACAGGCCCCTACACCACCCCTGGAAGATAGACTGCAGAGAGAGAGAGAGGAGATCATCCAGGGCCCACAGGCCAATCCCCAGGGAAAAGAGAAAACAGGGACCGGTGCATCCCCCCTGCTGGTGGACATAGGCATGAACAACCTGGTCATCTGTCCAAACACAGACAGCAGGGTGCCGAAGGAAAGGAGTGAATCACAGGCAGTGCCAGCCACACTGTCATCAATTCCCACCAGTACGAGGACCGGAGAGCCCAGAAATGGGATCATCTTCCCAGGGCCTAGGAATCCCCCAGCAGTGCCTTCTCCCTCTGGTGCTTGCATCAGTCCTCAAGACCACTGAGGGAGAAGGATCGAGACTGAAACCCATGGAGGGATTGAGAGGTGACAACCACCACCAGAGAGACCCCCAACCTCCGGACACCCAGGAATGAAAGCCACTGATTCATGAGACGCTGGATACCAGTGACTAAATGGAGACGAGCCCTGGTGAGCACAGACAGTGCAGAGGCCAACACTCTCAGATTCCGCAGAGACGGGCAGATACCTAAGGTTGGGAAAGAACCCAGGATAAATGGTGGAACAGACGGAGGAGGGCCCCGATGAACATCAGAGACTAAGAGGGGCGCAGGCAGGACTACCTGTGATTGAAAATAAACCAAACAGAATGACAGACTTGACGCATCTCCTCTGTTGCCTAGAGATAGAAGGAGAGACAATAAGCCAGTCATCAAGGTATGGGTAGACTTGAATACCCTGAGCCAGTGGGGCCAAGAGGATCGGAAAAACCCTTGGCGCCGATGAAAAGCCGAAAAAGAAGCACCTGGAAATGGTAGTAGCATGAGCCCACAGTAAAATGAAGAAACTGCTGACCAGTCAGATGGATGGGAATATGCAGGCAGGTGCCCACCAGGTCTAGGGATGTGAAGAAGGACTTCTCAGCAGCTGCAAATTTGGTTTCCTTGGATAGTGAGCTGATCCGCAGGGCTATGCTCCTTACCCGGGATCCAACAAAAAGGAAGGTGATACATATAAGACCTTGTCACCTGGGCGTCTGTCTGAATTCACATCCCTTGACCCCTGAATGATGGGAGGAAATAAAACAGAGCAGCTCAAACCGGGCCAAGGCTTTCCAGATGAAAAAATAGAGAGACTCTACCCTGTACTATACCACTCCCAGTCATGGGGCAGAGCCCACTGAGGACCCTTGGTAAGGGCGTTTGGATACACCCACCAATGCATGTCATGCCAAACTTGGCAAGTGATTGGGACCCATCTCTCGAAACCAGAGCCACTGGACTCCAATGTTATAGAATGCCACAGATAAAGGCCACAGATGGAAAAGCATCTGCAAATATGTCTACAGGATAACACCTTGAAAGAAATCAAGAGAAAGAGGATTTGCCCACCACATTCCATACATGCAACAGCACCCGTATAAATTAATATGTGTATTTATAAAGCACACATTCACCCAGAAGGGTATCTTGGCCCTGAATAACAGATGTTTATTGTTACTCAACTCAATGGTACTCATTTCATTGACCTCAGAAGGATGAAAGTCTGAGGGGACCAATTGGGATTAGAACCTGTGACCATGAGAACAAACACAGGTGCCTACAGTGGTCGCATTAGTCCACTAAGCCATCAGAACCGGCCCAATTAGCATTATGTAAGGGTACAGTCTCACGCTCAACCGGCCAAAATGAGGCCCAGAAAGATCAACACCATCAGCATCAGCCAATGCTAGAGGAGGGGAGATTAGAGTCCACTTAGATGCCTTAGTAGGTAAGTCAGATCAGAACCCTGAACAAAATAACCCCTCTGGCTCTCCTCTCAATGACCCCCATCAGGCTCAAACACATCCTGCCTGGGGAACTTAAGAGGTGGGTGCCCGGGCATTGAAGGCCGTTGTTAGCAATGGGGGTCTCTAGTTGGCAGAGGTATGCACCTTTGTCCAAGTAGGGACCCTTGCTTCTAGTCAGGGTAAGGGAGTTACCCACTTCAGATACCCCCTGCTCACCCCCTTGGTAGCTTGGCAGAAGCAGACAGGCTTATCCCAAAGACAATGTGTAAAGTTTTTGTACTCAAAACACACAGTAACACAGTGAAAACACCACAAATGGACACCACACCAGTTTAGAAAAATAAAGTATCTTTATCTATATCGATATATTCAGTGCTGAGACACCTCTGGGTAATTGTTGTGCTTTCCAAACTCAAATCAAATCAAATCTAAACCAAACAAGATCAAAACGACAAAAATTCAACATACATGTATCAAAATATGACTTTTAGAACAGTTACTTCAAAAATAACACTTGTAGAAACAAAGAGCTCCACCTGGGGCTATTACAACATTGTGACAAGCATAAATCCAAAGTACGGCACCGACCGTGAGGTGCATGGCGTTGGGCGCGGAGTCACCCGGAACCCCAAACAACAGTACTTTGGAAACGAAGTCTATGGACGATGCACGGCATCATGGAGGTGAGGCATTGGTGCCCAGGAGAAGTTGGTTCCCTGGTTGCCACGGGGGAGGTGAGGCGTTGAGTTCGTGAGGAGGCAAGGCATTGAATCCAGGGCTGGGGAAGTTAGGCGGCATTGGCGGTGAGGCATCGGTTCTGGTGAGGCAATGCGAAGTCGAAGAGTTTGTGAAGTCACTCTTGTCGGTTATTGGCTCTGCTATAACGGGATACAGGTGCCTGCGGTGACGACCTTTGTGCAAGTGTCGATAACTGCAGACATCGGCAGGCATTGACGGGCGTCAGAGCTGTGGGGCAGGCAGGGCGGTGCATCGTGCACTTCACGAGCAGTGGCCTCGGTGCAGGTCACGGCATCACTGGTGGCATTGCTGTCAGCATCAAAGTTGGTTTTCTTGCTTTACAACACCAACCATACAATTCTCAGGGCCCACGAACTGGAATTGTCACTCTTTTTAATGCAGGAGTCCACAGAGGAGTCCAGATGCTGGTCAGTGGGTTGCAGGTGCAGTCTTGGTGGTCGTGAGATTTCAGAACAGGAGGCCAGTACGCAAAGGCCCTTGGAGATTCTTCTTCAAGCAAGTTCACAGCAAAGTTCCAGTCTTTGTCCTCTCCTTAGCAGAAGCAGCCACTTCAAGCCAACCCAGCAAAGCACAAACAGCAAAGGGGCAGTACTCCTCCTTACAGCTCTCCAGCTCTTCTCCTTGGCAGAGGTTCCTCTTGAGTCAAGAAGTGATCTAATTTTCTGAGGTTTAAGGACGAATACTTATACTCCATTTTCTCTTTGTTCTCTTTGTGGCAAGGGTCTCTGAGCCCAGTCCAAACTAGTTCTGCCCTCTCTGGCCCAGCTTCACTACAGGAGGTGGAGACAGCATTGTGCAGAGGAGACAGTGCCTTCTCAGTTGCAAGTGAAACTCCTCCCACCACTCTAAATGCAGCCAAGGGCTAATTAGCCCAGCTACGAGTCACCTAGGAAAGGCAGAACACACCTCAACCCCCCTTGTGGCTGTCTACAGTGAATACACAACCCCAGTCCCTGTCACTCCAAAACCAGACAGTCAATACACAAAACAGCAGAGGCACACAGGATGGCTAAATAAGAAAATGCGGCTTTCTAAAAGTGGCATTTTCAATCACAATTTAAAAAACATCTCTCTAAAATGATGTGTTATTAAATCCTGAGTTCAGAGAGCTTAAACTCCACTTCTCTATCTTGTCCCAATGGAAAGTTATACTTGTAAGATGTTACAAAGCAACTCCTATGTTAGCCTATGGAACAGATAGCCTTTCAATAGTGCCAAAACGAAATTCGCAGTATTTCACTATCAGGACATGTAAAACACACCAGTACATTCACTGCACCCTGCCCATTGTGGTACCTTAGGCCTACCTAATGTGTGCCTTACATGTAAGGTCAACATGGAAGTTTCAAATTGTGCATGTAGTGGCATGTCTGAGATGCATTTACAGGGCTACTCTTGTGGGTGGCACAATCAGTGCTGCAGGCCCACTAGTAGCATTTGATTTACTGGCCCATGCACACTCAATGCACTTTGCTAGGGACTTATTAGTAAATCAAATATGTCAATCATGGATGAGCAATCATTATTACAATTTACACAGGGAGCACTTGCACTTTGACACTGGTCAGCAGTGGCAAAGTGCTCAAAGCATCTAAGCCAGCAAAAACGAAATCCAGCATACCATAAAAAACACAGGGGATAGAGGCAAAAACTAAGGGGATACCATACCAGGATGCCAAGTCTAACAGCCGCCTCCTCTGAAGCCTCAATCATGGCCTGTAAGGAAGACAATGAAGGTTGCACAGAAGGACCTGGTTCCATCTCCGATAGCACCATCGTAGCACCAGCCACAATCCAATAACCCCAACCATTCCGATTTCCGTGTATGCCAAAAATACAAGGTAGCAAAGGCTACCTCCTGCGTTATACCACATGATAGCATCCAGACAGGCCAGACGTGGGGCGGAGCCAACTTAATATACCCCTCATACAACATTCGGGGGAACAAATCAGGCCACAGCATACCCTGACCCCTCGCCGTAAGGGCCACTTTACGAGTCCCGGCGAGAGGGAAACAACCAATACGCCCACTACAGCAGGGCGAACAGTATGCGGAGTACACCAAGCCCTGCCCGCTAATGCCATGCGCAATGGGCGAGGGACTCCAATATTCTAAACCCGGAGTTTCTAGGCCCTGCTCGCTAATGGAGAGCAATATGGGCCGGGGACACCAAAAACAGCTGCAACACCACACCAGAATGCACAGTCCCCAGCAGCGCCACCCGCTGAAGCAGGATGCAGCTGGTGGGAGCGACTGCACATAAATACCACACAAAACGCGCATGAAATTGAAGACTCGATCCCATAACCCTGAGAGTGAGAGCCTGGGACAATAAACAAAACCCCACAGAGGACTCCTTCAATTAAGCCAGGTCCGCTAGAGCAGGGCGAAGGGCATAACATAGAACAGCACACACAAAAAACAAGATTGCCAAAAGCAGTAATATGAGCTGTGACTTAAATTTACGTGAAAAGGCAAATGCGCTAGCATTGAGTCAGAAAAGAAAACAGTCACAAGTGTGCTGCTGCTCCTGTCGAGCAAAAAAACACCCATCTAATCAGGAGCCCTGGTAAGCAAAGGAGCCTCAAACCCTCGCCCGCTGCGGCACCACAAGGAAAACAGAACCTCCCCACCTGCAGGGGACAAGAAGGGGCAAAAGGATGGTCAGCGCCGCAGCCCAGAAACATGGACCAACACCCGCTGTGCAGGGCGGCCAGTTACCCTAAACACAGACTGCCAAAGCAAGTCACACAATAGACAAAAACATATCAACATTCAAATAAAACCATGATCAAATTACCTGACCTCACTAGGCAACATGTCAGCAGCGCAGAAAGAAAATAACAGGATGTCCTAGTGACGTGCTTCCCCCTTTATGCATGCAATAATGGGGGAAGTATTTTGACCTCAGCTAGGTAATAGTTTCTGTGGAACAGGCGAACTACTCATGCGTAAGAAATGGGACGGGAAGATGGGCGAGGAAGTAATAACCAGTCACCAAACTCTAAATTAGGCCCTCGGTATCAGATATTATGTAAAGCAGGCCTGTGTTTGCAATCATGAGTTATTTTGGTTTTATTAGACCCCTATGTAAACAGAGAGAAGAAACAGGATTTTATCGTCCTAAGGCAGCCCACGCCTGATAATATTGCACACAATGTCTTCCTTTTGAAATATCTACAGAAAATAACATTTTAAATGGAAAAGATGACCATAAACAGAAATGTCTTTCTTACAAATAGGCATTTGATTGGGCAAATTCTAACATGAAGGCAGGTGATCCAGCGCAATATTAGCCAACAGCATTCATACACCATATACTCACTTGGGCCCATACATTCATACTACACTAATACTTACGCTGGGTGTCAGATGTACTCTTTTATCAAAAATCCCTGCTACCAATTACCTTCTGATTGAAGAGTAATAACTTACCAATGGATCCTTTGCTAATTGGGAAGTTTAAAATGAGTGACATTCATTATAGTACATAATCCTGAAATAACCACTGAGTCAGGAAGTTTTAAAATGTTTATCTAAAGTTTTAGCAGAGTAAAATACAGAAAACACGGTACTTGAGTAAAATACCCAAGAAAAAGCATAGAAATGATTTTGCTAATAAATGACGGTGTTTAAGGAAGAGAAGAAGATAGAGACAGCAGCGCAACTAAAGGTTGCAGTATAGTTACCTAAATGCGAGAACCAAGCCCCTTGGCCAAGGAGTTGGAAAAGATAGGACCCAGGAAGGATGAAGAGCAAAGACTTCTTCCAAGATCAGGACAGGACCGATGACCTCTCTACAACGACGCCTGCGCAGTTCCCCTCTCTGATACTCGACTTCTCTCGATTCTCCCGTGCCTTCCTTCTAATGGACTCCGCCACCCTCTCCTCAGGACCTCTTCCGGACAGGAATTCAGTCAGCAACCGATCAGCTGGGCAGTCTGGAGTTGAGAGCGCTCTGGCAGTATGGACGCCTGTTCTTCGTGAACGCATGCTCTGACTAATTTACTAATGCTATATTCTATTATACCCTTCTACGCCCATGTACCTCCCCTTAATGTTGCTAACATTATGGGACCACTACTTCTGATTGGACAGGGACAGGGGGTGGATTCTCGCACCATGTCAATTTTGGCCTAAATTGTAAAGCCTATTGTCTTTACGTTCCCTCCCCTTCAGATTAATACATTCACTTTATTTCCCACCCGTCTCACGACAAATGTTATACATTTTACAGGAGAAAAGTAACAATTTGTCCGCCGGAAACATTGAGTACATCATCTTCGGCCAATAGGTCGTGGCCTTGGGAGACGTCCAAGTTGACTTCACTTGGCAGGCATACAGGACACATGCGCAGAACCCTCTGTCTCTCGAGTTTCAAGACACCAACCCAGGCCCAAGTTTACAAATTACTAAAAGTGCAAGAAGAAAATATTAAAATCACAAATAAAAAGTTTCACTATATACCTACTTTCCCTACTCTATTCCCATTTAATCATAATACTATCCTGCATTAGTAGCGTTAAGAAAACGACAATTTAATAATGACATGAGAGCAAGCTTAAGCATGTGAAAACATTAGCAGCCATTTTAATGCACACTGCGCAGAAGCAGAAGTTTCCCACCAAGCAAAGAAAGACGTCACACAATGTGATCAGGTTGCGACATGCGCATTTAGGTTCCGCGCTTTAGCGGCCATCTTGGTTTATAGACAAGCGTTATTCATTAGTAAAACACATAGGCAAGCGTCTATCCCTTTCGTGTTTGTGAATGCAAAGATTAGTATTGACAGTACAAGTTTAATAAATTAATACTATGAGGAGGATTGCGTACAAGCAAGTTTCATTTTTGAAACCTTGCTCCATCAATCCCTCTCTGATGGCGTTCTGAGCCATCAAAAATACTACCCTTAATCAGATGCCAACTTCTAGCAATTCGTTTCATTCTCATTTTTACTTTTTCTATTCTTACAGTCTCCTTTTAATTTCTTGTATAAATCACTTCTCCATTCTTCTAGTTCGATTTCATCTAGTTTTCTCTTCTTTCCTTTTCCTGTCACTTTATATGTCCCATTCTTTCTACAGCATTTGCACCATATTGATATTGCTAAAATTATTATTGCTATCCCTGCTAAGGGTACTAATATTTGACCTATAAGTCCTTTCCCTATATTAGCAAACCAGGTTCCAATTGACGATATACTATTTGTCAATCTTTCCCATAAACTATCAACTTCCAGTGGTTTAAGTTCTTTCTCAAGTTTAGTTATGTTCTGAATATACGTTCCAATTTCTGCACTCTTATCAGGAATATAAGTGCAACAATGTTTCGTTCTCAATAATTTACAGACTCCTCCTTCTTTTGCCAATAGAATGTCAAGAGCAAGTCGATTTTGCATTACCATAGATCTAATCGCAACCATCTCCGTATTAATCATTAGAAAACCTCCAGCAGTATCCGTTGATAAACGATCAACCACTGTAGACAATTTACATATTTTCCTTGAGTTCAGAATTATTCCCACTGAAGGTATCAATGCACCAAATATATCACCTACAATTTCTGAAAAACTAGCTCTTTTACTACGTATTAATTCTCTATTGTTTTCATTGCTTCCAGTGTTTCTTTTTACGTGGTATATCTTTGGAAAAACTATTCCAAAATAACAACTTCCATACCACCGTGCAGGAAGCCTAAAGTAAGCCTTATTCCCACATACATAATATATTCCAGGAAAAACTGAATCTGTTCCTCCTTTGAGTCCCCAACCTCCAATAATTAAAAAATTGTGTTCACATTCACTGGTACCGATGAAAACATTGTTATAATCAGTCTTTAACCTATGTAGACAAATTTTCCCTTTCTTTACGAAATCCAGAGCCATTGCAGCTTGAGCTTTACCAGGTGTATAACTCCCTTCTTTCTCCGCCCAAGGTGGCAAATGAGCCTTATGCTCTAAAGCTTTCTTTTGAAAATCATGTCTTCTATTAAATTCAAAAATATCTTTTCTTCTTCTAGTAAAGAACATGTTAGATTGTGTCTATGTGCATGTGTTATGTCTATCGATTTCATTGTTAAGAAAAACTCTCCCATAAACTGTGCGTCTTGACTAGTAAGCACTGGGTTCATACTCTTGCGAATCGGAACCTCAGAAAATATCACATCTAAGTTTGAATAATAATACTGTAGCCTACCTGTTCTATAAAATAAACTAGACAAAACACTACATGATATGCCATATGTCAGTGGTAAGTGATGGTATGTTAATCCTTCCGCTACTGATTCAGGTAACTTCATACAGACATAACAATTACTAACTTCCATTGTGTCTACATACTGAAACAATAACTTTGTGAAAACATTTAAACTAGTGTCGTTATCAGCTATTTCATGATGAATTTCTGACTCATCTTCTGCTATTAATTCTACTCTATTGCCCTTCATGTTTGCTGTCCTCCCTTTAGTTTCATTATTAATCTTCTTATCTATTATCATAAGGTAAGGAACTGCTACAATCAGGACTAACCATACTATAAGCACCAATACTAGACTACATATGCAGATTGCACAGCATCTCCTACAACAATTTCGTTTTGGTCTCCCAATAACTCTATCATCAGGCATTTTTCGACAAGGAAGATTTCTCTTCTTATCTCTTCTTCTTTTCTTTAGAGGATTCTTTTGTTTAGTCAGGGTGGTCTTGTTTCTTCTTTGTATGTTAGTTCTGCACTTGTTCCTTCGTCACCACTGTCACTTGACTCTGAGCTTTCAAAATCTTCAAGAATGATATAAGTCCAGTCAGGACCCTTGAATTTGTTATTCACAAGTCTCAGTCTTTTACTTTTTCTTTTTCCTGACTTTTTCTCTTGTTCAGTTTGACTTGTCACTTCAGGTACTTGTTCTGGATCTTCACTTCTGGTTGTTATGTGGTACTTTACTCTTTTAATGACACTTGGCCAATGATCTCCTTTTCTTGTCTTCTTGGTTGGCACTGTTTCTTTGTTTACGTCTTCAGAGATCTCGTTATTTTTACTGCTCAATACTGTTTTGTTTTCTTTGATTACTGCTTCTTTTGTTTGTTCTTTTTCAGGTCTGATTGGTTTCTCTTCAATAGCTCCACAATGACTTTCAAGATGTTGGCTTTGTTCCTTTTTTATTTCTTTATGTTCATTTGTATTTACCCCTTTTTCTTTAGTGAATTCTTCTTGATCTATCTGCTTCTGATCAGGGCTTATTGCACTGTGAACTTCTGCAGCCTGACCTGATTCTTCTAAACCTGTCTGTCCCTCTTCAAAGTTTATTAAATCTTCACTGTTTTTAGTCCAATTTTCTTTCCCTATCTGATTTAGTTCAGGATCTTTTACTATCTTTTCTTCTTGATCCTGAACTGCTTCTTCTTCACCTATCTGATCTTCTTCAATTTCTTCCAATTTTGTTTGATTTCTCATTCTGTAATATACTTCAGGAACTTCTACCACTGGTATCCAATCCTGACTTGTGCTCGGTTGTTCTCCGTCAGCTTCTCTTGAACCTCTAGCCTGAGATTCCTCAGCTGGGCAACCTTCAGCTTCTTCAGTGATTGGCGTTGTCTGTGGATTCTCTTCTTCAGGTTCTGGTACTCTCTTTGTGTGGCTTACGTGAATCCAATTAGGAAATCTTGCACACTTCACTGCTGTATTGGTGGTCAATATAATTTGACAAGGTCTGCTCCACCTGGGTGATAGACACGTTTCTCTGGTGTGATTCTTCACTACCACCCAATCACCAGGATTCAGATCATGTTCTAGTTCAGGCTGCCTGGAAACTGCGTCTTCTCCAACCTGATGAGAGACAGAACGCACTAGGTCAGCTAATCCTTTGCAATAATCCAGAACCATATCATCAGATATATTTACTAATTTGTTTGTGGGAACATGTGTTTGTCTCATTGCTCTTCCCATCATTATTTCATGGGGGCTCAATCCTGTTGTTCTGTCAGGTATGCTTCTGTTTCCCATCAAGACAAGTGGCAATGCGTCTGGCCACTCTAATGATGTTGATGCACACATTTTCCCAATCTTGACTTTATAGTGCCATTCAATTGTTCAACCACTCCAGAAGCCTCTGGGCGATATGCACAGTGCAATTTCTGTTTTGATTTGAAACGCTTCACATATTATCTGGATCACTTCGCTATTAAAGTGTTTTCCTCTATCTGATTCCAAAGATACTGGGAAACCAAACCTAGGTATGAGCTCACGTAACAACAGTTTTGCAACTGTAATACTGTCATTTCTCCTAGTAGGGTAAGCCTCCACCCACTTTGAAAACAGACACACTATGACTAGAACATATTTTAGTCCTCTGCATGGTGGTAACTTATGAAGTCAAACTGGAGTCTTATAAATGGGCCCTCTGCCTTTCCAATCTTTCCAAACCCAATTATCGTTTTCCTGCCTGGATTATGCATTTGGCAAGTTAGACATCTCTGGCAAAGACTCTCTGCAACAGCCCTGAATTTGGGATTGTACCAATTTTGTCTGAACAGTCTAATCATTGCATCTCTCCCTATGTGTGTGTCTCCATGATGCATTCTAGCCATTTGTGAGAGTAAACAGTCTGGCATGACTGGTCTGCCATCTGCACTGATCCACACTTCATCTTCTCCTCTTTGGGAGCAACCCACTTTGATCCACAAATTCTTCTCACTTTCATCAACCTCATCTTGCAATTTCTTCACCTCATTCCAAGTTTCAGGTGGCATATACAGCATAAGTTGGCAGCTGATTCCCATTCTTTCCACCCTCTTATTGACTGACGTTCTGGTTTTGGCACAATGTTGAGCCCCCAAGTCTGCATATCTGTTGCCGACTACCACCCAGTCATCTCCTGACTGGTGTGCGGCACATTTCACCACAGCCAATTCTTTTGGTGATTGTATTGCTTCTAGCAATTCCCTTACAAATTGTCCATTTTTAATGGGGGATCCTGAAGAAGTCATGAAATCCCTCTCCATCCACAGTTGGCCAAAATCATGCACAACCCCGTAACCATATTGACTATCTGTAAATATGGTCACTCTCTGATTCCTCCCAATTTTGCAAGCTTTTATCAAAGCAATCAATTCAGCTACTTGTGCAGATTTTACTCCTGGTAAATAGGATGCTTCGACTATTCCAGTTAATTCACATACCGCATAGGCAGCAGTTAGTTTACCATCTTCATGTCTTTGACATGAACCATCGACAAATAGCTCCCTATCTGGCTTTTTAAGAGGCTGTTCAAGAGGCTGTTCCTCTATGTCTGGGCGTGGTTTTGTACACAATTCTGTAATTTGTACACAATCATGTTCATCTTCTTCGTCATCTTTATTTGTTTCATGATATGGGTCCGGCAATAAAGTTGCTGTATTTATTATTGTACACCTTACCATGGTCACATTTTCAGCACCCATTATTATCCTCTCATATTTAGTCAGCCGACTAGGAGTAAGATGCTGAGTTCGGGTTCTTGTCAACAGAATCACAACTGCATGTGGAACATACACTTTTACAGGATGTCCCATCACTATTGACTCGCTTTGTTCAATGCTCAAACAAGTCGCTGCCACTGCTTTTAAGCATCCTGGCAACGCAGCTGCTACTGGGTCCAATGTAGCAGAAAAGTACGCTATAGGACGTCTGTCTAGTCCATGTCTCTGAGTTAGGACAGAAAGTGCACAATTTTCTCTCTCTTGACAGAATAATGCGAATTCTCTTTTATAATCAGGCATGCCTAAGGCAGGTGCTGAACAAAGTGCGTTTCTCAATTTTACAAAATCTTCTACACTTTCATCCTCCCACTCGACAGGGTCCTTTGCTTTCTTTTTCGTCATGTTAATTAAGGGCTTAGCTAACATTGAAAAATTTGGTATCCATTGTCGACAGTAGCCTACTATTCCTAGGAACATTCGCACTTGTCTTTGGGTTACAGGCATTTGCATTCTTTTTATTAATTCTACTCTTTCAGAGGTTATTCTTCTTTTTCCCCTCTCAATTTGATGTCCCAGATATTTAACTGCTGTCCTGCAAAACTGTAACTTTTCAGGTGAGACTTTATGCCCTTCCTCAGCCAAAAGATTTAATAAGGCTATGGAATCAACAACACAGTCTTCTCTGATGGTCGACGCTACTAATAAGTCGTCGATATAATGAACTAAAACTGAGCTTCCTGGCATCACTAGTTTTTCAAGTCACTTTTTCAGTATCTGGTTGAAAATGGAAGGACTTTCTGTGTACCCCTGAGGAACACGATTCCACACATAGACTTTGTTCTCAAATTTAAATGAGAAAAAATACTGGCTGTCTGGATGCAATGGTATTGAAAAAAATGCTTGACACAAATCAATTACTGTGAACCATCCTGCATTCCAAGGGATCTGGTATAGAATTACTGCAGGATTTGGTACTATGGATCAACATGGTTCCACAATCTTGTTTATTTTCCTCAGGTCCTGAACAATCCTATATTTTCCACTAGGTTTCTTTAGTCCCATGATTGGTGAATTGCATGGGCTACTCATTACTTCTTTTAGAATGTTTTGGTTTACCATTCGATTGATTTCTTCAATGACTCCTGCTTTTACTTCTGCACTCATTTTGTATTGTTTAGTATTTGGGAAAATCGCACCTTCTTTTACAGTAATTTGAACTGGATCTATTTTTGCCATAAGTCCTGCTTCTTTTCCGGTGAAATCCCATACTATTTGGTTTACTGTACCTTTTAATTCTTCTGGCAACTCATCTTTTGTTATCAATGAAAACATTTAATCTATTTCTGTACCTTGTTTTGCAACCATAATTTTATATACATGGTCCTCATCTGGTGTCTGGACTGCCACACCATCCGGCGTGCAGAACATTGTACAGTTCATTTTGCACAATAAATCTCTACCTAATAAATTCACTGGGCTAGAATCACACACTACAAATTGGTGCATTTCTCTGAAGTTTCCAATTTTAACTTCCATTGGTTCAGTAAGAGGTGTTCTAATTCTTTGATTAGCTACCCCCACTACTTGGATATCTTCACCAGAGAGAGGAAGGTCTGGGATGTCTGCTGATCTCACAGTAGACCTGGTAGCACCAGTGTCCAAAAGGAAAGTAATATCATTACCTTTCACATTTCGTTCAACATATGGACCAGACTGATCTACCTGTAAGGATGCGCCAAGAATGCACTCCTTCTTCCCCTCTCCTAGGCACCGTCATAAGTCGAATTTACAATAATTGTCCTGCAAAATAAATTGTGATGTCATATAATCATTCTTACCACTCCCTCCTGGGTATCCAATGTCTGTACCATGTTTTGCTCTGCTTACATTACCCTGAACAGGTGGAGGTGGTAATTGACTCTGGGGATTTACACCCTGCGGTGAGTCATTCTGCGTCTGTGGATTTAAGTTTTGATTTGGGCCATTATTATTCCGCATCTTTTTACATTCATCCTTCCAATGCCCCAATTTTCCGCATCCATGACAAGGAAATTTCTTTTTAGCTTCTTCTCTACTCATTCGTCCTCTAAATTTTCCACCATTTCCCGTATCACCACTCGTTCCAGAATCTTTTCCTTGATTTTCACTCGGATTTTCCAAATTAATTCCCTGCTTCTCTGCCATTTTCACCTGTGCCCACATCACCTTTTCTTGTAATTTCTTGTGTCTATCTTCAATATCGTCTCCACAATATTTTGCATACTTCAGAATCTCATCTATGGGCTTTCCCTGCCAACACAGCATGTGTTGTTTAATCATCTGGCAAATCTCTGGCTTCAGACCGTAAACAAATCAATACACAAACTGACTCATGTTTTTGTCTCCAATGTCCTCGAATCCACTATACTGTTTAAACACCTGCAATAGACGCTCATAATAGGAATGTACTGTTTCACTGGCTTCTTGGGTTGTTCGATCTATTTTCACCCAATCTGTTTCTTTCGGGGTATTTTCCCTTTCAGGTATGTTATCACCTGCTGATACTTTTTCATCACATCATTTGAAGGGGCACCTGTTTTCGGATCTCTAGGATATTCATCACTAGGCCAATCGACTGTAATTTTACAATCTGTCCACAAATCGGCAGGTACCACTATGTCAAACAGACCATCCAAATCCTTCAACAATACCTTTGACACCTTCACAAACCTTTCAACCTGCTTGTACCATTCAATTGGCTTTTCCCTCAGCTTTGGAAAATCATTCGTAAATGATAAAATATCCTGTCTGCTCCATGGGACATGTACATATCCTCCTCCCGCAACTTCTCGCATTGGATACATCTGGTCTGCTTTTCCTGCTTCCTTCATCACATATTCTGATGCTGTTCTACTTGTTCGTGCTTCTTCTTTTTTCTTGGCCCACCTAGATCTCCATTTATCTAGATCTCCCCATTTTTGTAAAACTAACATTAATTCTCTTATTTGCAGTCTTCTTCCAGATGCATTCATATTTTCTAAATCTTTGTCCGCAAATTCTGCTCTATATGGTTTCTGTAATACTTTTGATCTCCCTATTTCTATGCCCATCTGTAGTGCTAAATTGGACAATTTTTCATGGAATATCTTTACATTTCTGGTGATACTCCTGCACAGGAATAATAATTCTTCTTCATCATAGGTATTTAAGCGTTCTAGTCCTACATTTCCTGCTATTATTTCTTCTAATTCGACTTTCAATTTATGGATATCCAGTATTTTTGGAGGTGTGCACTGTTTAACTGACCCTTGTACCCATCTTTCTAAATCTTCAGGTGTTACTATGGTAGCACTTTTTGTTCCTGATGAAGTTACTAAACTTACATCTTTTGAACCTCCAGGTACATCTCTTCTTGGAGTATTATTTACAGAACCTCGAATAGGCAAATCCATGAGTGATATTGTGGATTCACAGTCACTAAATTGATCCTCAATTATAACTGGAGCTTCAGGTTTGGTGTTACTCACAGGAGTAGGTGCAAGTATGGGTTGAGGACAATTTCCCTGAGTACCATATAATGGAACTACTGGACCAATTGTTACAGGAATGGTCAACGAATCAGGATGTACTTTTATCTGGGTTATTTTCTGTATTAATTCTGCTCTGGTCTTTTCTAGGGCTTCTTTTTCTTTGTCATGAAGTATTCTAGTTGGGGTAAATTCATGCATTATCTGTGGCACTAATGGAGTTTTTGGTGGTGCACTTGGGGTGCATCCACTTGTCCCTTCCTGATATGGTGGGGGATTTCTTAACATTTCCTCCATAAATTCGTCTTCAGATTCCTCATTTCTCATTAAATGTTTTGTCTTTTCTGTACATTTGCCTCCTGATTTCTCTCCTTCTGTGAATAATGGATACAGTCCCTCTGTAATCATTGCCCTTCTCCATTGTTTCATCTGACCCTCTCTTGACTCACGTAAATATCTGGGGTAAATTCCTGGGTAACTCCTATTACTTCTAGATCTATCTCGTTCAAATGCCTCTGTTTCCCATTCCTCTAGAGCCTCGTACTGAGTTAATCTAGGTCTGGGTTCTAAGTCATTCATCCTCAATCTCAAGTTTTGAAGAATTCTTCCATTAAAGGTACCATTCTCGGGAAATGCTAATACTCCATCATTTTTGGTGTATTCTATCCAATTCTCCATCCATACACAGGTATGATAACCTCTCTCCATCATCATAAACGATGCTGGCGTTTTAGCTGGTGGAAAAATAATTACTTCTCTCGTTTTGATTGGTTTGTCCTTTTTAAAATAATTCTTAATCTTTTGTAAGAATGACATTTTTCTCCTTTCTCCGTTACATTCTATCTAATCTTCTGTGTACAAAATTATATTCTGCAAAACCTAGGAATCTCCTATCCGGACGAGTTCCTGTTAAAGTCGGATCACGTTTTAACATGCAATCCTTATCCACTAAGAATTTTGCTTCTAAAATCTCGGCCAATCAAATGTCTGCTATCTTTTATTTCCGAGCCAATCCTTGCGCGGCCTTTTGGTGACGTTTCTCTGTCAACCCCTCCTTTACAATCTGCTCTTTTCTGTCCTCGCTGGTTTAACCAATCCCAGTGCGGCACCTGTGACGTCAGTACTACTCCTGACTACTGACCCCTCCTTTACAAAAGTTTTTCCACACCCGCTGTTTCAACCTACCACAGCGCGGCGTTTTGTGACGTCAGCTCCCTCTCCGGCAACTGACCCTCCCTTTACAAAAATTTACGCAAACTTATTTTCTCTATAAATCTTAATTAAATTTCAGTAACAACATAAAACATTCGCTATCGTGCCAGTTTCCACTAATTTTGAAAAGGATAGTTTCTTCCACACTTTAGTAAAACCTTTCCGTTTACTAATACATACATACGAGTAAAACACTTCCGTCTACTCTTCACACAAGCTCCAGAAGTACCTGTTACTTCTCCAATGTTACCCTTACTAGGTGATATAACATCAAATTTTTATCAGCGTACCATTTTTGCTATTACTCACACGCATAGAGTCCCTAACGAGTACTTGAAGTCCTGCTTAACTTCTCAGTACTATTTCTGCCTGACAGATAACCTCACTGCAGTATGGCTTCCACTTGCCACCCACTATTCTTTTTACCTACCCGGGGTATTCTGGACAACATATAACAAAACTCAAAAATAAGCAGATGTTAGTTCATAAAAATACAAATAAAATTCTCATTACCCAATTAACAAAGAGTAACAAAAACCGTCCTCTGCTTACCAGAAAACTGATCCAGCGCAATATTAGCCAACAGCATTCATACACCATATACTCACTTGGGCCCATACATTCATACTACACTAATACTTACGCTGGGTGTCAGATGTACTCTTTTATCAAAAATCCCTGCTACCAATTACCTTCTGATTGAAGAGTAATAACTTACCAATGGATCCTTTTCTAATTGGGAAGTTTAAAATGAGTGACATTCATTATAGTACATAATCCTGAAATAACCACTGAGTCAGGAAGTTTTAAAATGTTTATCTAAAGTTTTAGCAGAGTAAAATACAGAAAACACGGTACTTGATTGAAATACCCAAGAAAAAGCATAGAAATGATTTTGCTAATAAATGACGGTGTTTAAGGAAGAGAAGAAGATAGAGACAGCAGCGCAACTATAGGTTGCAGTATAGTTACCTAAATGCGAGAACCAAGCCCCTTGGCCAAGGAGTTGGAAAAGATAGGACCCAGGAAGGATGAAGAGCAAAGACTTCTTCCAGGATCAGACAGGATCGACGACCTCTCTACAACGACGCCTGCGCCGTTCCCCTCTCTGATACTCGACTTCTCTCGATTCTCCCGTGCCTTCCTTCTAATGGACTCCGCCGCCCTCTCCTCAGGACCTCTTCCGGACAGGAATTCAGTCAGCAACCGATCAGCTGGGCAGTCTGGAGTTGAGAGCGCTCTGGCAGTATGGACGCCTGTTCTTCGTGAACGCATGCTCTGACTAATTTACTAATGCTATATTCTATTATACCCTTCTACGCCCATGTACCTCCCCTTAATGTTGCTAACATTATGGGACCACTACTTCTGATTGGACAGGGACAGGGGGTGGATTCTCGCACCATGTCAATTTTGGCCTAAATTGTAAAGCCTATTGTCTTTACGTTCCCTCCCCTTCAGATTAATACATTCACTTTATTTCCCACCCGTCTCACGACAAATGTTATACATTTTACAGGAGAAAAGTAACAATTTGTCCGCCGGAAACATTGAGTACATCATCTTCGGCCAATAGGTCGTGGCCTTGGGAGACGTCCAAGTTGACTTCACTTGGCAGGCATACAGGACACATGCGCAGAACCCTCTGTCTCTCGAGTTTCAAGACACCAACCCAGGCCCAAGTTTACAAATTACTAAAAGTGCAAGAAGAAAATATTAAAATCACAAATAAAAAAGTTTCACTGTATACCTACTTTCCCTACTCTATTCCCATTTAATCATAATACTATCCTGCATTAGTAGCGTTAAGAAAACGACAATTTAATAATGACATGAGAGCAAGCTTAAGCATGTGAAAACATTAGCGGCCATTTTAATGCACACTGCGCAGAAGCAGAAGTTTCCCACCAAGCAAAGAAAGACGTCACACCATGTGATCAGGTTTGCGACATGCGCATTTAGGTTCCCGCGCTTTAGCGGCCATCTTGGTTTATAGACAAGCGTTATTCATTAGTAAAACACATAGGCAAGCGTCTATCCCTTTCGTGTTTGTGAATGCAAAGATTAGTATTGACAGTACAAGTTTAATAAATTAATACTATGAGGAGGATTGCGTACAAGCAAGTTTCATTTTTGAAACCTTGCTCCATCACAGGGCCCACTTGAATTGAGAACTACTATGGTACATGGTACAAAAATGAGGGTAAATGTTATACCTGCTGCTCAGCCAGTGTGACTGGGGTGTGGAATGTGGTGTGTGGTGATGCTGTGGAATGTTGGGTGTTTGGAGAGAGTCAGTTGGAGAATGGACTGAGCAGCAGGAAGGCTGCTCCTGGTGGGGCTCTTCATGGAAACTACTAATAAAATATCAACAGTAAACTCTGCCCATGCCAAAATAATGACGAGGAAACAGAGTTCGCCATGTAATGCAGCCTTGTCCTCTGCACTAATGAAGATACACAGTGCTAGAGAATTGGTTCCGTAAGAAAATGTGTATTTTCGCCGCCTTATAGTAACCCGTTTGTTGAACATGATTTTAACAACATGTATTAATCATCTATTGATTTAGTATGTGCTACGATCACATTAATTTAATGTCCTTTACAGTCCTCTTTTTGTATCAAAGTCGTACGATAAATTGTTTAAAAACCTTTATTAAACGTAAGCACATACATAAATAAATACATCATCAAGCCTTTCAATAATAGGCTGTGTTGTGCTCTCTGAAATGATAGTGACGCTAGAGGGCACCCGTGGAGATGGTGAGCAGGTCGTTTAAGTGACTTGTAGGATGTCTGGCAACAGTATCAGTGGTGGAGGGAGAGTCGCTGGTGTACACTGTGATATCTGAGCTATGATGATGTAAAACTATAAAGGTGTTGTTCGCCTCATTACTGTGTATGTCTTATTATTATATTCAACATTTGCGACAAGTGTCCTGTGAAACAGCATGAATGCAATTTAATTAGGGTACCAGCTGCCGCGTTCATCACCTAACTCCGAGAGTGGGAGTTGAACTGATGACGGAAGAAGTGGGTGAAGAGTTAAAAGAATACCCGGTGGTGCAAACCAGGAAAGTCGAAGGACAGAGCCTCAGAGAGAGTCGCAGAAGTGACATGGAAAGAACATATGACCAGGAGAGCAGCAAAAGAAACTCCTTCTCGTCGCTAACTGATGCTCTGCAAAGGAAGTACGCTACAAACAAAATAGAGGGAGAAACCTCATGGGCTAAAGAGAGAAGAAACACCTCCCGGCACTTATGAGCAGAAACGGAAGTGCACAACAACCTTACCAGAAAAACAAACCTCAGAGGCAGAAGAGGCACACAAAGGAAGTGCCAAAATAAAGTGGATGAAAATGACAATTGGAGGCATTATTTTCAAACAAACACATCAAGGACTAAGTAAAGTTAATAAAATTAAAAAATATAAAATATAAGAGAAGAACAAAATAGTGAAGTTAAAATAAATAAAACAAAAAAAACAACAGAAAATAATAATACAGAACTGGCCATTTCACTATCGAAATCTATGATAGCAAGAATAAAGTCTGAGGAAGAAAGTATTGTATGCTTAGTCTTCCGGCACCCGCTTGTGGCAAATGAAAGGGTGACAGAAGACCAAGGTAAGTTTGGTTCAGGGTTTATTGTGTCATGCACACAGCGAGGGGGCCAGGACTATGGGCCCCAGACAACCCTGCACTTTGGAGATGGGGCCTCTATCAGCGCATTGGATGGGTTCATAAATGATTTCTTTGGACCCAGCTGCGCAAGCAGGGGTGACTGCTCCGCAATGGCAGAGGAGCGTTGCCACACTGGCTCAGAGCCAGCAGCAAAAAAATAAAACAATATTTCATTATCGTTTTATTTTTAAGCAGCTGGCTCAGCGAGCTTGTGCAGGGTGGGCCAGGGCCGGGGCATGAGAGGGGGAAGGATGAGTGCTATGTGCACTCTCTAAGTGCACATGTGTGTTTGGCCGGCCGTCTCAGGCCGACCAAAACACACATGAGCACTTAGGTTTCTCTAACCAGGCTGTATTGAACTGCCGGGTTGCAGAAACCCCACAGACTCCCTGAACTGAGCAGAGCATCTTTTCAGCCCACTCAGGCCAATCCTGTGCTGCTCTGTAGTGCAGGGATTGGACAGGGAGTCGGTGATGTAGTCCCAGTGTCTGCTGGGACACAGAAGACCCAGCACCGAGGCATGGCACGGGAGGCGGCCAGCAGCAGGTAAGTTTAACTTTTTTTTAAAACATTTTTTATTATTTTTAAGTCCCTCATCCCTCCGCCCCTCTGCCCCCTCCCGTGCTCCGCCCATGCCCCCTCCTCCCCGCCCCACCACTTTTTGTATGTGGCAGCTGCCACTGAGTGCAGGACGCCCACAGCGAGGGGGGCAGGACTATGGGTCCCAGACATCCCTGCACTTTGGGGGCGGGGCCTCTATCACCATGCCGAACAGGTGCATAAAAGGACTCTTTGTACCCCACAGCATGGGATGCACCCAGGGCGCTGCCCGGGTGAAGACTGAGCCAATAGCGGCCCAGTATTCACTAGTCATTAGCCAAGAGGCCAGGCTGGATCATTTCTCTTGGTCCGTGGTCCAAACTTTCTCAAAGCGGTGGGTCTATATATCTTTTATTAGTTGGTGGCCTCCGAAGTACTCCATATTTGTTACCTATTGAAAGACTACAGCTAATTATCTTAAACAATATTTTAAATCTGCCAGGAGGAACATGGGGAAACGGAAATTGCCCGGGGCTATAGACAATGCAAATGAACCCCCCCTCAGGGTACCATGACGGATTCTTTTTTGGCTCGTGCAGTTGGGGTAATCTCCAAAGAGATAAACCTTGCAGGGAGGCTGGTGTCTCCGGATATTGGGGAAGGCGTAACCTATCTTTCACTGCGGCAGCCAGGTCACCAATTATGCTCCGAGACAGGAGACTCTCCAATCACACAAGCAGCCCACCATTTGGTGAATATGTGTCTCAAGTTCATCTGCTACCCAGTGAAGTCCACAGCGATTCAGTTGTTTCACATGCCAGTGATTGTGGGCCATCTGTAAAGAGGAAGCGGCAGTCTAGGCGGGTTGGTAATTCTAAGTGTTGAGCACAGAGGAACCCAGACAAAAAGCACCATGGTCGTTATCCAGCAATCTGGTTTATGCCAACCTCTTGTAAATGTAGATACAACCTTTGAGTGGGATCTGATCCTGGATAAGTTTAAATCTATTGTTGTTGCCAGTGTGACCCTATTAGTGGACAGATTGTGAAGCCTGGAAAAAGCCATTTTGGAGTTAACTAATATACATGCCAGCGAAAAGGCCCTCCCCAACACTGATTATATAGTTTGTCTTACTCAAGCAGGGTCTACGGTGCCAATAATTCCCAACGTTAGCATTTCCAGTCTGGCTACACCTTTACCTCAAGCAGATACAAGCCCCGTGGCTGTGCAGAGCCTTAGCACACTGGCTGGTGGGACCTCAGGGCTCCAGAGAGAAGGGAGAGGTATGCATGGGGAACCCAAGGGGTTGAATTGCTTCCCTGAGCAGGATATTGTTGCCAGTGCCCAGCAGGATGAGCCTAGGCCAGCCAACCTTGCCTAAATCTCCCTCCGGAATGCTGCCCGTATGTTGCCATCAAGACGGGTGTTTCGCCCCAGTCCCCCTCTACAATGGAATCTACTATCCAACTCAAGATCAAGGTGTGCCATTAATTGGCCCACAATTCGAATTTTAACATCAGGGAATATAAATACATCATATTTGTGAGGAGGTTTGTGTTGGTTGGTTCTGCTATTAAACATTTGAGGGGGGATTGCAAAGTGATCAACTGTAGGCACCTGAATTTGGTCAGTCGCTTGATATCAAGCAATGATAGGAATCATTGTTTGAATGCCGGCATTAATATCCTCCCGTTAGGAGTTTTTGATAAACATTTGCAACCCAGGATGCAGATCAGGTACCAGAGAACTTCATCAATGGCTTATAAGCCAGCTAGTTCTTTTGTCCCCACCTCTAACAGAAATGTGCAAGGGTGCCTGCATTGGCGGTAGGCAGCCAAAAGGGCTCCAGTGCATGGGAAAGAACAGGAATGCTCCATATTGCCTTAAATACAGCACATTCCTGCTCTTTCCATGTCAGGCAGTGCAGTGCAGCGCAGCAAGGTGACTTGCTGCGCTGCACTGTGTGACTTCTTCATAAATGAGCCTCTGGGACTCTATTATGTACAGGGCGCACTTTCCCTGTTTGCGCCCTGGTGCACCTTAAAACTGGTGCGTCGGGCGCAAACAGGGAAAACATGCCCTATGACATAGAATGTGCTACCCCCAGGGCAGCCGCGGACTCGTTCTGCCCTGGGGGCAGCGCATTCAAGTGAAGTACGGAGCGACTTTAAAGCAGCCGCTCTGTGTTTCACTGTGCAGGCCGCTACCCGCCTGCACTTTTAAAGGGGATAAGAGATCCCCTTGCAGGCGGGTGCAGTAAGTGACTGCACCCCCTTGCAAGGGGATGTCTGGGTGGTCCATAGGACCCCCTTTCCACCCTCCAGAGCGCTGCTCTCAGGAGGCACATTGATAGTGCACCAACTTTTAGGTGGAACACTGTCAGTGCGCCTCCTTAAAGCTTCTTTGCCTCTGCGCCAGCGTCTGTAATATGGCACAGCACAGAGGCAAAGTGATTCCCTCATTTGCATGGAGCACACCCCCATGCAAATGAGGTAACACCCTCTTGAGAAAGTGCTGGCACTGTATGTGTGCCAGCGCTTTCAGTATTACAGAAGGGGCCGCACAAGTATCGGCGACCCCTTCTGTAATACCAAAGTACCCCGGGGCGCACAAAGCGGGCTCAAATGCCTGTTTTCCCCCGGGGCACTTTGTGTAATACGACCCCTGGTGTCCGAACAAGGCTCTGTCCTAAAACCTGTCAGCTGGAATATTGCTGGCATTAGATCTAAACAGCAGAACCCTATTTGATTTGATTTGATTTCATCACCCGATCTGATATAATCATCCTGCAAGAAACTTGGGCCCTTGAGGACATCGCATGGGATGGATCTCAGAGCTTTACTATCCCAGTCATTCCCTCCTTTGGGCATAGAGCATGGGGTGATCTTGCTGTTATGATTTATATCTCTTAGCTGCTCACGATTGTTCCAATTGCTCTCATTCACAATAGGATCCAGATTATGTGGAAGTTCATTTTTTTTCTTATTAATTTTTACAACTCTGTGAATGGTTTAGGCTGTCTAATAGAGACACTCTTCCAGGCATTGCTTATCCTATAATATGGATCTTTTAGTCTTTTTAAAGATTTTTATGTGATATTAGGCATAGATTTTAATGCTAAATTGCGCTCAAATTCTACTGTGTCTGACACCTTTTTGTTGAGTGATTTGCCAACTTGTACCAACCCATCTGATAACAGGGGTTCAAGGATCTACACTGCTCTATGCACTTCAGGTTTTTCCAGTGTGGTGGATATTGTGGGTGATCCTAACAAGCAGCCTCCCACCTTTGTTGGCTGGGGTCAAGGTGTTGGAATGGGTAAATATGATGACAATGAATACTGTGATATGTGCAGGCCCGACATATGCAAAACCAATAAATGCAATGTCAACATGTGCCATCACCTAAGCCTGCACAACTGTGCTGATACCGGCAGTAACTATATCAATGTGTGCCATAATCCATGTGCGAATGACAATGTTGTTACCAGTAAAAGCAATGTCAATGTATGTCATGATCTAGGAACGCATAACTATGTGAATATCAGTAAAGACAATATCAATGTACACTATGACAACTGTACACGCATTGTTGAGAATGTAAATAAAAAACACACCAGTGACTGCCATATTATTTTTAAGAGCTCCAGTGAACTCACATCATTGCTGTCAGATATACCCAATGCCCATGCCTATTGAATAACAGGTCACAGACGGGGTCTCTCTTAACCCAAAGACAAACGCACACCCAGGGAAAACCCTGATTGATCCCACATATAGATAGTTGCACCACAAATAGGTCCGAGGACATTGGCCCCAATAAAACATGTTTGGCCAAAGGCTCATGTTCCCTAAAAATACCACAAAGCTAGATACCGCATGTAGATAGGAACACTCAGCCAATCAGGACATGACATGCACACCACACGTAGTGATCACACGCTCCTCATGCCCGACATCTGGACACATACACACTGCCCCACATTTGCTCTCCCTGAGGTCGAGAGCCATCTGTGTCCTTATCAGATGCCCAAACTTGTTAATTTATGACTGAGGTGCTTTTTGTTAATGGAGAAATAACTCTGTAATGACTTTATTGTACCTCATGTATATATATATTAATGTCAGCCAAAACTTTGTACACCAAGACTCAGATACATTCTGTTGAGACTCTCCCAGCCACTGCGTTTAGTTAAACCAACTTGTTCCTGTTTTGCAAAACGCCTCTTGTCTTTTCATTTCTTTAAGGTAAATTCATATCCAAGCAACATTTTGGTGAGCCAGATAGGAGAGATTGGTTTATCAAGCCCAACTGCTGCTGAAGGACAAGGACCCCTGCCATAACGGATTCATCTGCACAAACAAGGTCGATGAGCAGATGCCATAATTCATGAGAAGTTCTGCTTAATCCATGGGGTGGAGGTCCGTCCGGAGCCCACCGTCACAAGGGTAAGAGACTACATCCGTCCCAGTAGGTGTTTTATGGCAAACTAGGACAAGTGTAGATAATTTTTTGCCTTTTTACAAGTCAGCATGCTAGAGAGGGCGAACATGACAACTACGGTTTGGGACCACTGTGGGGGACATAAGGTACGCCTCATCCCTGGGTGTCAGTAGGGGATCGCTTGGAACTTTGAGCGTGGAACAGAGGTATGCTTCGTCCCTGTGTGTCAGTAGGGGATCGCTTGGACCACTGGGTGTGGTGCAGAGGTATGCATGGACCCTGAGTGTCATATAGGGCTACCACCTTGATCTTATTTTTTATTCAAATTGTTTTTCTTAGGGACTGATGGTTTTACAACTGGCAGTGTCTAAAAGAAGTGAAAGGTGGGTTTTTTCTTTTTCACTTAGACCGCTGGGCGTTAGGAAATCGGTGCACACTACCCGTGGGTGTGATAGAGGGTATTCAGTCGCTAGAGAAAAATACAGACCTTGGTGAGCAAGGTATAGCTTGTGTCTGGCCACAGAGGGCTGATAATTGTTGGGCTACTCCTTTTACACTGCACAAAGCGCTGCTAATTTTTTGTCCTCCGAGCTGGTAGCGACAGTCTCAGGCTAACTTAGCTCTGCATGTTACGCGGAGCATCCTCTCTCCTCAGGCTGTAGGCGCTAGGAAAGGGCTACGTTTTGGAAAAAAGAATCATTTTTTCTGTCAATCTTTCTCTTTTAGATTTTTGCTTTTTATGCATTTATTGATATAGTAGTGCTGTTATATTTTGCAATATGCTGCACGTCTAAATGTTATGTCGTGTTAAGGAAGTCTCTGCTTTATGAAATAACCATTTTTTTCCAGACCAGATTTTAACGTTTGCTAGTTTACTGCTACAAATCAACTCATACTGCTCTGAACTAACAATCACATTTTGTTACAGGTTGTTACTATTTAATTAGCATTTTGTCTATTGTTTAGTGTTAAATGGCCTTTGCAATGCATTGAATTTTATAGAGCTCGTAACCAGTAGATTGTTTTCGGTGCCACCCTGTGCACACTGTTCCCCACAAATAGAGTAGAATTTGTAATTATTTAAAGAATCTCAAGACAATCCAAATTTGAAAAATCCTTAAAACAAGTTCCCCACTCCATCACAGAGACTCCATTTAGCCACATGCAAGCGAAGTTCCCCACCCAGGCTAGGAAACTAGAGAAACACTGCCGTGAGTGGCACGTCTGTACCAAAGCCCACGCATTTCCCTGGCCTGAGGGGGGAACGTTCAATACCAACACCATAGAACATTCAAAGACTCACATACAGACCAGGTATACGGGACATAAATGTTAAGCGGGAGGCCCTACTAGAAATGTGGGCCATCTTTGAGGTGGCCCCAGCTTGTAAGACTATCCCTAAGTCTGTAAGCAAGGCATCTGCACCTCCCTTACCATACACTGTCAGGGATGTGCTCTCGCTGATGCCAGCCATCCCAGTCACCGCTGCGCTGGGTTACACCAATCCACTAGTCGAGGAGGCTGCTGGAACTCCCCCAGGGCAGCAAGCCACTGAGCGGGGAAGAGGATCACAGGTACCACCTGCCTGGGCACAGTCAGCCCTGGCTCAGTCCAGTGCCAGACCTCCTTGGGGATCAACCCCTCACCCATCAGTTGCGACCCATCAGGTCTGAGATGAACAGGGAGCACATACTCCTGATAGTCCCACCAGGTGCCATATGGTCACTGGGAGGTTTGCGGCCATACTGGAAGATGATTAAAACAGTAGAGGGGAAGAACGGAGCGCCACTCCCGCAAAGTCCGACTTCAAAGGGGGAGCCATGGGCTACACTCCACCCATGCCGGCTATGGGACGGAGGAAGCATCAGGGAGTGAGGATGAGGCCAAGACATTGCCTAGAAGAACAACACATAGCACTGAGAGAAGGAGGCAACCCAGTTGGGAATTAGAGGAAAGACGAGAGTTAAGGATGGAGAGAGAGAGAGCTCTCGCCTGGAAAGCCCAGCAGGGAGAGTAGACAACTCCCCCTTCCCCGGAGGGAGTAGGCGCTAGGCCTCGGGCCCCACATAGAGATGAGTCAGGAGGAAGGCCCCTCACCAAGTCACACACACCACCTGGCCGTTGGCGTAGGAGAGGATCTGACCAGGAAATAAGTAGTCAGGAAAGCCTGACAGGGACGCAATTGAGACAAAGAAGGAGCAGAATTGCACCCTTACGCATGCACAAGGACAGCAACGACGAGGATGTCCACCGCTCCCCCTTGCTGGTCAGGGACCCACCCCTAGAGAAATAGTATCCAGAGAAGAGGGTTAGGCCTTCACTCAACCTTTCTATCATCTACTATCCTGCTGGACTGAAAGGAAGGGCCACTAGTATGACCGTCCTTGGCCAGAGAAGGGAACCTTCCAACCTGAAGACATGGCAATTGCCGAGGACTTCATTCAGCATTGAGGGGGAGATCTGAAATGGAACTCTCTCTACATGCAGGAGTGCTTACGACGATGGGAGTGCTATGTAGGGGAGAAACCGACAGGCCTGCCCCAAGCCAGGATTTGTTTGCTACTTTAGAAAGGTGCAGCAGGAACCATCTACGTGCCTTGGACACAGATGGACAAAGTTGTGCTCAGGAATAAACTGCCCCCATTGATGGACGGGAAATGGATCTCATGCTTTGAAAAGAACCCTGTGGGTAAAAACTTAGCTTTTGGTGACAGCAAAAGTCGGCTCAGCAGCCTCATTGGGAAACAGACCCCCGCATCCCAGCAGTCACGCCTATCAATACTGAACATGACGGGGCTTCATTTAACTCATTCAGACACCAGACCTAGATGTCCCTAAGGGAGATATTCCCTCACGGCCCAGATGTAGGATGACTGATGGCAGAGAGCATGAAGCCTGGGGAGACCATGACTGAATTCTTAGACAGAATGAGAGAACGATGGGGACAGAAGACAGGTCAGCCCTGGATCAACCCGGGTCCCCAGGTCGCATTTTACTTCAACATCCTTAAGAAAGGGCTACTCACTGAGATCCAGACTGGATTATATAGTGTAGCAGGGCTAGACACCAAACCTTGGCAGGAAATACAGGCCCACATACTACATTATTACAGGAAGAGACAGGAAAAGGACAAGAAGGAGAAAGAGCAGGCCCATAGAGATACCACCAAACTGATCTAACATAAGCTAAAGTAGACCGCCCTTGAGGAGGCCACGTTAGCTGCAAATGTTCAGCTGGCACCCGTCTCATAGGGACTACCACTTAAGGACCCCAGAGAGTATTCACCCAGTCCTAGTAGCCAAGGTCAGGGAGGCTGGGTCTAAACCGGCCTCGTAGTTTGCCACTATTGTCACAGAATGGGCAACATGGCTAACTGGTGCCACCTAAAAATGTACCACTATCAGAATGTTATAGTACCAGGACAGCCCCCACAGAACATCCACCCTCAAAGCCAAGCACTGAACAAAGCACATGCATCGCACAATCAGTTTCAACGAAATCAGGCTGCAGCCACCTTACCGGGTGGTTGGCTGGGCACAGGCCAGTCACTGCACAGACAGGGAGCTCAGTTCCGCAGGGATAGGACCCACAGTCATAGCAAGGTGGGGTGACTGTCTGGGGTTGCAGTGCCCTAGCACAATCACAGAATACAAACACACCATAAGTCCAAGGCCATCCTGAAATAACCTATCCCCTTCATACTACTCCCAGTCACATTTCCTTACCTGCTACCACCGCCAGCCTTCAGGATAGCCATGCTATGTCGACCATGAGTCCAAACAAGAATGAGCCATCTGGATATGCGCAGGGGGCCCAGGGCCCCTATGGCTGTTGGTCCCCCAGGGAAAGGCTGGCTGACCATTCCCCTGGGGGGAGGACAGTCTGACACAGCAGCAGAGCAGGCTTCCCAGCAGGTGCATGAAAATAGCCACACAGGACCACTCACCCAAGTCCAATTTTGGGCGGGCTACATATGTCTCAACTGCCTCAGGGTTTACCACCAAATGGAGGCCCTTCTTTAGTTCCAAAACAAGGCGAATGCTCTAGCACCGGTGTCGGGAGCCAGGTTCCTCCACATGCAGGGGGCAGCGATGGCCACGACGTCAGCAATTTCCTCAAAACTCCTGAAAAATCCACCACACAACTCCTGTCCATAGGAAAATCTATTGAATTCATTAGCGCCACCTCCATCAGGCCAAGCGCATAAAAAGTCCCAACAAGACCCCTGACTCTTGGAGAGGAAACACCGCCAACAAACATAGGTCCAGACATTTCCCTGCAGGTTTAGATGGGGGTCCACATACGACCTTCCAACCATCTCCAGTGTACTTTTCTTAAAATTAAGAAACGCCTAAAAACGCAGGTAACAGTCCACCGGGACCCGCACAAAAAAGCCTAAAAACAGTCCAAAGATTCTCGACCCTTCCAGAAGAAAGGCGTAACCCAGTAAATCAGCTTAATTAGAGATAAATCTCGCTCCATGCCACGTGCTAAGGCCCAAATACGCGCATGTGTCAATGGAACCATTAAACTAAAATCCAAACACCCACTTCCCTTCACAATTGCCCACAGCACATGCCGGTCAAAAGGACACTTCTACTCCGATCAAAGCATCACACCTTTAAACGGAACAGCCCGCAGGAAAAGAGTACGTCCCAACCGTAGCTAGCAGAAGGGGGAAACCAAAATACAAAGAGCATTAAAACAGTTTAACGCTCACTTCTACCCTAAAATTCTAGCACCTCTTAAAACAGTTTACAACTCACCATCCTCCTAAAAACCTTAGCACTTGCTTTTCAGTACCCCATGAGGAAAAAATTAGCTCATAGCTAAACCATCTAGCGCATCGGTAAAATGTAAGCACAGGTATTTTCTAGACAACTGCCTAACAATTTGTTTTTTCCAAATTAACGTACAAACCATAGCTCTTATCCTGTAGGTCCATGATCGAGCAGAAAGTGCGCCAACACTGCCGTGGCCCACCATTCCTTAGACCAAAGCTTTCAAAGACTTACTTTCACAAGGACAATGCTTAATTAATACAGGATACAATGACTTTTGCAACAATCCCTTGAACAACATTGTTTACACTGCACAAAGACAAGACACATCTGGGTGCCCAGACAACAGACACCTCACCCAAAGATGACTCTACAGCCTACAAATACTTTTTAAGTTATGTATTTTTGTATTTCTGTACACGCTCTATTTAGCCGGGGGCATCTCAAGCCCATCCAGAGCTAGATGTATGCCTAACCTCATAAATTCTGCTTCAACATTCTTGCAACACATGCATAGAGAACCATCTCACCTCACGTACAGCTACAGCGAACCAAAAGCTAGTATTCCTCATGCACTACATAGCGCACTCCTACACAACACCTGGTATCAAAACATGACCGTCGTAGGCACACAAACTATGAACAGGCCATGCTATATATGTTCATTGATATCGCACGCCATAGGCACAGACAGACTTTACCTATCCCAGGAGATAGCACCAGAAAGAACAGAGTGTCTCGTCCATCTGTACCTATGTAGGATCAGGGCAAAAATCCAACCCCATAGTGTAGACCCTCACAGGGCACTAGTATGCATCACCCGGTATGAGACCAACTTCATTGCACTGTATTTCTTCACCGAGCCTAGCGACATCCAATCCGAGGTAGAGAGGTTGCACAAAAGGGGCACCATAACGGAGAATACTGTTTGGCCATGGGACTTCATAGAAAAGAGGTTCCTGGAAGTAGCAAGACCACTGCACCAGTGCACAAATACGTCCACTCCCGCCTCCATCTACGGTCCCAGGGTGGCCCTTAACATCTTTGGGGCTACCTTCTTTAATGAAATGTAGACCCCGGGTATGGAATTCCTGTGCAGGGCCGCTCATCTCAATGACGTGGGGGGAAATGAGTCCTATGGGAGGGAGTCCAATGCTAGCATAGACATCCTATGCCAGGAAATCTGGGATACCGAGATTAATATGTACATATGGTTGGAGGGAAAGAGGCAACCCCTAATTGTATTGAAATTTACACTGTACTGTATGTTTCAGAGGCAAACGAACCATACCGTTGGGTAATAATGAAAACTGTGACGTGATACTATATGTACTGGACCTGCGATGGGGCACCTCCATGCTGATGGATATCTACTGGAAATGTGATGACTTGCCTACACCCAGCTCCTCCCCGGATGGCGGGGCCTCTGCACCCTCATGACCATTCATACCCCAACCCTGGCCATCCATGGAGAAGACCTGTCCCTTACAGAAGAAAACAACTGTGTTGCATCAGGCTCAAAGCAGAAGAACTGCTGATTATTTTGGCTGGGCGTCATTACAAGGACATTCCAGAATAAATTAGACTGTTCACAGAGTCTCAAGTAAATGCAGCAGGGTCAATACCCTTTTTCATCGTACAAACAAAAGCCAATGCCCGTGGGTTACAAATAACCAAATGGGAACTGATGAGGATGATAAACAATACTGAGCTCGGCCTAAACGCTATCAAAGGAAAAACTGAGAGCCTTCTGCCTTATGGTGAAGCAACATCAGTACGTGTTGGACTTGATGACCGCGATGGAGGGGTGGGGGTGACAAGATTAGTGCTTCCTGTTGTACTTTTATTCCCGGAAATTACATGGACAAAGGGGCATTAGCTAATGCCATCCAAGAACTGCATTGTCTGTAAGCCGACATGAAGAAGTTGGGAGGTGCCCCTGAGCAGGACTTGTTGCATAGTATCTTTTGTGGATCCCCTTATGGGTGTCCATACTATTTACGTCAATGATGCCAATCTTCATTATTGTACTTCTGTTATGTGGTTTCCTACAAGTGGGGTTTTCCTGCTGTAAAACGCAGTCCTCAAATTAGGTAGCATGTACATAGCTAGGGATAAAGTAACAAACACACACACTTTCAAATAATATAACGGTCATGACATATGATGAGGATAAAGTAGTTGAAGAATCAACTAGAGGGGGGCGTGTTGGAATGGGTAAATATGATGGTAATGAATACTGTGATATGTACAGGCCTGACAGCGGCAATACCAATAAATGCAATGTCAACGTGTGCCATCATCTGAGCCCGCACAACGTGCTTATACCGACAGTAACGATATCATTGTATGCCACAATCCATGTATGAATGACAATGTTGTTACCAGTAAAAGCAATGTCAATGTACGTCATCATGATTTAGGAATGCATAACTATGTCTATATCAGTAAAGACAATATCAATGTACGCTATGACAACTGTACACGCAATGTTGAGAATGTCGATAAAAATGACGCCAGTGACTGTCATATTATTTTTAGGAGTTCCGGTGAAGTCGCATCATTGCTGTTAGATTTACCCAAAGGGGCCTCCCCATCAACCCTGAGGCAGTGTTACGTGGTCAGGCAGGCCATGCGACCAACACCCATGCCTATAGAATAACAAGTCACAGGTGGGGTCTCTCTTAACCCAAAGACAAACACATGCCCAGGTAAAACCCTGATCGATCCCACAAAAAGATCGTTGCACCACAAACAGGTCTGAGGAAATTGGCCCTCATAAAACACGTTTGGCCAAAGGCTCATGTTTCCTAAAAATCCCACAAAGGTGAATACCACATGTAGATAGGAACATTCAGCCAATCAGGACATGGCATGCACACCACACGTAGTGATTATGTGCTCCTCATGCCGGCATCTGGACACATACACACTGGCCCGCATTTGCTCTCCCCGAGGTCGAGAGCCATCTGTGTCCTTATCAGATGTCCAAACCTGTTAATTTATGACTGAGATGCTTTTTAGGAATGCAGAAATAACTGAATAATGACTTTATTGTAACTCACAGATGTATATAATGTCTGTCAAAACTTTGTACTCCAAGAGACTTTCCTCAGACGCATTCTGTCGAGACTCTCCCAGCCGTTGCGTTAAATTAAACCAACTTGTTCCTGTTTTGCTTTTTCATTTCTTTAAGGTGAATTCAAATACGAGCAACAAAGGCTCAACCATATATTATGTTTTTATTTCTAAGAATATGGAACAGCTTGTTTACTTGGGGTGGGGTGACTAAAAATTGTTATAGTGACCACAACCCCATTGAGCTTGTCCTCACTTTATCTGACTGCTCCCGCTGCATTGTTTCCCCTGGCATAACCAGTTTGTCTCAGAAGGATAATGGCCTTAAAATTAAATGGAGAGCTATCCATGTTACTACTTCGATGAATTTATTAATTAGGGTGAATTTGAACCTGCTAGTTGACCATCTCCTAATTACCTGTATACCTAGTTGGTTTGATAAGGGGTACAGGATACTCAATCATAGACTTCGAGCAGCTCTAAATGCTCGCTTCAAAAACCAGCAAAGTATTGCTGCAGCAAGGCTAGCATACAGAAAGGCTAGGAAATGAGCAATCAAGGAGTGAATGTGGAATAGTTCATTTCTACGTGTAAAGATAGGGATAAAGGGGTGTCTGGGAGATTGTAAGGTAAACAGGCTCCCTTAAGTTTGTCTGATGAGTGAGGTTGTAATATGAGCCCAGATAAATGGGTGACTCATTTTAAACAGATGTATTCATTTGGGGACAGTGCCATGATAGATCCTCTGGATGAGGCCCTGCAGTTTCCTTTGGAGATCTCCTTTGAGTTCAAAGAGGTCACTGCTGCCATAGCCTGTCAAATAAGGCTCCTGAACCAGATGGAGTGCCAATGGGCCATTATAAGACCAACAAAGAGCTTTGGGCCCCGGTAATCACCATCGTTTTAGAAGCTGCAGTATCTGTTAAAATCCCCACCTCGTGAAAGACCACAACCATTGTGCCTGTGTTTAAGAAAAGCAACATGCAAGACCGACGCTGCTACAGACCAATATTATTGCTGTATTCCATAATTAAGATCATGGGCCGGGTTGTCCTACATTGAATCAAGGATTGGGTTCAGCATAAAGATATTCTTTGCCAGGACAATATGGCTTCGGGGAAGGTTTGGGAACACTTTAGCAATGTTCAAATCTAAACCTCATCATAGGAAAATACGTGACTGCAAAGAAAGTTTCACTCTATTTAGCATTTATGGACGTAAGCGGTGCATTTGACAGTGTCTGTCGGGCCAAGCTATGGGGCGTTTTATCTAGTGCTGGTATGACTTCCACCTTGGTGGATTTCTTACAGGGATTACACACGGGCAACAGTGCCTCTGTAAGATATGGCACTGAGAGAGAATGTAGTGAACTCTTTGATCTATCTCAGGAAGATCACCAAGCTTGTGTTTTGGCCCCTATATTATTTCATTTATATCAATGGCTTGAATTCTTTTTTGGTTTCTAAGGGGAAGGACATGCCCAAGGTGAAATCCACATTCATCCCCGCTCTTCTCAATGCTGATGACGCAGTTCTTTTGTCTCACACACCCAATGGTCTTAGGGGCTTTATTGATGTCTTTGTCCAATTTATGGACGATTTAGATCTAGACATTACCATAGTCAAGACGCACTATATGGTGTGTGGGAGGCCTTCCTGCAAAATTAGACCAATTTCCATCAAAGCAAAAATATTGTACAGTTTAGTGAGTTTCCCTATTTGGTGATCACCTTTCACTTACGGAATTGCTGGTCACCTTGCGTTGCCAATCACTGTTTACGTTTTAATCAATCATGTGGGGTATTGTTTAAGTTTGGTGGCAGTGTTGGAAGTAAACCTCTCTTGACCCTCCTGGAAGTATATAAATTGAAGTGTCTCCCAGTACTGACATATGGGGCTGTTATATGGGGGTATTGTGACTGTTCAAAGCCCCAACAGGAGGAGAATCATTTCTGCAGGAGGCTGTTAAGCATAGGCCCACTTAGTTCTCACTTCTTTGCCCATGAGGAACTGAATTTAGCCTGTGTAGAAGATTATATAAAAATGACCCTGCTGCTTTTATGGATGGCAGTTTGGAGCAATCAGCACACCACCGTTAATTGTGATGTGAATTCAGCATGCCTAGACTGTGATTATAGCCTTAAAATGCCATTGCTAGACTATGTAAGGGGAATCTCAGAGTTGCTAGGCAGACCAGACTTGCATAGTTCCCCACATGCAATGGGTAAAGAAGATCAAGTGAAGATAAAGGCACAGTAGGTTAAGCATGCCTCAGAGGCAGGAGATAGTACTACTTTGGGTAAACCTATCCTAAGAGACTATCTAAATATAAAAATGTATAATGGAACTGAGCCTTATCTTTCACTTGTGAGAAACCCGTGGGAGATGTCTCTTTTAACTAGATTTTTGTTCTGCGGCAGGACAGTTTGAATTAATTTCCATGCTGATTTGTCCTTGTGATTTGATTTACAGACACTTTGTAGTTACTATGAGCCCTTTCGTCATAGGTACTTATTGCCCATTCTTAAAAATTGTGGTTTTTGCCAATACAGACCGGCCCTTTACTTTCTTTGAATATTGTCTTACCCTGTTGTCTGTTTTGCAGTAGGGACATTTTAAAAAAAATGCTCTGCATTGCTGTGATTCAATGAATTTTTTGCATATTTCTTTTTTCCCCTCTCTTGAAATGGTGTCTGTTTCATACAAATGGTCTGAAGTTTTTAAATTAATGTTTCATACTCACTGCACTTTCATTCGTAGTCACTTCAAAAACAGATGTTTTATTTATGCATTTGGATTTTTATCTTCATGTACATACATGTATTCATCTGTTAATGGTTTGAAATTTTTAAATTAGTGCCTTATGTTCACCGCACTTTATTTCGCAGGCATCTTGAAAAGAAGATATGCCATTTATGTATTTGGATTTTACTCTCCTCTACATATGTGTAATTTTCCTGTGATGCACTTTTATGATTATTTTTCTTAGTAATCAAATAAATAAATATCCTTTCTTTAATTCATTCATTGTGTCACGCCAGTCACGGTCCTTCCACAGAGTAACGGACACTCGTGGAAGCTATACAAATTAAGATAGCAAAAACGTTCTAGGATAGATCATTCCATCACAGTTAACATGCATATGAATATGTACAAATAGTTTTAACTATACCACACATCTTCCCGTAAAAAAGAAATATAACAACTTTGTTTTCATACATTATTTAAGAAGATACAAAGTCTTTGAGAAGAGCAGCTTTATTAGAGATTCTTTTGTCAAGCAACTCATTCTCAACTTTTTTCTAAAAACACAAAGCATTTCTTCCAAATGGAACTAACTCTGGTTGTACCTCCCTTCAAAGTTCAATCTTCCACATTTGAAGACTCCGCTTAACTTTAATTTTCTCCTATCTATGACCTTCATTGCATTCTTAAAATGTTTGATAACTTTAAGTGGTTTAGTATATTTAGAATGTTTTTTATGCCCGAAGGGAGCCTTTATTCACACCAATCTCCAATACACATATTCATTTCCTTTGTGACATTTCTGCGATCAAATGAATCTTTCTGTTTCTCCTACAAAGTTTTCTCTCTTACTCGCCAATCATCGTTTGTAGATATATTTGCCAGTCCCTCCAACCTGGAACAAACTTGCAGTTGGTATTTCTGCCTCTAAACAGCTCAAATTATGTTTTTGCTGTTATTTAATGAGGTGGTAATCTATTCTTTTAAGTAACTCCAACCTCTGCTCCAACCTTACTATCTTTGACAACTGAATAGTTTCTTTCATGGTACAGTTGAACCTTTCCACCATCCTATTACAGTCTGAATGGCACGATGCTCCTTTCTAGTGTTCTATCTCACATTCTTTAAAAAACTGTTCCATTTCCTTGATGCAAAATTGCACTTCATTATCAGTTAACATAGCTTTTGAATACCCCTCTATATGCAAAATGTCCCATAAAAAAACATCGGAATGACAGCATCCCGGGATTTGACCCGTTACTAAACTGCACCACGAATGTCAAAGAATCATAAGATTTATGACTGTGGGATAGGACAAATAATTGCTGATATATGTATTCTATAGAAAGAGCCTTGAGAAAGCCCCAGGCTATCAAGCCGTTCAGGGGGCAAAACATGTGTCAGCTGCCAACAGAACACTACCAATATGAGTAAATGCTTGTAGAAACAACCTTAGTTGGATAATTTCTGGTCATCTCGAAGATAAATCTACTAACACAAAAACATAATGTAACCATTCCAAGCACTAAATAAATTACTTTGCAGCAAGAAACCTGTGAGTGCGTTCTTTCTCGCACGGTGTGCGAACATTTGGAGTGAATATTGACTGGCATGATCCTGCCGGCGGACAAGCACCACTCACAATCTGAGCGCCATACTATCTCCAAGGGATCGAAACGGAAGACATTAACACAAAAACATATAGAAACATTACCGCCACCTGACAATGGTCCTATCAAATCCAATGCCACTTATTTTTTTTATAAATTTCTGCAGCACATCAGTGAAGTAATCGTTTGTAAGACAATATAACTTTTAGCGCAATCTCAACAATTGCTCACCTGCCTTTCCCCTTCCAAATCCATCTCAGGCCACCAAAAAATATGACCTCAATCTCGCCTTTGTCTTTATAATCTCAAGGTGAATCTCATGCGCTAATTCATAAATACGCTTCCTCAAATGACCCAGTCTTGATCCTCAAAAAACATAAATCCTCTTTTACTGACAAATCATTTTTGATCAACCAAAATGCTTTCAGTTCATTTGGAATGTTAGATTTTGCCATCCACCTGCCTTTGAAATACCTAGTTAGTTCTTGAAGTACAATATCTTTGTTCACTTCAAATTTCCAGAAGGTTTCAAAAATTGCACCTTCAGTAATCACACACACCTTTTCATCCCCACACAACCCTTCAACATTGGCTTCACTAGGCTCAATAGATTTCACCAAATGGGGAAAGGAGTCAGCAGCAAGATGTTGCACACCAGGCAAATAATGAATTTTGTATGTATATTCTTGTAAGCCAATTTACCGGCCTTCTGATTCTGGCCAACACAGAATTAAGACCCCTTTTCCCAAAAGATTTGATGTAAAAGCTTGTTATCTGAATATACAATGAATAATCTTCCCAATAAGAAATTACACAAATTATTGACTGCCCAATGTACTGTCAAAACTCTCTTCTCTATGATGGAGTAATTGACCTCTGGACCTTTGAGAGCATCAGTAACAAACACAATTATTTGTTCTTTGCCATTGTCAATTTGTGCCAGTACAATTCCCAGTCGTTTTTGTGCTGACATCTGTGGTGACAAAACACATATTCTACCAGGAGCAAATACATTCAAACATAGGACTTTTCTCAAAACTGCTTTGACCTGAAGAACATCTTGCACACAATCTTGATTCCATCTAAAATCAACACCTTTTCTGAGCAGGGCACACATGGCATGAGATTAGCAGCCTGTCTACAAATTTCCCATAAAACTCTAACATATCTAAAAAGGAAAGCAATTCTTCCTCTTGAAATTTATTTTTTCAATTACATTTACTAATTCTTTCTTTGGTTTGATAACATTACTGTGCACGGTATGATGAAGGTACATCATTTAATTCATACCAAAATCACATTTCTGAGCTCCAGGTAATTGGTTAATTGTTAATCCATTTTCTTCAAATTTCTCTCTTATCTTTGTCACCCTAGTATTGTGCTCTACCCCCATCATACAAAGTACTAAAACATTGTCTTGCTAGAGAGTGACACTCTGGATACCTCCCAGTATAGATGTCATTGCTCTCTGAAACACAGAGGCTGCCAAACTAAACCAAATAGCATGCACAAGCTTGAAAGAGCCCATAGGTGTGATCAATATGATATAGTCCAGCCACTCTTCTTGGAGACAAACTTGGTGATATGCCAATGCCATATCTAGCTTGGTGTAATTCTTGGTACCATGTAATTCTGACAGCAATTTGGTAAAATCTGGTAATGGAAACTTATCAACCGCAACTTCCTTGTTAAGTGTTTGTAAATCGATGCATAGCCTAATTTCTTCTGATACCATCTTGGCTACAACCATGGGGGCCAACAACTCAAATGCTTCTGTGGGGACAATGCTACTATCATAGCGCAGTCTGTCTAATTCCACTTTGACTGCTCAAAGTTAGTGTTCTCAGTTTATAAACCACAAGTTTATGCTCTCTCCTTAAGAGGTATGTGATAAACATAATTTTTCTAACAACCCATCCTTTTCCTGAATACTTCAGAAAATGTTTCTTAAAAATTCATGCAACCATCTTGAATTTCCACACACTCATTCATTGTCTCTTTCATCTGCACTTGAGGCAAAGCATTAGGATCTAAAGTTACCTCCAGTGTTTTTTATGTGGCCACCCAATTATGCAGTCACCCTTCAGTGACACATACACCATGCCTACATTCATTCTTCCATTTAGCTCCAAAAGGGCTTTAAAATAACTCAACATGTTATAGAGTGCCCCTCATAGCCACCAGGGTGAATGCCGTTTTTCCTCGACTTACATACATCCCCAACATTTCTTCTGAACATTTTTTCCACAGCACAAATTGAACATTGGGCTTATGTTTACATTGTCCACGCTTACAATTTCTGAAAAATGGCCTTTGACTCTGCACACAAGTTGTAAAACAGCTTCCTCACATATCTCCTTGACAGGTTTTCTCATCAACTGTGTACCACTTCTGCATTAAGTAATAAAGTGCCCTTTTTACCACAACGATTGCATAAAGCTTGAGCCGCGGGACATGCTTTATCTTTGACCATAAACCCAGCTATTCCACACCTATAGCAAAGACCTTTTAACACTGTTTCATTTGCACTGAAAGTTCTTCTTGTTCTCTTCTACCTGTTTACAAGTTGTTTTAGCAGATATATTCTTGATACAGTTCCACACATCTCCACATGTACTCAACTCTTTTAGCAATAATAATATCTTCACAAAGTGGAGACTGATCCTTTAACCCACAATACCTCCCAAATGTGTTCATTATTGCAACAGAGCACAAACTGATCTCAAATGTGCTCTTCATCTAATACATAAAAATGTTAACTGCTTGCTAGCTTTCTCAGAGCTTTTTAGATATTCTTCGACCATCTCAGTATCTCCTTGTTTTCTTAAGCCAAAATAATACCTCTCCGTGATGGTACTTATTTGAGGTAAGAATTGTATATCAAGTTTTTCAAGCTTATTTCAAATTCATTTAATCCTCTTTCTTCAGCATTGAGATCAGGTAAAATGGTTAATACTCCCAAACAATGTAACAATAGTGACCATTTTATTTCCACTTCTAGATTTGTTCCCAAACTCTTGCATAATTTAAAACCCTTTGGTGTGCTGGACGTCTGCAGTGAGGAGGACATCATCGGGTCTCCACTTTAGGGGTCGCAGGAGAAAAGCTGGTGCTCCAACTGAACGCTTCCGCGCATGTCTAGTGATGTGGGAGCTGACTCATAATCACTTCTGCATCTTCCCCTGCTCCTCCCCAGCCCACCAGTGTGGCACACTGATGTCACTGACCCCACCAGAAGGCACGAGCAGAAGCAGGTAAGGCAGTTCCCTACTCCTCTGGCAGGTTTTAGCCCTGACAGTCTGCCCCTCAGTGTTTGAGAGAGGTATCGTTGGAAAGAGGAGAGCTTCCCCATTTCAGTGATGCCATTTTCAAAACAATCTCTGCTCATGGATCATGGACTCACATCAATCCATGAGCAGGCACCACAAGACACTGGGGATTCAATTCTTGAAGTGGGGGGGGGTCAACCCCAGGCCAGGGTCAACCTTCAGCAACATAATATATATATTTATGTTCATTGTCTGCCATTTTGATTTTTTGTTTTGCGCTACCTGGGGTTTTTCAAGCTTCCTGAAGAAGCACAAAATATATAAAGGCATTGTTGGGAAGGGGAGAGCTTCCCCTTTCCAGTGATGCCTTGTTGAAACAGATCTATGCTTGTGGATTGTGATTGGACTTTTTTCCATGAGCAGGGATTCCACTAGACACCAGGGATGTCTTGCTTTGTGTGATGGTCAGCCCACCAGGCATGGTAGACCCCTCCCTTGTATGTACAATTATGTTTTTCATTTACTGGTAGTGGCATATTGGACCTGAGCTGGAGCCCAACAACAGCCCCCAGGAAGGGAAAATTTGGCAGCTATTTTTTTTATGTACCCTGGACTATTCTAGTGTTCACAGGGCATCATAATTGCCAGAGATCAGCCCCCACATGCACAGTTCAACCATGTGGCCTGTTTGACTTTCTCCTCAGTCAGAACATGGTGAATATTCTGCCCACAGTGTAACTAGTGCTTTTCAGTCAATGCACTGCACCTAATGGTAGGCACGACAAGCATCATGTTTTGACTGAGTATCCTGTCCACCAAACCCTAAGGCTCTTAGTCTGTCTAGAAGGGTTCTTTAGGACATTTAGTTGAGCCTTTCCCAGAATGTTTAGTCTCATTTTCAAAGGTACATTTGGTCATACAGTCTGTTGAATGGGCCACAAGTGCATTTCCAGACACCCCAACTTACTTCCACACAGTTGAATGAGTTGGATTTAGTGCATTGAGGGGGATATTCTCAAGAACGTGTGATAATTATCGCAAAATTAGCTTAACGCAACTTTGCACATCGCAGTCTATTGCGGGAAAATTATGCTCTGTTAACATTGAATTCTCAACACGGCGGTACCATGCGACAGTCTCACGCCAACGCGTCAAATGACCGCGATAAAATTACTGTGACGGCCAAAAAACGCGAAATACGAACGCGAAAAAAGTTGCGATGTGGCCAACCTCGATAAAAAAATCTGCGATAACCAGCGACAGGCCTGCAATTCCCACGCGTCATGCGGGAAAATGCACTATAAAAGCAACGAAAAACACAAACAAAATAATGAAAACTGCGTAGCACCATAGAGGAAGCCGGAGTAAGTACAGAGGACGACCAGAACCTCACAAGCCCCCAGGAGGAACAGCCTGGAACCTCGGGGTCACGGAAGGGCAAGGAGAAGAAGACGAGGAAGACGAGGTTCAGTCCGCAGGAAAACAGGATCATCATCACGGAGGTGATAGAACACCACCAACAACTGTTCGTCACCTCCAACGTGTCATTGGCAAATAAAAATGCAACATGGCAGTCCATCCTGGGGAAGGTGAATGAAGTCGGAGTGAGGAGGAGGACAATTGGAGAGGGCAAGAGGCGCTGGAATGATGCGAAGCGCAAAACCAAGAAGAAACTCGCTGACAACCATCAGGCAGCAATGCAGACTGGAGGTGGCAGTCCAGCGGAACACCAGGAGCTGGATGAGATGGAGGAAATGGTGGCCACAGTCATCAGTGGGGAGACGGTGGCAGGAGTTGGGGGTCCGGACACTGCTCGACATGACCTGACACAACAGCACCAGGGTGAGTACCCACATGGACTGGGGGGACGGGGGAGATGGGCACAATGGCACACATGCACAATTAAGTACAGCACACTGCACACCCACAATGACTCTGGATCATGTCCCTGATCCCCTTGGCACACTGCAGCACACATACAAACAGCAAGTAGGCCCCCGTCCACTATGGGCACTAAAGGGTCCCTCCCCACACAGCACCAATCTCACAACCAACCCATGCACACGTGTTAAAACCAGCAAAGCTGCGTGTCTGTGAGCCACACTGACAATGCAAGTGACAGTGCATGACGAACAGCATGGCTGCAGTCCAATTATCATGACATGGTGCACGCCACGACACTGAGGTGGCTGAGTGTGGAACACATCCGGAAAGGAGCAGGTCACACTCTGACACATCCACATGCACAAACAACCCCTGACGTCAACAACACATCTGCAGATAAACCATGCCCAAGAGTCCAAAATCCGAACTAGAGCCAAAATTAGCCAAGTCTGGAACATCTCAGCACTGTAGAAGCACAGAAGTCAAAGGCACACTGCCTCAAAGGGATAAGGGGCAGCAAAATCACAGCTGCAGGGGCGACTCTCCAACAATGCAGCACACACACATAGCAATAACAGCACAACATCATTGACGACAATGTGGTACAAAGTGCAACACTCTCACTACAGAACAGAGGACACAACTGATTCCGCTTGTGCGTAGAAACTGGCCAATCACATCTGGCATAGCAGGAAACTGTGAGATGATAATGTACGTGTACAACCTCACATCCATGATGTAGTTCAAATGTCCACTGTCCCGCATCAAATAGTCAGCTCCTCCCAAACAGTCACAATGTACATTGCCATGCAGTCTGTATGTAAACTTGAACAATGCGTCAACATACATGTCAACACAATGTTAAAATGCATCTCCCCTTCACATTGCAGAGGGATAATCAACACCTCCTGCAGAGCAGACCAGACAACTCATCAGTGATGATGGAGAGGACCTCCACACCTTCGACACCGACGCCCTACAACAGCTCATGGACAGCTACGGCAACCTACCTCCAGGAGCAGGGCAGCCCAGCTGCATCGAGGAGACCCCACCCCCTGCACTGACCACACAGCAGGAAGCACCCACCACCACGGCTGGCTCCCAGCACCTCACCGAAGAACACATCGCATTCCAAGGCCAGGTGTTAGACTGCCAGAAGGAGGTGGCTGAACAGGTGCGGGTGGGGTTCGACCTCATGGCAGCCAAACTAGATGACATACGTGGGTGTCTAAGTCCCCTCAGGGACCACTTACACTCCCTAACAGACACCGACAGTTCGCTCCATGATGTCCAACAATCCATGCCCGACATCGCTGGAGTCATGACTCTGAGAGGAGAACAACTGTCTAGTCAGAGTGGCCTCAACGATGTCAGCCGAGAGTTGGCACAGATGCTGAGGATAATGGAGAACATGGAGCAGATGCATGCGGAAAGAATGGCTGCCACGGATGCACACCAGCGAAAAGTTGTTGGGATCTTCCATGCCCTGCAGATCCTCATCATCGCATTGCTGCCACTAAGGCAATTGCTGATGAATGCTGCTGGTACTTCTACACACACATCTATGGCCCCTGATGTGTCAGTGGCACACAGTGCTGCAGACCAAACATCAGCACCCACATGTCAGACAGATGACATAGAGGACGAAGATGCGGGTGATTCCACCTTTGTAGTAAGAAGGAGCCAGTAGCATTCTTCTCCGCCATATGCCCAGTTTCAGCTTGGTTCTGCCCTTTGCATCATGCCCTGTAACAACACCTCCCACTGTCCCCGAAACACTCTGCGACACTCACCTTGGACCTCGACATGGACTGCCATATTTTGTTTGCTTACCAATGACACAGCAATCAGACTGCGGATTGTACTCTTCCTCTTCCGATGTACTAGTCAATCCCTAAATGACTCTGGCTGGCCCTCCACTGGGCTACAATGTAATGTGGGGTTTGCATGGCCATGTACTGCTCCAGCTCCGACACTCCACCGAATGTGAATAAATCATTCAAATTCACACAGATGTGTCATGTCCATAATCGATCAAGTATGAAAGTATGGATGAATGTAAGGACATTGATTGCCCAAAAAGGTACACCATCGGAAATGAAAGCAATGTGCATGTTTGACCGTGACACACATGGGAAGTGGGATGACTGGGAATGTGTGCACTAGCTGTGGCCTCATTGCTCTGAGACAACAATCGCGCAATTCCTCAACTTTGCCCCACGCAATGTTAGAAATAGGGCTGGGTATGAAATGTCAAAGTCGTTGGCAGGCCTAAAGTAGTGTCCCCATCACATTTGACAACAGAACATCTCTTCGCATACCTACTCACACTCAACTGGGTAGACACAGCCTGAAGTGATGGATTACATTGATCCACATGGCAAGAACATGGACATCATACTCACATTGCTGAAGACACGTAAGAGCACAGGTCTATCAGCAACTATCCCAACCACTATGTCTGGCACACAGAGGTGGAGCTGGCAATAGGGACTCACCCCTAAGTGAAATGCATCAGTCAGTCCCTCCCTGTGTACGGACAATGCTCATTGAGGCACACGATTTGTCATTCTAATCAACACTCATCACAGTTGAACACTAGTGAAGTTGCGTAGACTTTATTAGCATGTGCGTGTCAGTACGGGCAAGACAAGGGCCACAACATGCAGAACAATGCATCAGACGCTGACAGGCAGCATTCGGACACGGTACAGTTCCACGTGACAGGCGTTGTGCATGCACCCGGGATGTTCTGCCATTGCGTTGGTGGCTCTCGTAGAACCGGCATTCTTCTGACCTGCGGCAGTTATGTGGATGATATGCCACAGCTCGGAGCAATGAGTCGTATGTGTGTGCAACGTTTGGACGTATGGGTTGTTGTGTACGTAAGTGTCAAGGGCATTCCATGCAAGAGTACCTCGAGCAAGGACTTCTGTGTGTGGGGTGTGGCTACGTTGGTCTTTCATTTGCGCTGTGCGGAGTGTGGGAGTCGTCATCATCTGATATGGTATCTCTCTCAGGGGGTGCCTGCCGCATGCAAGACCAAGGTCGGAGGTGCAGATGTCCTTCCGCCTTCTGTATTGAGACAAAGGAGCTTTCATCCCTAATGTTAGTCTGACTACTGCTTGCATTCTGGAAATGTGATGTGGCTTTCGCGCTGCAATTGAGGCTAGGCCTTAGGCTTATGGTGCACCAACGGCGATACACACACAACAGTTGGCATGCATGAGCCAAGAGCCCGAGCGGCCTTGTGCTCCTTTTACAATCCCTTTGTGCGCGGCCGCCCTCTGGGTGCATGCAACATTGTCGATTGCGGGCCGTGTGGCGCAGACACTGCAACAGAGACACACGCATCAGTTGGTTTCCTGTCCAGCCCAGAAATGAATCACGCCCAGAGCCCAGGGATAATAATTCACACCCCTATGCTGTACTTGCGTACGCCGGCCCAGTCCACCCCTCTTATGTATTAAGGGGGGGGACAAAGCTACATGTCCAAGGTCTTACCCACTGCCTGTGGTGACATGGTTGCGTCCGCTGTACACAGCAAAAGACTCAATCAGACAGGGTCCATGAGTTGTGGTGCACTGAGTTAGTGGCACCTGAAGAGCTGAGCAGGGTATCAAGCTGATGATGGCATCCAAGACAGGTGTGAGCAATTCTGGTAGTCTGGCTGAAAGACTCTTCCGACTCTGGCAGTTGTTGGTTGGAGGTGGTCCTGGCGGTGGTGGCGTGTGCAGCCAGCGGTGATGCGTCGTCCGGGCAGGTCAGGACCCGATTTGATGTGTGAGCCCTGGTGGACTGCAGTTGAGGCCGGAGGCAGCGGTCAGCACAGGGCCACAGACACATGGCGTTGATGACCCCCAGGCCATCGACTCAGAGGCCATCCAATATTCAATCAGACAGGGTCCATGACTTGAGCTGCACAGAGTTAGTGGCCCCGGATGCATTGCGGCCGTCACAGGCACACCGCCACGGGACGGTGACTTGCGGTGCACTGAGGTAGGGCCACGAGAGCTGAGCGGGTCCTCGTCGATGTCGAAGGTGAATGTCGCAGAGTGTTCCGGGGGACAGTGGAAGGTGTTCTTCCAGGGCATAAAGCAGAGGGCAGAACCAAGCAGAAACAGGCAATATGGAGGAGATGAATGCTACAGACTCATATTTAACACCAAGTCAGTACCAGCCACATGATGATAAAGACATCCCCCAGGCCATTGACTGAGATGCCACCAAAGTTTAACCAGAGAGTGTCCATGAATTTCGTGGCACAGAGGTAGTGGCACCAGAGCTGAAAGGGGATGCAGTCTGCGATGAGGCCTGTACAATGGTATAAACTCTGCCATAAATAAATCAAGACTCAGTTCCAAATGTGTGACCTACTGGCCCACAGTGTAGGCCGGAGGCAGTGGTGGAGTATGTCAATGAGAAAGGAGTGCTGGGGTCCTGAGTCGCGGAGGCCGTGATGGTCTGAGGAGGCTGCCAAGGTCGCAGGCCTCGGGCTTGGAGCTTGCACCGGCACGTGGTGGGCCCTCTGTGACACACGCCGGTGTCGGCAGGTGAGCAGTGAGGCCTGGTTGCGCAGGGGTGGCCAAGACGGGTCTGGGGACCAGCAGCCTAGGGTGCAGCAGGCGCACAGGATCACAGGCACCGCCGCTCACGGCGTCGGCCTCGTGGCGGGCTGAGAGGCACTGCCCTGGCAGACACGTTGGCCATTCCGGAAGAGAACCACGCCCGGCGCTACATGCTTTTTCTTCACACCCCTACGCTGGCCTGGCATACGCCGGGCCAGCCCACTCCGCTCACGCTTACAGGGGGGGATGTAACAAGCTACATTTACGCGATCTTCCCCACTGCCTGGGGTGACATGGTTGCGTCCACTGTCCACTACACTCCAGACACCAGCAGTATATGTCGACATGGACATGTCTGTGATATGCATAGTGCAGTCTGTCCAGCACATCCACGCCACACTTGGCATTGTGTACACTCTCATTCATGGGTCACTTGCCTCCTTTGCACATGCCTGGTTTCCACCTCTCCCCACATTCTGCTATTGTGTGGCTGAGGTGCCATGCCGTTCATGGCTTGTGTACATGGCTTGCCCAGGTTACCACAGTAAGTTGTGCTGTCGTGTCTGGTACGTGGCCATGTTGTTTGGCATGTTGTATGTGGGTTTGTAACGTGTGCATTCCCAGTTGTGGTGTGTGGTGTGTTCATTTGGTACTTACCAACGGGCAATGCATTCCCATGGGTGCCATCCTGAAAGCACTGGTTGATGATGGACTGTCGGAAGATGAAGGAATCATGTACACTGCCTGGGTTGTTGGCGATGACATTGGTGAGGAGTCCCAGGTGGTCCACTATTGCCTGCACAGTGATGGAATGCGTGTGCTTCCTGTTGCGGTAATTGTGTGCAGTGGCGGCAGGGGGCACGAGGAGTACATGTGTGCAGTCGATTGCCCCCAAGACGTGCGGGTAGCCAGCTATGGCGTAGAAGCCTTGCTTGGTCTCCAGCTGTTCCTGCGCAGTGTGTGGGAAGTGAAGGTGCTGGGGTACCAAGCTGATGATGGCATCCAAGACAGGTGTGAGGAACTTGGATAGGGCTGGCTGTGAGACTCCTCCGACTCTGGCAGTTGTTGGTTGGAAGGTACCAGAGGCCAACAGGTGCAGCACAGTCAGCAGCTTTGTCTGTGGAGGCATGTTGTTTGTCCGCTGTGTTGGTACCGTCAGCCTGTGGGCAATGATGGTCAGGATGCGGAGGTTGGTTGTCCTTTTGTGCCGCAGTGGGCAATGACATCCTCTGGTGTTGAGTCTGTGAGGCTGGTGCATTTTCTGAAGGTCCACTGTCTTTGTCTGCGCTGCCTCTGTGGTAGTCCGGGGGGGGCGGGGGGTGGCGGGCCTGGGTGTGGTGGCGGTGGGTGTTGTGGCCCTCTTGGGGCTCCAAGCTGCATGATCAGTAGCTCCTTGGCATCTGTTGTTCTTCAGGTGTGGCTCTGGTCTGGGCTCCCTTTTGTGGTGCAGGTTGTCATCCGTCTTAACACCAGGTAGGAGCAGGTGTTAAATCCCTGCTGCTAACGCACCTTATCGCCTGTTTTGTGATCTTATCGCCGATCTGGCTGGTCGTAGAGAATATTGCGAAGTGGTGTTTTCGCGGCTTTTTGTACAGGAATGCCTACTCTGCATTTCATTAGCGTTAGTTGCCGGTGTCATCCGTGGCGATGTTTTTTGCGGCTGCTATCGCAGGAAAACTGGTGATATCGGCTGTTAGCACCAGCTTGTGAATGGTGCGATAAATCTATCGCCACTTTGGCTGCGATAAAGTGCCGCTAACTCTGCGATAGGTCCTTGAGAATATGCCCCTGAGTGTTTTATCAGGCTTCCACGGTGAGGCTTCAGTAAAAGTTGCACCTGGCACCCTTGCAGTATTAGGACTGCAGGTGAGATTAACATGAACAGGTAGTCAAACCATAACCTAGTTTTGTTTTCATAGGGATCTTGTGTAGGTAGAAGCACATGCTGCCTAAATGTTATCGCCCTATTTCTTTTATCAATAGTACAGTGAAGATCATTGGACAGGTGATATTTAACCACCTTAAATCCTGGGTAAAACAGTGTAACATCATGTGTCTCTTTCAATATGGGTTTTGAAAGGGGCTGGGTACAGTCTTAAAGTGTATGAATTTGAATTTGATCATTGGCAAGTACACCATTGCCAAGCACTGCCCGCTGTACCTGGCCTTTATGACCTGTCAACAGCTTTTGACTATGTCAATAGATCCAAACTCAGGTTGATGTTGCTGGATTTTGGGGTTGAGGTGGCTCTTGTGAATTTCTTTCATAATTTACACAAGGAGCTAGTTGCAAAGGTTCGCTTTGGCGAGGCAGGAGAAATATCTGACACATTCTCATTAGCTTGTGGTGTGCACCAAGAATGCATTTTGAATCCGCTGCTTTTTATCATTTATATTAATAAATTGTGTCCCCCTTTAACTAAAGCCACCAGAGATATTCCTGCAATCACTCAAGCTCCAGTACCAGCGCTACTGTATCCTGATGACTTGGTACTCATGGCATGGACACCAGCTGCTTGACGTATGTTGGTGGAATTATTTGTGAGCGTTACGAGCAGGCTGGATTTGGAACTAATTACGGGCACTCATATATTATTGCATGTGGGCCTGGTAAGCGCAAGCTATTGAAACTAACAGTAAAAGGGCAATCATTTAGTAGCGTGGGCAATCTTAACTATTTATGGGTTACTTTTGATTTCTCAGACTCCTGGCATTCGCAGATCAGTGTTTGCGTCTAAAACTTAGTCGAACGGCTGGAGCAATATTTAACATGCTTCAGGCTACAGGCAGAGGGATAGTCTCCCCTTTTCTGAACATCTACAATTACCAGTGTGTCTCTGCTGCTTTTTGCTGCACTGGGGTCATCATCATAATGTTAACCCCCTGCAAATTGAGGAAAATCATATTTGCAGGCAGCTTCTCCTATTGCCTCCCACGAGCTCTCACTTTATTATTGATTCAGAGCTAAACCTTCAGTATATCTCCGATAAAGCTAAGCTGGCCCCTCTCTTACTTTGGGTCAGCATCTGGACCAACACCGAGTCAAGCCTTAATAGGGAAATTATTTTAGACTGCCTCAGTCCTCCTCAACCCCTTTGGCTGGCCTACCTCCAAAATATCTTAAAGGCACTGAGTTTACATGATATATTTAGTGCACCCTCTACCTTAAAAAAGGCTGACAAGCTGAAGGTAAAGTTCTGTTTTTTTAGAGTTCCTCCATTCGCAGAGACTGTATAATGAGTATTCAAAAGCTCTATTAAAGATTATCTCTGGATCTCTGCACCAGCTGATTTGACACTCTATTTAACCCTAGCTATGATACATTGGGAAAGATTCTTACTTCTAAATTCAGGTCCGGTATGCTGTGGAGGCTTTTGTGTGTTCCTGATGCCTGGGGCACTGTGAGCAGTTCAGTGACGGGCTGCCCCTGTAATGGGCAGGCCTACACTGTAAACAATGTAATGCCCCTGTAAACGATGATGCACTTCATGTTGTCTTGTACATTTTACGTTTCCTTTTTAGGCTTTTTATTAAACCACTTTTAAAATCCATGGGATTAGGAAGCGCAGGGATGCGCTGTTTTATCTTCTGCTCCTAAATAACCCCAATATTTGTTTAGGTGACTGCTCCTTTTTCAGGCAGCGGTGAGATGTAGAAACTCGATGTAGGTTTACGCGTTACTGCTTAATGCTCCTGATTTCCCTGAATGAGTGGTAATTGATTTATGCTCCCGGGCAGGGGAGGTGGCTTGTGGTGGTTGGGAACTGCGAGCGAGGACAGAGTGGTTGTTGCATTTTGAGTAGATTATTTCGGTGCGCAGTCAAAATATCGATTTTTTTATATCGACCTACACTAATATCGAGTTTTTAATACCGTAGGGACAGAATATCGATATCAAGAATATCGGTGACCAGAATATCGACCTTAAGGTAAGTAATATCGTTTTTTTTATATCGAAGTAAGTAATATCGAAGTAAGTAATATCGAAGTAAGTAATATCGTTAGCAAAAATATCGTTGTGAATAATATCGATATTTATATCAGTGTTATGTATTTTAGTATGTATTTTATATGTATGTTTAACATTTTTTGTAATGTATTTTTATTATTTTTAAATATATGCATTAAATGTTTAGAAATTAGTAATTTTTTAAAGTAAATTTTATGCTTTTAGTATCAGAGTGGGTTGTGGGTTTATAGGGGAATAGGGTGGGAAGTAATTTAATTATAATTAATTAATTAATATGTTTTTATTTATTGTTATTGATTACTAACTTATTGTTAATTAATTATTAATTGGTAATTAATTTTTTTATTGATTAATGTATCATTATATTAATTATATATATTTTTTCATTTATTGTTATTGTTAATTAATTTATTGTTAATTAATTATTAATTGGTAATTAATTGTTAATAATTGATTAATTGATAATGAAATTAATTATGTTAATTTTTATGTGTAGCGGGTTGTGGGTTTATAGGGGAATAGGGTGGGAAGTAATTTAATTATAATTAATTAATTAATATTTATTTATTTATTGTTATTGATAATTAATTTATTGTTAATTAATCATTAATTGGTAATTCATTTTTATTAATTGATTAATTTATAATTATATTAATTATAATTAATTTATTATTATTTTTTATTTATTGTTATTGTTAATTAATTTATTGTTAATTTATTATTAATTGGTAATTAATTTTTATTAATTGATTAATTGATAATTAAATTAATTGTGTTCTTTTTTATGTGTAGCGGGTTGTGTGTTTATGGGGGAATAGGGTGGGAAGTAATTTAATGTTATTTAAGTCAATATTAATTTAATTTTATTAGTATTTATTATACATTTTTTAGTTAATTAATTATTAATATGTTATTTATTTTACAAAAATTATTTAATTATTAAGTATGTTAATTTAACCCCTACGCTATCCAACACTTTCCCTACTGTTGCACTCACTGGAGTGGGAATAGTAATTTTTACCCCTATGCTATCCAACACTTTCCCTACTGTTGCACTCTCTGGAGAGGGAATAGTAATTTTTACCCCTACGCTATCCAACAATTTCCCTACTGTTGCACTCACTGGAGTGGGAATAGTAATTTTTACCCCTACGCTATCCAACACTTTCCCTACTGTTTCACTCCCTGGAGTGGGAATAGTAATTTTAACCCCTCCGCTATCCAACACTTTCCCTACTGTTGCACTCACTGGAATGGGAATAGTAATTTTTACCCCTACGCTATCCAACACTTTCCCTATTGTTGCACTCACTGGAGTGGGAATAGTAATTTTTACCCCTACGCTATCCAACATTTTCCTTACTGTTGCACTGTTTGGAGTTGGAGTAGTAATTTTATTACCTCCGCTATCTAATATTTTTTGTATTATTTTAGTTAATGTAGTATATAATTAATTTTTAAAAGATTAAAAATAATTTTAACTTTTTTAATTTGTTATATATAAGTATTTTTTTTATATATTATTGTTTTATGTGTATAGATGTACTTATAATGTCTATGATATTTTTAAAAACTTATGTTATTAAAATAATTATTAAAATATATTATATATTATATGTATATGTTTAATTTATTTTTACATTACATATATATTACTTATAATTTTTACACATTTAAAAATATTTTTAACTATGTTTATTTTAATTATATGTATTATTTACTTTATTTTACATTATTTTTTTCACTTAAATAAAAAACGATATTTTTAACAACGATATTTTTGACATCGATATTTTTTTCTCGATATTTTTGTACTTACCATAATGTAGATAGGATGTCGATATTCTTGACTTTGATATTCTTGCGTCGATATTTCTGTAGGTCGATATTCTGACCTTCGATATTTTGTCAGTGATTCGGTTATTTCACCTTTTATGGGGCTATGTTGACAGTTTTTCTCAGCAGTGCTTTGTTTGTAATGCATTGATTATTTTGCTATTTTTGTATGATGTATCTATTTATTTATTTGAATGTTTTAGTGACTACTGTCTTGTTTATGCATCTGTTATGGCAAGATTTATGCCAAATAAAGTCTTCAGACCTGAACTATTTCCAATATAATTCCTAGACCTTTACTTTATTTTCCATCACAAATGCAATTCTTTCCATAGCCAGGACATCTCATGACCGGGTTATCTATGCAGAAAGTGTAGGGGGCGCTGCTTTGCCCCAGATTGTTATGAGGCATTGTATTCCAGCTTCTATGGCCATGGCTGGCTCTTTACCCCTAAGGGACTTTGGTGATCTTTGTGCATCAGAGGTGATGAAGCGGAAATCTCATTTAAATCGTAGGGGTGCATTTGTTTTATTTTTTTATTGTCCTTATTCGCCTTGGAATTGAGCTCTGGGGCCCCCCCTCGACAAGCGACTGCCAGAGATATTCGTTGAATGCCAAGGATCATAGCATCCCATAAACCTTTCCCTCAGTTTTCTGCCCTGGACAACCAGCCGAACTGCAGATCACACAAGAGAAGTAAAAGACCAGGAGAGGAAAAGGCATAATCATTGGGCCTATCCCTACCCCTGACGACTTCCTTTCACTTAAGATCTAACCAATTTAGAGCAGGAGACCAAAATTCATTTCCTCTTCCCACCAATGCTCTATCTAAACTGATAGTATATAATGGATTTTACCCAGTCTGCTTCAGTCAGTGGTAAGTTACTGACCCATTTTTTGCAGATTTCCTCTGAGCAAGAGGAATCAAATAAAAAACCAGCTTTTTTACATTGTTAGACATATAATCATGCTGCGCTGGGACCCCAAAAAATATAAGAGCCAGGCTTACCTGAAGTGCAGTACAGTACAAAGTATAGTTGAGATACATCTACTCAAATCATCCCAGAATTGTTAACTTACAGGACACTCCAAAAACATGTAAGTATCATCTGCTTCCTCTTGGCGACATTTTACACACCTCAGCATTCATCCTTACCCAGCTTCGATAGCTTAAGGAGTGTCCAATATACCCTATGTAGATAAAAGCTGTGGTTCCTTCTTAAATTGGTGGGATGCACAGTGGAATAAAGAATGTTAAAAGATACTTGCCAAAAATATTCTGGCAGCATCTCTGGCAAGCTCTTTTCCCACAGGTCACCTGGGATTCTGAAGACGCCATCCGTTAACTCCACCAGTAACCAGTACCATCTGGCCACCTCCTTCTTCCTTGGCACATCACAAATCAAACTGAATTCTAGTTCATTTGATGGGCCCATCTCAACCGCAACTGACTGGTACAAGCTTTTGACTTGGAGATATTTAAACCTCGATACTTTATTGTTGGATTTTTCCTTCAATTTATCCCAAGAAACCAACTCTCCTTCCTCCACCAGCTTATGCAATCTCACCATCCCTCCCTCCCTTACAGAGACAGTGTGCTATCCTTAGTCCATTCATTGGAAACAGGGGCATTACATATTGGCCCCAACCCACTATAGTAGGTAAGTTTTGTCTCCTTTCTGATCTTATACAATAATGCTGCCAGGCTCTGTAAGACATTCTGATACACCTTTTAAAAATATTTTGGGTCTCCAAACTTATGCGTAAATCCTTGCTCTCCTCCTCTGATATCTGATAACATAGACCTAAACATTTTACCAATATCCGAGCCATCAGGTTCACTTAGTAGCATCTTCCCATTTCTCAAAAGAAAAGCCCGGCATAGTAGCACAAGTTCAGCAAGCACAAACCCCCTTTGTCTTTCTTCCTTCGTAATTTTTTCTAGGCAATCCAAGGACCTTTTGAAGCCAAAATAAAGCTGCTGATATTATCATGTATTTTTGCTAGCCACTCAATGTTAAAAGTCAGTGGGATCACGCGGAATAGGAAAATAAACTTAGGGAGAATTGCCATTTTTACCAAATTTACTCTTCCTAAAATAGTCAGTGGTAGATGAGACCAACTTAACATCAGGTTACAGGCTTCCTTCATTACTTTAAAGAAGTTTACCTCCGGGAGCTCTTTAATATCTTGAGTAATGCTTATGTCTAGATATCTTATCTCTCTTTTGGCAGTGAAGTGCCAAGCCATAATCTCTGTTTAGGCCCCATTTTCTGAATTCCCCCTCAATGCAACCGAATTGTAAAGTTAGGTTGTTTAAATGCGGAACCGTCACCTGCAAGTCTGAAGTATATACCATCAAATCGTCCGCATATAAGGCCACCTTTTTCTTCCAACCCTTGTATCTGAAAGGGAGTATTTGATTCTCTTTCCTGATCTTTGTTGCCAACGGTTCAATGCATACATTTAGGAGCAAAAGAGGTAGTGGACAGCCCTGTCTCGTCCCCCCGGGTATACTGAAGGGCAAAGAGAGATTCCCATTTACCAAAACTCTAGCCCGCTGTTCTCGGTATATCATGGCCAGAATCCTACAAAATGTTTTGCCTACATTGCACAGCTTTAACATTGTCTGCAAATAGGCCCAATTTACCCGATCAAAAGCCTTGGTGGCATCTAGTGTGATAACCGCTAGAAGGACTTCATAGGAGGTAGCTATACTGCTCCTATCAAATTATATGTTAATTAATGTATCCCTCTTCCTCTTACAAACCCTTTCTGATCTTCATGCAGAAGGACCCCCACCACACCATTTAGCCTGTCATGTAGTTCCTATATTACCTATACAGGATCTGCGCGTTTGGATAACATAAACTGTGGGTTTGGTGGCAGACTGATTCTGTGCACCCCCACCAGATACGTTAGCCTGTCTGTATTAGCTAGCTCACAGTGCCACTAGAGTCTCCTCTTATTGGGGAGAGAATAGTTCTTGGCAACCTCAGAACATGACAACCCTGATCCCCCAGGATCGTGGAAACAATATACTACCATTTGCTCAGTCACTCGTGCTCACTTAGGGAGTGATTAGGATGGTGGGCGGACTTTAGTCCGCCCGCCATCCTAGTGGTTACGGGACCGCCCGCCTGCCATACGGCGGTCCCGCCACCCAAATCATGATGCGACCACCACCTCGGCGGTCGTATCTGGCATTTTAACATTGCGGCTGGTGCTGCTGGCTGCAGCACCTGCCGCAATAGGAAAATGCCATGTTGTGCATGTCCATGCACAACGTGGCAGGCACCACGCTGGTGCCTGCCACCTTGTGCATGGACATGTAGGGGGGTACCATGGGTACCCCCAAGTGCACCCCCCAAGTTCACCCCCTCAACCCCCCCGGGGGCCTGCAACGGGCCCCCAAAGCAAATCCCTGCCAGCCTTTCCATGGCTGCATCGCCGCCATGGAAAGGCCGTGAATAGCAAACATAATAATATGGATGGCGGTGCCTGCTAGGCACCACCACCATATTGTGCCCCAGCTCCGCCCAGCCTGCAATTGTAACAATTGCCGATCGGCGGACGGACTTTCCGTCCGCCGCGATACCCACCGCCATTGTAATATGGCGGTGGGTAAATCACGTTATGATGGCATAACGGTCGCCACCACCAGCCCGGCGTTGGCGAACATTACGCCATCGTAATTACCCCCTTAGTTTGTCTCAGAGATACACAGAATAAACAGGCTGGGCGTTTCAATAAGTATTTAATGAACAGTTGTTATTCTAGTGTAGAATATATGAGCTGCAACAACCATTAGACAGTAGCAGAGATATATGATTAGCAATACTACGAAAGTAAAGGGATGGTATAGTTCTACCATCTTGCATAAATCATGAATATATACATGTACATAAACCACATGATAAAAAGTGCGTACTCCTACGATGCCTCCCTAACTAGATGTACCTAAATGTACCTAGCATCTATGTAGGTGTTATGCCAAGAATCCCTCTAGGATCTAGTCCACCCCATTACCTGAGCGTTTAGAGAATATGGGATCCCGTCCTGGTCTCGAGTTGGACACCCCGCGAGAGATGCTAGACCACTGCTAGCTGGGGCGTCTGTATAAAGGATCCTCAGCGTCTCTGGTCAGTGTGTCAGCTGGGAAGTCACAGTCTCCTCTATCTTCCTAAGCAAGATGTGCTGTATATATACCCATAGGTCTCCCCAGGGGTCCTACCTTGCTGTGTTACGGTGTTGGCCTAAAGGATGACGTTGGGCCTGAACTTTATACAGAGATATTATACAGGAGATGGTAATCCTACTGTTAGTCCTGCTGTGCTTCCATGAAGCCTCATGCATAATGTATGAGAATCGAACCAGGGAAAAACCTGCGTTCTGAATGCAGTGTCATATCTAGGTAAAAGGTCAGGGCCTAAGAACCGTTATGTATGTAATGTAGGGAAGAATATAGGTGAAAGGTTGCAATGTTACCTGCGCCTATATAGGGTACCTATATGGAATATAACACCCACTCCTCTTCCGACTGGACCGACATATGTAACCTATTACTGTACTACTAGCATAACTAGATAGCGGTACGCACAAAGTTTATAAAAACATCTCTTTAGCTAAAAATGTTTAAAAACATCTAAAAAATTTCTAAAAACTTAAAAAATGTAAAAAGAAATTTTTTCAAGCCCTAGCTCTAAAAGTGTCCGTAATTATAGTCCGAACTACCATAAGCATTAAAAAGCCTTGTATGCCCAAAAAATGAAAGGAATGTCAATTTAGTTTCATAGTTCCAAATTTTTGCTTGCTTTAGGAAAGGGCGAATTTCTCCCAGCACACGATGAGCCAAATGAGTCAAATGTGTATGTGTCCTGGCTGGTAGACACAACATTTCCGTTGCTTGCTTCCGCAGTAGACAGCCCCTGTAACACCTCCCAGAGTATGTCAATTGAGCACAGAGGATGTTCCACACTGTCCACAGCTGGTGCTGGGGCAGCCTGTGTGCCGCCCAAAGCCTGGGTGTCAGTGGAGGAGCCGGTATTCAGACCAACAGGTGCAGTTACTACCTGCGGTGGCTCAAGGAATGCCGCAATCAACATTGGAATACGCTGAGGATATTGCAGAACATGGGCCGTCTTCAGGTCCAGTAACGCATTCATGTCCGGTTGCACATATGATGGGAGTGTCAAACACAGGTCTAACACGCATTCTTCTCGCAAAACAGGCATCGTAGGACAGGTAAGGTGCAGTCCATCCAGACTGGTCAAAATTACAAGAACCAAGATGCACTTAGTTCTCTTAGGCGAGGTGTGCCCAGATGTTGTACCATACGGTCACAGTATTTACGCTCCAGGAGTGCTTTTTCCATCTCCTTGGTGACTGGGATGTCCATTGCGTAGCACATATAAAACAATCAGGATACCTGCTGCTGGGAACAGGATGAGCGGAAGTCCTCCAAAGATGCTTCTGAATACGGAGTGTATGAAGTTTGGTATAACTCCAAGTACCGTCTGAAAGGTGCTTATAAGTCCAGAACCTATGGTCTTAAATAGGTGAACAATGCCTGTCGTATCAGACATGTTAAAGATACGATTGACCAATCCTGCAAAATGGTAAGGGCAGTTTGTATGAATTAGCGCCTGTATCTCTGCCGAAGACCTTGCGATCTGGAGATCAAAAGTCTCTCGAGCGGAGGTTAAGGGCACAGACTTCTGTAGAAGCATGGCTTTCATTCTGCTTAGAGTATCAAACGGTGTTAAAGAAACATTCAGTGAAGGCCATAACAGTGCCTCCCTCACTGTATGTGTCGGTGGAAACAATACTTGCATACAACAAGTAACCCTGGAGCTCACGGTTACCAGATATGCGATGCCCGGGAGTATGCCACAGCAGCCTTGACCGTTCAGCATCAAGTAACTCCCATTTGAAATCAGCCTGAAAGCTGGCGTAATCACTGCAGCTGGGGCACCCCTCAAATGACAGGACAGGTTTGCCACAAAACCATTACAAGCACCGTGCAGCATTATATCCTGGCATATGAGTGATCCACTTAAAGCGTTCTCACAGTTTGTACCACTTAGAAACAGTTCTCGATCCCCACTCCGGCATCGAAATCTGTATGGTAATACCCATGATTTCTTTCTTCTTGTTTACGCACTGTAATTTGGTATTGTTGATTAGGGGGGGTCGACAGATGCTTCCGTTCCTGAAGTGTAGGGTGGGGGGTGGGGGAAGGGGGTTATGTTGGGAAGGTTATTTTCCCTACGTTGTTCTTTTTGTTGTGGGTTTTTATTTCAGCCAGCACGGAATGATTCATGCTACCTTTCTGAGGGTAGGACATGCTCTTACAGCAAGCGAATGCACATATCAATGCGGGTTCCCACGCGCATCTACTTACCCCTATTGGACCACATGTCTTAAACCAGGCAACACCTACCATGACCGCTGAGACTGAGCCTAGGGCGTCTCTCCACGTGCTGTCGTGGAACGTCAACGGCTTGTTGGACCGACACAAACGCACAGCGGTTCTACGTTACGCGCAGCGTCTCCGCATAGATATTCTGCTCCTCCAAGAAACGCACCTCTTGGGTAATAACTGCCCCTTCTTGGCCCACTATGGATATGATAGAGTATGGCACTCTGGCTTCTCCAGGGGCTCACGAGGGGTGGCCATCCTTCTGCTGCGTACCTTGCCCTTCGTTCTCTCCCAAGTGTTTCATGATCCCCAAGGGTCCTCTGTGGCGGTTTGTGGGTCGCTGGCTGGCTCCCCTCTCAATATCATGTCTGTATACGCACCTCCCTTGCTGCTCACAGCCACACTTGCGCATACTGCGGCCCTGTTGAATAATATGCCCGTGGGTAACACGGTTGTGGCAGGTGACTTTAACGCAGTTTTAGCACCGGCCCGTGACTCAACGGGTCCTCCCTCCGCTTCCCGTACGGCGCGCGCGAAACAGCTGCAAAATTGGTCCGAATCTCTGGGAATCTGCGATGCGTGGCGCACATGGCATCCCCGCACCACTCAATTCACGCATACATCTGCTGCCCACCACACGCAGGCGCGTATAGATGCGATCTTCGCTCCTGCGCCTGACTGTTCCCAGATTCTGGATGTCCGCATTCTGCCTAGAGGCATTTCCGACCACTCTCCTATACTTCTCTGCACAGGGGCTCCCCTCCCTCGGCCCGCCAAACATGGAGGATGAATGCCTGGTTTCTCCAAGACAAAGTTTTTAAAAAGTGGTGGGAACTGAGCTTCGCCATTACTTCGCTACTAATGGTGGTTCTGTAGCCTCCCCGGGTACCCTATGGGAGGCGGGGAAGGCGACCATACGGGGCATTGCTAAAGGGCAGCTTAAGATTCAACGACAAACGCAACTGTGCGAGATCTCCTCCAAGGAAGCGCAGGCGCTCCGCTTGGAACAGCAACTAGCCACATCAGAGGATGCCGCCCAGGCCCGACATCTAGCCCACCTTCGGGATGATATTAGACAGCTATCCCTAGATGCTGCTAAGCTCCTCTGGAGGTCTTCAGTGGCAAGGATTTATGGCTGGGCGGACAAGAATGGCACGATCCTGCATAGGTTGGCCACATACCCCAGGGCGAACCGTATTATACCGGAGATAGTGGACGGGGCTGGTGTGGTGCACCGTGCCCCGTTGGCGATGGCCAACGCCTTCGCTACCTACTACCAGAGACTGTATGCGGTGCACAGACCAGGGCTGTCACTTTCAACCCTCCTTGAACAGGGGGGGGTGCGTCTCCCTAAGTTAGATAAGGCCGCTCAGCAGGACCTGGAGCGCCCCATTTCACGGAAAGAGATCGAAGAAGCACTCACCTTCACCGCCTCTGGTAGGACCCCGGGCCCTGATGGCCTTCCTCAGGAGTACTATGTGGCGTACCGAGACACTCTAATGCCTCACCTGGCCAACTTCTTTCATGAGGCTGTAGAGAAAGGTTCCTTCCCTTCAGAAACGGATATCGCCACCGTGGTGGTTCTTCCGAAGTCCCAACCTCCCTCCCGGGAGTGTGCGGAATATCGCCCCATCTCCCTCCTCAATACCGAAATTAAGCTGTATGCCACCATTTTGGCTCAGCGATTAAAACCCTACTTAACCCTGCTGGTCCACCCGGACCAATGTGGGTTCATGCCTCAACGTGGGACTCGCCACTGCCTTCGGAGGCTGCAGCTGGCTCTAGCCCACCGGCAGATGCTTACCCCGTACTTAGCACTCCTGTCCGTGGACTTCGAAAAGCATTTGATTCGGTGGACTGGACATACTTGCAAGACGTGCTGGCCAAGATGGGGTTTGGGCCCCAATTCAGATCGCTGGTTCGTGTCCTTTACGCCTACCCGAGAGCCCGAGTGCTGGTCAATGGGGTGCTATCAGAGGCCTTTCCCATTGCTAGGGGCACTAGGCAGGGGTGCCCCTCTCCTCCACTGCTGTTCGCCCTGGCGATGGAGCCCTTAGCCTCCCTAATACGGGCCGAGGACCCGCATTCGTGGCTGGGAGTGGCCTAATCACCGAAACGGACAAGATCGCACTATATGCGGATGACGTCCTGGTCTTCCTGGCGGAACCAGCCTCCTCCCGGCCGTATTGCCTCCAGATCTTACAGTCCTTCGAGCAGGCTTCCGGTCTGCGGCTAAACCCTGGGAAATCTGTCCTGGTCCCCCTGCATCTCTCTAGGGACTGCTACGAATGGCAATCCAACATACCACTTCGGCGACAGTCCTTTAAATATTTGGGGATCTGGATTACTCTCCTTCCCGAACTGGGCTGGTCTCTTAATGTAGCCCCATTGGTCAAGAAGGCCAAGGAAGACCTCCATAAATGGAAAGCGCTGCCTTTGAACCCTATGGGGAGGGTGGCGCTGTTCAAAATGATGATCCTCCCCAGATTTCTTTATGTTTTCCAAAATACTCCCTTCTGTTTTACCAGGTCCTGGTTCCGGGAAATGGACAGTCTAACTACCAAATTTCTATGGAACGGGGGCAGGGCGCGCCTGGCTCTGTCTACATGCCGGATTCCCTCCTTCGATGGGGGCCTAGGGATGACTCATTTATACCTCTACTTTCTGGCTGTGCGTCTCCTGATAGTCCACGACTGGTTTAATGGGGGCTGGTCTGACCCGGCTTATAGGCTTGAACTGAGCGAATTAGGCCTAACCAAAATCCAGGCCTTGCTGTATGGGGGGCCCATCCTGTTCCGATTGCCCGAGGTGACCCGCTCCGTGTTACTGGCCTGGCGGGCCTCGTTGCGTCATACCGGTTGGACGCGTAAGTTGACCCAATGTACACCCCTCTGGCATGGGACTTGGCTTCGAGAGGTTAGTGGTCTATGGGGATTTACAACCTGGGACCTCATCGGCATCTCTCAGTTAGGGGATGTATGGGCTAAAGGCCATATGCTTTCCTTCCAAGAGCTCCAAACCCGATACTCTTTGCATTCGTCCCAATTCTACAAATATCTGCAGATGAGACACGCCCTTCATACACACATCCTGGGCGGTACGAGGCTTCCTGATCACAGCCCCACTGAGGCTCAAACAATGATGGGAGACTTAGGTAAAGGGGGCGTCTCTCGCATTTATCGCACTTTAGTTAACAACACCCCCATCTCCTTAGATAAGTTGAGGGAACAATGGGTGGAGTGGGTGGGCCCCCTCGATGAAATGGAATGGCGTGACGCTCTTATGGCCCCCAAGATAGTCACTGTCTCTGCCAAACTTAAGCTGATTCAGCTCTACTACCTGCATGCCGCGTATCTCACTCCATTGCGCCTTTTCCGAGCGGGCTTGCGCCCGGATGCGTTATGTGCGAGATGTGCTCATGCCACGGCGGACTTCATCCACATGGTTTGGTTGTGCCCACGTTTGGAGCACTTCTGGAGGTCCATTGAGGTAGAACTTACTGAGGTGTTGGGTTGGGAGGTTCCGCATGAGCCACGTCATTCATTACTGGGGATCACGGATGGGCTGGATGGGACCAGGAACGAAAAGTTATTCTTTAACACAGCTATGATTGTGGCCAAGCGGGACATAGCGGCGGCTTGGAAAAGCCCTGATCCAACTGACCTGGGGAGATGGCGTAGGGTAGTGGACTGGTGTGCGACCCAGGAAAAAGCCCTTTACATAGCCAAGGGGTGCGGCAAAAAGTATCGTAGAGTGTGGGGGAAGTGGTTGGGTAACGTGGGGGTTTTGAGTAACCAGACTCCATATCCTCTCTGTGCAAGTCTTTTGGGGTTTGTGACCGTGGGATGCATTGCCTACTGGAATGTATTTGATTCAATGAATTCTGTGTATCTGCTGATTTGTTTCACCGGTTTGAAAATAATAAAATTTGGTTATCAAAAAAAAAAATACCCATGATTTCTTGATGTATTCCTTACCCATTTCGTCATATCTGCCTACTTGCTTTTGTTCAAGGCAAAATTGAAACTGAAAAGTAGTGACCGGTAGAGCTATGTGGCCATGGATTAGCCATTCTGTGGACGGTGATTCTGCCACTGTAAATGCTAATCTATCCTGTTTTTCGATACGCAGCATTGTATATTTAGCTCCTCTTTGTGCCATTTCTATCTGTTTATCTGTTAGATTGTATTCAGAAAACAGAGACGTACTGTTGATATGACGCCAAGGCACGTAGCCAGCACGCAAAGATTGCAGCATCCAGCTTAATAACATAATAGAACGTAACTGTGATTGCCCATGTTGTAATATGGCCAAGTCTTGTTCTAGTATGTCTATCGCAGAAGATACAATGTTGCCTAAGGAATATATCCTGGAGGTCAATGTAGTTAACCCATTGTCTACCACCCTCTAGAGATTTTTCTAGATTGATACAGTCTATCTCTCGTAGTCTCTCTGCGGCCTCTTGTTGGGATATTTTCCATATTTCATTATAGACAGCATAATAGAAACTTTTCTGACGTGGCTTCCTGGGACCCATTAAAAAATCCCTAAGATCCACATCCTGTGACAGTAAGGATAAGTGTTGTTTCACCTGTGTGAGTGTTGAGGTTTTGAGCCAATCGAGGCACAACTTCCCAACACTGTAGGACGTCACTACCCCTGGATGTTGTCTTTGTACATAACGTGGATCTGGCCTATGGATACTAAACCCATCGGTTTTACCCATGAATCTTGCCTGACAACTATTAGTGTCTGTGGTCCAAATCAACCATATTTTCCAATCGGGGTCTGATCTGTTGTATTGTATGAGGTCATCTACTGTAATTTCTTCATGTGATGTTATGTTGCCCTCGGTGTGTGATGGAGTTGGCAACCAAGGTGTGTTCAAGTCTTTGTTCTTGGCTAGTCCAAGGCAAGACGTCTGTTGCACTGACTCGTTCAAAAACATGATTTGTTGAAGGGATGAGGCATGCTCTAAACAAAGCTTCTGTCCCCTGTACCTGCCATTCCCTAGTACCCCAGACTGATTTTAGGTCTATGGTGTCTTTCCACAAGTCGAAACCTTGTTCGGACAACTGGGCAATAAAGGAAGCAGACTAAATCTGTTTGGTGTTTGTCAACATATTTTTCTGTGCTGATGTTGGTGCAACCTTATAATAGTATGAGGCTGGGTCAGACAAATTAAACCCTGAATAATATGGAAATTTCTGTGTAAATGTTTTTGAACTACCTTTCAGTGGTGTTGGACAATGTTCCCACTGGTGGTATGTGAACACATTTCTAGGATTTGCAGATTTATGCAGAAAATGATGACCACAATGTTGATAACAATACATAGCCTCAAAATCTGACGTGTCCTCCAATGTTTCACTATTAGAAAACGCAGCAGATTTTTCCAAATCAGATAACATGTTATTAACAATTTCAAAATCCCAATCATCGGAAAATGTACTTGAGGTAATGATATCACTTAATAATATTTTAAATAAATGTGGAATTCTTAAAATTTCAGTCGGACCGAATATATCGAAATCAACCTTGTCCCAAACTATACCATCAGGTATAGAAACTGCTGTAATGCTCACTGATGACAAGTCTCTTTGTTCTCGATGAGATGATTGGTGTGGTTTTAAAAGTAAGTTCACCTTTTGGGCAGCAGAGCTTTGTCGAAGGTATCTTCCTTTAACAAGCATGCTAAAAACTATTACTAAGCATACCCAGAAAAGAAAGAAAAGTATCCCGGTGATTACCCATAGTTCTACCCAAGGTGACACCAGGTAAGTCTTTTTAAGAAAGTGCATAAAGTTTTTAACTTGCTATTTACGTGATTTTTTGGCTGGAGTCGTTTCCGGTTCGCTTGGATCCAAAGAAAACGTATCAAAGTTTATGAAGTAGCCTGAAACAGTTCGATCAATTATTGGTATTGCATCAGGATTTGTAGAAATAGTGGTTTGCTCTTGTCGAGGCATGTTGACGTATACATCTGTATTTGGTCGAACAGCGAGTTGTCTTTCATTTTGAGTTTGATTTTGAATTTGAACTTCAGGTTCAAGAGGAACGAGTTCTATAGCATTGTTGCATAGTCCTTCATTCCGTGCAGGAGGTTCTTCGAACGTGATGAGGCTTTCCGTTTGAACTTCTTGGATTGTAGCGAGAGGAGGGCGTCTGCTACTTTGGAGTCCACATGGCCTACTGCTTAGTATCGGCCACATAGTGTGGTTTGATTAGGACAATTGAGACAAAACTTTTCTCCTTTTTTCCGGCAAGAGGCGGTAGAAGGACAGTTCTTGTTCCTTCGACTGCTAGGACCGGCACAGGTTTTCTGTATGATGGCCCAAATTCTTTTTTGTCCGCTATTTTCTCTCTGACCAGATCCCAGACTTTTGGGATCCAGACAGGTCTTGCTATGACTGATTTGACTTCCCCAGTGGCGGTCTGCTTCAGATGGACATTACTTTGTTGTGTCCTGGATTAATTTAGATCCTGTAAAATAGTCAAATGATCATGGATGTCAAAAGGTTTTTCATCCGCCACTGCGCCTTCACAATCAAGATCAGGTACCCACATTCTTGTCCCAAATAGGACCTCATATGGAGTGACACCCCCTAGAGAACTTCTTGGCATGTTGTTCAAAGCTCGCTGGGGTGCACAGACATAATATCGAGGTTTTTTTCCGAAGTACAGAAATATCGAGTTGGAAATATCAAGGGACAGAATATCGACATCAAGAATATCGGTGACCAGAATATCGACCTAAAGGTAAGAAATATCGTTTTTCTTAATATCGAAGTCAGTAATATCGTTTGCAAAAATATCGTTGTTAATAATATCGATGTTCGTATTAGTGTTATGTATTTTAGTATGTATTTTATATGTATATGTTTTATATTTTTTGTTAAGTATTGTATTTCTTTTTAAATATATGTATTACATTTTTAGAAGTTAGTAATTTTTTTTAAAGTAAATTTTGCGTTTTAGTACTGTAGCGGGTTGTGGCTTTATAGGGGAATAGGGTGGGAAGTAATTTAGGGGCCGATTACGATGGCGGTCGGAAAACCATTCCGCCCGCCGTGGCAATGGGAAAAGACCACCCGCATGGCCTGCGGCATCACCACCAATCACATTACGATGCACCGCCGGAAAAATCCGACCGCCGCGGTCGGAACCCAAGAACCACCGGCGGCGCACGTGCAGAAAAGGTGAAATACCCTCCACGGCGGTCGGATTCACTGCGGAAAGCTCACAAACCGCCGATACACAAGCGGAATTTCCACGAGTGCAATTATGATCTTACCGCGGTGCCTGCGGTACGACCGCTTGTTTCCAACCGCCGCGAATTACAGCAATGATGAATGGGAGAGCTGGAGGAATGACCATTGCAGTCCGACCGCGGTGTCCACGCGGAAATAGTAATGGCGGTCGAAAGCAACTACACCACAAAACCACCAAATGTGGCTGTGTATCTGGCTCAGCCAATAAAAACAGTTAACACACCCCATTGACACATGCCCCTGGCTCCCAGCCAGCTCAAATCCCAGCTCAACACAGACAACACACCTGACATGAATACTCAGCTTGGACCCACCCACATAGCAGACCATAAAACCAGCCCCTGCATGACCACAATTCTTTGCACAACTCCACAACTGAAGGGCCCAACAATATCACACAAAGGATAGGCAACCATGCACACATCACACCATCACAAACACACACACACCACACACATCACCACTACCACCACCTTCACACCTGCACTCTTAACCACACAGCACATCACACACCAAGGCACATAAGATGCCCAAATTCACTGATAGTGAGTTGTCAGTCATGGTGGATGAGATAATAAGAGTTGAGCCATATATTTTAGGAAGCAGGGTCCAACAGACCCCAGCAGCCAGGCAAAATCAAATGTGGCAAAGGATAGTTGACAGAGTCAATGCTGTAGGGCAAGTTCCACGCAACAGGAAGGAGATCAGGAAGAGGTGGACTGACCTCAAGAGCAAGGTCAAGGAGAAGAACAGCAAGAACCGTGAGCTGGCAAACCGGACTGGCAGTGGCCCTCCCATTCCACCAAGAACATTCAACGCATGGGAGGAGAAGGTGCTTGGCATTCTGCACCCAGAGAGTTGCACTGGAATTGAGGGGGGAATGGAGGCTGGTAAGTACCAACAAAAGTCTGCCATAATACTGCTATGTAGTAGCTTGCACAACTAAAAAGCAACACCTCCTAGGCCCAAATGTACTCATGTCCACCACACTCCCCCCAAACAGGTCTCACAGATCCCACAATAACTCCCTCTCATTCACCACAAAGGTACATAACAATATTTACATGGGGCACATGTACAGGCAGCCAGCACTACAACTCCCAACAGGCCCCCTTGTCCCACAGCTGAGCAGGATGGAGCATTCCCCACACCCCCAAGCATGGAGCAGCCATTTCCCTCCAATGTGTAACCTTACAGGTAGGTAGGCATCTCAACAGGGAGGGGTCTTTGTGGCTGTGAAGTCTGCACTACAACTCCCAACAGGCCCCCTTGTCCCACAGCTGAGCAGGATGGAGCATTCCCCACACCCCCAAGCATGGGGCAGCCATTGCCCTCCAATGTGTAACCTTACAGGTAGGTAGCCATCTCAACAGGGAGGGGTCTTTGTGGCTGTGAAGTCTGCACTACAACTCCCAACAGGCCCCCTTGTCCCACAGCTCAGCAGGATGGAGCATTCCCCACACCCCCAAGCATGGGGCAGCCATTTCCCTCCAATGTGTAACCTTACAGGTAGGTAGGCATCTCAACAGAGAGGGGTCTTTGTGGCTGTGAAGTCTGCACTACAACTCCCAACAGGCCCCCTTGTCCCACAGCTAAGCAGGATGGAGCATTCCCCACACCCCCAAGCATGGGGCAGCCATTTCCCTCCAATGTGTAACCTTACAGGTAGGTAGCCATCTCAACAGGGAGGGGTCTTTGTGGCTGTGAAGTCTGCACTACAACTCCCAACAGGCCCCCTTGTCCCACAGCTGAGCAGGATGGAGCATTCCCCACACCCCCAAGCATGGGGCAGCCATTTCCCTCCAATGTGTAACCTTACAGGTAGGTAGCCATCTCAACAGGGAGGGGTCTTTGTGGCTGTGAAGTCTGCACTACAACTCCCAACAGGCCCCCTTGTCCCACAGCTCAGCAGGATGGAGCATTCCCCACACCCACAAGCATGGGGCAGCTATCGCATTGCTCTCCCAAAACTTACACGTAGGTAGTGACTGCATGTACACCGCCATCCTCATCTAAATGCATGTAGCCACATAACCACATCAGCACTAACATGTCAGCCAACTTGGCATAGTTTTAAATGCCACATCCAGTGTGCAGACATCTAAGTGCACGTAACTGTCACATATTTTGAACTCATACTCACCAAGTCACAAGTGAAAAGAATGCATCCCACAATTGTGCACAGCAGAGAGTGCAATGTGGAAGTGCCATGGTGTCTGAGCATGAAGGCCCATCTCAACACCAAACATGCATGGTCTACATGGAGAAAAAGGAAAGTACATGTGATTCCAAAGCTATTTATAACATGACAATGGTTCCTTCTAGCTCTGTTGAAATAGATTACATGAACAGCTAAATGAAAAGACGCACAACAGAAATTTGATGTCACACAATTAGGTAGATGAGGACATGTCCGTGTAGTTACACTATCTGTACACTGCACCAAGTTTCAATTCACAACGGACACCATGGACTAATAAGGTATGTACCTCAACGTCATGTCATGGTGCACAGCATATAGCAGGCATACAAAGTCATTGCATTGTAAAGTGTGTGTTGTATCAAATGTCTCAAACAATTGTCTAACATCAAGCTTGTTGCGTGCAACTCAATTACCATATCACCTCTGTTCAACAGGAGATCAACAACTAACTGCAGAGGATGACACCAACATGCGGAGCCAGTCTCCCCCCCTGGAACGTGGACTCTCGGATGCAGATTCCCCAACAGTCTCGGATGAGGATTCTCAAGCTGGCCCCTCTGGTGTGGCAGGGACTAACATGTCTCAAGCCCTCATTGTCCCCACCACCACCACCCACCACCACGGCAAGAACAACTGTGCTGCCCCCATCCACTACAAGCTGTGTGGCCTCCACCACCACCACCACGGCAAGAACAACCATGCTGACCCCTGCCACTACGACCTGTGTGGCCTCCACCACCACCACCACCACCACGGCAAGAACAACTGTGCTGCCCCCTGCCACTACGACCTGTGTGGCCTCCACCACCACCATCACCACTGCTGTCTGCAACACTCGCCCTGCCACGGTGGTTACCGACACCACCACACAATCACAGCATGCCAGGGAGAGTGTGCCAGTGCGTCGGGGGACTATGCCACAGGTCCGTGTCAGGAGGGCAGGTGGGAGTACAACTGGTGCAGAGACACAGGAGGACAATGACCCTAAATCCCTGTCCACCATTGCAAGAGTCCTTGGTGCCTACCAAGAGAACCATGGAGTAATGGGCCAGCTTGCTGAAGACATGCATTGGATCCGCCTGCTGCAGCAGTCCATGGACACACGGATGGGCCAACTTGTCGACTTTGTTGGCCAGCTAGTGGGTGTTCTGAGGGACAGACTCCCAGCCCCAAGTCCCCAAGTGCAGCTCAACCCCCCTCCAGTGGATTGCCTGCTGTGCAGCCCAACATTCCAGCTGCAGCCACAGAGAGGGGTGTGCAGGAGGAGAGTGAGTTCTCAGATGCCACTGACCCTGCAACAGATGCCCCCCCTCCCAAATGCACCAGGGGCCGTCCGAGAATCCACAGGGGAGGATTTGGTGGCAGGCCACCATACCAACGCCACTCACAGAGCCAGCCATGATGGTATCTTGTTGTTCCCCTTTGCATTGACTGTTGACTATCCTTGCCCACATTGCCATGTCGATGGCCTGAGTCTGTTGGACTGTGTGACTTCAGCTCTGTGGTGACTACACTATTTGTCTCAACTACCATGACTGACAACTCATTTATTCACTGTTCACATTTATGTACATATCCCCGTCACTTGCACAAAAACTAAATTCAAATAAACACTCTTCACATACCTATCTCTGTGTGAGCTACATGTTTATTCCAGTATGTACAGTGACAAATCAGATTTCAATGTTCCAACAGCTGTGAAGCAGAGGAGGCATTCAGAGGGTGAATGAACCTAGAAAGACACAAGAGAATGACATTTACTTATCAGGTGATGCCTTTACAGCAGAAACACAACTCTAGGCATCAAGGTACAAAAACAAGCACCCATAGCAATGGTCAACAACCTCAACATACACATGATGTACCTGGATACAAATACCCTGTGCCACACACATCATCCCTTATCACACACACAACAACAGCCAGCAGTTAAATTTCTCAATGCCTTGATACTATCATCCAAGCAAACACACAATGTCACTGTTCTACAAAGTCACTTACATTCAAGGGAAGTAGTTGGCAATGAGCTGTTGACGCAGGTCAACACCTTCCTCTTCACCACTATCGTCCGCACTGGAAGTTTGTAGGTGTGCAGGAGGGGGCATCTGCTGCTCATCGTCATCCAGGATCAGCGGAACGGCTTTGCGCAAGGCAAGGTTGTGTAGCATGCAGCATGCTACAACTATCCGGCACACCTTTCGTGGGGAATACAACAGTGCACCTCCGCTCTTGTCCAGGCACCGGAATCGGGACTTCAGTAGGCCAAAGGTGCGCTCCACCACACGTCGTGTCCTACCATGTGCCTCGTTGTAGCTGACTTCACCCGAGGTACTTGGATTCCGCAGTGGGCTCAGCAACCACGGCCTGTTGGGATACGCTGAGTCACCTAGGTGTGACATACACAGAGAAATGTTGTGATACAAACAGTTGACGAGAACAGCATGTCACACACAGCACACTACTTGACTCAGTGTACTCACCTACAAGCCATGCACGCTCTGGATGTAGATTTTCCATCAGCCGGGGTACAATGCTGTTCCGCAGGATGTAGGAGTCATGGGCGGAGCCAGAAAATCACGCACAAACATGGCTGATGATCATATCAGCTTGGCATACCACCTGCACATTTATGGAATGGTAGTGCTTCCTGTTCCTATACACCTGCTCACGTGCCTGTGGTGGGACATGGGCAATGTGTGTGCCGTCAATGGAACCAACTACATGAGGAATGTGGCCAAGGACATAAAAACCAGCCTTCACAGCAGGCAAATCTGCTGTATTTGGGAATCGTATGTATTGGTCCTTGTATAGCATCATTGCGGACACCACATCCCAGAGCACCATGCTGAATGTGGCTTGCGACATCCCACCGGCGCTGGCCACCGTGTATTGGAAAGAGCCCATAGCGAAAAAATGCAGCACTGCCATGATCTTCACTGTTGGGGATAGGGCAGTTGGATATGTTCGTTGAGGCCTCAGATGGGGCTCCAACTGAGCACACAGCTCTTGCAGTGTAACGCGATCCAGACGAAATTTCCGGATGATGTCCACATCCTCCATGTCCACCAGGACTGTGAAAGGCCGGTGCACATTTGGTCGTCGCCTACATGAAATGGAAGAGGACTAATGTTATTCAAATTACACAATGAGATGTGTCCGACTTCTCACATCTTGATTCACGCAGCAGAAACAATGAACATACTCCAACAATTGCTGAATCCACAACTCAGATGCAGGGACACCTTCACCACATGTGTTTTCACAAGTGGGCATGTTGTACATACTGAGTACCCCAAAAACATATGCAGAGGTTGTGAATGGTACAGCAATACATCTGGTGTCCCCAGGCCTAGGAGTAGGTGACACAGCAGAGGTATGAGACAGCAACACTGCTGACTCATATGTAGCTGCTTTACCTGCCACACCTTCTTGCTTAAGTTGCACAGACCACTAGTTAACATCACAATGTTCACAGTGTGTGTAAGCTGATCACATATCCTACTTAAATCAGCTATGGGCACAGTAAAATACCACCATTATGTGTTCAGGCAATCATTACTGTTGTTTGATTACCCATCTCACACATTAAGTCGATTTCAAAGATGAGACAACATCATACAACCAATAGATGTACATCCACACATATCATAGGTGACGTGAGTAAGTGCATGTCAATGCATGTCACATTTTCCACAGACATGGCATGTGTAGGCATCAGTGAGTTGAATGTCACACCAGCATTCATTGTACAAAACAAGTGCAGTAAGACACTATGGAGGCATAGTGTTCAATTGTTAAATTTGTCCATTGCCATTGCTAGTGCACAATGTGTCCATAACCGCGATAGGCGTGCACCGCCACCGTGGGGCCGCTCATTGGTCACAATTGAAAGATGCAGCATAGCGGTAACGACCGCATGCCCTCCGCGGTGTGACACCACCAATGCCATTGTAGCCAATGGTACCCGCGATCGCGGTAGTGGAATGCTACTTTGGAAACCGCGGTAGGTGTGCACCGCCACCGTGGGGCCGCTCATTGGCCACAATTGAAAGATGCAGCATAGCGGTAACGACCGCCTGTCCTCCGCGGTGTGACACCACCAATGCCATTGCAGCCAATGGTACACGCGATCGTGGTAGTGGAATGCTACTTTGGAAACCGCGGTAGGCGTGCACCGCCACCGCGGGGCCGCTCATTGGCCACAATTGAAAGATGCAGCATAGCGGTAACGACCACCTGTCCTCCGCGGTGTGACACCACCAATGCCATTGCAGCCAATGGGAACCGCGATCGCGGTAGTGAAATGCTACTTTGGAAACTGCGGTAGACGTGCACCGCCACCGCGGGCCGCTCTTTGGCCACAATTGAAAGATGCAGCATAGCGGTAATGACCGCCTGTCCTCCGCGGTGCGACACCACCAATGCCATTGCAGCCAATGGGAACCGCGATCGCGGTAGTGAAATGCTACTTTGGAAATTGCGGTAGGCGTGCACCACCACCGCGGGCCGCTCATTGGCCACAATTGAAAGATGCAGCATAGCGGTAATGACCGCCTGTCCTCTGCGGTGTGACACCACCAATGCCATTGCAGCCAATGGGAACCGCGATCGCGGTAGTGAAATGCTACTTTGGGAACCGGGGTAGGCGTGCACCGCCAGCGCGGGGCCGCTCCTTGGCCACAATTGAAAGATGCCAGCCAGGTGGACCAATTGCAGCAGCTGCCTGCCACTGATACCAACACAGGGGCCTATAAATCTCTGTGGGAGAGCCACACATTTCACATGCATTCAGACACTGCTGACTGCCATTCCTCTCCAACTGCATATCTTGCTGTATCCTGGACCCAGTGATGGCGAGAACAGAGAATGTCAGGGCCCGTCCCTTCACTACAGAGGAGCTGGAGCTTCTGGTGGACGAGGTCCTTGCACAGTATGGGAGGCTTTTGGTGCGCCAGATGTACTGGTAAGTGTTCCTGATTCCAAGTGTGAGAGTGATCGAAATGATACCATGATGTTGCTGTGCAGTAGTATGTGCCTGTGAGTGCAAGTCGATGTACAGGCATCCTAATAGTTAACATGGCATGCTCCATACATGTTCTGTGTGAATTGAATTTGATTATGTGTAGAAAATGGACACTCCTACAGCCATTCTTGCACAAACTTAATGAACATGTTGGTCTGAGACTAGGTGATGTAAATGTGTGTTACACTGCCATGCATGCTAACTTCATGTCAATGGTGTCTGTAGGCTTATTTCCACACCTACATAAGTTGATTGAAGGTAGGGGAGACATGCATTTTTTAAACAGCCACACAGATACGATGGTGTTCTGGAACAGTACAAGTCGGGACTGATTTTTACTGTGCCATGTTATGTGACTGTCCACTCACTCTTCACAATCTCATATGTGACTGTTGAAATGTATATTGGAATGGAGCACTAACTAATGTGTGTTGCATATTTCTTAATTGCACTATGTAGGTGTGAGCATCATGCACAATAGTCCAATGCATGAGTGGAACCCACTTGATGTTAATGCAACTATGACACTTCACATCAATGTAAGTAGTAGATGTCATCCTTACATTGATTTGAACGTGTGTTCGGTCTCGCATGTGTTGGCACTTTTCACCCTCTCATGCTGTACATCCATGTGATTCATCTGAGGGACCATGTTGAACCGCACTGTGAGTTCCTCTGGCCTGCACAGACACTGTCCAATGTTACTCTGAGCCATGCCTAACTGGACTGAGTCAACATGTGTTTAGTCCACACACCTAATACTCACTGAGCCATCATAGTCCTGAGAATTGCACAATCGAGGACTTAACATTGTGAGAAGGGCGTGATAATTCAGATTATGTCCCAAAATGTTTCCTGAAAAATGCATTGACCCATTCACAGGCCAAGGGCATCGAGGGGTGTGTAGTGGTGGACATAGTGAGTCTGCCACTACACTTCATTAGCACTGTATTGCATGTCATGCTCACTCACATACTGCATCACAGTTGAGGGCCTTCTGCACATAGCTGTCTGTGCTGCCATTGTGCATGTGTATGAGATGGCCATGTACTGTGTGCCGCGTCATACATGCATTCATTTCTATGTGGTATTGTAATGAACATGTACTATGTGTCATGCTGTATGGCCTCTGATGAAGATGTAGCGATTTGTGTGCCATGCATTTATGTTCTCCTGTGCTGACACACAGTGTGAATGACACAGGGTCACTGATACTTCCTTTTCTTGTCTCCTATGCCTGCAGCTGAAGGTCCACCAGCGTAAGGCCGCATGGAAGAACATTGCACGGAAGGTCCGGACTCTGAGTGTATCCAACAGACGGCACACACACTGCCACAAGAGGTGGGACGACATCTCCCGTCTGAGCAGGACCGTGGCAGAGGTGACGGTGGGGCTCGCCCCTCGCAGTGGCAGGTTGGCGCACCGAACCATGACTCCACTAATGTCCCGCATCTTGTCTGTGACACAGCCAGAGCTGTATGAACGTTTGAGGGACCATCAGCAGGGAGTTAGTGGTGAGTATTCTGCGTAGGCTGACTTTGGGTGTGAGTGACTGCATGAATGGCGACTGGGAGCCCTTGCTGATCTTGCTGCTGTGTAAATTTTTAGGAACTACTTCTCAGTGGCCTATGTGTTCAGTGCAGGTGTCATGTATGTTCCCATAGATGGACTTGATCATGTGTTTCATACAATGGCCCTTGACATTGCATGATGAGATGTGGCCTTATGACATCTTCTGCATTCTGGGTGTCATGGACATCACCAGGCAGTGTACAGCAGTGTGCATCATGTCAGTGTGCATTTAACGATGTGTGCACTGCAGGACTTGTAAATGGTGTGAAGTACACATCTGACACCAACGTGCAACAGTTTGCATGATGAATTGCTCAACTTGTTAGACATCAGTAGCTCATGGACATTCTTAAGTACAAATTTGAATCTGTATCTGTGTTGTCCTTTTACAGTGACTCCATATGTGACAGAGGCAACATGCTGAGATGTATGCCTCTCTCACATACAGGCACATGGGTATGCTTGCAGAGATGTTTATGTTGGATGACAAGGAGGCAGGGACCTGCTATTTGCCGGTGTGCACCTCACATGGCTCATTGATGTAAACAATGCATATTTCCATGCATCTTCTGTGTTCAGCATGATTGTTGCACATGCAGACTGCACAGGGTGTTGTGCAACTTGGGGTTGTCATTATCTAGTCTAGTTCTGTGCTTGCATTTGATGTTTGTGTGTATGGCACTGTACTGAACCTATGTCTCTGTCCATTGCAGCATCTACCGAGTGCACGGAAGGCCATGATACGGACACCAGTGCTGAAGCATGTGGCACGCATGATAGCCATGAGATCACTGACACTGAGGTGACCAGCGCCTCGGAGGGGGACAGGAGTGTCCTTGAGGACTCACGCGCAGAAAGCACAACCTCAACATCATCGGACTCCAGTGGGGAGTCAGCGACAATGGTGGTCACAGGGAGTGACAATGCTGCCTCTTCCTCCACCACACATCGGCCAGTGCCCACCATCCCGGCTACTACCACAAGTGCTGTCCGTGCCCGCAGGGCTGTTAAGGGTAGAGTCGCCTTCACCCCAGGCACCGCTGCCCCTGCCCCTGTCTCCCCTGCTGCCCTCAGTGTTGAGGCGATAGAACTCTTGCGCCAGCTGTGTGTGGGTCAGACAGCTCTCCTAAATGCTTTCCAGGATCAAGACAAGAAGTTGGGACAGGTTCTGGCATTTATGGAGGGCATTCATTCGGACATGGGTGGGCTACACAGGACTGTCCAGGGTTTGTCCTCCACTGTGACGGCAGCCATTCAGCTATCACAGCATCCAAGTCCAGCCCCAATGCCTTCACCAACCACTCTGCCAGTGGCAACCCCTGAGGAGAGTGACCACACAACTGAGCCCTCAGGCCCCGAGTCGTCGACACCCAGCACACGACAGCAGCACTCCAAGCGTGCCAGACCACAGACACCATCCCCAAAAAGTGACACAGGCACACAGGGACGCAAAGAAAAAAGCCCTTCACATGACACTCAGGGGCATCAGGCAAAGAAGCAGGCCTCTTGCTCACGGTCCACAAGATTGCACCCATCACAAGAGACTCCCATCCACACAACTGCTCCAAGTGACAGACAAACAGTTGGCATGCCTGCTGTGGTGCTGGTGCCGCAGAAGGGAAAGCCCACAAAGCAACCTAAGACTGCTTCACCCAGGACCTCTGCTCCCACCCACACCCCTGTGAAGCGTGGTCAGGAGAGCAATGTGAGTGGTTCACCAGGACCACAGGGGATGGAGGGCAAAAGGCAAGCAAAAAGCAAGCCTAAGTCCATATCCAGCAAATCCCCACAAGGAGGGCCACCTGCACCTTTCACACCTTTGGTGGCGAGGGACTCTGTTGTGCCAGCCACACTTCCCACTACTCCCAAGACAGTTCTGCAATATCGGATACCCAAGAAGTGTAGAGGCAGCCCTCAACATTCACCCTCACCCACTGTGTCTCACGGCAGCGTCTCTCCGCCTCCACGTGCCACCATGCCACCCGGTCCAAGCAGGCCTACACCTGCCACAGCCACTACTGCCTCTGTGTCTCACGGCAGCAGCTCTCCGCCTCCATGTGCCACCATGCCACCCGGTCCAAGCAGGCCTACACCTGCCACAGCCACTACTGCCTCTGTGTCTCATGGCAGCATCTCTCCACCTCCACGTGCCACCATGCCACCCGGTCCAAGCAGGCCTACACCTGCCACAGCCACTACTGCCTCTGTGTCTCACGGCAGCAGCTCTCCGCCTCCATGTGCCACCATGCCACCCGGTCCAAGCAGGCCTACACCTGCCACAGCCACTACTGCCTCTGTGTCTCACGGCAGCATCTCTCCACCTCCACGTGCCACCATGCCACCCGGTCCAAGCAGGCCTACACCTGCCACAGCCACTACTGCCTCTGTGTCTCACGGCAGCATCTCTCCGCCTCCACGTGCCACCATGCCACCCGGTCCAAGCAGCCCTACGCCTGCCACAGCCACTGCTGACTCTGACTCTGATGATCCTCTCTCTCCCAGGTCCAGTTCCGCCAGTGGCCACGACAATCAGCCACCTCCCACTCCAATTGACAGGCAAGTCTGAGGCACAGACCCCCTCCCATACCCATCTCTCCCACAGCGGTGCCTGGACTGAGCTTTGATAGCCCGGTGCTTTTGTCATTCACATGGCAGTGTACGGTGTTACACATTCACTGTAAACATTTTCATGCACCCATGTGCATTGTTTGGACTGTGGACTGGCCAATGGCCTTTTATTTGTTTGAAATTTTGTGACTGTCACGATATTTTGCAATAAACACTGTTACTCCTGTCGTATCGTTTGTTACTGCCCTTGCTTAATTAAACATTTTGATGTGTGGTTATGGATAAATGTGCCACATGCTCTGCATGGCACTACCACATTGCCATTTACTTCATTCACTTTGTCATTGTTTGGCAAACGTAACACACACTTTTGGTCTGCTTGACTCTGAGGTTTGGGGGTGCAATGATGTTTGTGGGTGTTGATGTACTCTTGCAATCATCATTCGCTGTTGATTTCAGTATGATTGTGCACATGTCATGTTAGGGGCTATACCACAACAGAGGTGAATTCTACACACAGTCTAACTTGCGGGGTGTCCAAGGTTGGTGATGTCTGTGTGATGTGTTTGGATGTGTGAACAGCAGTGTGTGTGTGGTAATCTTGTGAAGGCCTGTCTTCGTACTCACATGGGTATATTTGGATGTGTGCAGTTGAGTGGTCACACAGTGTGCTTGGCCTGTCCTTGTCAGTGGTGTTGAGGTGTATGTGGCCCTGTACATGCCAACTACAAACGTGTATGTTCCAGGTGGGGTTTGCCCCCTCATACTCATCTTGGCAGTGGCAGGAAGGGGTTTCACACCACAAGCACCTTTTTGGCATTAATTTGCAGGTGGGGTTTGCCCCTCATACTCATCTTGGCAGTGGCAGGGAGGGGGTTTGACACCACAAGCACCTTTTTGGCATTACTTTGCAGGTGGGGTTTGCCCCTAATACTCATCTTGGCAGTGGCAGGAAGGGGGTTTGACACCACAATCACCTTTTGGCATTACTTTGCAGGTGGGGTTTGCCCCTAATACTCATCCTGGCAGTGGCAGGAAGGGGTTTGACACCACAAGCACCTTTTGGCATTACTTTGCAGGTGGGGTTTGGCCCCTCATACTCATCTTGGCAGTGGCAGGAAGGGGGTTTAACACCACAGGCAGCTTTTTGGCATTACCTTGCAGGTGTTGTTTTGCCACCAAATACTCATCTTGGCAGTGGCAGGAAGGGGGTTTGACACCACAAGCACATTTTTGGCATTACTTTGCAGGTGGGGTTTGCCCCCTCATACTCATCTTGGCAGTGGCAGGAAGGGGGTTTAACACCACAGGCAGCTTTTTGGCATTACCTTGCAGGTGTTGTTTTGCCACCTATTACTCATCTTGGCAGTGGCAGGAAGGGGGTTTCACATCACATGCACCTATTTGGCATTACTATGCAGGTGTTGTTTTGCCACAATACACCTATGAACTTGTTCACATACATCACTATCCCTGTATATCAGATGGGCACACATTTTGATGTTGCACAGGGTGGGATGGTAGGAGCTGTGATGGTATCAGGTAATGAGAGCTGCTACCAACAGAGGCACACAATGTACATTTGGGCCAGGGCCAACACAATCCTTACACGTCCCTGTGACTGCCCATGCGTGCCGCTGGAGCTGCCTACTGGATTGTGCGGAACTTTTCCCGCATCTTCACCGCTGCGGTGACGTGACCGGGAGGATGCGGTGATGACGTTGTTGATGGATGTCCCCGATGCAGAGGTGTGGCATTGACATACCTGCGGTGTTGTCGACGGCGGCGGCGCCTTTGTTTATCGCGGATCAGGAACAGAAGCTGTAGGGCTTGTAGAGCAGGATCCATTGCGGTAGCGTCCGCGTGGAGTTGTGTGTTATTGCCGTTTTCCTCTGCAGTCTTGCTTCTGCCGTGTTTCAATGGGTGGTTTCTCCGTTGCGGTCCGATTGCCTGTTTGAGGCATTGTGATTCGGACGGCGGTCTACACGTCATTCCGCACGGCGGTCTCCCGCTATTGGCTACGTCCGCCCTCGTCGCGGAACCAAAGTACTGGCGGTACTTAAAACACCGCGGCGGTGGGGATTTTGGCTATGTCTGCCCATCGTAATATGGCGGTCGGGGATTCGCGACTGTGGTTGGTAAAACAGCACCCGCCAGGCCGGCGGAAGCCACCGCCGGTACGGCGGTGCCGATCCGCCCGCCATCGTAATCGGCCCCTTAATTATAGTAAATTAAATAATAATTTTTAGAAAATATTAATTATTTTTAATTAAATTTTGCGTTTTAGTTCTGTAGCGGGTTGTGGGTTTATAAGGGAATAGGGTGGGAAGTAATTTAATTATAATAAAGTAATTATTAATTTTTATTTTTTTGGTTTTGATAATTAATTTATTGTTAAATAATTATTAATTGGTAATTATTTTTTATTAATTGATTAATTGATAATTATATTAACTGTGTTAATTTATTTTAGGAGTGGGTTGTGGGTTTATAGGGGAATAGGGTGGGAAGTAATTTATTATAATAAAGTAATGAATAATTTTTATTTATTGGTATTGATAATTAATTTAATTGTTAATTAATTATTAATTGGTAATTAATTTTTATTAATTGATTATTATATTAATTGTGTTAATTTATTTTAGGAGCGGGTTGTGGGTTAATAGCGGAATAGGGTGGGAAGTAATTGAATTATAATATAGTAATTATTAATTTTTATTTATTGGTATTCATCATTAATTTATTGTTAATTAATTATTAATTGGTAATTAATTTTTATTAATTGATTAATTGATTATTATATTAATTGTGTTAATTTATTTTAGGAGCTGGTTGTGGGTTAATAGGGGAATAGGGTGGGAAGTAATTTAATTATAATAATTAATTAATAATTTTTATTTATTGGTATTGATAATTAATTTATTGTTAATTAATTATTAATTGGTAAATAATTTTTATTAATTGATTAATTGATTATTATATTAATTGTGTTAATTTATTTTTAGGAGTGGGTTGTGGGTTAATAGGGGAATAGGGTGGGAAGTAATTTAATTATAATAAAGTAATTATTAATTTTTATTTATTGATAATTATTATATTGTTAATTATTTATTAATTGTTTATTTAATTAAATTGATAATCATGTTAATTTTAACCCTCTGCTATCCAACACTTTCCCTACAGTTACAGTCTCTGGAGTGGGAATAGTAATTTTTACCCCTACGCTATCCAACACTTTCCCTACTGTTGCACTCTCTGGAGTTGGAATAGTAATTTTAACCCCTTTGCTATCCAATACTTTCCCTACTGTTGTAATCTCCGGAGTGTGAATAGTAATTTTTACCCCTACGCTATCCAACACTTTCCCTACTGTTGCACTCTCTGGAGTTGGAATAGTAATTTTACCCCACGCTATCCAACACTTTCCCTACTGTTGCACTCTCTGGAGTGGGAATAGTAATTTTAACCCTTCGCTATCCAACACTTTCCCTATTGTTGCAGTATCTGGAGTGGGAATAGTAATTTTTAGCCCTACGCTATCCAACACTTTCCCTACTGTTGCACTTATTGGAGTGGGAATAGTAATTTTTACCCCTATGCTATCCAACACTTTCCCTACTGTTGCACTCTCTGGAGTGGGAATAGTAATTTTTACCTCTTCACTATCCAACACTTTCCCTACTGTTGCACTCAGTGGAGGGGGAATAGTAATTTTTACCCCTACGCTATCCAACATTTTCACTACTGTTGCACTCTCTGGAGTGGGAATAGTAATTTTTACCCCTACGCTATCCAACACTTTCCCTACTGTTACACTCTCTGGAGTGGGAATAGTAATTTTATCACCTCCGCTATCCAATATTTTCTCTACTGTTTTAGTTAATGTAGTGTATAATTTATTTTAAAAAGATTAAAAATATTGTAATTTTTTAATTTGTTATTTATATTTTTTATATTTTGATTTATATTATTTGTTTTTTTCTATATATGTATTTATAATTTTTTTAATGTTTTTTAACAATTTATAGGTTATTAAAATAATGATTTATAAATATTATTAAGTAAGTATATATATTATATTTTAGACGTATAGATGTTTAATTTATTTTACATTATATGTATTCGTTATAATTTTAAACATTTTAAAATAATTTTAACTGTTTCTTTTAATTATATGTATTATTTACTTTATTTTACATTATTTTTTAAACATTAAAAAACCGATATTTTTAACAATATTTTTGACAACAATATTTTTTATCGATATTTTTGTACTTACCATAATGTAGATAGGACTTCGATATTGTGGCCATCGATATTTCAGCTGAGATATTTTTGTCGTCGATATTTGTGTGGTCGATATTTGTGTGGTCGATATTTTGTCAATGATTCCTCGCTGGACCACATAAAGATGTTTTACCCAACTTTCACCCGTGCCTAATACTCTAGCTGTTAAAGATTGCTTTAAGTCCCGGTTTTTTCTCTCCACTGCCGAATTTCCCTCGGGATGGTACGGAGATGAGTACCGCAATGCTACACCCAATCCTCGCATGGCCTCCTTGTAAGCCCGAGAGCTAAACGCAGGGCCCTGGTCAGAATGTAATGTGCCAATTGCCTATGCCCCTATGAAGACTCGCAAATCTTTTATAACAGTTCGAGCGTCAGCCGAGCGTTGGGGCCACACCCATAGGAATCTCGAGCAGGACGCACGCAAACGGACAGTCTGATGCTGTCTAACAATGGGATTTGCGCTGGACGTGTTACGGTGGAACCTTTCATCTGCTGACAGATGTCGCATTTCAAGACATAGGGGCCTATTACGATGGTGGTCGGAAAACCTCTCCGACCGCCATGGTAACAGGAAAAGACCGCCCGCAAGGCCCGCGACATAACCGCCGGTCGTATTACGATGTTCCATGCTCGAAATCCGACTGCTGCAGTCGGATGGCGGGCTTTAACATTACGGCGGTTGCTGATGCACGCAGCCCCGCTGCGATGTCAAAAGGAGCATGTCCTGCATTTCCCTGCACTGCGTGGCAGGCACTGCAAAGTGCCTGCCACCTGGTACAGGGAAATGTAGGGGGGGACCATGGGTACCCCCCAGTGCACCAACACCCCCCCAACACATTGGGGGCCCGCAACGGGCCCCCGGAAGACACTCACCGCATGCCTTTCAATGGCGGTCTGACCGCTGAGGAAAGGCTGGCTACCCCGGCATCATAATCCTGCCGGCGGAGCCTGCTCTGCACCGCCACCATTATCCCGGTCCTGCTCTGTCTGCCAGGCAGGAGTGCGGATGGCAACCGACGGTAAAGCGGCGGTCGGAATTTCCCACCGCTGTGGTCACCACCGCCATCCTAATGTGACCGGCGGTTTTGCTGGTTGCGATGGCATGCGGATGTCCACCGCCGGTACGGCGGGCACCACCACCAGCCTGGCGGTGGTCATCCGACCACCATCGTAATAGACCCCATAGTCTTTAGTCTGCTTTGTTAACCCAGGCCACCAAAAGCGTTGTTTCAACAATGAAACAGTCGCCGTAACTCCTGCATGTGCAGAACCTATCCCTTTGTGTGCTGCTAGAATTAAACCTAACCTACGATCCATGTTTGGAATTACTCTATCCCCCACTCCAGGAATCTGAGCAAATGGGATGTTATTGGCATCTAACTTGTAGGAGTACTTGAGTAGAAACTTCTTTGGTATTGCTTTGCTGTTTTTGCATGAAGCAATGACAGCTACCATAATCTCACTGTCTATTCTTGTTTTAGAATGAGTGATTGCAGCTACGGAAGCCGTGCATACAGCCCCCTTTGCGGCTTCATCAGCCAATGAATTCCCTTCAACGTGAACGCCATCACGCTGATGACTCAGTGTAAGTATCACGTGAGCCCTCGGTAGTTCGGTTTTCAACTCCACTACCTATTCCCAAAGCATTTTATGCTTAATTGTGCCACCTTTTGCATCTTTGAACCCGATTTGAACCCAGTACTGCAAATATTCATTGTAAGTCTGCACACAGTAAAAGGAATCGCACACAATTAGTGTGGGGAATTCCTGATCCGTATTTACTAGTGCCAGTACCAGCGCTTTTAAATCTGCCAGCTGTGCCGTGCAGTCTCCTAGGGACTGTGTCTTTGTGCAACTCGGGTGGAACTTTCCATCCCGCATGCGACCTTTAACGATTGCACATGCTGCGCTATATTGTTGCTTACTTCCTATGGCCGGTTGAGCAGATCCGTCATTGTAAATTATATATTCATACTGATCTAGAGGCATTATTTCGTTTGGTAGAGGATATTCTTGTTTGTATTGCAGGAATGCTTGTGTCTTTAAATTTGGGTCGTACCTGTATTCTACATCTGTTGCAGTGAGAGAATTAGCCCATTGTATCCATCTCGGATGTAAAGCTTTAGCATTAGGAACGCTTGCCTTTGTCGCAGCCTCTAAGGCCGGAACCGGAGTTACTACTATTATTCGTTTCCCTGAGCCAGTGCTCTTTCTCTCACTACAGCAGTCTGTACTGCTGTCAGAATCTTTTCGGTAGATGCGAAGCGCATCTCAGCATTTGTGTACAAATGTGATTTGTATGCAATTGGTACTGTTTCACCTTCATTATATGTTAGATAGGTGTACCCAGATTGACCCGCAACTATACTGATCACCAGGTTGCGTACGTTTACGCGTGTCTGTAAGTGTTTGGAAGCTCTCATGTCAGCTTGTAAGGAACGAAGTGTATCTGTATGTTCCTGTGTCCATTGTTTTACTGAAAAATCAGGTTTTATTAAATCGTAGAAAGGTTTCACTCTTTCTGCGTAATCTAAAATGTATGTTCTACCAAAATTTAGGAATCCCAGAATTGACTGTACATTTTTCAATGATTTTGGAGGTTGGAGCAGCGCACATTTTTCTAAAAAATTGGCTGCCAGGCTTTTCCCTTCACTTGAAAGCTCATATCCTAAAAACAGGACACTGAGGTGAGCAAGTTTTGATTTCTAAAGTTGAATTTGTAGCCCTCAGATGCAAATCCCAAAATTATGGTATTCACTCTGTTCAAGTGTTCCTCTAGGTCGGCGGTACTCAAAGTACGGCCCGCGGGCCACTTGCGGCCTGACAGGCCATTCCATGCGGCCCCTGTGGAAATCAGCAGGCATGGAATCTGCACCATTTCTGCCTGTTGTAAGTCCTCGGGGGCCGCATTTGCCGGGAAACGCATGAAAGGGGCATGCAATGACAACCAGTGTCTCGCATGCTCACCCGTAGCCCCCCACCCTCACCTGCCTCTCTGGCATCACTTGCTCACCCTGCCATTTGAGTGCATTGGTTGTGCTGCCTGTACGTGCTGCTCACGGACAGTGTGGCCTCTTTAATGTTTCAATTGGTGCCGGTAATCAGAGCTGTCTCTGTAGTTAAATTTATGTTTTTAAGGCCCCCGGTTAGGGTTTCAGCCGAGCCTGGACTTTCCTTCCTCACGTTCTCAGAGCAGGCACGTCGTGTAAACAGAATAAATAAAATAAGGATTCAGCAATGACCTCACGTGGTTCCATGGGCTGCGCCTAGCCTTTTGTTTTATGGCATGACTTCACTTTAGGTACATGGGATGCTACAGGCTCTTGGTTCACAACAGTGGTGCTACGGAAAGTTTACAGGTGGAATTGGGGGAGATACGGTTCATACACAAAGTTATATGCCTCGGAAGCAGCCCAGCAGGATAATTATGTATAAATCCCAGCTTCCCCACTTTATTAAATTGTGCAATTCTGAGTGAAACATTTATGTGCCTGTGTTGCGGACAATATTTCTAACATTTGCTACAGGCAATTCAGCTTGCTTTGTGCATTACTTAAATAGTGTATTAATTTATAGTCATCCAACACTATCTGTCTGAGTCGTGGCACATATGTAGCATCAGGCCTTTTATGCTGCAAAATTGGACAGCAAATATTTATTGGTTTTGGCAACCATTAGGTAGAGTCAGGGCTGAGGGGACAGGGGCACAGTGTGTACATAGAGATGAATGGGCAGAGGCAGAATGAGACGGTAGAGGTAAGGGGAAGAGGCAGAGAAAGGAAAAACAGAGGTACTGGCAGACTCCGTATGAGTAAAGCATAAAAGCAGAATGAGAAGCACAGTGAGGAGGTATGGAAAAGTTAGGGGTTAACAGAAGAGAGCGTGGGAGTAGGAGCAATGTGAAATATGAGCGCAGAGTAAGGGTATTGTAGGTTATGAGGAGTGTGAGGGGGTAGGAGCAGAGTAAGGACAGGAAGAGTGGGCTGCTTTACACATAAGGAAGATATTGAGCGATATATATGGAAGGTGAATGCTAAGTCAGGGACATGGGCAAGGAAATAGTGAGGGATACAAGACAATAATGGAAGCACTAGCTATGAGCTAGCAGCAGAGTGAAGGGAAGCAGTGATGTGAAGGTGTAAAGCAGAACTGCAGGAAGGACAAAGAGACTGGCTTATCAGTAGAGTAAACCTTCAGTAGAGTGAAGGTGTACAGGCACAATGAGTGGGTAGGTGCTGAGTGACGCAGTAGGGCACAATGAGAGGGTAGGCATGGAGTGGTGCATTAGTGTGCAATGAGAGGTTAGGCGCAGGATGAGGTGTTAGGGCACAATGAGAGGGTAGGCAGTTTGATAGGTTATGAGGAGAATGACAGAAATAATGCTGAATAAAGTAGACAAGTGTGGCACCAAATAGGTGTGACCAGATAGGGGTAGAGTGTGATGGAGGGAGAGCAGGAGCAGCATTAAAAAGTCAAGGTGTGGAGAGAGTGAGCAGTTTAAGATGTTGGGGCCAGAGTAGGTGCAAAATGACAGGCTATGAGCATAGTGAAATAGAAGGGCCAGGAAATGAGTATAAGCAGAGTGAAGAGGGGTGGAATAATGAGGTTGGAGGGTCAGACAGAGGAAGCAAAGAGGTACTGGGAGCAGATTGAGTTGATAGTGATGGAAAGTGGGGGGTAGGGTCAGTGTGAGAGGCATTTATGAGATAAGGATAGAACCAAGGGTTGGTGGAGAGGTATTATGAGTGGTGTACATTGAGGGTAAAACAATAGGAGAAGAGTAAAGTTGTGACAGTGTGCCAAGCTGCGGGACGGGTCAGGAAAAAGTTAATTATTAAGGCCAAAGTGGAGGGTAGAGGTAGGATGAGGGGGTAAAGTAGAGAAATATGGCAAGCATGAAACAGTCATAAGGTAGGGTCCGAGTTAGAGCACAGGGTTAGAGTGAATGCATAGCCGACCCTAGGGGCAGAGTCATTGAGTGTAGGGCTCAGGAGCAGACCATAGGAGCAGAGTCATTGAGTGTAGGGCTCAGGAGCTGACCCTAGGTGCAGAGTCATTGAGTGTAGGGCTCAGGGAAGATTAGTAGTAGACGTGCTGCCTGATACATGCATTATTATGAAATGACATGCACCTACCTGAGATGATAGTCATTTTAGAGATGACACTACAATACCTCTGCTGCATTGTTGGGCCAGCTCATTGACTAGGAGAAGGCAGCGTGAGAAGGCAGCAGGTCTCTTGCCCATAATGCCGATCATTGTGCCATTGTAAATGTGCATTACAGCCGGCGTACATGAATGCATGTATTGTGTGGGCCCATGCATGCACATTACAGCATGGGACCATTTATGCATGTACTGTCTAGGACCATTAAGAATATGACAGCCTGCTGTCACTGATGCTTATATTGCCTGGGGTTACATGCATGTGGCAAGTTTCATGAGCTTCGGTGTGCACGGCGGGTGGACAGAGGACAGGAAACCTACCTCTGTCAATGCACTTTGCATGTACGCTTCTGGGTTTTGCTGGGTGATCTTGGGGCTTGGTGCTGTAAACTCTCAACAGGGCCATTAACAGTTGTTCGGAGCGACTTTAAGAGGCATAGGGGTATGAGTTGTGTCTTCTTAGAGACAAATAAAGGGTGTGTCCAAGTGTCTGCGCAACTGAGGGCCTAAGAGCAGGGAACATGGTGCTTGTCAAAACAAGGCAAAGATGGAAAGCTATGGTCAGAAAAATACAGATCCCAGTAAAAATAAAAATATTGACAGTATTTATTCGGGGTACATACATACATATATCACATTTCGAAATATAGCGTTGTCTAGTAATGTTTTGAAAAGGGGGTAATTTCTTTTTATCCCAGTAGCCCTGCCCCCACTTACCCCTCCCCTGCAAAGACCCTGCCCCCATTGCGCAGGCCCATCTGTGCGGCTCTCGGCCACAAGCCAGACTGCAATTTTGGCCCCAGAGAAAAAGTTTGTGAGTACCCATGCTCTAGGTCATCGTCCGTTAGATAAATATCATCCACATAGGACAATGCCTCTTCGTCCAAATTTTGAAGTAACTCAGTTACCCTAGCCGAAATCATGTTGCCCCTTCTCCTCCGAGCAGGCCAAGTCTTACTCTTCTTCTTATGTGGGGTAGGGCGCCTTTAAAACAGTATAAATGTTCCTGGTATGTGAGCGGAACCTCTATATTCTCTAACGGATAATATTCCGCTGGTGCATCTCCTTCCGTGTAGGAGTGAAATGTTTTTGTTCTTGCATTTGCTGCTGGAAATGTAACCCACGAAAAAAATACCTCTGTTTTGTTTGATTCGTGTGCCTCAATCACGAAAACTACTACGCCACCCCTAGATGATAAACCATTCTCTCCCAGTCTCAGGGTTACTGCATTTCTAAAATTTGGTGCAATTTGTATTGCGTCTGTATTTTCCTCATCTGTGAGGGGCAGTTCTTGTTGCAGTGGGTCTAATTCTTGGTTAGTCATTGTTTTTAGTACACTAAATAACTTTTCAAGGGAACCAAGATACAGTGTTATGCACAATTTTAGGAACAATCTGTCCTTCAAGCTTGATTAACCAACAGCCAATAAATAGGATTTTGTAGTCTACTCAGCTGCGGCGGAGTTTGTGCCCACCCACTCCAGACGTCTCTGGTGTTTTGTGAGTAGGGGTCCCTGAGAATAGCACGACTGAACTACTCAGATTCTACTGTTAAATAAGTACCCAACCAACATTGGCGGTGCCATGTCGTGTAGTTCCTATATTACCTATACAGGATCTGCGCGTTTGGATAACATAAACTGTGGGTTTGGTGGCAGACTGATTCTGTGCACCTCCACCAGATACGTTAGCCTGTCTGTATTAGCTAGCTCACAGTGCCACTAGAGTCTCCTCTTATCGGGGAGAGAATAGTTCTTGGCAACCTCAGAACATGACAACCCTGATCCCCCAGGATCGTGGAAACAATATACTACCTTTCGCTCAGTCACTCGTGCTCACTTAGTTTGTCTCAGAGAGATACACAGAATAAACCGGCTGGGCGTTTCAATAAGTATTTATTGAACAGTTGTTAATCTAGTGTAGAATATATGAGCAGTAACAACCATTAGACAGTAACAGAGATATATGATTAGCAATACTACGAAAGTAAAGGAATGGTATAGTTCTACCATCTTGCATAAATCATGAATATATACATGTACATAAACCACACGATAAAAAGTGCATACTCCTACGATGCCTCCCTTACTATATGTACCGAAATGTACCTAGCATCTATGTAGGTGTTATGCCAAGAATCCCTCTAGGATCTAGTCCACCCCATTACCTGAGCGTTTAGAGAATATGGGACACTGTCCTGGTCTCGAGTTGGACACCCCGCGAGGGATGTTAGACCACTGCTAGCTGGGGCGTCTGTATAAAGGAACCTCAGCGTCTCTGGTCAGTGTGTCAGCCGGGAAGTCACGTTCTCCCCTATCTTCCTAAGCAAGATGTGCTGTATATATACCCATAGGTCTCCCCAGGGGTCCTAACTTGATGTGTTACTGTGTCAGCCTAAAGGATGACGTTGGGCCTGAACTTTATGCAGAGATATTATACAGGAGATGGTAATCCTACTGTTGGTCCTGCTGTGCTTCCAAGAAGCCTCATGCATGTATGAGAATCGTACCAGGGAAAAACCCGCGTTCTGAATGCAGTGTAATATCTAGGTAAAAGGTCAGTGCCTAATAACCGTTATGTATGTAATGTAGGGAAGAATATAGGTGAAAGGTTGCAATGTTACCTGCGCCTATATAGGGTACCTATATGGAATATAACAAGTCTCTCTGCCAAGATTTTTGCGAAGATCTTATAATTGCAACTTAACAAAGAAATGGGCCTGTAAGAGTTACATAGATTTAAGGGCTTTCCTGGTTTGGGAATTAACGTTACTGTGGCCTCATTCCAGGACACTGGTATTTCTGCTCCCTTCTCAAAAATATCCGCAAACAACTTTTTCATAAACGGCAGTAGGACCTCCTCCAATAGTTTGTATATTTCTGATGGCAACTCGTTCGGTCCAGCTGCTTTGACCGACTTCCCCACCCTAATCGCATTCTTAGTCTCTATAGGGGTTATGATACTGTTTATCGCTTTACTATTGCATTCACTAATACTCAGGGGAACATCCTGGTTCAGCCATACCTTTACCTCCTCTTCCGTAACTACCCTCTCTTCCTGATATAACTCCCCAAAGTGTTTCTGAAATGCTTCTTCAATTTCTTTGCACCCAGTAAGAAGTCTACCTGAAAGCTCATGTATGGGTGCATTATAATCACGTGCAGAATGCATCCGCGTATAACCATGCAAATTATGTTAACATGAGGTGTTAGAATTGTGAAACGTATTAACGCAATTATGTGACGTGCTTTAGTTATAGGTAAATGTCATGGAGAATTAACGTAGGAAATAGGTGTAACTAGCAGAAAACGTTAACATGTGAAACTCGTGTTGTGAAGCTGACATTACTCACTTATTAAATGTGCTCGACAATTGACGCTTCTAATTAGAAGGTAAATGCATTCATTTGAATGCTAATAATGGTTATGCAAATTGAATTGTTGAAAGAGACACATCTATTGATAGCTGAAGTCAGAGGCCCGAAATGCAAGTCCCTGGAAACTCTTGTTTTAGAATTAATAGCTGAATTTCATGTGCATTGCAGATTCTGTTCTTTCTCGTGTTCCATTGCAGGTGGAGAATATATTATCTAGGAATAGTAATGTCTTTGTTTTAACGAGCTAGGCAAGGAGAGAAGAAGTTACAATTACATGGGTTGGAGGTGATAAAGACAGAGACGGTTTCATACGGGAGAAGGAATGGGAACCAAGGACAACTTGTTGCAATGAAGGCTCATTGACAACATCATAAAAATACATCCCGAACTGCACCCAGAGTGGATGGCATGATGTGAAGTGCATCATGGGAAATATTACCTGTGGATAACTGTTTGTTGGAATTAGGGAAAGAGCCCTACTTCTTTTTTGCGTTTAGAGAGAGAGCATCTCCGAACGAGCTCTTTCTATTGCTAGTGGCTTTATGCTACTTGACCCATGGCTGGTGGAGAGACTTCTTAGGAAGACTCCACACACTGACACCTTTTTCTCTTTCCTTTGAAAATGCTTATGTAGGGATGTCACCTTGGAACTAAAGTAGGGATAGATTTATGCTTTATATTCATCAACCCTCGATGCAGGGAAATTTGGACTCATGTTTCTTGATTCTCTATTTCTTGAACTAATAGTTCTGTTCATGCTGCATCATATACATTGATGCTTAGATATGGCTTCATGCTGATTCCGTTATATTTCTATACCCTCGTGTTGAGGTGTCTCTATGTCCAGTTATTTTTGGCTTTGTAATAAATTAACTAACCTAATTTAGTTGTCCCTGAATTATTATGCAGTAAGAAGAAATGTTGATTATTTGGATGTGTATTACCAATTTTCTCCCCTCTACACTTTCATGCTGTGAAAAAGAGCCATCAGATTTGTGTATCTAGAACAGGTCTAGAACTAATGGGCCCGGCCCTTTCAGAGGGATACCCTAGTAGAATAACACTTGAGTTCTTCGGGGTCTGGGTTTTGAATGCTCTATTCAGTTTGCTAATGATTTCCTCCAATATCTCTCCAATTTGTGACGGACAGTGCCAAAGTAAGTGGAGAAGAGTGCCTAAGGAGCAACATCCCCTCCAACATCTTCTGCTTGCAGATGTGTCCACTAAGCATTCTTTTCAGGGGTGCAAGTGGAGAAGAGTGCCCAAGGAGCAACATCCCCTACAGCATCTGTCGCTTGCAGATGTGTCCACTACGCATTCTTTTCAGGGATGCGATACCAATATGTCAGAATTTGATATTGCATTTCACATTGGTGAACATTGGTTCCAAATATTTGGGTCTTATCAAACAGCTTGCCCTGCACTTTTGGATTGATTTCCTCTCCCAGTTTGTGTTCCCATCGTTTTTGCCATACCATTTTACGATTACTGGCGGAATCAGTGAGAAATTTGTCGAGAGTGATATCAGGGCTCTTTAATGTGTTCCATCTTTGAATCTTCTTTCTAGTACTGTAAATGGTATGGATGCTCCTTCCTTCATTGTAGGGTATAATACCCAGTGTTGGTCTTGAGAATAAGCAAATCTGTTGAAGTATCCATTGGTGTGCAAAGAGGGAGCCGACCATTGGACATTTTCCATATTGCCGTACCTTGAAGTGTTGGGGATTAAGTAGAGGCATAAAGTTGGTGCCATATGAGATGGGTGTTAAAGATGATAGGAAAGAGGTGAACCCGGGTCTCTCACACACTCTGTGACAGATTGTCAGAGTGACTTTAGTCACTGGTGAATAATAAAGGCCCCAACTGTGTTGTGCTTGTTTCAACCACAGAACCTGCCAAAAAGAGGTGCCATCTATGAGGTGATCTATTAAGCACCACTGTTTTGATGCTTATTTTTTCCCCCATTCAATGACGAAGCGGAGTTGGGTGGCCTGGAAGTATGATGTGATATGGAGAATTGCCAATCCTCCCAAAAACCTCTGGTCTGTAGAGTGTCTTACTTGCGATCAGTGGGAGTTTGTTTTGCCAGAAAAAAGAACTGATCAGAGTCTGGAGCTGTTTAAGTACTGGGGCTGGAGTCTGCAGTACTTTCATTTGGAATAAGTAAAGTATCTGGGGTACCACCTTAATTTTATTACTACTATTCGAATCCATTAAAACTGTTTATTGAACCATTTTTGGAGATCTTTGATTAGTGCACCGTAGTTGATGGTGACAACTTTGGAGGCAGTGCAGCAAATTTAAATTCCCAGATACTTTATTTTTGTCTGATGACCAGAAGATGGGAATCAATCACTTTAGTTGATTTAATTGCCCAGGAATCATGTGTAAGAGCAGAGACTCAGTCTTGGTTAGGTTAATTTTAAAGTTGGAGACTTCCTGGAATTTTGCTAATTTCTCCAAGATTCGTGGGACAGAGTTCAAAGGATCTGTAAATCAAAGCAAAATATTGTCTGCAAACATGCTATGGTGAAGCCCTTGAGATCATCTCTACTTCAGGTCACTTTGGTTAAGGGCTCTAGTGTCAGGGCAAAGATAAGTGAGAATTGTGGGCACCCCTGTCTAGTTTTTCTTTCTTCTAACATTGGGTGCAAGGGTATCCCATTTACTTTTATTCTCACCCCAGGTGACAGGTTGTTCGCCATGCCCCATCTCAAGGAATGTGGTCCAAGGCCCATGTGTTGTAGGGAAGCTCTCAAATAGGTCAAGTCTATTCTGTCGAACACCTTTTGGCATCAAAGGAAAGAAGGAGAGCGTTCTTATGTTTTTTGGGTGTTCTCTAGAATGTGTAGTATTGTTTTGTGTTGTCTGTGGGAGCAAAACTGTACCCAACATGTAGACCTCCCAAATTTCTCAATTTATGGGGTTCTCCCACAGGTTGATCGTACACATCAAGGCAACTCCTCAACATCAATTAGGAGAGTAAAACAGTTCAGAAATAATGGGACCCACTCAATAATTAAGTTCAAGATCAATGAAAAGTCAAAGGGTTTTACAAAAAAATGTAAATATAAGTTATACAGAGCCAGTGCCATAAAAGCTCCCAGATGCAAAATAATACAGATACTACAAAATCAGAAAATTATTCTACGTCCAAAATGAACAGCAAAATCAGGAAAGAATCACACAGCATCCCCAGTGGATTAAAGTGAATTAGAGTGGAGTGGATTGAAGTGGAGGGATGTGAAGTTGATTGGATTAGAGTGTATTAGAGTAGATCTGAGTGGATTGCAGTGGAATGAAGTGGAGTGGATTGGAGTGGGCTGGAGTGGAGTGGACTAGATTGCAGTGGATTGGAGTGGATTCGAGTGCAGTGAATTAGAGTGGATTAAAGTGGAGTGAATTGGAGGGCATTGGAGTAGACTAGAGTGAATTGGAGTGGATTAGAGTAAAGCAGATCAGAGTAGAGTGAAGTGGATTGGAATGGAGAGTATTGCAGTGGATTAGATTGGGGTGAAGTGGATTGGAGAAGAGTGGAGTGGAGTGAATTAGAGTGGCTTAGAGTAGAGTGGATTGAAGTGGAGTGTATTAGAGTGCAGTGGATTGTATTGGAGTAGAGTGGATTAGAGTGGTTGGAGTTGATTGGAGTGGTTTAGAGTGGTTTGGACTAGAGTGGAGTGGACTAGAGTGGATTTAAGTGGATAAAAGAGGGTTAGACTGGATTGGAGTGAATTGGAGTGGATTTGAATGGATTAGAGTGGACTGAATTGGAGTGGAGGTGAATTGTAATGCAGTGGATTTGAGTGGGTTGAGTGGATTTGAGTGGATTAGAGTGGAGTGGGTTGGAGTTGAATAGATTAGAGTGGATTGGAGTGATTGGAGTGGATTGGAGTGGAGTGTACTACAGTGGATGTAAGTGAATAAAAGGATTTTACTGGATTGGAGTGGAGTGGATTCAAATGGATTAGAGTGGACTGAATTGGAGTGGAGGTGAATTGTAGTGCAGTGCATTTGAGTGGGTTGAGTGGATTGGAGTGGATTAGATTAGAGTGGATTGGAGTGGTTAGAGTGGGTTAGGGTAGTGTGTACTACAGTGAATGTAAGTGGATAAAAGAGGATTTGACAGGATTGGAGTGAATTGGAGAGGAGTGGATTCGAATGGAAGTGGACTGAATTGGAGTGGAGTGGATTTGAGTGGGCTGAGTGGATTGGAGTGAATTAGAGTGGAGTGGTTTGGAGTTGAATGGATTAGAGTGGTTTAGAGTGGTTGGACTTGACTGGAGTGGACTAGAGTGGATTTGAGTGGATAAGTGAGGATTAGAGTGGATTAGAGAGAAAAGGAGTAGAGTGGATTAGAGTATATTAGAGTGAACTGGTTTAGAGTGGAGGTGGATTGGAGTGGAGTGGATTGGAGTGGAGTGAATTAGAGTGGAGTGGATTTGAGTGGAGTGGATTAGAGTGGGGTGTATTGGATTGGAGTGGAGGGAAGTGGATTTGATTAGAGGGGAGTGGAGGGGATTAGAGTGGAGTGTATTAGAATGCAGTGGACTGAATTGGAGTGGGTTAGAAGGGATTGACATGGCGTGTATTAAAGTGGAGTGGATTTAAGTGCTTTAGAGTGATTTAGAGTGGAGTAGATTGAAGTGGAGTGGAGTTGAGTGGTTAGAGAGGATTATACCAGATCAGAGTGGACTGAAGTGGAGTGCAGTGGAATGGAGTGGATTAGAGTGGAGAGGATTAGAGTGGTGTAGATTATAGTGGATTAGAGTAGATTGGAGTGAATCAGAGTAGAGTGTATCAGAGTAGAGTGAAGTAGACTAAAGCAGGGCAGATTGGAGTGGATTGGAGAGGAGTGGATTGGAGTGGATGAGAGTTGAGTAGAGTAGAGTGGATTTTGGTAAAGTGGAGTGGGTGGGAGTGAAGTGGAGTAAATTAGAGTGGCGTAGAGTAGAGTGGATTAGAGTAGATTAATGTGGAGTGGGCTGGAGTAGATTGAAGTGGAGTGGAGTGGATTAGAGTAGATTAGAGTGCATTATAGTGCATCGGATTGTATTGGAGTGTACTGGATTAGAATAAAGGGGATTAGAGTGGAATGAAGTAGAATAGAATGAAAGGGACTGAAGTGGATTAGATTGGATTGGAGTGGTTATGGATTGAAGTGAATTAGAGTGGAGTGGATCAGAGTGGAGAGGAGTGGATTCTAGTGTAATAGATTAGAGTGAGGTGTTTTAGAGTGGATTGGGAGTGAGTGTATAAGATTGGAGTGGAGTGGATTAAAGTGGAGTGGATTAGAATGAAGTGGATTGGAGTGGATTGGAATGGAGTGGAGTGGATTGGTATATAGTGGAGAAGAGTAGATCAGAGTGCATTAGTGTGCGTTGGAGTGGATTAGAGTGCTTTGGACAGGAATTAATTGGATTAGAGTGGATTTGAGTAAATTAGAGTGGATTGGAGTGGACTGGAGTGGACTGGATTGGATTGGAGCAGATTGGAGTGGCTTGGAGTTGAGTGGATGTGGATGTGGCATAGAGTGGAGTGAATTAGAATTGATTAGAGTGGGTTTGAGTGGAATGGATTAGAGTGGATTAGAGTGGAGTAGATTGGAGTGAATTGAAGTGAATTGGAGTGAATTAGAGTGGTGTGGATTATAGTGTCATGGATTGGAGTGGATTAGATTGAAATGTATTAGAGTGGAGTATATTGGGGTAATGTGTTTTAGAGTGGAGTAGAGTATAGTGGTTTGGAGTGGAGTAGATTGGGGTGGATTAGACTAGATTGGAGTGGAGTCTGTTGGAGTGAATTAGAAAGAAATGCAGCAGATTTGGACTGATTAGATTGCACTGGAGTGAATTTGAGTGGAATAGAGTAGATTGGAGTGGAGTACATTTGAGTAGAACTGATTTGAATGGATTGGTGTAGAGTGGAAGAGTGGATTTGAGTGAGTGGACTAAAGTGGACTGGAGTGAACTAGAGTGAATTGGAGTGGATTAGAGTGGAGTGGATTACAGTGAAGTGGATTAAAGTGGATTGAAGTACGGTAGGGTAGGGTAGAGTGGGTTAGAGGGGAATGGATTGGAGTGCAGTGGATTGGAGTGGAGTGGATTGAAGTGGAGTGGATTGGAGTGGAGTGAATTGGAGTGGATTGAAGTGGAGTGGAGTAGATTGGAGTGGACTGGAGTAGAGTGGATTACAGTGTAGTGGTTTAGAGTGGACTAGTTTGGAGTGGGTTGGAGTGCATTAGAGTGGGTTTGAGTGAAGTGTATTAGAGTGGATTGAAGTGCATTAGTGTGGAGTGATTTAGAGTGGATTATAGTGGAGTGGAGTGAATCAGAGATGGGTGGATCGGAGTGGATTACAGTGTAATGGATTAGAGTACTTTAAAGTGGATTGGAGTGGCTTCAAGTGGAGTGAATTGAAGAGCTGTGAATAAGAGTGGATTGGAGTGCATTAGGGTGGAGTGGATTGAAGTGGAATGGATTAGAGTGAAGTGGAGTGGATTAGAGTGGAGTGGGAGTGATTAGAGTGGAGTGAATTGGTAGCCTTCAGTAGCTCACAATGGTTTTCACTGATCGGAAGTAGCTCTCACTACAGAAAAGTTTGGGACCCCTACTCAATATTAATGGCATCCAGAGATAGTCTAAGAAATAGAAAACATTTAACAATGGAGCTTTCAATTGCTGAAAAGTTCAGTGAAAACACAGCAGAATGACCTAGGAAATGTTTAATATCGTAGGGCACAGGAAATGCTAATCGAAAGCAATGTAATAATAATAATGAAAATAAAACACTGCACATCAACTTGTCTATGTTCTGCGAAGTCTGTGGGGAGAAATCACATACAGGGGTGAAAGCATGAGTGACTGATAGAGATGGAATCCATGTTATTCAATATAGAGTTTCATATAGAAATCTGGCATAACTAAAACCCAATATAAATCAATTTCTACACATTATAGGAAATGTGTTTCAATTGGAAACATATGAACTATATATATGCAAAAGTAACAAAACACATTGTTAATTTTACATAGGAAATAGAAAACCTCAAAAACAATCTAACAATCCCCCTCTGATTATTTTATAAGCACTAAAACACTTAATAATACTTTATTAATCAGGAAATTTCATTCAGTCTGGATCACTTTCTGCTTGTTTCTGGAATTCTCCTCTATCATTTTAATTGGAACCTCAGTTCTTGATATCTACCATCATGTAGGTCTCAGACCCCTTTTCTTTTTCTTGATTTCTTCTCCTTGTTGGACCTACAACTTTTAATTAAACACCCAGAAAATGTAATAATTGCACAAATCATTAGAATTATTATTGCAATTAGTATAATACGCAATGCCCCACCTCATAAAGAATATATCTATTCACCAACTTTACTAAAACTGTTCAATATCTCACTAATCCAGGCATCTACACCTTCCCAAAAGCCATGCTGTTCAAAAGATTGATGCCCTCGAGAAATATTAATTAGATTTGAAATATAGGAGTTTACAATAGGACTATTAACAGGTATGAAAATCCAGCACCTCTTAACTTTTAGCCCTTTGCAAACACTGCCGTTTTTTGCGAGGAAAATATCTAATGCTAAGCGGTTCTGGCTCACCAAAGCCCTAATAGCTATTAGTTCAGAATTTAGCTGAGTTAGTGCTCCGGCAGGTCTTACTGCAAGTTTATCCACTAAAGCAGAAAAGAGTCTAATTTTCACATTGTTGATTGCTACATCAATAGAAGGAATATTAGCACCTAATATATCTAAAGGTACCTGTCCAAATCCTCATTTCACGGTCCTCAAACCAACCTCACCATTCACCCCATTCATGTAATAAACCCTAGACAAACTATAACAAAATAGGAGGATCCAGCTCAATATCTTGGCAGATTAAAATAAGCATTCTCACCACACACATAATAAATTCCTCTCTTAATTGATTCTCTAGCAATCGAATAATTACCATTCACAACATAACTTCTTTCACTCCCACTCTCTCACATAAATTGAGCCTTACGTCCTTCTCAGAGGTTTACGATACACCATACACATTTCAACTCTTGTTTCTTGTTCCATTTACAATCTAGGGTGCAGATTTGAAAATCTAAATTCTTCCTCTGCCTTAATTTGCTCTTTTATAACCTCTACAGCTTACAAATTACACACAATTGTGACTCTTCTTTCATTGCACTCATTATTAAGTTCATGTTCCTCTTTATTCAAGCTATACACATACCCCATTTAGTGATTTGAATTTCATGCTTCAATTGTGAAATTTACCATACTTAGGGCCAGATTATGAGTCTGGCGGTCCAAGAACCGCCAGGCTCGTGGGGTGGTGGTGGTCCAGTCACTGCCGGTCCGACCGTTGTGTTACAACTTTGGTGGTCTGACCACCATTGCACTGCCACAACCGCCAGGTAACCTCATTACCTGGGGTCTCATGGCGGCCAGGGGCTCACAATATGCTGGCGATGCCACTGCAACACCACCATGCATATTACAAGTTTCATGACTGGCAGCAGTGTCATGGAGGTTCTTTCTCTATGAAACTGCTGGCAGTCATGAAACCTCATGCCCCATGCATGGGGGTGAAGAAGGGGGGCATATGTTTTTACCATCTGTGTGCATGCACCCCTAGTTCCAGCAATGCATGGACTTCACAGCCCATATCATGCTGGAACGTGCTGTGGTGGTCCTGCGGCTGTGCCTTTCTAAGGCATACAGAGGTGCCTTTGAAACGCACCGCTGCAGGACTGCCACACCACCTACCCGCCTTATCACCAAAAACTCATAATCTGGCAGGCAGGTGGGCGGCAGCCCTGTTTGGCAGTCCTGGAGCCGAGAAGTGGTGTGGCGGCCCGCTCCAGGACCGCCAAACTCGTAATCGTGACCTTAATATTATTAGAACCTCCATTGTCTGAGATGTACAAATTCTCCAGTGACGTGTTGAAATTTGAGGGGTTAGGAGAAAAAAGTTCTTCATTTTAAAATATACTAATAAGCACTGTACAGGACAACTCGTAAGAAATAGGAAGTTCTGAATAAGCCACCCCTTCATTTGCAGATGAAGGAAGGAAAATACATATATAACAATTCTTAACCCTCATTATTTCTGAAAATTCTTTTACAATTCTGGTTTAAATATTACCCTGATATTCAGAACCTTAGTTATGAGGCCTTGAGTCACTTTTACGCCGCGATGCGCCACTTTTTGTGACGCACCGGCGGTGTAAAAAATGCGCCATGTTGCGCCCTATTTACAAAGTGACGCATCTAGGCAGATGCATCACTTTGTAAACCCCTGCACCACATTATACCTTCCCCCGCAAAAAGCCTTGTAGAAGTGGTGCATTGATATCTATGAGATTTCAGTGCACCACTTCTAAGAAGCCATTGCATCAATATCTTACGCCTGCCTCACAGCAGGTCTAAGACTGACACAGGCTCTTTCACATGGGGCTTGCCCCATGTAAAAGGACACATTGCTGGAGTTGCGTCTGTTTTCAGACACACCTCAGCAATGTGTCACATTTGCGCCTACAGATACGTCAGAAATACTGACGTATCTATAATTCCTTGCGACATGATGCGTCATACAGTAAATATGGTGCATCCATCATGTCGCAAGGAGGGCACACTGAGAAGTGACGCACCGCTGATTTCACGCAGTGATGCATCACTTCTCATAAATAAGGCCCTCAGTATCTAAGCTTTCTCTATGCATAAATATATTATGATCCACCTCATTATGTATTGTGGGTTATTCAACTTTCATGGAAGCATAGCCCACCGGAGATATAACCACTGGCCAACTAAGACTACTAATATTGTTAATAAATCAACAAAATCAACAGCATTTGCTGTACTCCATTTTCTAAGCCTAAAAGTACAACAAAAATTGATCCTGAGACTCAAAATTCCAAATCAACAAACAAGTTCTTTAAAACAATAATAGATTTTCTCCTTTTCTCCTTATTTTATTACAACAATAATAAAAAATTTAATTGTTTCAGTTCATTCTCTTAATACATTATTTTTCATTTCCTTCAACTCCAAACTGTGTTTTAATCTATACAGTCTCTTAATCTTTTCAAGGGTGCTCTTCTTCTTCAAATTCACTCTCAAACTCGCTCCCAAAACTCTATAGACAACAATTTATTGGACTGAAGGTTTCTGATTCTGAATCTTACCCTTTTTCTGGCACAGTGGCTAAATGCACCCATGCAGGTAATGCATACTATCTATTTGGTGTTATCTTTCTAAGTGATCTTTTAGCAAAAGGCGATTCACTTCCACTATTTTCAGAATCTAATTCAATTACTTCAGAACTCTCTTTGATTGGCTTTAGTCTCACTTGTCTCTTTGATTGGCAATATTTTCTTTTGCAAGTTCTTTTCAATGACTTGTTTTCTTCTGTTGATGAATTTTAGCTTGAACTTTAATCATTTTCAATTGCATGATTAATTATGAACTGCTTTCTTCCGTTGGACGTCTTATAACTTGAATTTACAAGTTCAGTCTTTCGCTGTTTGGATCAGAGACTGCTTCTTCTTGCTAGCAACTCTTCACTCTGATCCCTGCTCTGAAACTGGACTGTATCACCAATGGTAACGGTAGCAGGTTCTTCACCAGAACTCTCACTTTCATTGATCTGGACTTTTATTACTACCAACCTTACCAGTTTCTAATTTTTCAGTCTCAATTTCACTCCATCTGGATCTTTTCTCCCATTTAAAAGCATTCAGGAACATCATTTTGTTCTTGACAAGGACTTTTATTTAAGAGTTAAATACTTCAGTGCTTCACCTGTGGGACCCAGTCTGGCCCATAAATATGACTGAGCACTGCTCATTATCAGGCTCTGCTATCTTCAGCCTGATGACAATAACGTAAAGTAAACACAGCCTTATGTTAAAAGAAAAATGTGACCTTGTGCTCATTTAAACAATAACTCAAGGCTGTGAGCAACTTTGAAGGTATCTGGGAGCTACTGGTAGCTCGTGCTCGACTGGTTGGAGACACCTGATATAAAGACTGTTCTTTATATGTAATCCATAAGATGTCATAACACCTCTTTGTGACCACAGTTGCCCAAAGTCATGTACCACACCAAAACCATACTGGCTGTTTGTATCATCACACTTCAATTTTCTGATTGGCAGCATGCTCTTGTCAGTGCAAGTCGCTCTGCCATTTGAACTGAAGTTGCATTCGACAGATAAGATGCTTCAAGAATTTCAGAAATGGAACATACTGCATAGGCAGCCTTCAAAGCTCCATATTGGTCTCTCAAACAAGAACCATCAACCAACGGAGTTGTATCAACCATTTCCAAATGTGTTTAGTTGATTACTGCTCTTGGTTTGGTACATAATTCAATAACTGCAATGCAGTCATTCTCACCGTCATTTTCCTCATCTCTACTCCCATAATAGTCCCTGTTGTCACAGCAATAGTCTGGAATCAGAAGCAGCATAGCTGGGTTGAGCAAATTGCACCCTTTAATTGAAATGTTTCCTTCTGCAAGAATAATCTGCTCATATCTCGTCAACCTACTGTTTGTCATGTGTTGAGTCCCAGTTCGTGTTAATAGGATCTCAACTGATTGTGGCCATATACAATTAAAGTATGGCCCCTCACTATTCCTTCACTTCGTTCAATTGAAATACAAATGGCTGAAACAGATTTCAAACTTCCAGGCAGACTCGCGGCTACTGGATCCTACATAGTTGAAAGGTAGACTATTGGTATCATCAAACCACCATGTGTATGTGCAAAAATTGATGATGCACATCCACCTTTTTCATGACAGAACATGAAAAATGTCAAATTATAATGAGGCATTCCGAGAGTAGATCCATTACACAAACTCTCTCCCAATATTTTGAATGCATCCAAACATTCTTTATCAAATGGTACTGGATCTTTTATGTCATTATAAATCAATCTCACTAGAGGCTTTGCAAGCAAAGAAAAGTTTGAAATCCACTGACGACAGTAGCCAACAATTCCAAGAACCATCCTCACCTCCAAATGGGTGGTAGGAGGATTCATTTTCAGAATTGCAGAAACACATTCATTTGAGACTTTTCTGGCACCTTTCTCAATTTGGTGACCAAGATAAGTTACATCCTTTTTATAATACTGCACCTTTGATGGAGAAACCTTATGGCTACTGTCTGCTAAATAATTCAATAGGACAATTGTATCCACTGTACAGTAGTCTTTTGTTTTGATGCACATAATAAATCAGCAATATTCTGTACTAAGATAGAATTAAAGATCAGTTTCAAATTTTCTATATATTTCTTTAAGATTTGACTACAGGTTGAAGGACTTTCAGCATACCCTTGTAGGAGTCTACACCACATAAAAACTTTATTAGGAATTGACTCTCCTCATGCACAGGAATCGAAAAGAATGCTTGGTATAAGTCAATGTTTGTGTACGATTTTGCATCTGAAAGAATTTGGAGCAAAATCACAGCTGGATTTGGCACTACTGGAAAACATAGGATGACTATCTGATGAATTGTCCGAAGATCCTGAACAATGCACCATTTTCCACTTGGTTTCTTTATCATCAGTGGTGGAAGATTTGTAAGAACTACCAAGCACTTCCCTGTGGATTCCCTCTTTAATTATTTTCTCAATTACAGGCTTAATTATCTCCCCTGCTTCCCTTGAGAGTTTGCATTGTTTTCATTGTTTAAAGCTAATCCCTACAACTTGGACTTCTTTTCCCAAGAAGGGTAAGCTTGAGACATCCACAGAATGACAAGCACCCGTATCAATTAAAAATGAAACAGGGTGGCCATTGACTTCACCATCAATGTATGGACTACTTTGAGCTACTTCTAGGACTGCTCCAAGTAGGCAATTCTCCTCCCCCTCAAGCACTTTCATTTTGAATTATTACCTGAAATGATCTGAGATGAATCATCGCAGAATCAATTGATTTTTTTGATACCCTGGATTGTATGGCATTTTGCTGCAACACTGGGACTGAAGGCATCATAATGCAAAACACTTTCTGATCAGGCTCACCCTGCTCAGAAGTTAACTGTATCAAAACCATAGGCACTGTACTTCTCTGCATCTGAGGAGCAATTTAACTCTGGAATCCATCTGGATTCTGTTTGCATTCCCGTTGACAATGGCCAAATTTCCATAGAAGTGACAAACAGTGGTTTTTCCATCAATTCATCATTTGCATTAATTCGGGAATTTTTTATCTTCCTCATCCACCGCCATTTATTTGCATTGATCCATTTAGCATCTCCTTGATTCTATTTGCATCAAACCAATCACTACTATATTTCCCAAGTTTCAAAATATCATCTATATTCTTTGTCTGCCAACACAGCTCATTTTGCTGTATATGATTACTCAACTCAGGTTGCAAACCCATAGCAAAAACAGAAACAAATCTACTAACCTCATCTATCTCAGGATCATCAACTCCACTATGCCTTTTGAAAATCTGTATGAGCCTCTTATAATAGGCATGCACTGACTATTTTGGTCCTTTGAAATACTCGAACATTTCACCCAATTAACATCTTTCTCAGACATTCTCTTTATCAAATGTTGAATTAAATGTCTATATTTATTCGCTACCACATCAGAAGGAGCCTTATTCGGAGCAATTCTAGCTGGTTCCTCTGTTGGCAAAGCAACAGCAGCCTTACATTCAGGCCACCAATCAGTAGGGATCACAATCTCAAATAAATAATTTAAATCAGTCCACAGAATTTGTAAAAACATCATAATCATGTTAACCTCATGTACCACCTTCCTGGCTCTTCTCTCAGCTTTTGAGAATTCAAAGTAAAAGCAGATAAATCAGTTCTCGTCCAGGGACCATGCACTAAGTTTCCTCGATGTACCTCCTTCAGAGGAAATTCCAATGCCATTCCTGGGCTTATCTCTGAATCACCAACTATTTCTCTTAATCTACTCTCTGATTCCTTTTCTTTCTTTTTACTTGGCTTTCTATTCTTCTATATGAAATGAGAAAAACAGCTAAATCATCGTGGTATGATCAGAAGTATCTTTTCTTTAGCAGATCAAAACCCAACTAAAATACATGTCATTATCTTAATACACAAGCACCATCCCAATGTTGCATATCATTCAACACCCTCCATACTGATTTTATCCGGAGCCTCCTGGGAGAAGACACATGCAGGGGTGGTGGGGATATGAGTGGTTGACAGAGATGGAATCCATCTTGTCCAAGATGGCTTTTCATATAGAAAAGTGGCATAAGTAAATCATACTTTAAATCTATATTTACACATTACAGGAAATGTGTTTCAATTGCAAACATATTAGTTCAGCCTTTATATGAACATTCCTAAGTAAAAATCATTAATTGTCAATTTTAATCTACAAACTAGAAAACCCCAACAACAATCTAACATGTCCCCACATTGTCTTCTCTGGATAAATCCAATCTGATCTGGCATAATAATGTTAGGGAGCAGGGGACCGAGTCTAGATGCCAAATTTCCAATGAGGAGTTTTACTCCCAGATTCAGAAGTGAGATGGGCCTGTATGAAGAGCATTCTAGACTTTTCTGGAATACTGTTAATTCAACTTTTTTCCAAAGCTCCCACAATAGCAGTATTTATGCCACAATTTGGTCTGATGCCTGGGTTCAACATGTTTCTAGCCTATATAGCAATAATGGTGAGCACCGTTCCCCCTCAAACTATGGGGACACGAAAAATTGTCAGGGAATTTTTGAGCCGGTATGCCCTACGCTTGACGAAGTTGGAAAAGCCTTAAATCAGACTATAAAGAACAAGGTATCTGGCCCAGATGGCGCCCCTGCCGATCTCTTCCTGGCCAATCCTGACCTCTGGCTTCCACTGCTGACCAATATTTTAAGCTGTGTAGCCTCTCAGGGCCCCCAAAATCTTGGGCCACTGTGATCATAGTCCCCATCTTTAAAAAAGGGGACAGGTCAGACCCAAGATGCTACCGCCCAATCTCATTAATTGATTGTACTTGTAAACTGATGGGCAGGGTCATTTTAGATCGACTGGAGACTTGGGTAACTGAAAGTGAGAAGTTCTCGGATATACAATATGGCTTCAGGAGGAGCCTGGGAACTGTCGAACAGTGTCTCAACCTCCACCTGGTCACAAGTAAGTACACATTAGCCAAGAATGGTTCCCTCTATCTTGGGTTCATGGATCTTACTTCAGCCTTTGACTGGGTGCAGAGAGGGAAACTATAGGAAAAAATGCTGGCCCTAGGTTTTGATCCACCCTTAGTTAATTTTTATGCTCAGATGCACCAGGATGTGACTGGGAGGGTCAGGTACGGGGTGGACGGGGAACTCACTGCACCCATTAGAATGAATCGTGGGGTCCGTCAAGGGTGCCCCCTTTTATTTTGTCTTTATATTAATGATTTAGAAAGCTATATTAATCAATGGCATGTTGAAGTTCCCAAGATAGGTACTAGAAATCTTCCGGCATTACTCTATGCCGATGACTGTGTGTTAATGTCCAGAACCACTGTGGGCCTGAAAAAACTTGTCACCAAATTCAATGATTTTATGACTGATCTAGGTTTAAAGATTAACACGGCCAAGTCATACACTATGGTGGCTGGCAAATCTCCCCCCCTTTTAAAATCATGTTTTATTAATAATGAAAGGTTGTCCTATGTCCCAACTTTCTCGTATCTGGTAATCCCTTTTGACCAGAAAAGTACTTGGCATCATTTAATTGAAAAAAGGGTTAGTATTTTTAACCAAAATTTGGAGGCAGTGTTTAGGTTTACAAAGAAATTAAGTTCAAGACCAATCAAATCGATAATTATTATTTACAAGGCTCGCTCATGTTCTGTAATTTTGTATGGGGCTGGAGTGTGGGGCTTTTGTAACCCGGCACGTCTCTAGACAGCTGAGAATAATGTCCTGAGACGCCTATTAACGGATCCAAGCAGTCTCCCGATTATCTTCTGTCATAATGAACTTGGCTTGACTCCCTTAACCCATCGTATACAAATTGCACCAATCTTATTACGGCATTCAGTATGGGCAAAAGTTGAGCCAGCCCTTAATCGTGCAATTATATTGGATTGTTTTAGACTTGATCATATGCAGAAGATACCATAGCTAAAATATATAAAAAATCAGTGGGAGACAGTGGGGTTGGGGGGTTGCTTTTACAACCCAGAACGTATTGTTAAAATCTCAAAAATTCAGCTGAAAAAGGACCTTTTATCTTTTTTAAAGTCGACCAGGGAGGACCTGGAGTTAGGGAAAAAGAGAGTTATGGAATATTTGCCTCTAGTACGCTCCCCAAGTGTTGAGCCCTACCTCTCTTTTTATTTTTGTCACGCGAAAATGTTTTATCTTATTGGATTCAGGTTTTGCATCGCACACTTCTTGGTTTCCTACCCACGCAAAGCTTATTGTGATGCAAAAACTGGATCTATGCCCGTGTGACTATAAATCAATACAGAACACACTGCACTTCCTGTTTTTTTTGTCGCCTGTACACCAAACCGAGGCAGGATTTTACTATCCCCCTATTAAAACTCCTAAATATCAGGAAGTGTTGGACTGCCTTATACCACCTCCAGCTCTTAAATGATGAATATACATGTCTAATGGTTTACAGGTATATTTCCACAGCTGTTTGCTTACGGAATGAGGTTGGGAAATGACCCTTTAATTTTTCATCTGATTTTAACGAACTGTTTTTGTACATCAAGGTTTTTAGGGATAAAGTGTCGTTTTAAAGAATAATATATGTTGTCCTTATGTTGATCTATGGCTGTTCGATAATTTTTATCTTTGTTTTTTATTTGTTAACTAGTGCCATGCTGCTATTTGTTGGAATATTAATTCAGCTTATCACTGTTACTTTGCTGATTATGAATTGCTGTTGTCAAGAAGTCTATTATACATTGCTGGTTTTATATCTTAAATGTTTTTAATCTTTGGATGTATTCTTTTATGGCTGCAAGTAAGCCGAATAAAGATTATTTGACTGACTGACTGACTGATTGAAGAGTATTGAGTGGGATAATTTCCCAGATTAGGGATAACAATGATTGCTGCCTCACACATGGAGTCTCTTAAGAGGTCTGTGTCACCAATCACGTTACATAGGCATGTAAGACGTGGGGCGAATTTCGGGCAAAATATTTTGTAAAAAACTAGCTTTGTAGCCATCTGGGACTGCAGCTTTTATGGGCTTGAATTTTTTGATGGCTGAAAATACTTCTTTGATTGCTAGGGATTGCCACCAAGAATAGGGTATAGTGCCCCCATGGTAATTCAGAAGCGTGTAATCTTATCTGGGCTTGTTGGTTGGTCCCTATGCAGGTGTTGATAAACGTCCCAGAAGGAATCAGCTGTTGCAGAGTCGTCCCTTATCTCTAGCCCGCCCCCTCCCCAAAGAGATTAGTTTTTGTACCCTTTCATTTCAAGTGTGAGCGTGAAGCTGAGATGCGAGCAATTTGCCTGCCCTGTTAGAGGCAGAGTAATACTTTTGCTTAGTGCATAGTGGGGCATATTGCTCCTTATCGCAATCAAGAAAATAAACCGATGTATAAAAAGAAGTCTGTTATGTTTGTCACCACAGACTTGAGAACGGGGTGGTGTCTGACACTGCTAATGAATGTTAATCGCATTTTCCTGCTATGAAAGTCACCAGGAGATTTCTTGCATTTATGCCACAAATACCATTTTGTCAAATGTGATAAAATTGTACCTCACGTAATGTTAATGTTGACTACATAGATTACAATTTTGGTTACAAAGTGGTGTCACTTTTCATCCACTTTTCAATTGACCTTCGCCCTCACTGCTCAAGGCTACTATTGACCACTGTTCAAATTTACCCTGAGGTGCTGCCTTTCAACCGAGTAGTGACACTCCCTTCCCTCAATCAAATGAGGGGTGCGATGTTTTGATGGAGTAGGGACACAGCTTTTCCTTTGTCACATGTCTACCATTGTCACTGTGACTCAGTGAACAGTAGCAAGGAAGCAAGTGATGCAGGCTCACCTGCATTGTCTCCATGTAGAAACGCACAAGATTTGCGTATACGCAAGACTCCTAAGTCTGAAACTCAAAAGAAATTTGCGAAAAACCGTAGTGCCCTTTAAATCACTTGAGGCCAGATGTACAAACATTTCAATTTGCGAGTCGCAAAATGAAATGTACAACAGTGTCTCAGACACCGTTTGCGATTCCCAAATAGGTCACAAGGGACCTGCCTCATTAATATTCATGAGGCAGGTCGTAATTTGCAACCCACTGGGAATGGCCGGCATAACAGGGATGGTGGCCTACTGGAGTCAGCAGACCATCATGTCTGTGACTGCTTTTTAAAGAAAGCAGCTTAAAAAAAAAAATGCAGCCTATTTTTCCTAAAGGATAATGGGATGCATTTAAAAAAGAAAAATTATCTTTTCTGTTTCAGTTTCTAAGAGTAGGCAGTGGTCCGTTGGACCACTGCCTGCTCTTAAAAAGCGTTTTTGCTGCCAGTCATAAAGGTGAAAGATTGGTAAACTGTAATTGTTTTGCGTCCGTATTTAAGTCACAAAACAATCGCATGTCCCGCTGCAACTCACTATTAGGAAGGGATGCCCGTGGCACGCCCCTTCCTCATAGCGACTCGCAAATTCTATGTTGCGAGTCGGTAATAGCTCACTGACTTGCAAAATAGGGTTTGTACATAGCTAGATGCATTTTACCAGGCGCTACCAGTAAAATGCGTTGTACCTCTGGACCATAGGCTTTTGGAATCCATCGTCTTCGCCCTTAAACCCCCCGGTAGGCATTTGCATTCCACTGTCTCAGCATCACGGTCGCATACAAATCTTTAGTTCCACTGTTTGAATTCCCACTCCTTCCAGTTGCTTCTTTGAGCACCTCGGTTCAGCTTCTTAGTACAAATAGTAACTACTTGTGCAGATTTACAAATCACAAAAACCTCAAGCTTTCTCTGCAACCGTGTACATGTTGCACCAGCTTCTTTTTCTGATGTGTTGAGGTGACTCACTGTAACTCCCTTGATCGTTCCTAGTGTGACAAGATAAATGGATAAAAGAAGTCCACGGTAAACTGGGTACAAGGTTTATTTTAGTGTGTCACCTGGCCACAGTACTTCAACAGGGTAACTGACACTCATGGAACGTTTACAAGTTCAGATAACAGAAGCATTCTAGAATGGATCATACTATCAGAGCTGACAATATCAGATAGATAATTAACATACAAATAAATATATGCAAATAACTTTAACTATAACACACCACTCCCCGTTGATATGTCTAACTCACAGACAATTCAGTCAAGATGGTCAAAACGGAGATGCCGGTTTGAATATCATTTAAGAATTCGGGCAAAAATTACACAAATGAACAAGCAACCGATTTGTTGCTCAATCTGTTGGGGGATGAAGTTGAGGATTTGCCATGACATTTCTGGTGGAGTAAATTAAAACCTACCAATGATGCTTAAATGAATCTTCAACACATTGATTTTGATTATTATATATTTAATATTGGGATTAGATAAGTCAATGCTTCAATTTGCAACCAAACTCAGATAATCAATCACACACTATGAATTTCATAATTACAAGAATGTGAAAGCTATTCGCCTAAGAGGGTTGTCATTCAACAGCATTCAGAATGAAAATATTCAAAGAGCCGCTGGAATTATCAAAAATATTGCAATTGCCTCACATAGAAGAAATGACATAATTTCAGTTATGTGGGACAGCATTTATCAACTTTACAAAAGAACATTAATAAATCAATTTACTAGATCAATGAAAGATAAAGAAAACAGCATCTATTACTCTCAAGGTTGGTCAGCACACTGCTACTTTTCATTTAAACAGTGGGACTACCTGTAATATTATGTGTTCAACTGAATCTGAAAGAAGGTTGTTAAACTAATTCCAGTAGTGTGCAAGCAGATCTGTGACCAATTTAGAAACACTTCAAGGGGTTCAATACAAGAGGGTATATGTGAGCAAATGAGAAGTATCAGTGCCAAGCCTCTTAATTAATCTCACAGCTCAATTAATCGGTTTGATTGCAGTGGTTTTAAAAGTAAAATCTGAATATCTCACAGTAGGCCACTTTTCATTAGTTTTCAAAAGTCATTGAAAGCTGAATGGCACTCTAGTTTCTACACATAAATGAAGCTGTCAAGCCTCTGGTACAGAATTATTATAGAGCACATGTGTACCTATAAAAACAAGTAGAAAAAATAAATCCCAATTTGGAAGAACAAGATATAATTTAAGCAGTAAATGGTCCAACCCCTTGAGTGTCCCCAATTGTAGCTGTGTTCAAAATGAAGAGCAATATTATTTACATCTCTGTAGATATAAGTATCCCTAACACTGCCATTGAAAGGGCAACACAATCTTGGTCCATTGTTAGGAGACGTGATCAGTTATCTACATAGAGCTCCTGGCGGCCCTATTCACAAAGGTATATTTTAATGTTACTGTCTACACATGCGTAGATCTACTCCTGTAGCTAGGTGTAAATCTTAACTTTGGTGCTAATCACAATTTCCATGAGAAGATTTACTTCGAGATATACTGCATCACGCCAGTGCGGCGCCAACAAGAGGCTCCAGGAGAGAGGAGGAAGAGTATAACCCTGTGCTACAAAGTGCTTAGTTGACTCCCCTTGCAGGGACGCACACGGGCCAAGCCCAACAGCGACAGGAAGAGGCAGGGCAGGCCACCCCCTTGGCTCTGAGCCTGAGTCCTTTGCTGGGAAGGCCTTTTCCAATGCATCCTATTATGCCGGAGCCAAGGAGCGCCGATTGCGCCAAAAAGCCTACTGTTATAATGCTGGTTGGACCTTGTGTTTATTCTTTTTGCCATACTAACTTTGCTATCCATAACCATCGGGATCTTAAGAACCGTGGACCTTACAGTTTTTTTTACTCGTATATCGATCTAGGTGGGCTTTAATTATGGACAAAATAATGGTGGCCGACCACTTGCCAAGCAATGGGAAGGAGCCGAAGTCCACCAGGAGGCATGCAGCAGAAAAACATACTTTGCAGGACACTGGCAATCTTATCATGGAAGTAGAGGACATCCTAAAGAATGGGAGGAAACAGTCCCTGGAACTGACTACTAAGATTAAGACTAAAATTGCACAATTCTAGAAAGGGACAGCAAATGTTAATTGCTCTAGTATAAATCCTCCCCCTTCAGATGATTCAGAAAACCTAGAATGGAGAAGACATTCTTGTTCCGCTAAAACACACAGTGCTCAGATAACTTCTACCAATGGCTTGTTACAACTATAAGCTCCCAAGAATGGCCAGTCCATTAGCATGTCCCCAGTAATTTGTTCCAATCGCTGTTCCCCTCTCAAAAACTTAGATAAGGAAAGGAACCAGCATCCCAAACATGAGCCCATGCCCAATACCACAAAGATTGATGACATCAGAGCCATCGTAGATAGTCTGAGAGGTGGCCTAAATGAGGTGAAAGAAGCAGTCTCCATGTAAAAGTTGAGGCTAACAGATTTTCTCGAAGCCAACAAAAGTTTAACCGAGAAGCTCGCAATCTCTGAGACTAATGACTATCCTGTCTGCCAAAAGGAACCTTCTACCTCCTCTTAGGTAGAAATAATTATGTTGGAACTCCTTTGGGTAGTCGGGCAGTGGGAATAAAGACTTGTTCCACCCCACTGTTTCCTCTCAACTGAGCGATAATATTAATTACCATTGCTTGGGGCCAGTAGGTGTGTACGCCAGGAGGAACTTGATGATCACCAACTGCCAGGATGGAATTAAAGCTACCGCTGCCAACTTGAGTCTTACCAGAGCCTCCCCAGATCCCATTTGGCATAGAAGCAGGACTTTTCAATTGAATAGGCAGCATAGCGGAAGAGTTAGGACAAGCAAACAGGGACCTTTACCTTCAGGCCAGCTTAAAGACCATAGGGCATATTCACAAGAGGTTTCCATCATGCTTGCACCACGCAATGTGGTATATGCATGACACAAATCTCTAAGCCAGATTTTTAAAGCCACGCAAAGTCACTTTGGTTGGCTTTTAATGGCTTAAAAAATCTGGAGTAATGCAACACAGCGCAAATTGCTGCGTTGAATTCCTCTGCATACAGGATGCATTCCATGAGCGTTTCATGGGTGTTCCCACGATACTTCCATGGAGTTTGATACATTTTCAGATTTACCAAACCTGGTAAACCTAGGAATGAGCCAAAAAGATACGCCTCCCCAGGATAAGTGTAATAAGGAGAGAAATCTTTAATTCTCCTCGTTACTTCCTATTTCTATGTGTGCTGCATTCTCAGCACACATAGAAAGAGGAATATGCCTCTAAGGATTGTTTTTGTTCAGGAAGCTGCCCCTTCCTGCACAAAAACAATACAAATTGCAATGCAGGCACCCTGCAACATGGTGCAAGGGAAACTGCATTGGCTCTAGGCAGCCTGTCCTTTCCTCCACTGTGCGCCAGCGCAGGGGGAAAGGACAGGAATGTGGCAGGCCTTAACTCCCTTAAAAGGGTGACTTGCTGCACCAGTTTGCCATAACTATGGCCACTTGTTCTTACCCCACCAGCCAATAGGGAAACCTCAATTTACATGATTAACATTCCAAAGCTAAGGGACCGGCAAGGAGAAAACTCAGAGTCATTGATAAGTAAAGTGACTCACTGTAAATGCTTTCAACATCCTTGTTTTTCTTAAATTCACTCAGATATTACTTATGCACAGTGCTTGACTATAATTAACACTGACTATGATATTGTTAAGTTAATCCTTTTAGATCCCTGCTTAGTGAATGAGCTTCTGGCTTTGGATGAGCACACTATTCCACCTTTAGGCTCCAACATCCAATCAAAAAGTAGCCCAAGATACCTTACCCCACCAGCCAATAGGGAAACCTCAATTTGCATGATTAACATTCCAAAGCTAAGGGACCGGCAAGGAGAAAACTCAGAGTCATTGATAAGTAAAGTGACTCACTGTAAATGCTTTCAACGTTCTTGTTTTTCTTAAATTCACTCAGATATTACTTATGCACAGAGCTTGACTATAAGTAACACTGACTATGATATTGTTAAGTTAATCCTTTTAGATCCCTGCTTAGTGAATGAGCTTCTGGCGTTGGATGAGCACACTATTCCACCTTTAGGCACCAACATCCATTCAAAATGTAGCTCAAGATACCTAACCCTACAGACTCATACTCCCAGAACTTACGTCTGCCTACCAATTCAGTGCCATCCTCCACTTGTAATCCTTCCAGTGCTATGAGTTTGGTAAAAAGAAATTTGTCTCAGGAGCCAACTGATTTTATGAGGCTGGATCACACACCTTTAGCAGAGATCGATTGACTGATCTCCAATAGAACAGAACCCTTATACACTGGTGCTTTTAGTCTTCACACTTTGTCTCCTTCATTAGTAATTGACCACCAAGCCAACCTGATGCCGGTACCCCCAGCACATTGTTCACTCCCCTCTTTTGACCTCCCACCCACTGGAAAAGGGTGTTTTCCTCTATCCAGTTTATTCCTTGGATTGTAGCAGGTCTGTGTTGAAAAATTACACTTCCAGAGTGGGGAATTTTTATTGAACAATTCAATATAATACATCTGCAGGAAAATTGGTCTTTGGAACCTATGTGTGAACAGGGTTCTCAAACTATAGAATCGAGACAATTTCACCTAGAGCTTTTCGTCCATGTAGGGGGGGGCTGTTAATTTGGGTTAGAAATTCTCTGAATATAGCTATTAAAAATTGGAAATTAACAGCTTAGATATCATTGGCATGCAGCTGAATGACAGTAATGGCCGTAGTGTAACATTATATAATGTGTACAACCGCACCACATATAAAAAACATAGAATCTCAAACGTTAAAAATACTCACATGCCAAACTTGAAAGCAGGCTAGACAAATCACCTCTTCTGATTGCAGGAGACTTTAACGTTACATTTGAGCCATTAGATGGTATCTTCTCCTTCATTGACATGGAAGATGAAGCCTGGGGCATTCAGCAGTTGGTATCAGAAATCTTATGTACTTGTTTTTTTTCCACTGCACAATTACTGTCTGTTACGTTATCACATGGTTTGCGCACCTGCAATGGGAGATTAAAATTGGACAGACACAGAGCTTTCACATTCTTTAGAGGCAACTGACAGAGCTGTATTGACTATCTCTTATTGGACATTGACCAATGGCATTCAGCACTGGATTTTGAAATAGTTTCCAAGTCTGACAGTGACCACAATGCCCTAAAGTTAACATTGAAAGGCAACTTTGTTTGCCAGCACAACCAAAGCATATAATCAGTCAGAGGTGGCTTTGTCTCAAGAGAGCAATAGGAAGTCTGTGAAATGGTACAACCTACTAACCAAACTAAGCACATTATCACAAATCTATAATTAATTTATTAAAGTTCTTGGTTTCTTTGAGAACCAACTGGTCATTACGATCCTTATATTAGATCTCCACAACCTCATGTTTACGGCTCTGCAAAGGCTCTGCACAAAGGAAGCTTCCTCCTCAAAACCAGTGACACATCAGTATTCCCTGTAGTTTACTGAAGCATCCCAAAAGGCTTAAGGAGCACTAATTAAAGCCACTAAGTCAAGAGATTGAGAGGTAATCAGGGTGGCGTGCTCATAATTCAAACACATAGTGGCTCCTCCAAACAGGGCTGGATTGATTCCAACTGGAATGCTCTTGCCGAGGTCTCAAGACAGAAAGACAGCATAGCCATCTGGCATATTCTGGCACATGGTAGCAGAACCAATATCATGTCATTATGTGTACAACCACAGCAGTGGGTGGACCAGTTTAAAGCTATATGTATGCCTCAAATAGTTCAGAAGTTGTTGGCCCATTAACAGCAGCCCTGGGTGACAACTGTAACACAGAATGCACTCCCAACCCACTTGATTACTATCAAATGGTCCATGATCCAGTTCAATTCAGCTTGGAGGACAAATATAGTGTTATTCACTCTCTTCAATTAGGGAAAGCCCCTTGTCTGGATATGATCCCTGTTGATTTATATCGCTTGGAGCCCACTGTGTGGGGCCCTTATATTAATGTTTTGTCAAATAGGATTATGGCCGGGAAAAGAATCCCTGACTCAAAGAGAGGTGCTGAGATTATACCGCTATTTAAAAATTGGGACAAGACCATCCCCAGCAACTATCAGCCCCTCAGCCTAATCGACAATTTACAGAAAGTGTTTTGTCACTAAGTCCTAGACAAACTGCTGGAATGGATTTTAGATTCCCAGACTCTGTCCCCTTGCAGGCCCTGCACCATCATACTGAGAAGTGCCATTGACGACACTGAGATCTCTGTTAGACCTGTCAGCATTCACCCCTTTATTTTGCTAATCACATTTATGGTGGACTTAAGTTAAGACTCTGCGCACTTTACCACTGCTATCCAGTGCTAAAGTGAATGTGCTCACTCCTTAAAAAGTAGTAACATTGGCGTTATCCCTGATTGACATATGTAATTTACTTGTAACTCCTTAGTAAACTGTTACTACATGTGCCCAGGGCCTGTAAATTAAATGCTGCTAGTGGGCCAGCAGCACTGATTGAGCCACCCTCTTTAGTAGCCCTTTAAACATGTCTCAGGTTTACTATTGCAGCCTTTGTGAGCAATTTTAAGCTGACATTTTGACCTGGCAAAATAAACCTTTTGCCGGGTCGAACCTTCCTTTTTTAATACATATTTTTTAATACATATAAGTCACCCTAGGGTAGGCCCTAAACAGCCCACAGGGAAGGATGCAATGTATTTAAAAAGTAGGACATGCAATTTTAAGTTTTACATGTCCTAATAGTGAAAAACTCTTGCCTCTCTCATAGGATAACATTGGAGTTACCTTATTACATTTAATAAGCTGTAACTTCTAAATGGGAACAGGTAACTAGCTCATGTTTGGTGTCTTTGGAATGGCAATGAAAAATCCTCTCTTAGGGGAAATTGGATTTTAAGTTACAGTTTTGAAAATGTCACTTTTAGAAAGTTGGCATTTTCCTGTCTCAGCCATTTAGTGCCTGCAGCCTGTCTCTCGGTTACAAGACTGGGTGTAGATGACAGCTGGGCTTTGTGAATTCCTCCTAGTTAGCCTCACACAATAGAGAGTTTATGTGTGCCTAGATGGGCCATTACTGACAGGATGGGAGAATGGAGCTGGGCACAGCCCTGCTTACATTTGAATAGGCTGTGCCCTGCCTCCACACAAAGGGCTGTTTACCCGCTATAACTAGTCTGCCAGGACAGGAAAGGCAGGAAGCCAGTAGATTCAAAGGGAAATCTCTAGAAGCTTTTCCTACTTCAAAAGAAGGTCCAGGTATAAATATTGGACCTCAGACACAAACCCTTCTGTATACTTCTGGGTCTGTGGATACTCTGCCAAGAAGAAGGACTGCTATGCTGCTGAAAGGACTGTCACTCTGCTGGACTGCTTATCTGAAGGACCTGCTATCTGCTACCCTCTTACCTGGGTGAGAAGGGCTTGATCTGCATCTGTTAAACCCATGACCTCGGAGTAACTCCAAGGGCTAGTTGGCTGGCCTCCTGACTAGAGCCTCAGTGTCAGAAGGCTTCCACAACTTTGAACCCAGCACCTGCACTCGGCTATCTTCTAATCTAGACCCGATCTGATTGCTTTCCTTTTTAAGATGGGAAGGGACCCCAGAAAGGGTATAGAATGGTCACATAAGCAGTTCCAAGATAAGTTACTATATATTCCAGGCCCTTTGGCATGAATTATGTAATATGGATGAGGAAGCTCATCTAAAGAAGAAGACAGATGTGGATTTATTGAGGGGTTGAAGTCATTGTGCTGTATGCATGCTTGGTCTTAGCGGGGAAAAAAAGGCTGTCCTAGTGAGAATAAACTCTAAGTTAGGGGAGATGGCTAATAAGGAAGCATTGGATGTACCTAGAGGTCTACCTTTTGGGGAAGGTCTCACTACATTTTTGGGCAGATATGTTTCTATCTTTACTGCCCTTAGCAAGGCACATGCCACAGAAAGCACGTTGACTAGCAGCCCTGTGCTATTATGCTTGGCCTACCCTATGCTCCAGAATGTCACCTCAAAGTAGAATATAGCAAACAAATACTCTCTGACACTTTAAACATGCCTATTACAATGTGGAATACCATTGACTTAAGGCTGAAAAAGAATGATTACAAGTAAAATAAAGTGCTGCAACAATGCTGCACAATTTCTATTTTTGTGCTGCAAACTTTTTAAATCTATGCCACAATATCCTGGGGGGTCTGGATTGTGTGCTATCTTTGGCTCCTAAGGTACTGCACCCAGTAGTATCATTTTTAGGTCAAGAGGTGTCAGGTTGATCATTTATCTAGACAACATCCTGCTAGTATTTCAGGAAAAAAGTTTTGAAAAGAATTTGATTGGACGAAAAACATCCTAGAGAGTCTGGGTTTTTAGCACAAATGTGTAAAAATCTGCATTGAGACTGTCACAAGCCGTAAATATCCTGGGTTTTCAGGTAGATACTTTACGAACAAAATTATTTCTTCCTCTGAAGAAGATGAAAATGATAAAGAAAGAGACTACTCTAGTCTTGTCAAGAGATCAAGTTATATAAAAAGAGAATAGTTTGGCCTTTTATCATCCTCTATTCAGGCCATATTTCCTGGTATCCTACAGCACAGGGCATTACAGAGATTAAAACTTCAACCTTGAGGAAATGTTTCTGGTATGCAGACACAATATTTTTAAAATCTGAGGCAAGAAACGAGTTAGAATGGTGGTTAGGCAACTTATAGGCTTGAAATGACAAAGCTTTTTTTGGAAATGTTCCCTATTACGTTTTAGAGACAGATGCGAGCAGTTCAGGTTGGGGAGCTCAGCTGGTCAATTTAGTGACTTTGTACATACATTTCCTAGACATTTTTGCTTTAGAAGGCTTGAATGCTTTGATGAGTTCCAACAAAATATCGATGAACAATGTTGTTTTGACACACATGGACAATGTGTCCACAGTAACATTCTAAAATTGTTTAGGGTAAAGCAGATCCAAACAGTTAGCGGACTTAGCCAAAGAACCTTGGTATTTTTATTTAAAATACAAAATCTGCTTGAAAGCAGAATATTTACTAATTGTGCAAAATCAAATTGCAAATTGGAATTTCAGACATCTCAGAATCTTCAGTGATTAGAAGTTAAACCCTGTTTATTTTTAGAAAGCTATTGCACCAGTGGGGTCAAATAGGGGATGATTTATTTGCAAGCAGAGTAAAGTTTCTTGTAAGGAAATATTTCAGTTGGAGACTGGACCCCAAGGCAATAGAAGTGGGTGCTTTTCAACAGGAATGGGAATTAAAAAAGGGATATGTTTTGCCAGTGTTTTCAATGATACAGAGAGTGTTGTTGAAAGTGTGGAGAGAGAGAGAGAGTCCTTTTGACTTCCTTCTGGACATCAGAGAAGGTGGTTCCCTGGGATAATGGAATTAGTAATAAAGAAATCTCTTTTGATATAATGTTCACAAGGGTTGTTGATAGGGACAGAAAGAGGGGCATCTTTTGGTGGCAGAAGAGAAATTGAACCATCTTGTTTGGAGAATATCCAGAGATCTAATAGACACTCAGGTCTTTCAGGAAAGGCTAAAGATTTATTGGATGAATCATGGGCAACAAGAACAAGAAAGCGATACAGATGAGTTTGGGAAAACATGGAGTAGCTAGTGCTTGGAAAGGGGGTTGCATTCTGTGGAGGCTCCTATAATAGAAGTGGCAAATTTCTTAGTGAAACTATTTCAGTCAAGCCTAGTTACAAGACTATCAGTTGTTACAGGTCAGGAGTACCAGCAGGACGTGCTTCAGTGAATAGGTGTTCAATAGGAAGTAATGTTTTCATTTGTGGAGTGATGAAAAAGATTAGATCTAAAAGATCACTTAAATCCTGGTATGTTACAAAATGGAAGGGAATTTAGTTTTTCCATCGTTTATTTGATGGCCGGCTAATTTTATTTGTCTATAAAAGAATTATTTCAGAAATTAGCAACTCTACTTTGTTTAATCTCATTTAGAAGGGTTTCCAATGTTAAAGCTCTTGAGATTTGTAATACTCTCAATGGATTACACTTTGCTATTTTACAACCAAGGTAACATTGTTCAACAGCTAATTATGATGGATCAAGAATGCTCATGACATAATAATACTTCCAAATATAATACAATCTAATATCAATTTATTACAACATTTGAATGTTGAGTGCTCCAATGAAGGAGTGGCTCTGGGCAAAAACTGGCATGGATAAACCACCTGCTCCAACCTTTCAATGTTTATTTTTAATGTAGAACCATCTGCTGAAAGGACCTGATTATGCATCAGGTGGAACATATCCCTCAGGGAATACCACTCCACCTGTGACTTGGGCCTAATACTCAGGCTCAGCACATTTCACAAGTGTATAGACCTTGGAAGCCGAATTAGATGATATCGAGACCAAGTAAACCACTCATGCTAGAAAGTTAACAAATGCATTACTAAATCCTAAATCCACACATTTGATGAGTAACTTGTAACCTTTTTATGGGCAGCACCATGGTTCATATTTGATAATAAGGGAGCATACGTTTTCCACGTACAAGAAGGTAGACGAGATTCAACTAACATCTATATACTGATTTACTGGTAGAGATTATTGAGTACCTGCTCTTTTTAGTGGTCTCAGCCAGGTATATATCCTGAGCTCCGAGAAACAGAAAATTACTTCCCACCTCTGTTAGGAATACAACACACCTGCAAGAGAATTTCCTGCTTAGAGGTGCTGCAGGTTTGACACCCCTCTGTTCGAAATCGGAATACACATCTTTGTATTTTATAATTAGTGTTTCTTATGTGTGACTCTAATATATAAAATATATATTAGGATTATTATGATAGCAATAGAAAACTAAGTGATAATTAATATTATGTGGATGAATAGAATATACACCACAAACAGTATCACACAGCTTTAATCAATTAGTCATAATCACTTTATGCGCCCTTGTTGACAAACCATGCATTTCCTCCTGCATACCTGTTGCAAACCACTGTATTATTGTTAGTTTATTTTAAATTTAGGTTGGAGAGTGAATAGTAAATGCAACACCTTTAATGTCCAATGCCTTTCCCAATGTAAGGTATATTGGAGTGAGAATAGTAAACGTGACCTTTTTGATGTCCAACACCTTTCCCAATGTAGCTTAGATTGGAGAGGGATTAGTAATTATAGTCTGTATAATGTCTAACATTTTCCCCAAAATAGTTTAGATAGGAGTAGGAATATAAACTATAGCCTTTTTATTGTCCAATACTTTCCCCAAAGTACTTTAGATTGGAGTAGTACTAATAATTTGGTCCCTTTCATATCCAAAACCGTCCCCAATGTTGCGTGGATTGTAGTGTAAATAGTAAATAGTTTAATGTCCAACTCCTTCCCAGTGAAATTTCCAGTGAAATGTATTTACTTATTTAGTCAGTGAACCCACAGAAACACTGAAATTGCAAACAGAATACATCAGTTTAAAATGACAAGTTAGTTGAACCATTTAATTAGTTCCATTAAACATTCTCCACTCAACTCCTCCTCAAATTGATATTGGATAAAAGAGCATCATTAAATGCTTTTTAAAATGTACAGATACATCAATTGGTAAGATCGTAAAAAAATGACATACGGTCATACATTCTCCACTCAATTCCACCAGAAATTGTTATTTGATAAAAAGAGATATCATTACAATTTTTAATTTACAATAGATGATCTGATATCATAATTAAGGAATATTGGCAGTCATAAAGACTCTTGGATCCACCAATAATGTTTTTTCCAAAACGTGCTTTCCCCAGACTATTTGAAACTGGTCTAAAAATTAAAATGACATAAAAAGCTTTTTGTCGATAACATATATTAACAGATGATGGGTTACACATTAAAAATAATGTCTCATTGTGTGTCACAGGGGAAATTCTTTTCCAAATTGGTACCAAATATTTGGATCTCAAAGTTTTTAAGCCTGGACAAAAAACTGCTTATACACTAAATCTTGTATCATGGCGTTACAGAATTGGCAACTCAGCGGCCCCTGGACTCCCCTTTCCTTAGCCCATGGATTTACGCTTAATGGGAGCAGGCCACACTTAAGCCTCATATAAATAAACCTCACATGAGGGCCTAGATTTTCTGTTTGATAAAATTGTATTGCACCATGAGTAACAAGGAAATAAATCAATTGTAATATTGGAATTTGTTGACAGTGTGCTAAAACAACTTGTTAGCTTTTAAGTTATCAATTATTTCAATTTTGAGGCCAGGATTATAATCATGTCATACCCAAAAATATAATCTTGTGAGAGGTCTAATTGAGCTGTCGAGTACCAAAATAATTTAGTAAAGGTAAACGCTCTTTCAAAATCATGCACAACTACAAGCTAAATGAGTTTTTTAATACCATCTTCGCGACTACTAAAGAGCTTATATGCGTATTGGACAATTTGACTAAATGCCTTATCATTATACTACTTAACTCCAACTCAAAAGGAATTATTTTCTATTGTGGATGACTGCCCCAAACCAAAATATTATTTCCAAAGTTTAGATGGGATGACGGTGCAACTTTTCAACGAAGTTATCGAGTGATCCTCTGCCACATATAGTATTATGGAAGGGATTTTTGAGACATAAGCTTTTAATGATGAAGAAATATCCCTACCCCCACCGAGTTAAAGCATTTCTTTAAGTCAAACCCAATTGCAGTGACTTTTGAAATTTGCCCCTTGACATGGTTTGACCATGAAAGGCTATTTGAGATAAGAGCCCTGAGATAATTATACGCTGGTAATATTTCTAATTTGACCCCCTCGTAGAGCCATTTACTTCAAGATTTCAGGCCTGGGTCCCAAATAACCATAATTTTTTCCCCTTTATCCACACTTAGGTTACAGGAAGAAAATTAAACCGCTAGGGCATCTAATTGTCTTTGGAGATCAACAGGAGTTAGAAACAAAAAAATTAGCTCATCAGCATACATTAATACCATATTCATATGTGTGCGAAAATCAGCCGGGTAAAGGGAAAATAACTGGGGCGATGAATGTCAGCCTTGTTTGAGGCCATTTCGAACTGCAACATTCGAGGTAGATTCAGACCCAGAACCAAGTAAGACTTTAACCTATTGTCAGAATATAAAGATATCATTGGACTTAATAACATAGCTGGAATGTCCCAATGTATAAATTTTTGCCAAAGTAGGGGTCGGTCAACTTTATCAAATGCATTGCTAAAGGCAACAAAAGCAACATAAAGTTTGGCCTTTCGCAACTTCACATAATATTCAGCAATCATTACTAAAGCTAGAGTGTTATCTATAGTAGAACAGCCCTTCATGAAACCTTCTCCCGTTCCATCAGGAGAAGATGTTTTGTATTTATCCATTCAGAAAGTCTGAGAAAAAGGCATTTGTCAAAAATTGTACTTATTATATGTAATAGGGCAATAGGTCTATAGCTTTTAGGGTAGTTTCTATTACCCTGTTTATAAAGAAGAAGAATTATACTACCATTCCAATATGATGGGATAGATCTGGAATTTAAACAGTGTTCATAGAGTTGTTTCAAGTATAGAGCACAGGATTGGGGCAAAATTTTATTATACCTACAATAATTTTATCCGGGACAGATTCCGGACAGTTTTTCAACCCTTTGATTGCATTGATGATTTCTTCCACAGTCATGTCCTCCCAAACTAGGGGGAAAGACTCCAATTCTAGCTAAGAATACTGATTTTCCTGTATTGCATACAGTTTCTCTATATATGGCTGCCAATGAAATTCATCCAATAGAATTGTTTTTTTGGAGTGTGCTTTGCCTAAGCACTTTTCAATGATGAGCCAAAATTTACTAGTATTTCTTGAAACAAGAGCACTTAGCAAAGACCACAATAATTTCGTTATTTGAGCCTCCCTTTGTTGCATTTTTACCCATTTAAACTGACCAGTCTTTATCCTAGAATGAATATTAGTTTTGAAGTAGGACATCCAGGTTTGGACAAAACTTTACTGATTTCTTCAAACTAACTTCTCAAAGGAAGAGATGGAAATATTTCCTAGAGAAGAGTGAACAAGAACTCAAATAGTCAAACTTACTTTCACATTCTTAACTGGGTCGATCATATAAATCCTGTTTAAACAGGTTTGTAAGGTCCTGTCACCATCAGAACCAACTTTTAAAAGGTCATTTGACAACATGAGACAAATCAATAACTGGTGATGGTCATTCCAATAATTGGAACTTAATGTGATACAAAATAATAATTTAGAGACTAAATAACGTATGAAAGCATAATCTAATAGGGACTTAAGGGCTCCGTGCTGCCATGAAAAATGATCTACAGGGTGGTTGTAAAATCTACCATTAATTAATGCTAAGTTCAACTCCAGCGCCCAATCAAGTAGTGAAGGGACGTGCATGTCACTCCTTTTATTAGAGAATACTGGATCAGCAAGGTCCGAAAGTGAATCAAGATCGAAAAAATGATGCTTCCGGTAAGGACAAGAGAGGATTTTGGTATTAAAAGCCCCTACAATTAGTAAAGTGGCTTTGGGAAACAAATTCTCTGCTTTTGAGATCTGAAAAACTAACAAATCCTTATTAAAATCACAAGATGGTGTAAAAGCCATGGCACATAAGACAGTCCTTAGCCGTATAGACCTCCCTAGCCGGTGTAGAAGCGTTCTAGAGTAGTATTATCTATGGACTATCCATAGCTGGACTAAGCAAGAACGGGCACATATAGCCATCTCTCTGGGGCTCTGCATTGCCTCAACCCAATCCTCCTCCTCATTGAGTCCAATGTCTCTCACCCATTCTTACCTCTGCATCATCAGAGGTTATGGGTAACTGTTAATTAATTTCCTGTAGGTCAAAGAGACGGCCTTGTATGCCATGGGATCTAATAATTCAAAAAGTGAGAACGTTCGACAGGTTGTTGAAAATTGACCTTGCAAAAAATGATTAACAATGTCAATTGGATTGTACCTCATGTTGCATAACCTCTTTTTAAAGCCTCACAGTGACCAAAATTGCCATTTTTACAGACTTTTCCTCCTACTCAGAAGCTTCAATTTTGACCAATTTTGGGCAGGAAAATGACTCTAAAACCCTTATTTTAGTTCCAAACGTGATAATTCACCTCCAACAGGCATTTACAGTCAAAAGATTAAACATTAAAAAATCACCACTACTGACCATCTGGAGAAAATTCAACAGGTCCGGGATCATTGATTTTCATCGGAAAATTGATTTTTTGGATTGTACAAAAAAATGATTCAAACTATCAATTGGATCATGCTTCATGTTGAATACCCACTTTTTAAAACCTCAAAGTGACCAAAATTTCCATTTTTACAGACTTTTCCTCCTACTCAGAAGCTTCTATTTTGACTGATTTCTGGCAGGAAAATGACTCTAAACACACTGGGGCAGATTTACAAGCCCCTTGCGCCACTTTTGCGTCACTTTTCCCATGTTAAAAGTGACGCAAAAGTGGCGCAAGGGGCTTGTAAATCTGCCCCACTTACTTTAGTTCCTGAAGTGATAATTCACATGCAATAGTTATTTACAGTCAAAAGATTAAACATTAAAAAATCACCATTACTGACCATCTGGAGAAAGTTCGACAGGCCCGGGTCATTGTTTTTCAGCAGAAAATTGTTTTTTTACTGTACAAAAAATTATTCGAAATTTCATTAAGATCATGCCTCATGTTGAATAACCACTTTTTAAAGCCTCACAGTGACCAAAATTGCCATTTTTACAGACTTTTCCTACTACTCAGAAGCTTCTATTTTGACCAATTTCAGGCAGGAAAATGACTCTAAACACACTTATTTTAATTCCAAAGGTAATAATTCAAATTCACATGCAATAGTGATTTACAGTCAAAAGATAAAAATGTAAAAAAATCACCATTACTGACCATCTGGGGAATGTTCGACAGGTCCGTGGTCATCGTTTTTCATGAGAAAATAGTTTTTTTTGACTGTACAAAAAATTATTCAAAATGTCATTAGGATCATGCCTCATGTTGAATAACCACTTTTTAAAGCCTCACAGTGACCAAAATTGCCATTTTTATAGACTTTTCCTCCTACTCAGAAGCTTCTATTTTGACCAATTTCTGTCAACAAAATGACTTTAAACACACTTATTTTAGCTCCAAAAGAGATAATTCACATGCAATAGTCATTTACAGTCAAAAGATTAAAAATTAAAAAATCACCATTACTGACCATCTGGGGAATGTTCGACAGATCCGGGGTCATCGTTTTTCATCAGAAAATTGATTTTTTGTACTGTACAAAAAATGATTCAAAATGTCAAATGGATCATGCCTCATGTTGAGTAACTACTTTTTAAAGCCTCACAGTGACCAAAATTGCCATTTTTACAGACTTTTCCTTCTACTCAGAATCTTCTATTTTGACCAACTTCAGGCAGGAAAATGACTCTAAACACACCTATTTTAGTTCCAAAAGTAATAATTCACATCCAACAGTCATTTACAGTCAAAAGAATAAACATTAAACAATCACCATTACTGACCATCTGGGGAATGTTCGACAGGTCCGGGGTCATCATGTTTCATCAGAAAATTGTTTTTATTGACTGTACAAAAAATTATTGAAAATGTCAATTGGATCGTGCCTCATGTTGAATACTCACTTTTTAAAGCCTCACAGTGACCAAAATTAAATTTTTACAGACTTTCCTTCTACTCAGAAGCTTCTATTTTGACGAATTTAAGGAAGGAAAATGACTCTAAACACAATTATTTTAATTCCAAAAGTAATAATTCACATCCAACAGTCATTTACAGTCAAAAGATTAAACATTAAAAAATCACCATTACTGCCAATTTTGGGAAAGTTAGGATCATGCCTCATGTTGAATAACCACTTTTTAAAGCCTCACAGTGACCAAAATTGCCATTTTTACAGACTTTTCCTTCTACTCAGAATCTTCTATTTTGACCAACTTCAGGCAGGAAAATGACTCTAAACACACCTATTTTAGTTCCAAAAGTGATCATTCCCATGCATTAGTCATTTACAGTCAAAAGATTAAACATTAAAAAATCATCATTACTGACCATCTGGAGAAAGTTCGACGGGTCCGGGGTCATCGTTTTTCATCAGAAAATTGTTTTTTTTGACTGAACAAAAAATTATTCAAAATCTCATTAGGATCATGCCTCATGTTAAATAACCACTATTATAGCCTCACAGTGACCAAAATTGCCATTTTTACTGACTTTTCCTTCTACTCAGAAGCTTGTATTTTGACCAATTTCAGGCAGGAAAATTACTCTAAACACACTTATTTCAATTCCAAAAGTAATAATTCACATCCAACAGTAATTTACAGTCAAAAGTTTAAACATTAAAAAATCACCATTACTGACCATCTGGGGAAAGTTCGACAGATCAGGGGTCATCATTTTTCATTAGAAAATTGATTTTTTGGACTGTACAAAAAATGATTTAAAATGTGCAATTGGATCATGCCTCATGTTGAATAACCACTCTTTAAAGCCTCACAGTGACCAAAATTGCCATTTTTACAGACTTTTCCTCCTACTCAGAAGCTTCTATTTTGACCTATTTCAGGCAGGAAAATGACTCTAAACACACTTATTTTAGTTCCAAAAGTGATAATTCACATCCAACAGTCATTTATAGTCAAAAGATTAAACATTAAAAAATCACCATTACTGACCATCTGGGGAAAGTTCGACAGGTCTAGGGTCATCGTTTGTCATCAGAAAATTGTTTTTTTTGACTGTACAAAAAATTATTCAAAATCTCATTAGGATCATGCCTCATGTTGAATAACCACTTTTTAAAGCCTCACAGTGACCAAAATTGCCATTTTTACAGACTTTCTTTCTACTCAGAAGCTTCTATTTTGACGAATTTCAGGAAGGAAAATGACTCGAAACACAATTATTTTAATTCCAAAAGTAATAATTCACATCCAACAGTCATTTACAGTCAAAAGATTAAACATTAAAAAATCAGCCTTACTGACAATCTGGGGAAAGTTCCACAGGTCCGGGGTCATCGTTTTTCATCAGAAAATGGATTTTTTGGACTGTGCAAAAAATTATTCAAAATGTCAATTGGATCGTGCCTCATGTTGAATAACCACTTTTTAAAGCCTCACAGTGACCAAAATTGCCATTTTTAGAGACTTTTCCTTCTACTCGGAAGCTTCTATTTTGACCAATTTCTGTCAACAAAATGACTCTAAACACACTTATTTTAGCTCCAAAAGAGATAATTCACATGCAATAGTCATTTACAGTCAAAAGATAAAAAATTAAAAAAGTCACCATTACTGACCATCTGGGGAAAGTTCGACAGGTCCGGGGTCATCTTTTTTCATCAGAAAATTGATTTTTCGGAATCTACAAAAAATGATTCAAAATGTCATTAGGATCATGCCTCATGTTGAACAACCACTTTTTAAAGCCTCACAGTGACCAAATATGCCATTTTTACAGACTTTTCCTTCTACTCAGAATATTCTATTTTGACCAAATTCAGGCAGAAAAATGACTCTAAACACACTTATTTTAATTCCAAAAGTAATAATTCAAATCCAACAGTCATTTACAGTCAAAGGATTAAACATTAAAAATCACCATTACTGACCATCTGCGGAAAGTTCGACAGGTCAGGGGTCATCGTTTTTCATCAGAAAATTGATTTTTGGACTGTACAAAAATGATTCAAAATGCCAATTGGATCATGCCTCATGTTGAATAACCACTCTTTAAAGCCTCACAGTGACCAAAATTGCCATTTTTACAGACTTTTCCTTCTACTCAGAATCTTCTATTTTGACCAACTTCAGGCAGGAAAATGACTCTAAACACACCTATTTTAGTTCCAAAAGAGATAATTCACATGCAATAGTCATTTACAGTCAAAATATAAAAAATTTAAAAAATCACCATTACTGACCATCTGGGGAAAGTTCGACAGGTCCGGGGTCATCGTTTTTCATCAGAAAATTGATTTTTCGGACTGTGCAAAAAATTATTCAAAATGTCAATTGGATCGTGCCTCATGTTCGAATAAGCAGTTTTTAAAGCCTCACAGTGACCAAAATTGCCACTTTTACAGACTTTTCCTCCTACTCAGAAGCTTCTATTTTGACCAATTTCTGTCAACAAAATGACTCTAAACACACTTATTTTAGCTCCTAAAGAGATAATTCACATGCAATAGTCATTTACAGTCAAAATATTAAAAATTAAAAAAATCACCATTACTGACCATCTGGGGAAAGTTCGACAGGTCATAGGTCATCGTTTGTCATCAGAAAATGGATTCTTTGGACTGTACAAAAAATGATTCAAAATGTCAATTGGATCGTGCCTCATGTTCGAATACGCAGTTTTTAAAGCCTCACAGTGACCAAAATTGCCATTTTTACAGACTTTTCCTTCTACTCAGAATCTTCTATTTTGACCAACTTCAGGCAGGAAAATGACTTTAAACACACTTATTTCAATTACAAAAGTAATAATTCACATCCAACAGTCATTTACAGTCAAAAGATTAAACATTAAAAAATCACAATTACTGCCCACCTGGGGAAAGTTCGACAGGTCTGGGGTCATCGTTTTTCATCAGAAAATTGATTTTTTGGAGTGTACAAAAAATGATTCAAAATGCCAATTGGATCATGCCTCATGTTGAATAACCACTCTTTAAAGCCTCACAGTGACCAAAATTGCCATTTTTACAGACTTTTCCTCCTACACAGAAGCTTCTATTTTGACCTATTTCAGGAAGGAAAATGACTCGAAACACAATTATTTTAATTCCAAAAGTAATAATTCACATCCAACAGTAATTTACAGTCAAAAGATTAAACATTAAAAATAACAATTACTGACCATCTGGGGAAAGTTCGACAGGTCTGGGGTCATCGTTTTTCATCAGAAAATGGATTTTTTGGACTGTGCAAAAAATTATTCAAAATGTCAATTGGATCGTGCCTCATGTTGAATAACCACTTTTTAAAGCCTCACAGTGACCAAAATTGCCATTTTTACAGACTTTTCCTTCTAGTCGGAAGCTTCTATTTTGAGCAATTTCAGGCAGGAAAATGACTCTAAACACACTTATTTCAATTCCAAAAGTAGAAATTCACATCCAACAGTCATTTACAGTCAAAAGATTAAACATTAAAAAATCACCATTACTGACCATCTGGGGAAAGTTCGACAGGTCTAGGGTCATCGTTTCTCATCAGAAATTTGTTTTTTTTGACTGAACAAAAAAATTATTCAAAATCTCATTAGGATCATGCCTCATGTTAAATAACCACTATTATAGCCTCACAGTGACCAAAATTGCCATTTTTACAGACTTTTCCTTCTACTCAGAAGCTTCTATTTTGACCAATTTCAGGCAGGAAAATGACTCTAAACACACTTATTTTAATTCCAAAAGTAATAATTCAAATCCTACAGTCATTTACAGTCAAAGAATTAAACATTAAACAATCACCATTACTGACCAGCTGGAGAAAGTTCGACAGGCCCGGGGTCATCGTTTTTCATCAGAATATAGTTTTTTTTGACTGTACAAAAAATTATTCAAAATGTCAAATGGATCATGCCTCATGTTGAGTAACTACTTTTTAGAGACTCACAGTGACCAAAATTGCCATTTTTACAGACTTTTCCTTCTACTCAGAATCTTCTATTTTGACCAACTTCAAGCAGGAAAATGACTCTAAACACACCTATTTTAGTTCCAAAAGTGATAATTCCCATGCATTAGTCATTTACAGTCAAAAGATTAAACATTAAAAAATCATCATTACTGACCATCTGGAGAAAGTTTGACGGGTCCGGGGTCATCGTTTTTCATCAGAAAATTGTTTTTTTTGACTGAACAAAAAAATTATTCAAAATCTTATTAGGATCATGCCTCATGTTAAATAACCACTATTATAGCCTCACAGTGACCAAAATTGCCATTTTTACTGACTTTTCCTTCTACTCAGAAGCTTGTATTTTGACCAATTTCAGGCAGGAAAATGACTCTAAACACACTTATTTCAATTCCAAAAGTAATAATTCACATCCAACAGTAATTTACAGTCAAAAGTTTAAACATTAAAAAATCACCATTACTGACCATCTGGGGAAAGTTCGACAGATCAGGGGTCATCATTTTTCATTAGAAAATTGATTTTCGGACTGTACAAAAAATGATTCAAAATGTCAAGTGGATCATGCCTCATGTTGAATAACCACTCTTTAAAGCCTCTCAGTGACCAAAATTGCCATTTTTACAGACTTTTCCTCCTACTCAGAATCTTCAATTTTGACCAATTTCAGGCAGGAAAATGACTGTAAACACATTTATTTTAGTTCCAAGGGTAATAATTCACATCCAACAGTCATTTACAGTCAAAAGATTAAACATTAAAAAATCACCATTAGTGACCATCTGGAGAAAGTTCAACGGGTCATCGTTTTTCATCAGAAAAATGATTTTTTGGACCGTACAAAAATGATTCAAAATGTCAATTGGATCGTGCCTCATGTTGAATAACCACCTTTTAGAGCCTCACAGTGACCAAAATTGCCATTTTTACAGACTTTTCCTCCTACTCAGAAGCTGCTATTTAGACCAATTTCAGGCAGGAAAATGACTCTAAACACACTTATTTTATTTGAAAAAGTAATAATTCACATCCAACAGTCATTTACATTCAAAAGATTAAACATTAAAAAATCACCATTACTGACCATCTAGGGTAAGTTTGACAGGTCCGGGGTTATCGTTTTTCATGAGAAAATTGATTTTTTGGATTGTACAAAAAATTATTCAAAATGTCAATTGGATCGCGCCTCATGTTGAATAACCACTTTTTAAAGCCTCACAGTGACCAAAAATGCAATTTTTCCAGACTTTCCCTCCTACTCAGAAGCATCTATTTTGACCAATTTCAGGCAGGTAAATGACTCTAAACACACTTATGTTTGTTCCAAGAGTAATAATTCAGATCCAACAGTCATTTACAGTCAAAGGATTAAACATTAAAACATCACCATTACTGACCATCTGGGAAGAGTTCGACAGGTCCAGGGTCATCGTTTTTCATCAGGAAATAGATTTTTGGACTGTGCATAACATGATTCAAAATGTCAATTGGATCGTGCCTCATGTTGAATAAACACTTTTTATAGCTTCACAGTGACCAAAATTGCCATTTTTACAGACTTTTCCTCCTACTCAGAAGCTTCAATTTTGACCAATTTCAGGCAGGAATACGACTCTAATCACAATTATGTTAGTTCCAAGGGTAATAATTCACATCCAACAGTCATTTACAGTCAAAAGATTAAACATTAAAAAATTACCATTAGTTACCATCTGGAGAAAGTTCGACAGGTCTGGGGTCATCGTTTTACATAAGAAAATTGATGTTTTTGGACTGTACAAATAATGATTCAAAATGTCAATTGGATCGTGCCTCATGTTGAATAACCACATTTTATAGCCTCACAGTGACCAAAATTGCCATTTTTACAGACTTTTCCTCCCACTCAGAAGCTTTTGTTTTGTCAAATTTCAGGCAGGAAAATGACTCTAAACACACTTATTTTCATTCCAAGGGTAATAATTCACATCCAACAGTCATTTACAGTCAATAGATTAAACATAAAAAATCACCATTACTGACGATCTGGAGAAAGTTCGACAGGTCCGTGGTCATTGTTTTTCATCAGAAAATTTCTTTTTGGACTGTACAAAAAATGATTCAAAATGTCAATTGGAACATGCCTTCTGTTGAATAAGCACTTTTTAAAGCCTCACAGTGAACAAAATTGCCATTTTTACAGACTTTTCCTCCTAGTCAGAAGCATCTATTTTGACCAATTTCAGGCAGGAAAATGACTCTAAACACACTTATTTTATTTGAAAAAGTAATAATTCACATCCAACAGTCATTTACATTCAAAAGATTAAACATTAAAAAATCACCATTACTGACCACCTGGGGAAAGTTCAACAGATCCGGGGTCATCATTTTTCATCAGAAAATGAATTTTTCGGACTGTACAAAAACACATTTATTTTAGTTCCAAGGGTAATAATTCACATCCAACAGTCATGTACAGGCAAAAGATTAAACATTAAAAAATCACCATTAGTGACCATCTGGAGAAAGTTCAACGGGTCATCGTTATTCATCAGAAAATTTCTTTTTTGGACTGTATAAAAATGATTCAAAATGTCAATTGGATCGGGCACCATGTTGAATAACCACTTTTTAAAGCCTCACAGTGAACAAAATTGTCATTTTTACAGACTTTTCCTCCTACTCAGAATTTTCAATTTTGACCAATTTCAGGCAGGAAAATGACTCTAAACACACTTATTTTATTTGAAAAAGTAATAATTCACATCCAACAGTCATTTACATTCAAAAGATTAAACATTAAAAAATCACCATTACTGACCATCTAGGGTAAGTTTGACAGGTCCGGGGTTATCGTTTTTCATCAGAAAATTGATTAGTTGGATTGTACAAAAAATTATTCAAAATGTCAATTGGATCGCGCCTCATGTTGAATAACCACTTTTTATAGCTTCACAGTGACCAAAATTGCCATTTTTACAGACTTTTCCTCCTACTCAGAAGCTTCAATTTTGACCAATTTCAGGCAGGAATATGACTCTAATCACAATTATGTTAGTTCCAAGGGTAATAATTCACATCCAACAGTCATTTACAGTCAAAAGATTAAACATTAAAAAATCACCATAGTTACCATCTGGAGAAAGTTCGACAGGTCTGTGGTCATCGTTTTACATAAGAAAATTGATGTTTTTGGACTGTACAAATAATGATTCAAAATGTCAATTGGATCGTGCCTCATGTTGAATAACCACTTTTATTAGCCTTACAGTGACCAAAATTGCCATTTTTCCAGACTTTCCCTACTACTCAGAAGCATCTGTTTTAACCAATTTCAGGCAGGAAAATGACTCTAAACACACTTATTTTAGTTCCAAGGGTAATAATTCAGATCCAACAGTCATTTACAGTAAAAAGATTAAACATTAAAACATCACAATTACTGACCATCTGGGGAAAGTTCGACAGGTCCGAGGTCATCGTTTTTCATCAGAAAATTGTTTTTTTGACTGTACAAAAAATGATTCAAAATGTCAATTGGATCGTGCCTCGTGTTGAATAACCACTTTTTAAAGCCTCACAGTGACCAAAATTGCCATTTTTACAGACTTTTTCTCCTACTCAGAAGCATCTATTTTGACCAATTTCAGGCAGGAAAATGACTCTAAACACACTTATTTTATTTGAAAAAGTAATAATTCACATCCAACAGTCATTTACAATCAAAAGATTAAACATTAAAAAATCACCATTACTGACCATCTGGGGAAAGTTTGACATGTCCGGGGTTATCGTTTTTCATCAGAAAACAGTTTTTTGGACTGTATAAAAAATGATTCAAAAGGTCAATTGTACTGTGCCTCATGTTCAATAACCACTTTTTAAAGCATCACAGTGACCAAAATTACCATTTTTACAGAATTTTTCTCCCACTCAGAAGCTTCTGTTTTGACAAATTTCAGGCAGGAAAATGACTCTAAACACACTTATTTTCATTCCAAGGGTAATAATTCACATCCAACAGTCATTTACAGTCAATAGATTAAACATAAAAAAATCACCATTACTGACCATCTGGAGATAGTTCGACAGGTCCGGAATCATCGTTTTTCATGAGAAAATTGTTTTTTTTGGACTGTACAAAAAATGATTCAAAATGTCAATTGGAACGTGCCTCATGTTGAATAACCACTTTTTAAAGCCTCACAGTGACCAAAATTGCCATTTTTACAGACTTTTCCTCCTACTCAGAAGCATCTATTTTGACCAATTTCAGGCATTAAAATGACTCTAAACACACTTATTTTAGTTGAAAAAGTAATAATTCACATCCAACAGTCATTTACAGTCAAAAGATTAAACATTGAAAATTCACCATTACTGACCACCTGGGGAAAGTTCGACAGGTCTGGGGTCTTCGTTTTTCATCAGAAAATTGATTTTTTTGGACTGTACAAATAATGATTCAAAATGTCAATTGGACTGTGCCTCATGTTGAATAACCACATTTTAAAGCCTCACAGTGAACAAAATTGCCATTTTTACAGACTTTTCCTCCTACTCAGAAGCTTCTATCTTGACCAATTTCAGGCAGGAAAATAACTCTAAACACACTTATTTTAGCTCCAAAAGAGATAATTCACATGCAACAGTCATGTACAGTCAAAAGATTAAACATTAAAAAATCACCATTAGTGACCATCTGGAGAAAGTTCAACGGGTCATCGCTTTTCATCAGAAAATTGATTTTTTGGGACTGTACAAAAATGATTCAAAATGTCAATTGGATCGTGCCTCATGTTGAATAACCACTTTTTAAAGCCTCACAGTGACCACAATTGCCATTTTTACAGACTTTTCCTCATACTCAGAAGCATCTATTTTGACCAATTTCAGGCAGGAAAATGACTCTAAACACACTTATTTTATTTGAAAAAGTAATAATTCACATCCAACAGTCATTTACATTCAAAAGATTAAACATTAAAAAATCACCATTACTGACCATCTAGGGTAAGTTTGACAGGTCCGGGGTTATCGTTTTTCATCAGAAAATTGATTAGTTGGATTGTACAAAAAATTATTCAAAATGTCATTTGGATCGCGCCTCATGTTGAATAACCACTTTTTATAGCTTCACAGTGACCAAAATTGCCATTTTTACAGACTTTTCCTCCTACTCAGAAGCTTCAGTTTTGACCAATTTCAGGCAGGAATATGACTCTAATCACAATTATGTTAGTTCCAAGGGTAATAATTCACATCCAAAGTCATTTACAGTCAAAAGATTAAACATTAAAAAATCACCATTAGTTACCATCTGGAGAAAGTTCGACAGGTCTGGGGTCATCGTTTTACATAAGAAAATTGATGTTTTGGGACTGTACAAATAATGATTCAAAATGTCAATTGGATCGTGCCTCATGTTCAATAACCACTTTTATTAGCCTTACAGTGACCAAAATTGCCATTTTTCCAGACTTTCCCTACTACTCAGAAGCATCTGTTTTAACCAATTTCAGGCAGGAAAATGACTCTAAACACACTTATTTTAGCTCCAAATGAGATAATTCACATGCAACAGTCATGTACAGTCAAAAGATTAAACATTAAAAATCACCATTAGTGACCATCTGGAGAAAGTTCAACGGGTCATCGCTTTTCATCAGAAAATTGATTTTTGGGACTGTACAAAAATGATTCAAAATGTCAATTGGATCGTGCCTCATGTTGAATAACCACTTTTTAAAGCCTCACAGTGACCACAATTGCCATTTTTACAGACTTTTCCTCATACTCAGAAGCATCTATTTTGACCAATTTCAGGCAGGAAAATGACTCTAAACACACTTATTTTATTTGAAAAAGTAATAATTCACATCCAACAGTCATTTACATTCAAAAGATTAAACATTAAAAAATCACCATTACTGACCATCTAGGGTAAGTTTGACAGGTCCGGGGTTATCGTTTTTCATCAGAAAATTGATTAGTTGGATTGTACAAAAATTATTCAAAATGTCAATTGGATCGTGCCTCATGTTGAATAACCACTTTTTATAGCTTCACAGTGACCAAAATTGCCATTTTTACAGACTTTTCCTCCTACTCAGAAGCTTCAGTTTTGACCAATTTCAGGCAGGAATATGACTCTAATCACAATTATGTTAGTTCCAAGGGTAATAATTCACATCCAACAGTCATTTACAGTCAAAAGATTAAACATTAAAAAATCACCATTAGTTACCATCTGGAGAAAGTTCGACAGGTCTGGGGTCATCGTTTTACATAAGAAAATTGATGTTTTGGGACTGTACAAATAATGATTCAAAATGTCAATTGGATCGTGCCTCATGTTCAATAACCACTTTTATTAGCCTTACAGTGACCAAAATTGCCATTTTTCCAGACTTTCCCTACTACTCAGAAGCATCTGTTTTAACCAATTTCAGGCAGGAAAATGACTCTAAACACACTTATTTTAGTTCCAAGGGTAATAATTCAGATCCAACAGTCATTTACAGTAAAAAGATTAAACATTAAAACATCACGATTACTGACCATCTGGGGAAAGTTCGACAGGTCCGAGGTCATCGTTTTTCATCAGAAAATTGTTTTTTTGACTGTACAAAAAATGATTCAAAATGTCAATTGGATCGTGCCTCATGTTGAATAACCACTTTTTAAAGCCTCACAGTGACCACAATTGCCATTTTTACAGACTTTTCCTCATACTCAGAAGCATCTATTTTGACCAATTTCAGGCAGGAAAATGACTCTAAACACACTTATTTTATTTGAAAAAGTAATAATTCACATCCAACAGTCATTTACATTCAAAAGATTAAACATTAAAAAATCACCATTACTGACCATCTAGGGTAAGTTTGACAGGTCCGGGGTTATCGTTTTTCATCAGAAAATTGATTAGTTGGATTGTACAAAAAATTATTCAAAATGTCAATTGGATCGCGCCTCATGTTGAATAACCACTTTTTATAGCTTCACAGTGACCAAAATTGCCATTTTTACAGACTTTTCCTCCTACTCAGAAGCTTCAGTTTTGACCAATTTCAGGCAGGAATATGACTCTAAACACACTTCTGTTAGTTCCAAGGGTAATATTTCACACCCAACAGTCATTTATAGTCAAAAGATTAAACATTAAAAAATCACCATTAGTTACCATCTGGATCAAGTTTGACAGGTCTGGGGTCATCGTTTTACATAAGAAAATTGATGTTTTGGGACTGTACAAATAATGATTCAAAATGTCAATTGGATCGTGCCTCATGTTCAATAACCACTTTTATTAGCCTTACAGTGACCAAAATTGCCATTTTTCCAGACTTTCCCTACTACTCAGAAGCATCTGTTTTAACCAATTTCAGGCAGGAAAATGACTCTAAACACACTTATTTTAGCTCCAAATGAGATAATTCACATGCAACAGTCATGTACAGTCAAAAGATTAAACATTAAAAATCACCATTAGTGACCATCTGGAGAAAGTTCAACGGGTCATCGCTTTTCATCAGAAAATTGATTTTTGGGACTGTACAAAAATGATTCAAAATGTCAATTGGATCGTGCCTCATGTTGAATAACCACTTTTTAAAGCCTCACAGTGACCACAATTGCCATTTTTACAGACTTTTCCTCATACTCAGAAGCATCTATTTTGACCAATTTCAGGCAGGAAAATGACTCTAAACACACTTATTTTATTTGAAAAAGTAATAATTCACATCCAACAGTCATTTACATTCAAAAGATTAAACATTAAAAAATCACCATTACTGACCATCTAGGGTAAGTTTGACAGGTCCGGGGTTATCGTTTTTCATCAGAAAATTGATTAGTTGGATTGTACAAAAAATTATTCAAAATGTCTATTGGATCATGCCTCATGTTGAATAACCACTTTTTATAGCTTCACAGTGACCAAAATTGCCATTTTTACAGACTTTTCCTCCTACTCAGAAGCTTCAGTTTTGACCAATTTCAGGCAGGAATATGACTCTAATCACAATTATGTTAGTTCCAAGGGTAATAATTCACATCCAACAGTCATTTACAGTCAAAAGATTAAACATTAAAAAATCACCATTAGTTACCATCTGGAGAAAGTTCGACAGGTCTGGGGTCATCGTTTTACATAAGAAAATTGATGTTTTGGGACTGTACAAATAATGATTCAAAATGTCAATTGGATCGTGCCTCATGTTCAATAACCACTTTTATTAGCCTTACAGTGACCAAAATTGCCATTTTTCCAGACTTTCCCTACTACTCAGAAGCATCTGTTTTAACCAATTTCAGGCAGGAAAATGACTCTAAACACACTTATTTTAGTTCCAAGGGTAATAATTCAGATCCAACAGTCATTTACAGTAAAAAGATTAAACATTAAAACATCACAATTACTGACCATCTGGGGAAAGTTCGACAGGTCCGAGGTCATCGTTTTTCATCAGAAAATTGATTTTTTTGACTGTACAAAAAATGATTCAAAATGTCAATTGGATCGTGCCTCATGTTGAATAACCACTTTTTAAAGCCTCACAGTGACCAAAATTGCCATTTTTACAGACTTTTCCTCCTACTCAGAAGCTTCTATTTTGACTGATTTTGGGCAGGGAAATGACTTTAAACACACTTATCTTAGTTCCAAAAGTGATAATTCACATGCAATAGTTATTTACAGTCAAAAGATTAAACATTAAAACATCACCATTACTGACCATCTGGTGAAAGTTCGACAGGTCCGGGGTCATCGTTTTTCATCAGAAAATTTCTTTTTTGGACTGTACAAAAAATGATTCAAAATGTCAATTGGAACGTGCCTTCTGTTGAATAACCACTTTTAAAGCCTCACAGTGACCAAAATTGCCATTTTTACAGACTTTTCCTCCTACTCAGAAGCATCTATTTTGACCAATTTCAGGCATTAAAATGACTCTAAACACACTTATTTTAGTTGAAAAAGTAATAATTCACATCCAACAGTCATTTACAGTCAAAAGATTAAACATTGAAAATTCACCATTACTAACCACCTGGGGAAAGTTCGACAGGTCCGGGGTCTTCGTTTTTCATCAGAAAATTTATTTTTTTGTACTGTACAAATAATGATTCAATTGGACTGTGCCTCATGTTGAATAACCACATTTTAAAGCCTCACAGTGACCAAAATTGCCATTTTTACAGACTTTTCCTCCTACTCAGAAGCTTCTATTTTGACCAATTTCAGGCAGGAAAATGACTCTAAACACACTTATTTTCGTTCCAAGGGTAATACTTCACATCCAACAGTCATTTACAGTCAAAAGATTAAACATAAAAAAATCAGCATTACTGACTAGCTGGGGAAAGTCCGACAGGTCCGGGATCATCGTTTTTCATCAGAAAATTTCTTTTTTGGACTGTACAAAAAATGATTCAAAATGTCAATTGGATCGGGCATCATGTTGAATAACCACTTTTTAAAGCCTCACAGTGAACAAAATTGTCATTTTTAGAGACTTTTCCTCCTACTCAGAAGCTTCAATTTTGACCAATTTCAGGCAGGAAAATGACTCTAAACACACTTATTTTATTTGAAAAAGTAATAATTCACATCCAACAGTCATTTACATTCAAAAGATTAAACATTAAAAAATCACCATTAGTGACCATCTGGAGAAAGTTCAACGGGTCATCATTTTTCATCAGAAAATGAATTATTCGGACTGTACAAAAACACATTTATTTTAGTTCCAAGGGTAATAATTCACATCCAACAGTCATGTACAGTCAAAAGATTAAACATTAAAAAATCACCATTAGTGACCATCTGGAGAAAGTTCAACGGGTCATCGTTTTTCATCAGAAAAATGATTTTTTGGACCGTACAAAAATGATTCAAAATGTCAATTGGATCGTGCCTCACGTTGAATAACCACTCTTTAAAGGTTCACAGTGACAAAAATTGCCATTTTTACAGACTTTTCCTCCTACTCAGAAGCTTCTATCTTGACCAATTTCTGTCAACAAAATGACTCTAAACACACTTATTTTAGCTCCAAAAGAGATAATTCACATGCAACAGTCATGTACAGTCAAAAGATTAAACATTAAAAAATCACCATTAGTGACCATCTGGAGAAAGTTCAACGGGTCATCGCTTTTCATCAGAAAATTGATTTTTTGGGACTGTACAAAAATGATTCAAAATGTCAATTGGATCGTGCCTCATGTTGAATAACCACTTTTTAAAGCCTCACAGTGACCACAATTGCCATTTTTACAGACTTTTCCTCATACTCAGAAGCATCTATTTTGACCAATTTCAGGCAGGAAAATGACTCTAAACACACTTATTTTATTTGAAAAAGTAATAATTCACATCCAACAGTCATTTACATTCAAAAGATTAAACATTAAAAAATCACCATTACTGACCATCTAGGGTAAGTTTGACAGGTCCGGGGTTATCGTTTTTCATCAGAAAATTGATTAGTTGGATTGTACAAAAAATTATTCAAAATGTCAATTGGATCGCGCCTCATGTTGAATAACCACTTTTATTAGCCTTACAGTGACCAAAATTGCCATTTTTCCAGACTTTCCCTACTACTCAGAAGCATCTGTTTTAACCAATTTCAGGCTGGAAAATGACTTTAAACACACTTATTTTAGTTCCAAGGGTAATAATTCATATCCAACAGTCATTTACAGTCAAAAGAATAAACATTACAAATCACCAATAGTTACCATCTGGAGAAAGTTCGACAGGTCTGGGGTCATCGGTTTTCATCAGAAAATTGATGTTTTGGGACTGTACAAATAATGATTCAAAATGTCAATTGGATCGTGCCTCATGTTGAATAACCACTTTTATTAGCCTTACAGTGACCAAAATTGCCATTTTTCCAGACTTTCCCTACTACTCAGAAGCATCTGTTTTAACCAATTTCAGGCAGGAAAATGACTCTAAACACACTTATTTTAGTTCCAAGGGTAATAATTCAGATCCAACAGTCATTTACAGTAAAAAGATTAAACATTAAAACATCACAATTACTGACCATCTGGGGAAAGTTCGACAGGTCCGAGGTCATCGTTTTTCATCAGAAAATTGTTTTTTTGACTGTACAAAAAATGATTCAAAATGTCAATTGGATCGTGCCTCATGTTGAATTACCACTTTTTAAAGCCTCACAGTGACCAAAATTGCCATTTTTACAGACTTTTCCTCCTACTCAGAAGCATCTATTTTGACCAATTTCAGGCAGGAAAATGATTCTAAGCACACTTATTTTAGTTCCAAGGTTAATAATTCATATCCAACAGTCATTTACAGTCAATAGATTAAACATAAAAATCACCATTACTGACGATCTGGGGAAAGTTCGACAGGTCCGTGGTCATCGTTTTTCATCAGAAAATTTCTTTTTGGACTGTACAAAAATGATTCAAAATGTCAATTGTACTGTGCCTCATGTTCAATAACCACATTTTTAATTCTCACAGTGATCAAAATTGCCATTTTTACAGAATTTTCCTCCCACTCAGAAGCTTCTGTTTTGACAAATTTCAGGCAGGAAAATGACTCTAAACACACTTATTTTCATTCCAAGGGTAATAATTCACATCCAACAGTCATTTACAGTCAATAGATTAAACATAAAAAAATCACCATTACTGACGATCTGGGGAAAGTTCGACAGGTCCGGGGTCATCGTTTTTCATCAGAAAATTTCTTTTTTAGACTGTACAAAAAATGATTCAAAATGTCAATTGGAACATGCCTTCTGTTGAATAACCACTTTTTAAAGCCTCATAGTGACCAAAATTGCCATTTTTACAGACTTTTCCTCCTACTCAGAAGCTTCAATTTTGACCAATTTCAGGCAGGAAAATGACTCTAAACACACTTATTTTATTTGAAAAAGTAATAATTCACATCCAACAGTCATTTACATTCAATAGATTAAACATTAAAAAATCACCATTACTGACCACCTGGGGAAAGTTCAACAGATCCGGGGTCATCATTTTTCATCAGAAAATGAATTATTCGGACTGTACAAAAACACATTTATTTTAGTTCCAAGGGTAATAATTCACATCCAACAGTCATGTACAGTCAAAAGATTAAACATTAAAAAATCACCATTAGTGACCATCTGGAGAAAGTTCAACGGGTCATCATTTTTCATCAGAAAAATGATTTTTGGGACTGTACAAAAATGATTCAAAATGTCAATTGGATCGTGCCTCATGTTGAATAGCCACTCTTTAAAGGTTCACAGGACCAAAATTGCCATTTTTACAGACTTTTCCTCCTACTCAGAAGCTTCTATCTTGACCAATTTCTGTCAACAAAATGACTCTAAACACACTTATTTTAGCTCCAAAAGAGATAATTCACATGCAACAGTCATGTACAGTCAAAAGATTAAACATTAAAAATCACCATTAGTGACCATCTGGAGAAAGTTCAACGGGTCATAGCTTTTCATCAGAAAATTGATTTTTTTGGACTGTACAAAAATGATTCAAAATGTCAATTGGATCGTGCCTCATGTTGAATAACCACTTTTTAAAGCCTCACAGTGACCACAATTGCCATTTTTACAGACTTTTCCTCATACTCAGAAGCATCTATTTTCACCAATTTCAGGCAGGAAAATGACTCTAAACACACTTATTTTAGTTCCAAGGGTAATAATTCAGATCCAACAGTCATTGACAGTAAAAAGATTAAACATTAAAACATCACAATTACTGACCATCTGGGGAAAGTTCGACAGGTCCGAGGTCATCGTTTTTCATCAGAAAATTGTTTTTTTGACTGTACAAAAAAAGATTCAAAATGGCAATTGGATCGTGCCTCATGTTGAATAACCACTTTTTAAAGCCTCACAGTGACTAAAATTGCCATTTTTACAGACTTTTCCTCCTACTCAGAAGCATCTATTTTGACCAATTTCAGGCAGGAAAATGACTCTAAACACACTTATTTTATTTGAAAAAGTAATAATTCACATCCAACAGTCATTTACATTCAAAAGATTAAACATTAAAAAATCACCATTACTGACCATCTAGGGTAAGTTTGACAGGTCCGGGGTTATCGTTTTTCATCAGAAAATTGATATTTTGGACTGTACAAAAAATGATTCAAAATGTCAATTGTACTGTGCCTCATGTTCAATAACCACATTTTAAAGCCTCACAGTGACCAAAATTGCCATTTTTACAGACTTTTCTTCCTATTCAGAAGCTTCAATTTTGACCAATTTCAGGCAGGAAAATGACTCTAAACACACTTATTTTATTTGAAAAAGTAATAATTCACATCCAACAGTCATTTACATTCAAAAGATTAAACATTAAAAAATCACCATTACTGACCACCTGGGGAAAGTTCAACAGATCCGGGGTCATCATTTTTCATCAGAAAATGAATTATTTGGACTGTACAAAAACACATTTATTTTAGTTCCAAGGGTAATAATTCACATCCAACAGTCATGTACAGTCAAAAGATTAAACATTAAAAATCACCATTAGTGACCATCTGGAGAAAGTTCAACGGGTCATCGTTTTTCATCCGAAAAATGATTTTTTGGACCGTACAAAAATGATTCAAAATGTCAATTGGATCGTGCCTCATGTTGAATAGCCACTCTTTAAAGGTTCACAGTGACCAAAATTGCCATTTTTACAGACTTTTCCTCCTACTCAGAAGCTTCTATCTTGACCAATTTCTGTCAACAAAATGACTCTAAACACACTTATTTTAGCTCCAAAAGAGATAATTCACATGCAACAGTCATGTACAGTCAAAAGATTAAACATTAAAAAATCACCATTAGTGACCATCTGGAGAAAGTTCAACCGGGTCATAGCTTTTCATCAGAAAATTGATTTTTTGGACTGTACAAAAATGATTCAAAATGTCAATTGGATCGTGCCTCATGTTGAATAACCACTTTTTAAAGCCTCACAGTGACCACAATTGCCATTTTTACAGACTTTTCCTCATACTCAGAAGCATCTATTTTGACCAATTTCAGGCAGGAAAATGACTCTAAACACACTTATTTTAGTTCCAAGGGTAATAATTCAGATCCAACAGTCATTGACAGTAAAAAAGATTAAACATTAAAACCTCACAATTACTGACCATCTGGGGAAAGTTCGACAGGTCCGAGGTCATCGTTTTTCATCAAAAAATTATTTTTTTGACTGTACAAAAATGATTCAAAATGTCAATTGGATCGTGCCTCATGTTGAATAACCACTTTTTAAAGCCTCACAGTGACTAAAATTGCCATTTTTACAGACTTTTCCTCCTACTCAGAAGCATCTATTTTGACCAATTTCAGGCAGGAAAATGACTCTAAACACACTTATTTTATTTGAAAAAGTAATAATTCACATCCAACAGTCATTTACATTCAAATGATTAAACATTAAAAAATCACCATTACTGACCATCTAGGGTAAGTTTGACAGGTCCAGGGTCATCGTTTTTCATCAGAAAATTGATTTTTGGACTGTACAAAAAATGATTCAAAATGTCAATTGGATCGTGCCTCATGTTGAATAACCACTTTTAAAGCCTCACAGTGACCAAATTGCCATTTTTACAGACTTTTCCTCCTACTCAGAATCTTCAATTTTGACCAATTTCAGGCAGGAAAATGACTCTAAACACATTTATTTTAGTTCCAAGGGTAATAATTCACATCCAACAGTCATTTACAGTCAAAAGATTAAACATTAAAAATCACCATTAGTGACCATCTGGAGAAAGTTCAACGGGTCATCGTTTTTCATCAGAAAAATGATTTTTTGGACCGTACAAAAATGATTCAAAATGTCAATTGGATCGTGCCTCATGTTGAATAACCACCTTTTAGAGCCTCACAGTGACCAAAATTGCCATTTTTACAGACTTTTCCTCCTACTCAGAATCTTCAATTTTGACCAATTTCAGGCAGGAAAATGACTCTAAACACACTTATTTTAGTTCCAAGGGTAATAATTCAGATCCAACAGTCATTTACAGTCAAAGGATTAAACATTGAAACATCACCATTACTGACCATCTGTGGAAAGTTCGACAGGTCCAGGGTCATCGTTTTTCATCAGAAAATTGATTTTTGGACTGTGCATAACATGATTCAAAATGTCAATTGGATCGTGCCTCATGTTGAATAACCACTTTTAATAGCTTCACAGTGACCAAAATTGCCATTTTTACAGACTTTTCCTCCTACTCAGAAGCTTTAATGTTGATCAATTTCAGGCAGGAATACGACTCTAATCACAATTATGTTAGTTCCAAGGGTAATAATTCACATCCAACAGTCATTTACAGTCAAAAGAATAAACATTACAAATCACCAATAGTTACCATCTGGAGAAAGTTCGACAGGTCTGGGGTCATCGGTTTTCATCAGAAAATTGATGTTTTTGGACTGTACAAATAATGATTCAAAATGACAATTGGATCGTGCCTCATGTTGAATAACCACTTTTATTAGCCTTACAGTGACCAAAATTGCCATTTTTCCAGACTTTCCCTACTACTCAGAAGCATCTGTTTTAACCAATTTCAGGCAGGAAAATGACTCTAAACACACTTATTTTAGTTCCAAGGGTAATAATTCACATCCAACAGTCATGTACAGTCAAAAGATTAAACATTAAAAAATCACCATTAGTGACCATCTGGAGAAAGTTCACAGGTCCGGGTCATCGTTTTTCATCCGAAAAATGATTTTTTGGACCGTACAAAAATGATTCAAAATGTCAATTGGATCGTGCCTCATGTTGAATAGCCACTCTTTAAAGGTTCACAGTGACCAAAATTGCCATTTTTACAGACTTTTCCTCCTACTCAGAAGCTTCTATCTTGACCAATTTCTGTCAACAAAATGACTCTAAACACACTTATTTTAGCTCCAAAAGTAGATATTTCACATGCAACAGTCATGTACAGTCAAAAGATTAAACATTAAAAATCACCATTAGTGACCATCTGGAGAAAGTTCAACGGGTCATAGCTTTTCATCAGAAAATTGATTTTTTGGACTGTACAAAAATGATTCAAAATGTCAATTGGATCGTGCCTCATGTTGAATAACCACTTTTTAAAGCCTCACAGTGACCACAATTGCCATTTTTACAGACTTTTCCTCATACTCAGAAGCATCTATTTTGACCAATTTCAGGCAGGAAAATGACTCTAAACACACTTATTTTAGTTCCAAGGGTAATAATTCAGATCCAACAGTCATTTACAGTCAAAAAGATTAAACATTAAAACCTCACAATTACTGACCATCTGGGGAAAGTTCGACAGGTCCGAGGTCATCGTTTTTCATCAGAAAATTGATTTTTTGACTGTACAAAAATGATTCAAAATGTCAATTGGATCGTGCCTCATGTTGAATAACCACTTTTAAAGCCTCACAGTGACCAAAATTGCCATTTTTACAGACTTTTCCTCCTAGTCAGAAGCATCTATTTGGAACAATTTCCGGCAGGAAAATGACTCTAAACACACTTATTTTAGTTGAAAAAGTAATAATTCGCATCCAACATTCATTTATAGTCAAAAGATTAAACATTAAAAATCACCATTACTGACCATCTAGGGAAAGTTTGACAGGTCCAGGGTCATCGTTTTTCATCAGAAAATTGATTTTTTGGGACTGTACAAAAAATGATTCAAAATGTCAATTGGATCATGCCTCATGTTGAATAACCACTTTTTAAAGCCTCACAGTGACCAAAATTGTCATTTTTACAGACTTTTCCTCCTACTCAGAATCTTCAATTTTGACCAATTTCAGGCAGGAAAATGACTCTAAACACACTTATTTTAGTTCCAAGGGTAATAATTCACATCCAACAGTCATTTACAGTCAAAAGATTAAACATTAAAAATCACCATTAGTGACCATCTGGAGAAAGTTCGACAGGTCCGGGGTCATCGTTTTTCATCAGAAAATTGATTTTTTTGGACTCTACAAAAATGATTCAAAATGTCAATTGGATCGTGCCTCATGTTGAATAACCACCTTTTAGAGCCTCACAGTGACCAAAATTGCCATTTTTACAGACTTTTCCTCCTACTCAGAATCTTCTATTTTGACCAATTTTAGGCAGGAAAATGACTCTAAACACACTTATTTTAGTTCCAAGGGTAATAATTCAGATCCAACAGTCATTTACAGTCAAAGGATTAAACATTAAAACATCACCATTACTGACCATCTGGGGAGAGTTCGACAGGTCCAGGGTCATCGTTTTTCATCAGGAAATAGATTTTTGGACTGTGCATAACATGATTCAAAATGTCAATTGGATCGTGCCTCATGTTGAATAACCACTTTTAATAGCTTCACAGTGACCAAAATTGCCATTTTTACAGACTTTTCCTCCTACTCAGAAGCTTTAATGTTGATCAATTTCAGGCAGGAATATGACTCTAATCACAATTATGTTAGTTCCAAGAGTAATAATTCACATCCAACAGTCATTTACAGTCAAAAGATTAAACATGAAAAAATCACCATTAGTTACCATCTGGAGAAAGTTCGACAGGTCTGGGGTCATCGTTTTACATGAGAAAATTGATGTTTTTGGACTGTACAAATAATGATTCAAAATGTCAATTGGATCGTGCCTCATGTTGAATAACCACTTTTTATAGCCTTACAGTGACCAAAATTGCCATTTTTCCAGACTTTCCCTACTACTCAGAAGCATCTGTTTTGACCAATTTCAGGCAGGAAAATGACTCTAAACACACTTATTTTAGTTCCAAGGGTAATAATTCAGATCCAACAGTCATTACAGTAAAAAGATTAAACATTAAACCATCACCATTAGTGACCATCTGGAGAAAGTTCAACAGGTCCGGGTCATAGCTTTTCATCAGAAAATTGATTTTTTGGACTGTACAAAAATGATTCAAAATGTCAATTGGATCGTGCCTCATGTTGAATAACCACTTTTAAAGCCTCACAGTGACCACAATTGCCATTTTTACAGACTTTTCCTCATACTCAGAAGCATCTATTTTGACCAATTTCAGGCAGGAAAATGACTCTAAACACACTTATTTTAGTTCCAAGGGTAATAATTCAGATCCAACAGTCATTGACAGTCAAAAGATTAAACATTAAAACCTCACAATTACTGACCATCTGGGGAAAGTTCGACAGGTCCGAGGTCATCGTTTTTCATCAGAAAATTGATTTTTTGGACTGTACAAAAATGATTCAAAATGTCAATTGGATCGTGCCTCATGTTGAATAACCACTTTTAAAGCCTCACAGTGACTAAAATTGCCATTTTTACAGGCTTTTCCTCCTACTCAGAAGCATCTATTTTGACCAATTTCAGGCAGGAAAATGACTCTAAACACACTTATTTTATTTGAAAAAGTAATAATTCACATCCAACAGTCATTTACATTCAAATGATTAAACATTAAAAAATCACCATTACTGACCATCTAGGGTAAGTTTGACAGGTCCAGGGTCATCGTTTTTCATCAGAAAATTGATTTTTGGACTGTACAAAAAATGATTCAAAATGTCAATTGGATCGTGCCTCATGTTGAATAACCACTTTTTAAAGCCTCACAGTGACCAAATTGCCATTTTTACAGACTTTTCCTCCTACTCAGAATCTTCAATTTTGACCAATTTCAGGCAGGAAAATGACTCTAAACACATTTATTTTAGTTCCAAGGGTAATAATTCACATCCAACAGTCATTTACAGTCAAAAGATTAAACATTAAAAAATCACCATTAGTGACCATCTGGAGAAAGTTCAACGGGTCATCGTTTTTCATCAGAAAAATGATTTTTTGGACTGTACAAAAATGATTCAAAATGTCAATTGGATCGTGCCTCATGTTGAATAACCACTTTTTAAAGCCTCACAGTGACCAAAATTGCCATTTTTACAGACTTTTCCTCCTACTCAGAATCTTCAATTTTGACCAATTTCAGGCAGGAAAATGACTCTAAACACACTTATTTTAGTTCCAAGGGTAATAATTCAGATCCAACAGTCATTTACAGTCAAAAGATTAAACATTAAAACATCACCATTACTGACCATCTGCGGAGAGTTCGACAGGTCCGGGGTCATCGTTTTTGATCAGAAAATTGATTTTTGGACTGTGCATAACATGATTCAAAATGTCAATTGGATCGTGCCTCATGTTGAATAACCACTTTTAATAGCTTCACAGTGACCAAAATTGCCATTTTTACAGACTTTTTCTCCTACTCAGAAGCTTTAATGTTGATCAATTTCAGGCAGGAATACGACTCTAATCACAATTATGTTAGTTCCAAGGGTAATAATTCACATCCAACAGTCATTTACAGTCAAAAGATTAAACATGAAAAATCACCATTAGTTACCATCTGGAGAAAGTTCGAGAGGTCTGGGGTCATCGTTTTACATAAGAAAATTGATGTTTTTGGACTGTACAAATAATGATTCAAAATGTCAATTGGATCGTGCCTCATGTTGAATAACCACTTTTATTAGCCTTACAGTGACCAAAATTGCCATTTTTCCAGACTTTCCCTACTACTCAGAAGCATCTGTTTCAACCAATTTCAGGCAGGAAAATGACTCTAAACACACTTATTTTAGTTCCAAGGGTAATAATTCAGATCCAACAGTCATTACAGTAAAAAGATTAAACATTAAACCATCACCATTAGTGACCATCTGGGGAAAGTTCGACAGGTCCGGGGTCATCATTTTTCATCAGAAAATTTATGTTTTGACTGTACAAAAAATGATTCAAAATGTCAATTGGATCGTGCCTCATGTTGAATAACCACTTTTTAAAGCCTCACAGTGACCCAAATTTCCATTTTTATAGACTTTCCCTCCTACTCAGAAGCATCTATTTTGACCAATTTCAGGCAGGAAAATGACTCTAAACACACTTATTTTATTTGAAAAAGTAATAATTCACATCCAACAGTCATTTACAATCAAAAGATTAAACATTAAAAAATCACCATTACTGACCATCTGGGGAAAGTTTGACATGTCCGGGGTTATCGTTTTTCATCAGAAAACAGTTTTTTGGACTGTACAAAAAATGATTCAAAATGTCAATTGTACTGTGCCTCATGTTCAATAACCACATTTTAAAGCCTCACAGTGACCAAAATTGCCATTTTTACAGACTTTTCCTCCTACTCAGAAGCTTCTATTTTGACCAATTTCAGGCAGGAAAATACCTCTAAACACACTTATTTTAGTTCCAAGGGTAAAAATTCACATCCAACAGTCATTTACAGTCAAAAGATTAAACATAAAAAATCAGCATTACTGACCATCTGGGGAAAGTTCGACAGGTACGGGGTCATCGTTTTTCATCAGAAAATTGATTTTTGGACTGTGCATAACATGATGTTGAATAACCACTTTTATAGCTTCACAGTGACCAAAATTGCCATTTTTACAGACTTTTCGTCCTACTCAGAAGCTTCAATTTTGACCAATTTCAGGCAGGAGTATGACTCTAATCACAATTATTTTAGTTCCAATGGTAATAATTCACATCCAACAGTCATTTACAGTCAAAAGATTAAACATTAGTGTGCCAGAGGGCAAGATGGCGTCCGCAGGCTGGACGAGTGATTGAGGAGCTCCTGTCTGTTTCCTCCACCCGGTATAATCTACGGCGATAGCCTGAGAAAGACGGAGTCGAGGCGGTTTATTACCAGGAGGAGATTTATTGCGTGAATCTGGATCGGCGATGAATGCGTGAAAACCATTAAAGGGCGGCGAAAGTTTCATTGGGAAAAGCTTACTCACCTGGGGTCCGCGGCTGCACGTACCCGGAGGTGTCGGAGTGGATGTCAGCTGAGGCGGCGTTCGTGAAATGGCAGAACGGCGGGAGTGGCGAGAAGTTTGAAGCAAAGAAAGTGTTTTCAAACTATATTGATAGTCGGTGCTGTCGGTGTGCTGGAGGCAGTGAGTAGTCCGGGACAGGGGGTTTGAAAGCCTTTGAGGTAACCGGTGGCGTGGTTTTGAAAATACTTTTAAATCATTGCTGTTGGGAGGCGGACTGAGACTGCTATGTATGTGGTCAGAAGCGGCTTTGAGCAGACGGTGAGCACCGCCTATGTGTTTGGCTTGAGGACTATAAAATTGGAAGACTTGAAAGGAAAGGAAGGCGTTAAGGAAGGCTTCAAAGCAAACAGAAAGGGGTTTTGCAGCAGCGAGTTTTAAAGTGGCAAGGCGGAGGCAATACTGGCTTCAAAATAAGAGATATCTGTGGTGGGGAAAATATTGCAGACTCTCTGTGCTGTGCTGAGTGAATATGCCTCCAAAAACAGCGCGTGGCGGAAAAAGTAAAGTTATCCCTGAAGCTGTAAGCAGGGCGGCATTTGCTGGGCGTACTGTTAAGGGTGCGCTGGAGGTTGTTGAAGACCCTATGGAGGAATCATTGCAAGGCGGTGAACAAGGGATAATGAGTAAAAAAGTCCCTCAAATATTTTTTGCAGGAACTAGAAGGAAACAGCCAGCTCCGCAGCCTGTTTTACATGTTCTGCATACCCCACATGCACTTCAAGATATAACATTGCAAGAGGAAAGTGGAGTTACTAGGTATGAGGGTAAAGGAGAAGAACAGGGGCAACAAATGGACAAAGAGGGGCAGAAAGCGGCTCTACTGCAACAGGAGTTCGTGGATGCTACTTTAGGCTTGAGAGAAAGTGCGGTAGCCACAAGGGAACTTCAAGTGGAGAACAGGTCAATGGATTCAGAGGCTGCGCTAAATACTGAAGCCACTAGTAGGGAAAGTGATTCAGGGGAGACATTTTTTTCTCTATCTGATCCTTCGGACTTGTCGGATGAAGAAGATGGTGAATTTGGCTGTAAATTAGGCTCTTTGGAGGGGTCTGTAATGAGTATGGGTAGTGATCTGAATAATACGAATTTGGAAGATGAAAACTTAGATATAACTATGGTGCGCAGGCAAAAGGCAAATAAGGAGAGGGGGAATGGTCTGAAGGTACTAACAATTTGGACTGGGACTTTTCTTCTTCAGTTAAAATGCCCCTGAAGGTACGAAGGATACTAAAATAGATGAGGGTGGGCTCTCAGGAAAATTAGAACATGAGGTATCCTTGGAATCGATTTACAGATGCATTACAGACCATAGATTGGAGACTCGTACAGAGAATGCCAAAACCCACATGGCGTGTCGCAAACTGCAGAATACAGTCAGAAGAATTGCAAAAACGTGCAGTGAATTTACGGAGAGGATGAATGAGGCTGAGGCAAGAATCTCTACATTGGAGGATGAAATGGTGGCGCAGAAGGCAGCTACAGAAGATATAAGACTACACAGAGACGATATACAAATTAAGCTTGTGGACTTAGAGAACAGACTGCGTAGGAATAATCTTAGAATTCTAGGTGTGCCCGAGGGATTGGAGGGGCAGGATGCTCGCATGTTTGTGGTAGAGTTGTTTAAAGAGGCTTTTCCGGAGCTGACTGGGTGGAACTGGGTCAATGAAGTACAGCGGGCACACAGGTTTCCATTTAAGAAGCGAGTTGTGAAAGCTGGCGAACCAAGTATAAGACCACGGGCAATTTTGATATGCTTGAATAATTTTTTGGCACGTCAGGCAATTTATGATCTCGCACGCCCGGATAGGAACAGAGCAGGGAAGGGCACACAATTTTTTGTGAGACCTGATTATTGCCATCAAACAGTTGAGAAAAGGTGGCAGTTACGTCAGCTAATTACCCCATTTCAGGGAAAGGGGGCACAGGTCTTTCTGTTAAGTCCTGCCACGCTTAAAGTAATATATAAAGGTCAAACACGTTTTTTTACTTCAGAGGTGCAGGCCAAAGAGTATCTGCTGTCCATCTAAGGGGGCCTTCGGTAATATAATAAGTTTTTTTCTGTTATTTAAAAGGAGGGGGGAAGAAGAGAGGAGGGGAGGAGTATATATGTATGTGTGTATGTATGTATATATATATATGTGTATATATATGTATGTGTGTATGTATGTATATATATATGTATATATGTGTATTTTTTTTTTCTCTATCTCTTGTGTTGGACTAATGGAAGTAGTGATATATGGACATAGTTAAGGGGTAGTAAAAATTTAGGCTACTTGGGCTATGGACTAGATTTATGGTTTTATCTGACTTAACAAATGTCTGATCTGTATTGATTTTGTATTATAGCTAGGATAAAGCAGGGGGTAGGGTGGGGGAACACAGTGCTCCAAATCACATTCCATCACAAGGGCTATATGCCCTATTGCCTGTATATTGGGGAGAGGGTGGAGGGGTTCAGCTGGGGCACGGGGGAGTGTTGAGTGATAGGGATGGGGTGGGTCACGGGGGAGGATGGGGGGTAAGAGGAGGGGTAAAAATTCAATCCATGAGGATAAAAGGACGATTTTTTTTGAGATACCTGTCTGCGATACAAATCATGATGTATATGATGTATATGTTGAATATTTTGGTTGGCGACCGTGTAAGGTATGGCAGATAAAATAAGGGAACATGGAATACGTGTATGCTCATTTAATGTTTGTGGATTGAATAATAATAGTAAAAGACAGCGGGTTGCAGCTGATTTACGGTTAATGAAACCAGACATAGTATGTATACAGGAAACTCATATACCCTGGGCTAGACGAATGGTGATGAGAGAATTGGGATTTAGTCTCGTAGTGGCATCCCAGCAATCTGCTATGTATAGGGGTGTTGCTATAATGACCAGGCCTGGACTAGGGGTGACTGGGAAGATCAAGGCTGATAACTATGGGAGATGGGCGATAGCAGAATGTGTAATTAATGGAAAGAAGGGTGTTATATGTACAGTATATGGGTCAAATCTGGATGAAGCAGAAGTATTAGGAGAATTGAATGTTGAGTTAGCAATGTGGGACACTCCATTGATTTTATGTGGGGATTTTAATATAAATCTGGAAGGGCAGGAATGGGATACTAATAAGAAGAAATATGCTGGACGGAAACCTAAGGTGTTTAAAAAGTTGAGGCAACTTATTTTAGACCATGGACTTGTGGATGTGTGGCCAACGTTAAATGGTGTAGACCCAGGGTACACTTTTTATTCGCACCCGCATCATAAGTTAGTAAGATTGGACTATGTCTTTATGTCAAGAGGCTATTTGGTGGGTGCGAAAATGCAGATATGGCCTACGATTACGGCGGATCATGGCCCACTGTTATTAGATTTCGATTTAGGTGTTCAAAGGAGGGTGAGTAGACCTTTTACGTTTAACAGGAAGCTTTTGCTAGATAGCAATTTTATTGATCATATTAAAATTTGGTGCTCACAATTTTTAGAATTCAATAGAGGATCAGCCTCAACAGCTATGGTATGGGATGCATTAAAAGCTGGATTGCGAGGAGAGATTATTAGTTTTGGATGGGGGAAGAGGAAGCAACAGCAGGATTTGATGCAGGGACTCTTGGATGACTTAAGAATGGCGGAACAGGAACTTATCCAAGAAATAAGGAAGGGGGACATAGATAAGGGAGCACAAACTAAGATTGCTTGCTGCAAGGCTAAAATTAATCAGGTGTGGAGCAATGAGATTGCTGCCCAGTATAAGACTTATAAAGAAGAGAGATATGAATTTGGTGAAGCCACAGGGCGATGTTTGGCACAGAGATTACGTGTTAAATGCTCTTTACAGAAAATAAATGCATTGAAGGATCCGGCGGGGAATGTGGCAGAAAGCATGGAGGGTATATTGGGAGTTTTTCATACATTTTATAAAGAGTTATATGCTAAGGAGGAAAACAGCGAGCAAGCTATTCAGGATTATCTGCAAAAAGTTGATTTAGTTAAATTAGGTCAGGAGGAGCAGAAGGTACTTGACAGCATGATAACAATGGAAGAGTTGGAGGAGGCAGTGGGATCATTGGCTAGAGGAAAGGTAGCAGGGCCAGACAAATTACCACTTGAGATATATCAAATGTTGTTTGAAGAATTAAAGAAGGATATGTTAGCTGTCATGCAAGATGCATGGATAGGGAAGTCACCGCCCTCATGGGATGAGGTAACATAGTAGTATTTAAAAAAAAGATAAACCACCAGAGTTACCAGGGTCATATAGGCCCATATCATTGTTAAATTTGGATGGTAAGATTTACGCTAAAATATTAGCAACAAGGTTGGCAAGGGTGATTACCCCATTGGTTTCTATACATCAGCATGGGTTTATACCCGGCAGGAGCACGGTCAATCATATAAATAGAGTAGTCACTCTGATAGATTATGCACAGGTGCACCGAGTTAAATTAGGGTTGATATTTCTAGACGCTGAGAAGGCGTTTGACCGTGTTTCCTGGCCTTTTTTATGGGGAGTTTTATATAAAATGGGATTTGGCCCGCGATATATTCGAGCTATCCAAACTATGTATATGTCACCGAGAGCGAGAATATGTGTAATGGGTAAGGAATCTGATCCGGTGGTTATAACAAGGGGAACGAGGCAGGGATGCCCATGCTCCCCGCTATTATTTGCATTGTATATAAATCCGTTCTTATGTATGTTGGAAAATAGCAATAAGATTACTTCTATGACCTGTGGTCAATATTCAGTTCGAGTATTGGCGTACGCCGATGATATTGCGGTGGCAACATCAGATCCATGGCAAACACTAGAAGAGATAGAAAACCTTGCCCAAGGATTTGGGGAAGTGTCTGGATATAAACTAAATCGGGCAAAAACTCAGATTGTGTCTACGGAGGGGAGTGCCCTGGAGACCCCAGGGTAGTAGTAGAGGCTACATACCTGGGCATTAAAATTAGAATGGATTTGCAACAGTTAATAGAAGTAAATTGGAGGAATATAGCTGTTGGAATACAGCAATTTCTCGATCGACTGGAGTGTCTACATTTGACGTTAGAGGGAAGATGCAATGTACTTAAGATGTGTGTATTGCCCAAACTTATGTATTATTTTAGGGCAGTGCCCTTAGAGTTAACACGTTTGCAACTTCAAAAAGTGCAAGCTATTGGGGACAGGTTTCTGTGGGGACAAAGGAAAGCTAGGAGAGCTTTTAAATATATGATGTTACCAAAGGATCGTGGGGGATGGGCAGTTCCTAACTTTGCCTTTTATTATTATGTTTGTCTCCTTCAAAATATGAGGGTTATGTTAACAGGAGAAGAGGTGGGCGCATCAGCAGAAGCACCATCAGTTTATCAGCTGCTGCTGGGATCAGAGGCGAGGAATTGTTTATTTAAATTTTTGGAGTTTAGTTATTATAAGAGAACGCGTTTTAAGGTGGTCACTGCGGCATTCAAAATTTGGAAGTTGTTGAGAAAAAGAATTGGCTTAACAGAGATTTGTTACTATACTCCCATAAACTCTACTTTAATGTTGCCACCTATTTTTGGGGATTTTAGAATGGAGAGATGGCGAGCAAATGGGATCAGGCAATTAGGGGATTTCTTTGAGAAGGAAGGAGTAGTCTCTTTTCAAAAGCTGTCTGATGGATTTGGATTGCATAAGAATGAGTTTTTTAAATATTTGCAAATCCGTGATTATTTTTTTAAACAAAAGGGGATGAAGGGGATGAAAATCTGCCCCCTTGTTGAAGCAGTTAAGAGGGGAGCTAAAATAGGAGTATTGTATCAAATGTTGATTGATATACAGCAAGATGATATTGAGATCCAAGATAGGAATTGGAGTGCCCGGTTACATCAAGATGGAGAGTATGTGCAGGACTCGTTAGATGTTGCGGGGAAAATACTGTTGTCAGCTAATTTAAGAGCGCAACATTTCAAAACATTATTTAATTTGTATTATACACCGTTGAAAATGATGAAATGGGGAGGCACAAATAATGGCAGATGTTTTCGATGTGCAACGGAAAGGGCGGATATTACAGATATCTTTTTTGGGTGTGTGAAGCTAAAATTATGGAAAAGGCAAATTGAATGCTTTTTAACAGAGATTATGGGGGTCAATGTACAGATAACGATGGATATAATGTTGACAGGAATAGGGGAAACCCTTAAAATTGGGAAAAGCTGTTATCCATTTAGATATTTGATATTCATAGCAGTGGCGGTAGCTAGGATATGTGTTGCGTCAGTGTGGCTCCAACAGGAAGCTCCCTCTTTTGAAATGTGGCGGGCTAAATTCTATAATATTTTTAATTTGGAGCATAGTTTATATTCTTTGAAATCAATGAAAAAACGTAAGTTGGGTATTCAGATATGGGGGCCAATGATCGAACATATGAAATAAGTGGATTTTGTGATGGGTATAACATGTATGTTTTATCTGTCTGGTTTTTGATTTTGGATTATTTATTGTGATATTGATGTATGTACACGGTAAGATGAATTAATAGTTTATGTATTTATGTATATGATTTTGATTGTACTACTCATGGATTGAATAAAAATGTTCAAAAAAAAAAAAAAAAAAGATTAAACATTAAAAAATCACCATTAGTTACCATCTGGAGAAAGTTTGACAGGTCTGGGGTCATCGTTTTACATAAAAAAATTGATGTTTTTGGACTGTACAAATAATGATTCAAAATGTCAATTGGATCGTGCCTCATGTTGAATAATGACTTTTATTAGCCTTACAGTGACCAAAATTGCCATTTTTCCAGACTTTCCCTACTACTCAGAAGCATCTGTTTTGACCAATTTCAGGCAGGAAAATGACTCTAAACACACTTATTTTAGTTGAAAAAGTGATAATTCACATCCAACAGTCATTTACAGTCAAAAGATTAAACATTGAAACATCACCATTACTGACCATCTGGGGAAAGTTCGACAGATCCGGGGTCATCGTTTTTCATCAGAAAATTGATTTTTGGACTGTGCATAACATGATTCAAAATGTCAATTGGATAGTGCCTCATGTTGAATAACCACTTTTTACAGCTTCACATTGACCAAAATTGCCATTTTCACAGACTTTTCCTACTACTCAGAAGCTTCAATTTTGAACAATTTCAGGCAGGAATATGACTCTAATCTCAATTATGTTAGTTCCAAGGTTAATAATTCTCATCCAACAGTCATTTACAGTCAAAAGATTAAACATTAAAAAATCACCATTAGTTACCATCTGGAGAAAGTTCGACAGGTCTGGGGTCATCGTTTTACATAAGAAAATTGACGTTTTTGGACTGTACAAATAATGATTCAAAATGTCAATTGGATCGTGCCTCATGTTGAATAACCACTTTTATTAGCCTTACAGTGACCGAAATTGCCATTTTTCCAGACTTTGCCTACTACTCAGAAGCATCTGTTTTGACCAATTTCAAGCAGGAAAATGACTCTAAACACACTTATTTTATTTGAAAAAGTAATAATTCAAATCCAACAGTCATTTACATTCAAAAGATTAAACATTAAAAAAATCACCATTACCTACCATCTGGGGAAAGATTGACAGGTCCGAGGTCATCGTTTTTCATCAGAAAATTGTTTTTTTGACTGTACAAAAAATGATTCAAAATGTCAATTGGATCGTGCCTCATGTTGAATAACCACTTTTTAAATCCTCACAGTGACCACAATTGCCATTTTTACAGACTTTTCCTCATACTCAGAAGCATCTATTTTGACCAATTTCAGTCAGGAAAATGACTCTAAACACACTTATTTTAGTTCCAAGGGTAATAATTCAGATCCAACAGTCATTGACAGTAAAAAGATTAAACATTAAAACATCACAATTACTGACCATCTGGGGAAAGTTCGACAGGTCCGAGGTCATCGTTTTTCATCAGAAAATTGTTTTTTTGACTGTACAAAAAATGATTCAAAATGTCAATTGGATCGTGCCTCATGTTGAATAACCACTTTTTAAAGCCTCACAGTGACCTAAATTGCCATTTTTACAGACTTAGCTCCTACTCAGAAGCATCTATTTTGATCAATTTCAGGCAGGAAAATGATTCTAAACACACTTATTTTAGTTCCAAGGGTAATAATTCACATCCAACAGTCATTTACCGTCAAAAGATTAAACATTAAAAAATCACCATTAGTGACCATCTGGAGAAAGTTCAACGGGTCATCGTTTTTCATCAGAAAAATGATTTTTTGGACCGTACAAAAATGATTCAAAATGTCAATTGGATCGTGCCTCATGTTGAATAACCACCTTTTAGAGCCTCACAGTGACCAAAATTGCCATTTTTACTGACTTTTCTTCCTACTCAGAAGCTGCTATTTAGACCAATTTCAGGCAGGAAAATGACTCTAAACACACTTATTTTAGTTCCAAGGGTAATAATTCAGATCCAACAGTCATTTACAGTCAAAAGATTAAACATTGAAACATCACCATTACTGACCATCTGAGGAAAGT